>JASEVX010000009.1:61559844-61747049 GCA_031761405.1 Serripes groenlandicus | reverse complement strand
AAAGGTGGGGGTAATATAGGGAGAGGGGGAGAGAGAGTGTGTGTGAGAGAGAGATAGAGAAAGAGAGAGAGAGAGAGAGAGAGAGAGAGAGAGAAGGGAGAGAGAGAGAGAGAGAGAGAGAGAGAATAGAGAGAGAGAAAGAAAGAGAGTGTGTGCGAGAGAGAAAGAGAGATTCATGTATATAATGGTATTTCCAGAGCCATGATGCACAAAGGGAGGAAGGGAGGGATGAATGGAGGGAGGAAGGTAGGGAGAAAGCGGGGTAGAGAGACAGAAGAAAGAGAGAGATAGAGAGATATATATATAGAGAGAGAGGGAAAAGAGAGAGAGAAAGAGAGACAGACAGACAGACAGACAGAGAGAAAGAGAGAGAGAGAGAGAGAGAGAGAGAGAGAGAGAGAGAGAGAGAGAGAGAGAGAGAGAGAGAGAGAGAGAGAGAGAGAGAGAGGGAGAAAGAGAGAGAGAGGGGGAGAGAATAAGAGAGGGATATGTACATTTTACGTAAGCAAACGATTGCCAATTAACCAGTCATATTACACTTTCTTTTTCTTCTGGTTCAAACCATCACAAACTGTAAGCTAGGAAACGGCTACACTGAGCGTAAGGCAGTCTCAACTTATAAATTGGAAACCCGTCAAGTGAATTAACGAACAGAAATATATCACTTGGGCGGCGAGACATTCTTTAATCCTTGTGCGTTTTCTTTAGATGTATTAGTTTCGCTGTATTTCTCTCCCGCGATGTGCATACATTTGTCATACCGAAAGGTCCATTTGAACACTAAAAACAGTCAAGATCTACTTAATCAGTATTGTGTGTGTGAAAATAAAACGTTCATTTCCGAAAGTGTTATTCAACAAATCGGTAAAAGTGAAGTCGGATAACGAGTTTATTTATCAGCGTTGTAATATACGTTACTTGTTATGAATACAATACTCATAGCAATGGGAGCGTTCCAGAATCATGTTGAAAATTCCTATAGCAATACAATATGTCGAATATAGAGTAAAATAAAGAACATAATTGGAACTAGCGTTTTCGTTTTCTCCTTCTGTCTTTCATTTTTTGTATGTTATAGGCACGTTTGTGAGCTCTTGCAATGTTATGCTGGAGATTGGCAAATCCGTTATATCGTTGCATTGTGTAATACACTGATAGAATATTGGGCGTTGAGATTACCTTGGATGATGACCAAACTCAGTCTTCATTTATGCTACCAGACCAAATTACTGCCACCGCCAAATATCTCTCTTCTGTCATTGCATGGTTGGTTGATAGTAAACTGGGATTCGTCGCTAAACAGTATCGATTACGACTGGTTACGTCGTGTGAAATACCAATGAATCCGTGCCCATAATAACAGTCTGGAAGCTTGGAGATGAGCTATCGATATATGTCCTGTATATGCACGACGAGCACGAATAAGAGCACGGTTCTGTTTCTTATACTTGATTGTCGTCACATGAACCCTGTTACGCTGAGCAGTGATGGTTGCTAAAAATAAAAGGGAATCCCGACGTGATAAACGACAAGTACAAAATGTTGTCGGTCGTAGACGACCGTTTCTTGCACTATTTCTGACAGAGCTGTACCAGTTCAAAATATAATGACTAGTCTGTCTGGAGCAGTCAAAGTGGCGCGCGACGTTATTTACCACTGATAACGCCAGGAGCAGACCAATGGGCTTCACGCTCCAAACCTTTGGAAGTTTACTATGTAACTCATTGTGTTCACGTATCTGATTGGTCAGAAGCAAACTCACTCGAAATAGACCAATCGGAAGTCTTCTTTGGAACATGGAGATCATTTCTGGTTACATTGAAGGTTTTCAGAGTTTCATTTCGGGGTCAGTTAGTTTCTATGATCTTGAGAAAGACGTGCTCATCACTAATTGCAATTGTTGTTTTGCCTTAAGCAGACCTAATAACCTGTATGTGTTATGCCTGTATGTGAAACATCTGCCTCGCGTTTAGTGAAGCAGTGGGTGATTTCACGGGTTTTGCTTCTGTTCATACTGGGTACAGTTGCCGAACTAAAATGTGTGGATTAGCTAGCGTTAGGTCAGCTGAAGGTTCGTTGGATGCACTGCTGTTTTAACACGAACGCAAAGTTAGGAACACTTGTTTCATGCTTGCTTGGATACATGAATATACCTATGATTTGCTAACAATCGCATATTAGTTGTCCGAAATGAAATCGTGATAATAATGTATAACAATTACAAATGAGCTGCGCTCCAGGAAAACCAACCTTTGCGTAATTAGTACATATAATTTTTACACGTGTGGAAAAAAAACACATGTTTATCCATTCTTAGGATCCCAATGTATACTGCTTTACAGAACTTTCTTAAAAGCCTTCTTGGAAATAATTCCAGAACATTGCAAAGCCAGATCACACTACACGGATGTGATGACTGATCTCGACTTACATTGGTCGCAATAACTTTACGGCTGTTTTTCTAAGAGCGCAATACAAATGAAATTTGATAATGGTTACATTAACCCCGAATTCGTCTCGGTTTCTGAGTTAATGGATGGAGTGAATGAACTTTGTTGTTTTTTTACAATACAACGACGACTACATTAGACGTTTTATTAATGCGGGTCATAATGATATTTGATAACAAGCAACAGTCTTCTGTCTCGGCTCGCAATAAAATCTTGACCCGAGATGGCAAGAAGTAATTGGTTTTTTCTGTTTGCACCGCCAAGAGAAAATGCGATTTCAGAACATCATATGATAGAGGGACATTTTTTGTCATAATGAAAAGGGTTTCTCTTTTCTAAACAAATGTTCCTACTGTGTCTCTAAGTCTTTTTTAATGTGTCCATTGTCAATTTGTTCAGATGTTTTCAGTTAATTTTTCAGATTCTGAAAATATCAGAAATAAATCTACTTCTTTGGTTAGCCACAGTTGTCAACAAGGGACATAAATTATCCTTGTTTGATCTCCAATCTCTTTGGTTTGGGTACTTAAGAGAAACATAAGACATGGTCAACCTTTCCAACCTGGAGACGCATTTTGACGCAATGGCAGCAGACGACTTTTGAAAACATTGTGGCCAAAGGTGAAATTACTCATGAAGAGCAATTTCCCCTTTGGCCACAATGTTTTCAACTTTATATATCTTTTATGGCGATTTTTTCAGGGTTTTTTTACTATGTTTTCAAATTTGTCTGCTGCAAATTTGTTATATGTGGGAAAGGTTTAATCGAATTATGAGGGAGAAATTACGTGGCAAATAGAGTTAACTACTCCTTTTCTGGGTACCTGGCTTACCACAGCGGATAGGAACCAGTGTGATCGTATGTCGTTTGATGTTTATGCTTTTTTATTGATATTGCTCGTTTCCTATGTAAGCTAGTAACTTATCTAAATCCGTGGCGTATTTATGATACATTGGAAACCAAAAGCTGTGTTGTTATTATTATGACAGAGGAAATGTCCTGATATATTTATATGACAGAAGAAAAGCCCCGACAGTATCAGACTGTTTTGCTTATTGTCAATTATTGAAGAGCAACATTCGCACAATAGTGCTGTCATGTAATATCAAATAAACAAAGATAAATTGAGTTAGTATGTATTAATTTCTTGTTCATCTATAATGATATCAAGTTCTTAAAAGATAGCAAACATTTTAATGAAAACTTATTGCCTTGTTCTTAGTAATTATTTTAGTTGGCTTATAACAATGGAATACCATGGTTTGTTTGTATCTACGTCTTTTTATATAGCTTTTAACATTGCTTTTTCACGGAACCAGCGGTGCGATCATTAACAGTTTACGAATGCTACCGGTATCCAATCCACCAATCAAATTAAAGGTAATGCATCCCTGATACTAATCGTAACAAACCGCGGAACACCAAACTGTTTCATTGGTCGTAATGCAGATTTTAAAGGGGGGAACATGCCCACCCATATACGTTGATATACAATCCCAAGCACGGTTTTAATGCAAGATTTATTACATAATTAGAAAGTAATATTGCATTTGTGGAGGCTGACATTTACGGAATATTTCATCTGTCGGCGAATCAATGTATAAGTGCTGGTTTCCTAAAATATTAATAGACTTTGACAATCAAAGCAATGAGTGGAATTTCATTGATGGACCTGATTTCC
Organism: Serripes groenlandicus; assembly: GCA_031761405.1. Lineage (NCBI taxonomy): Eukaryota > Metazoa > Mollusca > Bivalvia > Cardiida > Cardiidae > Serripes > Serripes groenlandicus. Next base: position 61,742,917 of record JASEVX010000009.1, on the reverse strand, counting down.
ACGCAAATGTAAGACCCCAAAGATATGCATGCCTTTAACAGCCATTACAATGAATATTTCACGACTTTGGGCTCACATTTTTAAAACAACTAAAACTTTTGTTTTTCTTTATAACAAAAATAAGTAAAACAGTACCAATGGACTCTTCTGAAGTGTTATTTATATTTATAATTCATTCAGCGCAGATTTTTAAAACACTGTAGTTTGCAGCTTTACCCACACTTACGGGTTTTTATAAGCGGTTTAAGCATCGGTGAACCTAAGCATCATACATAGGTTTTAGACACAATCACGGTAGGCATTTATTCTAACCCTTCTTCATCATCACATGCACCAAATCTGCAGCAGACAACTTTGAAAAAATTATTTAAGCAACACATGTGTAACATCTTTATAAATGGAAATATGATTATTATTTCCATTTGAATACCTTTTAGGGAAATGTCTCCTCTTGCTAAAATTATTTCAAAGTCGTTTGCTGCTGACAAGTTGAAACGCGTCTGTAATTGAGAAAGGGTTACTTAATTTCAATGTTCTTTTTAAAAAGCCCAAGAGGCACACGGAGTCTTACAGCATCGTGCGATAGAAATATCATTATTAATTATTCATGGAGTCATTATAATTTCTTCTGGTCAAGGATACCCTGATAACAGTCGTAACAAATATTGAACACAGAAAGGTTAAACGTGTCATCAGCCATACCTTTACGGGACATTTTGGACATGCAGTAATTCAAGATAACCAAAGGGTTGCGTGGTTAGTATAACGACTGCCTGACTGGTGTCAGGTTAATGGACCAGTAATACTGGTAACTTACCCAGTACTAGCCGTGATATAACTGAAAATTCGTTGAAATCAGCGTAAAACACTAAGTAATCAATAAATCTCGACTCGAAGTCGAAAGGGACAAAGTTATAACCTTAGTATAGTCAGGTACGCAATTCATGTATATATGTTAATGTCTATTATGAAAGACAAGCCACGGATTCAATTTAAAAAAAACAGCGTCGCATTAATTCTCATTTATTGTTTCAAAAACTACTGCTACACTGTTTTCCAAAGACAGATCCATTTCAGGACGATATATTTGAGAGATCCCGATTCTACTGTAGGAGATACAATTCAACATTAGCTATCAAACCTGTAACATTGTCTGTTTGGGGGGGACTCGAATATTTACTTCCCTTATCGACCGTTTTGATAGGCAAATGTATTATGTTACAAAGAAGCATATCAAATACAATATCATAAAACAACAACATGTTTAAAAATAATTAAATCAATAATATGATCATATATAACAACATCTGTAAAGAAATATGATTGTCAAAGTGAAATTCCTTTGTGTTTCATAATTGTCACATTTTCCTTTTTATTATACTGTATTAATGCTTATCAAAAGTGTTATCAAGAGAGGTAATTAAATTGGTTCTGGGAAATATGTATTATAACTTAAACCTTTCCACAATATAGACGCTTTATGCAGCAGAAGTTTCGAAAACACAGTGACAAAAGGAGAAATTGCTCATGATGAGCAATTTCTCAATTTGCAACAGTGTTTTCACTTTCATTCAGTAATTATACCTTCATTTTCCATGTGCTGTAGATTGGTTTTATATGGGAAATGGTTGAAGACACAAACAATTCAATACCGATATAATTTAATATGAGTAAATTGTTTTTCTAAAGCTGAACATTCCTGGGCTTGTCCAACATGTAATATAAATCACATGAATAAAACATTACGTCACTATATACGGATACTATATGTCCATTTTGAAACATCTAACTTTGCATCTACTTTTTAGTTTAAAATATGGTAAATTTCTGTAAATAAAAATATTATTATTGCATATAGTTCAAAACATTGTGACAAAAGGGAAAATTGCTTTTTTTTTCATATTGTTTTCAAATGTCGTCTTCTGCACATGCGTCTGCAGCGGGAAAGGGATCAAATGAAAAAAGCATTGCATAATAAAAAACTGCAGCACGAAATTGACATTTCGTATTCTTACGAGAACAATGACGACGATGTTAAACTGCGTTGATATTGTAATTGCTCTTGACATTTATTAACTTGCATGCCTAGGATCAGTTTAAGCAAGTTTAACCTTTAATAATGTATTGTTAATTCAGAAAGCGAACAAGTTAATTCACCTTTATTATATCCAATATCCCACACACTTCATCTAGCCGTAATCACCATCCCTAATTTAAACAGTACGTACTCAGTTCGAGCAATTTCATCTTTTGGCATAATGTTTTCAAATGCCAGATGCTGCAAATGCGTTAAAGGGGCGTCCGTATGCAGGTTGGAAAGGGGTAAACACAAAGCTTAAGAATTCTTGCATAATCCCAATTCAGAACAAAATTTGTATTTCGTATTCCAACGAGAACGATGGCGATGTTGAACTGCGTTTGGGATTGATAAGAGATATTGTAATTCCTATTGACAATTATTAACATGCACGCCTATGATTAGTTTAAACAAGTTTAGCGCTCAATAATGTATTGTTAATTCAGAGAGACGAGCAAGTTAATTCAGAGAGACGAGCAAGTTAATTCATCTGTAAGTTTAATAACCTGTAACCCACAAACATCATGCAGCCGTAATCACCATCCCAAATTGTGTTCTTATGTGTTTGTGGACTCGTCTTTAGGTAATATAGATACAAATTTATATGAGTACTTCAGTATCAATATTGATTGATTAATTGATTGATTAATTGATTGATTGGAGATTAAAGCCATTTTCAACGTTACTTCAGTAACTGCTATACATCAAGACGGCCAGTTAAAATACCGTGTTTTTCCTGGCTTTTAGGCACCAGAATTCCGAACATAATTCTTCCCAGGCAAATGGCTACCTTCCCAGATAGACTATTTAGCCCATTTGTGGAAGACAAATGACGCTAGTCACAATGACTTGTAAACCATCGGAAATAATGAATGGCCGAATACGGAAATCACCGTAAGGTTAAAAGTGTTTAATACATTCCAACTCAGTTTAAGCAGTTGTGGAAACAATATATATAGTAGATATGGCAATACAATATGCAATTGGAATTGCACATCCAGGGATGAGATGAAACTGAATTTAACAAGAGGATCCTGTACCAGAGTGTTTACAACTGTTAAATGTGAGTCATAGTGTCTCCATTGTGTCAACGTTTCATTCTGTCTGCCAATGTTTCATTCTGTTTGTCAATGTTTCATTCTGTCAATGTTATATTATGTCAATGTTGCATCTATGTTTACAATATACTCAATGCATAGATACTATATTCATACAAGTGACAGAATAGCTGATGACTGACAAAGTAACTTGAATAAATGTAGAACTGACCGACTTGCATAGGCTATAATGCCACATTTACAATAGCATTTTTTGAAACTCTTCGTGTAAACTTCGAGGAAATAAAGTCATAAACGAATAAATGAATGACTTGGTTCTGGAACGTCTCAATTGCAACTTGCTTGAATTAGTTTTGCTTGTATTGAAATATGTCTACATATAATAGTCTAAATGAACCATAATTTTCCTCAGAAATCTAGCATTTATTGTATTTTCCAATGAATCATAATAACTATAGACACGTTTATTCACAAGTATTTTAACATTAAGTTTTGCTTGTATTGAAATATGTCTACATATAATAGTCTAAATGAACCATAATTTTCCTCAGAAATCTAGCATTTATTGTATTTTCCAATGAATCATAATAACTAAAGACACGTTTATTCACAAGTATTTTAACATTTTCCCCACATATAGACGCATCTGCAGCAGACGATCTTTGACAACATTCTGACAAAAGGACATTGTTCATAATGCCAAAGTCGTCTACTGCATATCTGTTGTATTTGAGAAAGGGTTATCTACCAAGGGGAATGACCGTATTCAATATTGGTTCTATACAATATCATACAATACAATGGTATACATAAACTTTGACCTTTGTCATCTCAATCACACATAAGAATAGTGTATAACAGGAACAGGGCTAACCCTTGATTATTGGATGCGAAACGCTTGGTTATCATTTGTGACTGGACATTGGTTCTGGTAAAATTTCAACCCCTTGAGCAACCAGTTACAACCCAAAATAGTAGAAGTAAAATAACAAGATTTGTTTACGTAATTGATTTATTTATACCCTCAACATTTACGAGTTGAATACAGCGTACGAAACAGCGTTAAACGGCATCCGAACAAACCTTTATTTAGTACATGAATAGACACGGATCAAATATCGTCCACAGTACAACCTATCCAGACCAACATCGGGTGGAGGCAAATAAATACAGACATTCTAGAGAGGTAAAAGTTTCGCCTGTTAGAACAGGTCGAGGGTTCGATTCTCGGCCGGGTCATACCAAATACAGACAATCTAGAGAGGTGGCTCTCTATTAATATTAAACCGTTCTCCTGTTAGAAGAGGTCGCGGGTTCGATTCCCGACCGGGTCATACCAAATACTTTAAAAATGGTAGTAATGGCTGCCCTCCTTCAGGCTCAGGAGTGCGCGGTTAGCATTACGACTGACTGGCTGGAGTCAGGATAAACCGACCAGTAGTACTTGTAACTAACCCAGGAAACGCCGTGATATAACTAAAAATATTTTTTAAAGAAGTTTTCGCGCTACAGAAATGTCGTTTCAAGAAGTTACGCTATATAGATAAAATATATTCTAGCGTGAAATCTGTTAAGACCGACATGAAATTAGATAGACTCCGATGCAAATACACGTACACGTATGTGATATAACTGTCCCTTGCTCGACAGCAATATAATTCCTCGGATTTAGAGACCATGTTTCTCATAAATAATACATTAGAACGGTGTCTGATTGCTGCTTCTTGATAAGACGTGCGGGACGTCGGTACATTACGACATAATAATATAGGGATTGGTTTTGGAAATGTCTGTCTGCTTTAAAGATCATGCAACAGTCATATGGCAGTTTATACGAAACAGGGTTTATATTCGAATTTACTGGGCGTCAATCCAATCGTCGTGAGTTCGAAGCCAGGTCGGCCGTTCATTCTGTCCGATGATTGATAGAAAAACATTGTGACTAGAGTCTCTCGTCTGCCAGCAATGGGTTAAATAGTACATAATCGCTTAGAAAGAATGTAATGTGGAGTACATATGCGAGAAAGACAAGAAACGTAAAACTTTACCTCAAATTAAACAACTGTAACATGATTTCCTTATACCAGTGTGGCATTCCTCTTCCACCAATTAAAGAAAAAAGTATCCATAGTTTGTTTGACAACTTTACAGCACTGTGCTTTGGTCGGTGCCATCTTGAAAACAAGCTCACAGGAAATGAAGTCATCGATGACATCACAACGTTGACGTCTTCCCGTACTTTTACGTTAAAAAGAAATAATCATTCATGCACTTCAAATTAATACCTAAGTAGGCTGATTATCTTTAAAAAATCACAATGTTATAACAGTTTCTTATAAGGACAGATATTATGAAACACCCTGTACGTTAACAGGTTGCCAGTTTCCCGGTTAGAATAAGGGGTTGAGTATTGAAGCAAGAACGCCATGCTATACAATTGTGGATGTGAACTGGTCGACGTAATATAACTGAAATCTGGTGTCTAGATGTATATTCCTTTCAAGTAACCCTTTCTCATATACAACCTATCTGCATCAGACGACTTTGAATACACGTTGGAAAAAATATGTAGAATCTCTCAGAATATAATTGAAATCATAGTGGCAAAAGAAGAAATTGCTCATAATACGATCGGTTTCTCCTTTGACCATAATGATTTCTGAAGTCGTCTGCATCAGATTAGTCAGAATGCATATGCAAGTGTCACGGAGTGACAAGAACAAGATTAAACTCATAATGCACGTACATTCGTAAAATCTGAAACTTTCCATCGTAGCGAACAACAAATAAATAATGACCAAAATCCCATTTTAATTAAATATTGCCGTCATCGACTTAAATCAATGATCTAACAATGCATTTCATTAAAATCCGAACATTCGTTCTTTTGTAGAACATGTTCTCTTTGTTATTGTGGTTATTGGGTGTTTTACGCCGAGCGAATCTAAGCAAATCTTTAAAACATATTCATACTTTTGCTAAAAGAAATTTGGATATCTTGGTGTTCATGGTGTTATTAACTCTTGATTGGCATAAACAGAAAAAAAGATTATTTGAAATAGTTCTATCCCCGCTTTACTACTTCACTTTATCTCAGTGTTTGACCTGGAAAATATTTAAATGTTTATGCTTACATTATTGTTTAACTGTATGTACACTATGGACACTTTAACTTTCGAGTAATAAAAACTTGAATCTTAAACATGATCTCTGAGTGAATTACTAAGGTAGGAAAAGTAACGATCGAGACTGGAACGACCGATCTCAAATGTAGCAAGTTTACCATCTGACTATGGGGGGTAACTTCTGTAGAACGTACCGATTCGAAGGAATTTGTCTTTTCGAGAGACGAAGAGAAAACAGTACTAGCCTTTATCCTGGTAAACCAGACCTTAAAGTAGAACATCACTTTTGGACTCGATAATTGCCATATGAAGTCGTATAAGATCGGCTTTGTTCGTGGACTTTCCGGTCATTTCCTCCTCCAAGAAGAATGCTGATCTCTAGTAACTTCGGTCGGAAATCGCAGAACCTATACTCTGTTAATAAATGAGCTGTCCCACGAGAAAACCAACAGTGTGGACTCTGCGTAGAGTATCGACCCGGAACAGCGTAAGCATGCCTCGAAGGCTAACCCGGACAGGCACTTTTCTCCTCCTATGTATTTTCGGTTTCAGGAATCATTACTCTATACCTCTATCCCCCCTAGGACGGAATGTGTCGGCCCGGATTAGCCTGCTGATCTGGGTCGATACATTACGCAGAGTCCATAATATTGGTATTCTTGTGAAGCGGTTCACTTAATATCGATAACACACGGAAACCGTCGATCCCATTAGGGGTGTTCTACGCTAGACACCATTTGCTTTATCTACTGTATATGTGCGGCTTTAAAAACGGTTAGCGAAAAATCTAGACCAAGATCATAATGTGCAATAATGCATTCTAATCTATGTCTACATATATTGATACTAATTCATTCTTAGCAAAAGGTACTCCATATATATACATGTATGCTAGAACTATTCTACCATAATGCCGCTAAATATTCGCCATAAAACAAGATATACCTTTGGCCTGAAACACACGACTTTAAGCTTTACAATGTATTTGCAAAAGGCGTAGATCATTTAAAGCCTGTTATTCATTACTCATTCATCGATATGTAGCAAGTACTAGTGCGTATTTGTTTTGATTTGTTTATATGGTGTGTTACGCCGCTTACAACAATTTTTCAGTTAAATCACGACGTTCCCTATGTTTTTTACCAATGCTACTGGTCCATTTATCCTGACACAGTCAGTCGTAAACCTAACCCCACAGCTCTGAACACCAAGAACGGAAAGACATTTCTAATGTTGTTAATGTATTTTGGTAATACCCGACCGGGAATCAAACCTGATGGAGTCGCTGTACCACTACACAACCAAGACAATGATGCTTATGCCAGTTGCAGGAATTCAGCAAAATAAAGGTAACACAAGAGAGCCATTAATTGGAGTTATGTCGTCACTGTATTCGATCTATAACGGTAAATGGAGGTTTGGAAATGTCCAACGTGACCGTTACGTGTGGCTGTACCATGGTATGGTATAGGAAGGCGGCGTGTTTGGAACCGATTTGTGTAACAGTATGGACTTGTACTACTTACACAAAGCGGTCCAAAGCCGTCGTCTACCTTTGATAGGCACGGTGGTCTAGTGGTTGACACGCTGGAATATCAATCCAGAGGTCTGGGGTTCAAATCCCGGTCATGGTTCCGGATTTTTCTGGTGTGCTTTAAGTGTTTCCAAACTAGAGGTCAAGTACTGGGCCTTTCCAGGAAAATGTGCATCGCGTGTATCGGTGCTATACACTGAGCACGTTAAAGGACCAATGGGTATTTTCGGAAAGAGCTAGGGTATCGCACTGGACTCTCCCTTTGTATCTACCTCTGTGTCTTGAATTTATCTGCACCTGTCAGAAGCTTGTACAGGATAAAGTGTACACTACTAAATGGGCCTATAGAGGCTAGAAAGCTTATAATTACATAATATTACATAATAATTCACTAAAATGTGTAGCAGTCATGTTGGATATTTCCATCCTCGGTACCCAGGCTATTCATAAAATATATGATACCCTGGGCAAATTGGCTGTACAAATCTCGTACTCATGAATATATTCATGAGGTGAAATGCAGCCGCTTGATTGACCGCATGACGCAAATCTCATGCGATACAAAAATTATAGTGTAGTCACGGAGGAAATCGTGGTGCATGCTTTGCGAAGTTTCGCTAGTCAATTTGCCCAGGGTATCATATATTTTATAAATAGCCTGGGTACCGAGAATGGATATTTCTAAACCACCGTAAACCGAAAGGATTATTAGCTAGGTGTCCTACATCCTAAAACTGTCTCGTATAATTCCCAAGCCGTTTCAAACTAACTAAGCTGTCAACACAATGTGTCAGATAATTAAAGTTAATGTGGTATAAATAATAAATTAGTCGTATTAACACCTTCCCACTTGCACACGCAATTGAAGCAGACAACCTTTGAAAAAGAAAAGAAATTTCTCATTTTAACAATTTCTCCTTTTGCTTCTTTTCAATAAAGATACACTCATTTATAGGGAGTTGTTTCTCTTTTCTGCTGGGCTTCACCATCATGTTATACCGCTGCCGAGATGATGTATGGGCCACGTCATGGAAAATCGACATCCAGAGAGGTATTGACATGAATACTTTAAACTATCCAATTACATTATTGTATGGTCAGGGTTTCGTCTTAAGCGTTATCGGGAGCTTCAAGGGATGCTTTCACGACTAGGCAGCCGACAGGTAAGATCCAGATCTGACTGCGTGGAGACGCAGGCTGATCTGGATCTTATCTGGTCGCAAACATCCCACCCACCCCCATTCCCCCGAAGTTCTTTATTGTGTGTTACATAACCAATATCATCTCATTTCTCCTGACGCGTGTTATCTAATTGTCTGGACATAAGCTCATTGTGAGCATCTTGACTAAGAGAAGCACTCGTTAGATATTTATGTAGCTTCCCTCAAGGAGTTAATTGTTTTTAATTGGTCGTTGTTATGCTATACTTATCCTTCTAAGCCAATAGTCCGATGTTACTAATCGAACCTGAATATATTTATAATAATAGCAGTTCTCCTTAAATACCGATAAATGTTGACAATTTAATTTTTTTTTTTTTTTTTTGTATTGCATTACAAGATGTATGCATAACTTAGTAAATTGCGTATTCTTGTGACATGTGTTGCTTATAATTAGTCGCCGGGCAGAAGCCCGCGACTTCTATTTTTAATAGCTTTTCGGAAATCACATGGGAGGGCGGCTTATTATTAGAAAGAAACAAATCTAGATGATTTGAACATATTACAATTGTGGTTGTTTACGAACACTAATAAATGACACATCTAAAATGAAATAAATATTCCGATTTTTTAATGTTTGCAGTTTTTTTTATTTCACTCGCATTTAAGTTTTTTGTCTTATTTACGAAGACAAAAGTGGTCCCTTCAAGACGTGAACCAACACCCCCTTGTGTCATCATTGAGGTCAATTTCGGATTCTCCTTTTAATAGCAATTTTAACTTACTAAATGTTGTTTTCATGTTCAAAGAGATGTCTTGATTTGTGTATAATTCATTTAATAATGTTAATCCATGAATATCTAAAGTAGGAACTGTTTCTAAGCTAAATATAGACCCTATTCTGTTGTGTAGTTTCGTGACCTTTAACATCGATTTTCGCGCATGCGCATTTCGATATGAAAAATCGAGTGATATTATTTTATTTTAGACAAGTACAAGACGAATGTTTGACGCAAAGCGTCAAAGAGAAGCCGCAATATTTCGTTGTACATGTAGAAATAAGAAAAAAAGAACATTTTTAAATCCACAAACAATAGAACAATTTAAACTGTAGACGGTAATGCTGATATATTTCTCCTTTTGAAGACTTTTGTTTTCTTCAAATTACCTCCCTTTAAAGCAATACCAGGATATTTACCTTGTGATTCGAATAAGATTGACAAACATTGAAATTATATGAATGAATACTATTATTTAAATAAGTAACAAGAGCAAAATTAAATTAAAGCCAGATAAATGTGTACACATTTCGTTAATTTGTTATAGATACCCTAATGTATAGATATGAATATAAACTTTATAACCAAATGTTTGAATAGACTAAGGAAAGTCAAGAATACATAAATAAATCAATGCAGTCTTTTCCGGCGACATTGATGCCTTGCATCAACTTTCTCTTGTATTCGTTCATAATTTAACAATTATCGTTTGAAAATGACACCCAGCTCAAAACATATATGTTTCACTATATCATACATAATAATAAATATGAAACACCTGGCCAAAGGTTAAGCACCGTGCCGTTTTATCTCACTTACTCAGTTAATTGTTTGGTGTTTTACGCCGCTTTCAACAATTTCGGTTATATCATGGCATTTATTGGGTAAGTTACCAGTACTACTTGTCCATTTATCCTGCCAAGGAGGGTAACTATGACTACCATTTTAAAGCCTGTGGTATAACCCTTTTGGGGATCGAACGTGCGACGCTCTACCACTTCATCATCGATGCGGTTCACTTGTTCAGTTTAATATTATTACTTCAGTTAGAATACAGATTGAACGTCAAAAGTTGGTGTCCACGCAATATGCTATCACATGTTGACCATTAAACTTCAATATCTACGCAAATTGTACAGGTGCATGTATTCTAAAACGATTCTGATCGTGTGTGTAGATGGGACGGTATGTCACTAAACCCCCAAAGTAAATAATGTACTACTTAATGTCGGGTTAGCCACGGCCCTGCTATGTAAAACACAAGGATTGTAAATTGAAACAGAGTGGACCGTTGATTTATTGCTGTTTCTTGTCTCCCAAATCGACATATTTCATAGAATTGCGACCAGCCTTGAAACGATGACCTCAATTACCCCAAAACCGATTGTTTGTTCCAGAATAGTGACACAACAATAATCTGTTCTCGATCCATTAGACAGAATCCGTTAGACAATAACCTACTCCTTATCTATTTAGGCCGCATCAGACAATACAGAGTCTTGCTGCACGTGCGAACAATGCTGTGTTGGTTTGCTAGTTGATATGGTGTTTTACACAGCTTTCAGCGTGTTTTCATATATATCACTGCGTTTCGTGGGTAAGTAGCCATAACGTCTAATCCATTTATTCTGACACCAGCTAGCTAGTCGTAATGTAAGCCCAAACAAACATGAGCGCCAATGAGGGAACGTCACCAGTACCCTTTTTAAAGTATTCCGAACAGTGTAAGACTTAGACGAGCCCTGGCTGTCTGCCCGTATCAAGAAGCCTAGTTTAATTTAAACATATTTATTTTACATTGATTGCGAAATAAACCTTTGGCTTAGATTAATCACGCTCGATGTCTGCTTTCTGGAGACCTAACCAGTATTCGCGACGCTCTACCTCTGCACCACTGTCTTCTACACTGTAGCCTGTAGTTCCATTTCCTATATTTTAAAACGAGGGATTCAGTCGGACCAAATTTCTCAGGGCGTGGCATATATATGAGCCGTTCCACGTTAAAACCAACAGTATGTACTCTGCGTAATTAATCGACCCAGATCAGCCTGCACAGTCCGAGCAGGTTAATCCGGGCCTACCCATTCCGTTTCAGGGGGATTGAGGTATAGAGTAATGATTCCTGAAACAGAAAATCCAAAGAAGACGAAAGGTGTCTGTCCGGGTTAGCCTAAGCGGCATGTTTAGGCTGACCCGGGTCGATACTTCACGCAGAGTCCACAATGTTGGTTTTCTCGACGAACGGCCCATATATATTGTTTGTTTGTGTTTTCGCCACGTTTGTTATTTTACTTGTGCTGCCTTTAGAGTTGTTGTATTGTTCGCGGTTGCATACTAGCTCCATCAATTTTTTCGTGCGCAATTGTGTGTCAGTTGATGGATTAACGTTAAATTGTTTGAAAGACGTTAAGTGCGTGCTGATTGTATTTTCATTAAAATGTCATGTTGAAGTTGTAACAGTTCTCCTATGTGCATTGAATATTTCCCAGGAGGAAATAAACAATAACTGTTGTCGAACTATCAGACAATTCGTGCCCTAATCGATCCCAAAAGTTCATTGATATTTAGTGAGCAGAAGTGTAATTACAGGAAAGCGTTTCCTAGCCAACATATGTGCCGCCTGCCAAAATGTTAGTAAATGAAAGTTGGACTTACATACATACGGACGGACAGACAGACAGACGACGGGGAAGTAATTCCTGCGTGTCTACAAGCCAATGCAAGCGACAGAAAAATAGTTTATTTTTGATGCAAGATTATATGGTCTCCAACATGTGACCGAGAATTAGCTTCGAATGTTCGGCGTGTTCGATTGATCGTGCCTAATGTTTCGACCCAGATCAGCCTGCGCAATCCGCGCAGGCTAATCCGGGCCGACAGGGGGGGGGGGGGGGGGGAAAGGAATAGAGTAATGATTCCTGAAACAGAAAATCCACAGGAGGCGAAATGTGTCTGTCCGGGTTAGCCTGCGCGGCAGGCTTAGGCTGGTCCGGATCGATACATTACGCAGAGTCCACACTGTTGGTTTTCTTGTGGAACGGCTCATATATCAGTAGTATCAGCTTCGTAATACATTTATACTTTAATGCTAACGATGAGAAGCAAGCCAGTAATCAAATTATATTAATAAAACAGCGCAGCAGCAGTTCTGACTGCTTGTATGAGCAATCAGAACTGCAGCTTCGTTGTTTTCATTAGAATGTTCATGGAATATGTTCGAGTTAAACGATCTTCGAATTATCAGATCTTCCAGCTATGGAAAATCCACTGTATTTGGAACATGTGTAGGGAAAGATCTTTTGTGAAACCATGCTATATTATTCTAATATCAATTGTTTGTAAGAATTTCCTTGCGCGTTTTTGGGAGTATTTGACAGGCAGTTCAGATCAAAATTGACATGCCCTCATAGTTGTATTCACTGATATAAGAATAGGTGTGTTACAGGCATCTTCTGACAGAATGCTTAAATATTTCTCTAAATCTCTCTTTCATTTCACTCTTCTTTTCCAGCCTCTTATGAAAATAAATAGATCATATACATATAGCATATCGAGTAGAGCTTATATCCTAGAAGATTATTCATGCTCTTGCTACTACAATGTACTTTGAGCAAATCATGTGCATGGTATACATAGAGATGTTATTATCCAAAAATATTAATTTGGAAGTATGTATTGCTAGTGTCGCTTATTATATTGTTTTGTTTTCCTTTCTTTAAATATCTGCAATTAACCAAGAAACAGAAGTATATGAAAATGATATAAAGGTATAAACATGTAAGTAAGTAAGTAAGTAAATATTTTAGTAAAGTGACATGTGTACATGTACAACATATAATAAAACATAATACAAAGTTTGTTGGAAAAACACCTGGCCCCTTTCGCCTATATGTCACGATATATAAAGGTAATGTCTATGTTCATTCATTCTTATCAATGTGTGACTCATGCAGTCTATATACATATATACACATCTATAATTATGTCGATGGTCTCGATCGAGCAGGTCGAAGCTACAACTTGTACAAGATGCAATTATTGCATCCCCGAACGAATACATCAATATTTCAGAGTTGCTAAGAATTTTAGGAGGTATGTACTTTTGAATGCAACGTGCTTTAACATAATGTTTAAAGATTCTACTGATACATCATAATAAAACGATAATCCATTACGGTACTGACATTAGTGTAAATACAATTGCTGGTCATCAGTGCTACAGGTGCTCAATTATTTTATGTATTTACAAAAGGAAATCGGTATAATCGGTATAACCCAATTATATGAATACAATAATATAATATGAAATATGAAATAACCACATAATTGAACGAATTATGTTTATACAGGTAGTATTACCATTCACTGCCTATCTCGTATGTTTTGAAAAATGTTTTAATGTTGCAACCGCTAATCACGCCCTGTAAGTATATATATGTGTGAGGGTGTACAAGATGCACACTTAGTCTTCGGTGAATTAACTATAACTAGAAATCTAATATTTGAGTAATTTTGCAATAACTGACTGTTTCAGACATTCTATAAAATGATACAAAAACAAAAAACAAGAAACAATATCTCAAAGCCTTTAATCTTCACCAAAATGGTAGGTTTATCTCAGTTCACAGTACCGATATTAGGAATATATTCTTCTTCTTGTAACAAGCAAGTCAGATGGAAAACCAATTAACATTGACTGATAACGGTCTTCACTTTATAGCTCTGTTTCGTCTCTAATGTCGACGTAATATGTAATAGAGGTCAGTCTGGTCGCCCATGTATCGCTTACTGGAACAAGAATGTTCGATTTATTTGTCTTGCTTTTGGTTGAACAGTGTTTTACACCGTTTTCAATTGTATTTCGGTTAAATCATGGAGTTTCCTTAGTAATTTACCTGTTTTACCGGTATTGTTTTTCTGACGCAGAGAACCGAAACTAGCAATTCTGAGTTCCAAGGAGGAAAGCCACTCTTACCGTATTTAAATCATCAAGCGAAACTGTGTTTGAATGGTGTTTTACGCCGCTTTCAATGCTATATGAAACCGTCCCGCGAGAAAACCAACAGTGTGGACTCTGCGTAAAGTATCAACCCGGATCAGCCTTACATGTAGCATGCCGCACAGACTAACCCGGATAGACACTTTTCGCCTCCCGTTAATTTTTCTGTTTCAGGAATTATTACTCTATACCTCTATCCCCCTTAGACGGAATGTGTGGGCCCGGATTAGCCTGCGCGGACTGCGCAGGCTGATCTGGGTCGATACATTACGCAGAGGCCATTATGTTGGTTTTCTAACGGAACGGATTATATCAGGTAATTCAAGGCGTTTCCTTGGTAAATTACCAGTACTTCCGGTATTAATTATACTACCACCGATGCATCAGTCGTAATGCTATTCCTGCAACCCTGACAACCAAGGATGGAAGACATCACAAATATATATTTTTTTTTTAATTTTGGTATGAATGGAACGGAGACCGAACTCTGTCCTCCCGCTCCGAAGGCGGTCGATTTGACCACTGAGACGATTTTTTTGTTCGAAGCAACACATGCGGGGGTGTAGCTCTAAAAATGCCCAAAAATGCAGCTGCAGCGATACACATCTGCGTAAGGTATCGACCAGATCAGCCTGCGCTGTCCGCGCAGACTGATCCGGCCGACACATTCCGTCTAAGGGGGATACATAGAGTAGTGATTCCTGAAACAGAAAATCCACAGGAGGCGAAAAGTGTATATTCGGGTACGCCTGTGTGGCATGCTTAGGCTGATCCGGGTCGATACTTTACGCAGAGTCCACAATGTTGATTTTCTCACTAGACGGCATACACATTGATTATTGCACAGCTACGCCCCTGACATGTGTCGCTTATCAGTGCCAGTTAGTAATGTTGATTTATTTTCTCAATAGACGGCATACACATTGATTATTGCACAGCTACGCCCCTGACATGTGTCGCTTATCAGTGCCAGTAAGTTATGTGTACAGACGGACGGGCAGACGACGGAGAAGGGATCACAACAGGTGTTTACCTGCCTACGCTGGCGATACACACGCGAGGTGTGTCAAACTAAATACTTTACATTTTAGTAATCGCATCCCTCCTTCGCGTCCAGGATTGCGTCGATAGAATTCCGACTGATGATCATCTGGAATGACAGCTTACTGTCAGTACTGGTAATTTACCAATTGATTGATTGATTGATTGATTGGGGTTTAACGCCGTTTTCAACAATTTCTCAGCTATATCACGGCGGCCAGTTCACTTACTCATGCATTTCCTGGTTTTCTCACACCAGTACTTCACACAACAATCTTCCCAAGCAACTGGCTGCTTTTCCACATGGACTTAGCCCATTGGTGGAAGACGAATGACGCATGTCGCATTGACTTTTGTCAATCGTCGGAAAGAAAGTTGGCCGAGCGGTAATTTACCAAAGAAACGCCGATATGACTGAAATTCTCAAGGGCATCTTGAACTCTTGAAAAACCGCCCTTGTCTCGGTCTGTTAATAAAACTGCGCATCTGCAAAACAGAACTTAAGTTAAATTAGGGGTGTGGGGTCTTATTCGGACAAAATATGATAAACGGTATCGCCGAACGATTGTAATTTCCATTCTAAGACAATGGCTTGTAATGCTCGCCACACAGTTAATTCTTCACGGCAAGGGTAAATCAATTAAAAGTCGTCACCATGGTTCGTAATCGTTATATTATTTAAATCCCGAAAAGTACATTTTGTGTTAGGTAATGCTTATAACGTGGCATCTACTAATAACGTGGCATCTACTAATAACGTGGGCATCTAACATGTTATTTGTATTTCTCTCCGTAAACTCAGAAGCGTTCATTCGCCACGTTGTCTGAAGCAAAAATAAAAGCTCAGGTTACTATGTTGCTATTTTTCGGATTTTTTAACGACATCATGGCGCCTTGATATTTTACAATTCACTCGGGCACTGATTTTCTTGTTTTTCGTACAAACTGACTATGTATCACGTGCATGGTGTTCAATGGGCACATTAGCTGTAACGGGAAACGATACATTCCCATTTCGGTCTCGTGAAACAAATATCTAGTCAGTGTTCACGTTCACATACTGAAACATACTAGGTTTTCACGTTACGTTTGTTTGTTTGAATGGTGTTTCAACACTAACCCTATACTACGTTCCCTGTGTAAATAACCATTCTAATAGTTTCTTCCCCCACGATTTGTCGTTCAGGTGTGTATAAATTAATAATTCTGCCTTTGTGATTAATTGATACACACCTGAACTCCAAATCGTGATATAAGAGCCGGTATATCACTCAAAATGAGATAAATGTCCTAAGTACAACCGGTATTATTTATATTGACACCAATGTTTCAGTCGCACTGCTATTCCCACAACCGTGGATGCCAAGGAGGATAACCATTATAACTTACGCGCTACGTATTAACAATTTTGAACAATTACTTTTTTTCGTCTACAGAAACATATATATACCATTTTCTTAAAGAATAACTATACAATAGATTGGCCTCGCTTCAAATAACTAATTTTCGTAAGGATATTGTTTAGAAGTTAGAAACGACTCGTCCTTTCCCCCTTGATTAACAGGGTTTTAAATACGGTTAAACGTTGCAGGATATTTACTGGTTAGTTATCGGGATTCATTCCAGCCGGCCTTTGTTAAATGTAATTTAAATATTCATATCGAAATGCAAAGCGAGGCTGATGTTCTCATAAAGAAACATGTATAGTTTCCGTGAAGTGCAATGCTGTCCCTGATTCGATAGAAGATCTACACATGAAAATATATTATATAATTATGGGTTTTCGCGAAAATTGTTACAGTTTTATTTGAATGTACCTAAAAATCCCTTCGATAAAATCCCCTCAGTCTAAAAATGGTATAGTGCCTATAACCCCCTCGATGGTTTTAACAGGGTATGCATAAAAAATGGTATCGTATTCGATGGGTATTAAAAATCCCCTCAATAGAATTAACAGGGTATTCATAATCCCCTCGGTCTAAGATCATATATACTCTTATAAAGCTAAATGTAAATTCAAATATAGTACATCATACCGTTGTTGTTTTTATATAATAATGGCAAATTTGCAAACAGTTTAATTAACAGTCATTTACGTGATCACGTCAATAATCACCCCTTAACCCTTTCCCTCATACGACAATTCTGCAGCAGACAACTTTGAACGTATTTTGTCAAAACATAAAAAATCTCCATAATTGAATGGATAACCTATGACAAAAATTGGAAAACATTGTGACAAAAGGAGAAATTGCACGTTTTGTGCAATTTCTTCTTTTGTCACTATATTTTCAAAAAGCCGTCTGCTGCAGAGGCGTCAGAAAGCGTCTATATGAGGGAAAGGGTAAACTACATGTAAAAGATGAATGTAATTGATTGGATGACTTATGACTTATTATCATTATTTAAAACAATAAGGTTAATAGTGTGATCCTTTATTTGATGTGATTGTCCTATGTCTATATGTGCTGACTATTTATTATGGCTCCTTTTCATGTTGAGCTTATTGCTTAACATGGCATGAACACATAGCACCAAGCCCTTTAACTGAATATCTGCATACTTATATATTCCGCTCATTTCAAACATTATTTCCCTCTTCTTGGGATGTGCATTATTCTTTCAAAATAGTATTTTATTAAACTGTATGTCTATTTTGTTTCTTTAGCACATGTATATTGTAAATGTTTTGACGATGAACCATATGTGTTCAAGTCGTATGAATAAACTTCTGTTCTGTTCTTTATTTATATATTTTAAAATGTCCCACATGCAGTTTTGTACAACTTTTGATAAGTATTGTAAACATTGTGGCAAAATGAAAATTTGCCTATAATCAGTGAATAAATTGTGTCAAAAGAAAATGTGCTTTAAAAAGAAATAAGTGCTGACTATTCATGTTTGTATTTTTTAAATGTCCCACTTGCAGATATGTACAACATAACTTGAAAACATTGTGGAAAAACGAGAAATTGCTTATTATGAGTATTTATATTTTGCCACAATGATTTCAACTTTATCAATAACTACACTTTTAATTAAAGGGATGTTCATGCTTTTTAGGTGCAAAAGAATCAATTTTAATGATTGAAATTACTTCATTGTTTTGGTAAAAAAAATCAAATGATTGAAAAAATTAAAATTATTGCAATTATTTATTGTTTTATTAATTTTGTCCTCAGTTTAACGTTTTTACAGCATTTGAAAACTTAAATTGAGTCACTCCTGTATACTATATATTAAACCAACTCAAAATCCATTGATGGGATTTTGACCACCATGACATTTTTGGACTGAGAGGATTATGGGCGAGGGGATTTGTAGTTTAATTGACGTAACGATTGGCACTTGTAACGAGAAACGCAATATACTTCAGTGGCTACTCGTCACTGAAACATTAGGTTTAGCTTACTTATGTCCCTCGTTTAACGGTAAAATAAAAGTGCCTGTCGAAACAGGATATATCTTAAAGCCTGTCGAAGCAGGATATATCTTAAAGCCTTCCAACTTCGTGATCTATCTGAGTTCCTGACGTCATAAGTTCCGTTCTTTTCTCCCATGAGTTTGTATTATCGGTCAATTGAGAAGTGCTTGACTACTTTTTGATGTCCAAAGATTTATTTAGTACTCGACATTTTTTTAATGCGTATGTTCAGGGACTTGGGAGACCCGTAGATAGTTGTAGTTTTCGTTGTAAACCGAATTACCGCTATAAGAGTGTTCCGGTCAAAATAAATGGGACGCGGTATTATTCAATCATTGGTGCTATCGGTCACGAGTAATTGATCTTCAATCAGGAGTGTCACCCAATAATTCGTAACGTCGTTTGTGTGAAAATAAATAATCACCGATTTTACAGACATGACCATTTGAACTAGATTGATTAATTAACGCTTCGCACATGTATGCCCTTTTTGACGTTTCTGAAGCATATGACTTTTAAAAACATTGTGACAAAAGGAGAAATTGCCTAAAATGAGCAGTTCCTCCTTTTTCCATAACATCTTCAACTCTATTCGATAATTAAACAGTCAATTATAGAGATGTTCCATAATTTTGCCTAACTGTGTTACATGTTGTCTGCCGCAGATTTCATGTATGTAAAAGGATTAAAGTTCCGATCAGACCTTTCATGTATGTAAAAGAATTAAAGTTCCGATCAGACCAACGTTCAATAGGTATTTCTTACAGCGACTTTTAACGCGAAAACCCAGCATCAGAATTCTATTTAAGATGCGTTTTGTTAGATCTGTATTTGACCTCTAAGTCCTATGCTGTTGGTACTCAAAAAAACATCTCAGATAGACGATTGTTTTGTATACCGACAACACAGATGTTTAAAAGGTTATACATTAGATATTGCAGGACAAACACTTGTGTTGTGTTCTCCTCCTTATCTAAACCGTTGCAGTATGTTTGTTATTCACGAAGTGGGTTTAAGCAATTCGTCTACTGTATATTTGATGTACGTGGCAACGGGTTATTAGACTGAAATGTATCTAAACATAAAAATATATCCAGATAATTCAGAGTTGCATGTAACAGTGGAATCACGGTACGTGTTAATCATGATTACAACGGATTCACTGTACGTGTCAATTTAAATTACAGTAGAATCATGGTACGTCTAAATTAAAATTACAGCTGATTCACTGTACGTGTCAATTTGAACTACAGTAGAGTCATGGTACGTGTCAATTAAAATAACAGCTGATTCATTGTACGTGTCAATTTAAACTACAGTAGAATCATGGTACGTGTCAATTAAAATAACAGCTGATTCACTGTACGTGTCCATTTGAATTACAGTAGAATCATGGTACGTGTCAATTAATTTACAGCGGAATCACTGTGCGTGTCAATTTTAATTACAGTAGAATCATGTTACGAGTGAATTCAAATTACAGTAAAATAACGGTTAGTGACAATGAAAAAGTTACATACTGCTACATATCTTTGTTAGACAGAAACAACGAAGAAAGGATACAATAATCCGGAAGTTGATAGTAAAGTTATGTGTATGTTCTCTACTATATCGATGTAGTGATTGTATTAGAGTGACTTGTATATAGGGAATATGACTGGTTCAGTCATTATTTCAGAATTAGCAGTCAAGGGTATTTCAACACATGTTCGTAACTCGTATTACATTTGTTTACAGTCTGTCTTTAACCCTTTACCACATGTATACGTATGTTAACGCCACTGTACTAGTCGTCTGCTGTAGAGGCGACAGAATACATCTGCATGTGGGAAATGGTTAGTTGAGACAATTAGACAATATATACTAGTAAACAAAAATGGTCTAAAATGTGAACATATCTCGGAAAAATAGAAAAGAACAAAGGGTTAGAGTTTTCTCATATATAAAAACAAAAACAAACGTCGTTTTCTGATATCCGTGACATTTGAAGCATCTGCAGCAGAGCAGTGCGTAATATAGAACTTGCTTGTGTTGAACATTTTCCATTTTCCTCAATGTTTTCAGCTCTTGAAAGTTTTCAAAACAAAATACCCCAAAAGTAGGGCATCAGAGAAACGAATAAATTCTCAACTCATTCCGTAGTATGTCATTGTCATACCAGTTCTCTCGCTAATAAGAAACATCGTAAGAAAATGAAACGTCGTCATAGATATATGAAAGCGACGCTAAGCCATCGTCTAGACATACAAATACAACACTTGTATATAATTGTATAGCTATTTATGTAATTAAACAGAAAATGCGTCCATAATTATGAAGAAGCTAGACAGCCTAACCCGGAAGGCCACTTCTATGATAAGTGTCAATTTAATTTGCGTCAGGTCGGTAGCGAACCTTGTTGTATCTGCAAACAGCCAATACTCAGATGAGCATGTTTGTCCGCACATCCAGAGCCTTAAATGTCCGCACAGCCATCCCAGAGCCTTATATATCCGTACAGCTTCCCCAGAGACTTAAATGTCCGCACAGCCATCCCAGAGCCTTAAATGTCCGTACAGCCTCCGCAAAGTGTTACATGTCCGCACAGCCTCCCCACAGCCTTATATGTCAACACAGCTTTCCCAGAGCCTTAAATGTCCGCACAGCCTCCCCAGAGCCTTATATGTCCGCACAGCCTCCCCAGAGCCTTAAATGTCCGCACAGCCATCCCAGAGCCTTATATGTCCGTACAGCCTCCCCAGAGCCTTAAATGTCCGTACAGCCATCCCAGAGCCATATATGTCCGTACAGCATCCCCGGAACCTTAAATGTCCGCACAGCCTCCCCAGAGCCTTATATGTCCACACAGCCTCCCCAGAGCCTTAAATGTCCGTACAGCCATCCCAGAGCCTTAACTGTCCGTACAGCATCCCCAGAGCCTTAAATGTCCGCACAGCCTCCCCAGAGCCTTATATGTCCGTACAGCTTCCCCAGAGCCTTATATGTCCGCACAGCCTCCCCAGAGCCTTAAATGTCCGTACAGCCATCCCAGAGCCTTAAATGTCCGTACAGCCTCCCCAGAGCCTTAAATGTCCGTACAGCCATCCCAGAGCCATATATGTCCGTACAGCATCCCCGGAACCTTAAATGTCCGCACAGCCTCCCCAGAGCCTTATATGTCCACACAGCCTCCCCAGAGCCTTAAATGTCCGTACAGCCATCCCAGAGCCTTAACTGTCCGTACAGCATCCCCAGAGCCTTAAATGTCCGCACAGCCTCCCCAGAGCCTTATATGTCCGTACAGCATCCCCAGAGCCTTAAATGTCCGCACAGCCTCCCCAGAGCCTTATATGTCCGTACAGCCTCCCCAGAGCCTTAAATGTCCGTACAGCCTCCGCAGAGCCTTAAATGTCCGCACAGCCTCCCCAGAGCCTTAAATATCCGCACAGCCTGCCAAGAGCCTTAAATGTCCGTACAGTCTCCCCAGATCCTTAAATGTCCGCACAGCCTGCCAAGAGCCTTAAATGTCCGTACAGCCATCCCAGAGCCTTAAATGTCCGCACAGCTAACCCAGAGCCTTATATGTCCGCACAGCCTCCCCAGAGCGTTAAATGTCCGCACAGCCATCCCAGAGCCTTATATGTCCGTACAGCCTCCCCAGAGCCTTAAATGTCCGTACAGCCTCCCAAGAGCCTTACATGTCCGTACAGCCTGCCAAGAGCCTTAAATGTCCGCACAGCCTGCCAAGAGCCATAAATGTCCGCACAGCCTGCCAAGAGCCTTAAATGTCCGTACAGCCTCCCCAGAGCCTTAAATGTCCGCACAGCTTGCCAAGAGCCTTAAATGTCCGCACAGCCTCCCAAGAGCCTTAAATGTCCGTACAGCCATCCCAGAGCCTTAAATGTCGGCAGAGCCTTATATGTCCGCACAGCCTCCCCAGAGCCTTAAATAGCCGCACAGCCATCCCAGAGCCTTATATGTCCGTACAGCCTCCCCAGAGCCTTAAATGTCCGTACAGCCATCCCAGAGCCTTATATGTCCGTACAGCATCCCCAGAGCCTTAAATGTCCGCACAGCCTCCCCAGAGCCTTATATGTCCACACAGCCTCCCCAGAGCCTTAAATGTCCGCACAGTCTTAAATGTCCGCATATCCTCCCTAGAACCTTAATTTCCGCACAGCCTCCCCAGAGCCTTAAATGTCCGCACAGCCTCCCCATAACCCTAATGTCCGCACATCCTCCCCAGAGAATTAATGACCGCACAGCCGCCCAAGAGTCTTAAATGTCCGCATATCCTCCCTAGAACCTTTATTTCCGCACAGCCTCCCCAGATGCTTAAATGTCCGCACAGCCTCCCCAGAGACTTAAATGCCCGCACAGCCTCCCAAGAGCCTTAATGTCCGCACAGTATCCCCAGAGCCTTAAATATCCTCACAGCCTCCCCAGAGCCTTAAATGTCCGCACAGCATCTCTAGAGCCTTAATGTCCGCACAGCCTCCCCAGATCCTTAAATGTCCGCACAGTCTCCCCAGAGCCTGAAAAGTCCGCACAGCCTCCCAAGAGCCTGAAATGTCCGCACAGCCATCCCAGAGCCTTAAATGTCCGCACAGCCATCCCAGAGCCTGAAATGTCGGCACAGCCTCCCCAGAGCCTGAAATGTCAGCACAGTATCCCCATAGCCTTAAATGTCCGCACAGCCTGCCAAGAGCCTTAAATGTCCGTACAGCCATCCCAGAGCCTTAAATGTCCGCACAGCTAACCCAGAGCCTTATATGTCCGCACACCCATCCCAGAGCCTGAAATATCCGCACAGCCTCCCCAGAGCCCTAAATGTCCGCACAGCATCTCTAGAGCCTTAATGTCCGCACAGCATCTCTAGAGCCTTAATGTCCGCACAGCATCTCTAGAGCCTTAATGTCCGCACAGCATCTCTAGAGCCTTAATGTCCGCGGAGCATCTCTAGAGCCTTAATGTCCGCACAGCATCTCTAGGTCCTTAATGTCCGCACAGCCTCCCCCAGAGCCTTAAATGTCCACACAGCCTCCCCAGGGTCTGAAATGTCCGCACAGCCTCCCAGAGCCTTAAATGTCCGCACAGCCATCCCAGTGTCTGAAATGTCCGCACAGCCCCCCAGAGCCTTAAATGTCTGCACAGCCATCCCAGAGCCTTAAATGTCCGCACGGCCTCCCCAGGGTCTGAAATGTCCGCACAGCCATCCCAGAGCCTTAAATGTCCGCACAGCCATCCCAGAGCCTTAAATGTCCGCACAGCCTCCCTAGAACCTTAATTTCTGCACAGCCTCCCCAGATGCTTAAATGTCCGCACAGCCTCCCCAGAGACTTAAATGCCCGCACAGCCTCCCAAGAGCCTTAATGTCCGCACAGTATCCCCAGAGCCTTAAATATCCGCACAGCCTCCCCAGAGCCTTAAATGTCCGCACAGCATCTCTAGAGCCTTAATGTCCGCACAGCCACCCCAGATCCTTAAATGTCCGCACTGTCTCCCCAGAGCCTGAAAAGTCCGCACAGCCTCCCCAGAGCCTGAAATGTCCGCACAGCCATCCCAGAGCCTTAAATGTCCGCACAGCCATCCCAGAGCCTGAAATGTCGGCACAGCCTCCCCAGAGCCTTAAATGTCCGCACAGCCTCCCTATGACATTAAATGTCCGCACAGCCTCCCCAGGGTCTGAAATGTCCGCACAGCCATCCCAGAGCCTTAAATGTCCGCACAGCTATCCCAGAGCCTTAAATGTCCGCATAGCCATCCAAGGGTCTGAAATGTCCGCACAGCTATCTCAGAGCCTTAAATGTCCGCACAGCCATCCCAGAGCCTTAAATGTCCGCACGGCCTCCCAAGGGTCTGAAATGTCCGCACAGCCATCCCAGAGCCTTAAATGTACGCACGGCCTCCCAAGGGTCTGAAATGTCCGCACAGCAATCCCAGAGCCTTAAATGTCCGCACAGCCATCCCATAGCCTTAGATGTCCACACAGCCATCCCAGAGCCTCAAATGTTCGCACTGCCATCCCATAGCCTTAGATGTCCACACAGCCATCCCATAGCCTTAGATGTCCACACAGCCATCCCATAGCCCTAGATGTCCACACAGCCATCCCATAGTCTTAAATGTCCGCACAGCCATCCCATAGCCTTAGATGTCCACACAGCCATCCCATAGCCCTAGATGTCCACACAGCCATCCCATAGTCTTAAATGTCCGCACAGCCATCCCATAGTCTTAAATGTCCGCAAAGCCATCCCAGAGCATCAAATGTCCGCACTGCCATCCCAGAGCCTTAGATGTCCACACAGCCATCCCATAGTCTTAAATGTCCGCACAGCCATCCCATAGTCTTAAATGTCCGCACAGCCATCCCAGAGCCTCAAATGTCCGCACAGCCATCCCAGAGCCTCGAATGTTCGCACTGCCATCCCAGAGCCTTAGATGTCCACACAACGTCATCAGGGTCCGATTCCACCAACCTTACTTAAAGCTAAATAATACTTAAACACTTAAAGAATATTTTATTTTCCTAATATTTGTAAAACATAAAATATAGATTGTTTTTAAGTAAATGACTAAGTTACCTTGGTGAGTAACAAAGCTTGTTAAAAAATGCATTTTTTAAGCATTTTTGTAAGGGAAACAAAAACAAAAACTATGAAATATGCCTATAAGTTTTTAAGTATTACTTAGCGCTAAGTAAGGTTGGTGGAATTGGACCCTGGACCTTGAATGTCCGCCTACAATTAGAAGGACCAAATCTGTAGCTTTTTGCCAAGAACTAGAAGTTTAGCACAACGTATTTACTACAATGTATTACTTGACAAGATTGACATGGTCTTAACATTTTATGCAAATATGTTTATTTTTTACAACGTACATTCATGTCCATCAAATGTATAGCCGTCGTAAAGCCCACTCTTTTTTGGTGGATGAAATAGTTCAAAAAGACGTAACATCAAAAGGTCAGACAAACGCGAAAATCGTCACACATGTTTGAATTCTTTTTTGCATATTTACCTTAGTACTCTATCAAATACAATACATTTCATACACCTACATTCAGAAATAAATGTGCATATTTCCCTATCATTCCCTGACACATCATTTTGATATCCACTTTCCATAAAAAATAATGAAGATGACGTATACACAATTTTTTAACGGAGACTACAAAAAAAGCTTTAAAAACGAAATTATATTGGAATTAGTTGATTTGTTAAAAGAGGAGATTACACGTGCACGGACAGTGAAAACTCTTGTTAGACTGTGTGGGTGCACAGGATCGTCTGAATATTCACTGTGTGCAGATGTATCTACCCCACCACCCACACCCCACCCAACACTCGCTAAACGTGACTCTTTGCGTATATTTTCACAAAGGTCAGGATCGGGTTAATATGGTCAGGTCATGCCGACAAAGGAGGGTAATGCGACCCGACCCCCATATCGTCTGTCACGGTTTAATTACATTCACACAAATGTAGAATGGTTGACGGCGATTGACGAAGAAGTCTTCTCGACAAGATTAAATTGGTTCTCAGAAAATTACCCACGCCTCTATATTTTCTCGAGTAAAGGGCAGTCATATAGTAACCGGGGGCACATTGTTTTAACTCGATTGATAAAATATGAACTTATTCTTGGTTGAATGATTACCCCTTTACCTTTACAAATCAGATTTCCTTACGTCTGATCAGAGGACTAGATAAGGAAGAGTAAACTGATCTTGCTTCGACGATAGCTCTGTTAGCACTCATTAAACATGTACTGGTTGAGTCTCCAGGAAGCAGACATCGAGCGTGATTAATATAAGTAGAAAGCTTGTTTCGCAAGCGATGAAAAGATAAATAAGTTTAAGCTCAAACCAATGTTGTGGATACTTAAAAGAATCGTCTCACGAAGGCGATTCTTTTGAGTACCCACAACATAGGCTTTGGAGGTCAAATAAGGATGTTATAACATGCAAAACACCCCTTAGATGGGGCTGAATGTCTCTTTTTTTTCCGTTTATTGATTCCATTTTGCCCTATAGCTAAATGGCACAATGGTATTGAAACCAGACAAATGAAAGACTTTTATGTTATCATATAATAAGTACGCGGATTGTACTCTTTTATACTTCAAGGTTTAATGTCCTATATTAAACGTGCTTGGCATTTAACTTCAAACATAAAGAAATGCTTGTTGTAGTCTCAAATCCAGAAGAAACATATACATTAACAAAGGCAAATTATACTTTGTGTTTGTTGAAATTGAAATATATCGAAGAATGGATTGATCCAAAGCTGGACGGACAGTTAGACTTAATCTGTGTCGTAGCTTAAACCTCCAACTTCAATTCGAAGAGTTCTGGAATATAACTCTTCCGATATGCAACCAATCGAAAGCAGACGACTTTGGAAACATCTTTGCCAAAATTTGAACACTCTTTGTAAATGAACGTATAATAGTTGGATGGAGTTGAAAACATTTAGGTAAAATGAGAAATTGCTCATCATGCCACAATGTTTTTAAAAAGCTTCTGCTGCTAGGGCGTCCACAATTGTCTTTATGTGGTAAAAGGGAAAACGAAAAGTACAGGTGTTCGTAGAAGTTAAAAAATATTCCTAGATTCCATGCATAGCGTTTCAGTTCATAATAGGATTAGTATTATATCCTTGGTGTTGTACGAGAAAACAAACACTATTGACTCTGTGTAATGTCCGCGCAGTCTAATCCGGGCCAACACATTCCGTCTCAGGGAGGTAGAGGTATAGACTAATGATTACTGAAACAAAAAATCCACAGGAGGCAAATAGTGCCTCTGCTGGTTAGCCTGCGCGTCGATACTTTACGCAGAGTCCACAATATTGGATTTCTCGTGGAACGGCTCATATGTGTTGTACAAATAAATGGCAAACAGGAACGATCATCTACCAGACAGATCTTGATATTCCCTGATCGCAAACACCTAAGCGTTGGTTTACATGTGACGCGTCAATTAGATAGTTTTCATATTCGTCTTCGAGTGAGGTATCAAAATAAGCAATATCACGGCGGCCAGTTCATCTACTCATTTATTTCCTGGTTTTCTCACACCAGTACTCCACACAACAATCTTCCCAAGCAACTGGCTGCTTTTCCACATACTCTTAGCCCATTTGGCGGAAGGCGAATGACGCACAGCCATCCCAGAGCCTCAAATGTCCGCACTGCCATCCCAGAGCCTTAGATGTCCACACAACGTCATCAGGGTCCGATTCCACGAACCTTACTTAAAGCTAAATAATACTTAAACACTTAAAGAATATTTTATTTTCCTAATATTTGTAAAACATAAAATATAGATTGTTTTTAAGTAAATGACTAAGTTACCTTGGTGAGTAACAAAGCTTGTTAAAAAATGCAATTTTTAAGCATTTGTAAGGGAAACAAAAACAAAAACTATGAAATATGCCTATAAGTTTTTAAGTATTACTTAGCGCTAAGTAAGGTTGGTGGAATTAGACCCTGGACCTTGAATGTCCGCCTACAATTAGACGGACCAAATATGTAGCTTTTTGCCAAGAACTAGAAGTTTAGCCCAACGTATTTACTACAATGTATTACTTGACAAGATTGACATGGTCCTAACCTTTTATGCAAATATGTTTATTTTTTACAACGTACATTCATGTCCATCAAATATATAGCCATCGTAAAGCCCACTCTTTTTTGGTGGATGAAATAGTTCAAAAAGACGTAACATCAAAAGGTCAGACAAACGCGAAAATCGTCACACATGTTTGAATTCTTTTTTGCATATTTACCCTAATACTCTATCAAATACAATACATTTCATACACCTACATTCAGAAAAAGATGTGCATATTTCCCTATCATTCCCTGACACATCATTTTGATATCCACTTTCCATAAAAAATAATGAAGATGACGTATACACAATTTTTTAACGGAGACTACAAAAAAAGCTTTAAAAACGAAATTATATTGGAATTAGTTGATTTGTTAAAAGAGGAGATTACACGTGCACGGACAGTGAAAACTCTTGTTAGACTGTGTGGGTTCACAGGATCGTCTGAATATTCACTGTGTGCAGATGTATCTACCCCACCACCCACACCCCACCCAACACTCGCTAAACGTGACTCTTTGCGTATATTTTCACAAAGGTCAGGATCGGGTTAATATGGTCAGGTCATACCGACAAAGGAGGGTAATGCGACCCGACCCCCATTTCGTCTGTCACGGTTTAATTACATTCACACAAATGTAGAATGGTTGACGGCGATTGACGAAGAAGTCTTCTCGACAAGATTAAATTGGTTCTCAGAAAATTACCCACGCCTCTATATTTTCTCGAGTAAAGGGCAGTTATATAGTAACCGGGGGCACATTGTTTTAACTCGATTGTTAAAATATGAACTTATTCTTGGTCGAATGATTACCCCTTTACCTTTACAAATCCGATTTCCTTACGTCTGACCAGAAGACTAGATAAGGAAGAGTAAACTGATCTTGCTTCGACGATATCTATGTTAGCACTCATTAAACATGTACTGGTTGAGTCTCCAGGAAGCAGACATCGAGTGTGAGTAATATAAGTAGAAAGCTTGTTTCGCAATCGATGAAAAAATTAATAAGTTTAAGCTCAAACTAATGTTGTGGATACTTAAAAGAATCGTCTCACGAAGGCGATTTTTTTGAGTACCAACAGCATAGGCTTTGGAGGTCAAATAAGGAAGTTATAACATGCAAAACACCCCTTAGCTGGGACTCAATGTCTCTTTGTTCCGTTTGTTGATTCCACTTTGCCCTATAGCTAAATGGCACAATGGTATTGAAACCAGACAAATAAAAGACTTTTATGTTATCATATAATAAGTACGCGGATTGTTCTCTTTTATGCTTCAAGGTTTAATATCCTGACCTATATTAAACTTGCTTGGCATTTAACTTTAAACATAAAGAAATGCTTGTTGTAGTCTCAAATCCAGAAGAAACATATACATTAACAAAGGCAAATTATACTTTGTGTTTGTTGAAATTGAAATATATCGAAAAATGGATGGATCCAAAGATGGACGGACAGTTAGACGGACGACCAAATAAGGAATGAGTGTTCAGTTTAAACGCTGTATCCTAAAACTTAATCTGTGTCGTAGCTTAAACCTCCAACTTCAATCCGAAGATTTCTGGAATAAAACTCTTCCGATATGCAACCAATCGAAAGCAGACGACTTTGAAAACATCTTTGCCAAAATTTGAACACTCTCTGTAAATGAACGTATAATAGTTGGATGGAGTTGAAAACATTTAGGTAAAATGAGAAATTGCTCATCATGCCACAATGTTTTTAAAAAGCTTCTGCTGTAAGGGCGTCCACAATTGTCTTTATGTGGTAAAAGGGAAAACGAAAAGTACAGGTGTTCGTAAATATTCCTAGATTCCATGCATAGCGTTTCAGTTCATAAAAGGATTAGTATTATATCCTTGGTGTTGTACGAGAAAACAAACAATATGGACTCTGTGTAATTTCCGCGCAGTCTAATCCGGGCCAACACATTCCGTCTCAGGGAGGTAGAGGTATAGACTAATGATTACTGAAACAAAAAATCCACAGGAGGCAAAAAGTGCCTCTGCTGGTTAGCCTGTGCGTCGATACTTTACGCAGAGTCCAAGATGTTGGATTTCTCGTGGAACAGCTTATATGTGTTGTATAAATAAATGGCAGACAGGAACGATCATCTACCAGACAGATCTTGATCTTCCCTGATCGCACACACCTAAACGTTGGTTTACATGTGACGCGTCAATTAGATAGTTCTGTTATCAGATTATTCTCACACAGCTTCTCCTTTCTTCGAGTAGATGGACGTAATAAAAACTCCTACAGGCTACAATGAATCGCTCGAGCGTATTTCGTTATAAACAAGCTAATGAAGCGAACCAAATATATCTAAGCAATTCCACGAGAAAACCAACATTGAGGACTCTGCGTAAAATATCGACCCGTATCAGTCTAAGCATGCCACGTAGGCTAACCAGGACATACACGTTTCGCCTCCTGTGAATTTTCTGTTTCAGGAATCATTATTCTATATCTTTATCCCACTGAGACGGAATGTGTCGGCCCGGAATAGACTGCACGGACTGCGCTTGCTGATCTGGGTCGATATATTACGCTAAGTCCATAGTGTTGGAACGGCTCATTTATGTTAACGTTCGCGTAAAATAAAAACCTACTGAATGGGAAGACGTTTTATACAATAACAAGCAACACAGATTCGCCTTTTTTTTCCCAAAGGTTCACAGCTTGAATAGTGACGCAATCGTTTTAACTCTCAGGTCAAAAACAAGTCACGCACTTCCGGTTCGAGTCCGTACCGAATGATGTCTTTCATGCGGGTTGTTTCCGATATAATCCCACGTCAATAAAAGATTACTTTTAACGGCGTCAAACAACTGGGCACCTGTTCACTCAACATACTTTTAGTAAAAAGACTTAACCCATTTTGAGAATTTAAAAACGAAAACATTGTGTAAAAAGATCAATTAGTTATATCAGAGAAAACGAATCTCTATGATGATTGTAAAGCGATATAAATTTAGACAGGTCACGCATAATTAGACATTAGCTTAGTCTTATCAGGATCTTCCCTGATCGATATCTGGTCGTACAAGCATCCTGGATATCGCCTTAGATTAATAGTGACTAGACAAATACTACATGTATACAAGTATGAAATGCGATTATTATATTATAAAAAATTGTTGTCATTGTAACGTGGCCAAATTGTCTACATATATCATGATAGAAAAGTATTTATATCTCATATTCTGATATTCTGATATTCTGTCAACTGCTTTGGAAGAAAAATAGAAAAAAACGCATCTTGAAAATTGGAAATACAATATTCCCAACAAAGATGTGAAGCCAAAAAAAGTTACTTTCAGGAAAATGACGTGACATTTTCCCTGGCTACAATTATCAACTTGTCTTACTTCCTGTTCCTGTTTCATGAAGAAGTCTTAATGCCGAAGTATTGAACACAAAGTGTTATCATTATTATAATTATTATTCTTGACACATTAAATCCCTCAAGGAATACATTTTTTGCACACACAAAGAATGTGCGTAAATTGTTTCGAGAAAAGCCCTTCCTCTTTCGAAACAGTTTTCATATTCGTCTTCGAGTGAGGTATCAAAATAAGCAATATCATGGCGGCCAGTTCATCTACTCATTTATTTCCTGGTTTTCTCACACCAGTACTCCACACAACAATCTTCCCAAGCAACTGGCTGCTTTTCCACATACTCTTAGCCCATTTGGCGGAAGGCCAATGACGCATGTCGGTCGCATTGACTTTTGTCAAACGTCGGAGAGAAAGTTGGCCGAGCCGGGATTCAAACTCACAACCCCTGGATTGACAGCCGCTACCGACTGAGCTACCGGGGCTCGGCTGTAGGGTTAAAGGGATTGCCTAACGATTTGTTGGTCACACTTTTTAAACAGTTTAATATACTTTAATATTAATTATCGTCAATACTAAGGCAAACAATACCAATTTGATTACACTCTGAGTAGTTTTTGTATATGAATTTCAATCTGTTGAGCTAAACATGTGCAATCAAATGCTTTTTGTTTTGTATTCAATACTACTATATGACCATACTGTACCTGGTCTAAACTAACTTCAGAATTATATTGATATATCTACATATTGAACGATTATGCTTTTCAAATTTTTGTTTAAGATGTGAATGGTCCATAAATATTTGAAATAGTTGTCAATGTAACTAAAATAGTATAGTCACATGAACAACTTATTGAATTATTTATGACATGTTTAGATGGTAATCCTTTCCCTCATAAAGACGCTTTCTGACGCCTCTGCAGCACACAGCTTTTTGAAAAACATGGCGACAAAAGACGAAATTGCTCAACATAATCAATTTCTTCTTTTGTCACCATGTTTTCAACTCTATTCAATTATTGTACTATCATTTTCAGAGATTTTCCTTATTTCATTCTAGATGTTTTGGAGGTCGTCTGCTGCAGAAGTGTTGTATGTGGGAAAGGGTTAAGCCAAACACATGCGAGACAGTTTCCTTTAAGTAATTCCGTAATATCAAGTTTTCTGATGGAATGTCTATCATATTTGTTACACTAAATAACCTCCGATTGGATTAGCTTATTATGGTAGTGAACCCCCCGTGTGTTTATTAAATCAAACAGGCTGGAGGCTAACACTTGACTTTGATTAATGAACGACACGTGCACTTTATACTGTGTGTTCAGGTCAGACGGTAAATATTGTTTATTCTTTTCGAAAAGAAAGAGCCCCGGTAATGTTAGTCGGTAGCGACGCGGGTTGTCAATCCAGGAGTTGTAGGTTTGAACCCCAGCACGACCAATATTCTTTCAGACGTTTGACAATAGCCAGTTGCTTGAACAGTTGCTACTACAGTGTGTAGTACTGGTGTTAGAAAGCCAGGAAAAACATGGATAGGTGAACCGGCCCGCAATCTTGTCAAGCGATATATTTTTTTTTTTTTGTATTTTAAAATATCTTCCTTCTGTGTACATTTAACGATACATCATTTAAATGAATGTAGATGTCAAAGAAAGTTCGAATATGTCGCTTACTTTAATCTCTGTATGTTTAATTCAATGCCTGTCGATAGGTCGGATTTTTATTACATATGGAAATTGTACTATATATAACAAAATGTGTACACTACAATACAACAGACCTTTTCTCGTTTAACACTTTAAAAGTAATCAATCAGATATCGCAATACAAAGTTTATTAAAAGCTGCGTAAATCCAGACGTCTGGGGTTAAATATCCGGTCCGGGTTCTGGATTTTTCTGAGGTGCTTTAACTTTAATTAAGTGTCTCCCACTCAACTAGTTCTGGTCCTTTACAGGAAAAGGTGCCTCGCGTGTATCGGTGCCTCATGTTAAAGAACCAATGGGTCTTTTCAGAAAGAGCAGGGGTATCGCAACCAGACTCCCCTGTATCTAACTCTGTCTCCTGAACTTATCTGCACCTGTCAGATGCGTGTACATGATATAGTGTACGCTAACAAATTGGCTTTTAGAAGCTAAAAAGCTAATGCTCAAGCAGAGCAATTGGTGTCTATAATTGCATAACATTGCATTTCATTACACAAAATAGGTTGCACAGTGCGGTAACGTGACCATTAAAACATCATCCTAAGATGTTAAGTACATACCTGCGTATAGGACGCTTAAACCAAAATATGTGTCACGAAAACCCAGTACAGTTCGGAGTTTTGCAGTGAAACAAATTAACAAATTGGGTTTAACTGCAATTATATGAGTCCGTCAACGGGAAAATGCACAAGTTAGCTTTTGTGAACAGTGTAGATCCAGATATACATGTTTTACACATTACTTTCTAAAGCTTGTTAGAACTCCTGTCAACGTATGTAAACGCTGATAAGACTAATCGGATGGACAATAGAATCACGGCCTACACTGATCAGAAAGGCCAAGTCATAACTATTTGCGTGGACTGGCAAATACCTGGCGGCCAAAGTATGGAGGTCACTATTTGGGCAAATGCGTAAGTGTTGGGTTAACGCAAGGAACGTACTGGTAATTATGTCACAAAATGACGTTCTTTTAGTAAAAAATGTTGAGAGCAGCGAAAATCATTGTTAAAACAAATTTACGATATATCTGTCTGAATAGTGTTTTACGCCGCCTTCAACAATGTTTCAATTACACACAGGAGTTAAATGGATACATTACCAACTGGTATTGCTATTAAATATGTCATGACAACAGCGTTTCAACCCATAACGCTATTCATGCAATCATTAGTGCCAAATAGGGAGTCAATTATCACAATTTTCAAATTTCAAGGAAAATTATAACAGGATTGTTCATTTCATGGTCTTTTTTTTTTAAATTTCACATGCAGACACTTTTTGACGCGTTTACAGGAGACGATCTTTGAAAACATTGTAGTAAAAGGAGAAATTACTCATGAGGAGCTATCTTTTTTCTACAATGTTTTTTAACTCTATCAAACATATACTTTAGTTAAAATGGATTTCCTCTAGTTTAGCTGAGATGTTTTTAAAGTCGTAAGAGACAGACTTTATCAATGTGGAAAAGGATTACACAGAATGTCATTATCCTTATCGTTGGTTGCTTGCATTCTCGCTAAAAGCCATTGAATTGAGTACCAATTACTGCGGTAATTGCCGAAAAAGGAAATATCAGAAACATGACAAGAGATTTCCCCAATAAATATATATGTGAGAAGTTCCCCTTTACGTCGGGGTTTACCTCTGTCTGCAATGGTACTAGAATACAGATGTATAAATGTGTGAGTAGTTTTCCTGAGCCTACAAGATAACCCAGACTTCTATTGATGCTTTTGAAAAACAATTTATACATGTCCTGCAATGAATAGAGTACACCGCAAAAGCAAAATATGTGTGTGAACCAAACGTGCTTGTTTCGTATCCTGTAGCATGTTTATAAATTAATGTATTTACACAAAAAAGTAAATCGTCTTTGTGAAGAAAACTTTGCATGGGACTGGTCGTTTACCAAGAGGTGGATTAACCTAACTATCATGAAAGGTCATGTTTGTCAGAAGTTTATCTTTGGTGTTCGCATATTAACGTACATCTGTCCTACTTTCAAAAGACACTGTAACGTGTTCCGTGTTCCGCGAAAACTAATTGTTTTTTCGTCCTAACGAACGTAATGTGTTTTCACGTTTAACGATTATGTGATTTATTGTATAAAACAAAGCCCTGGGATGAGTTTAAAATACGCTAAATGTATCCGTTATGCACGAATACCCTAGTCGTTTCAGCTAAACAAACCACCGAACTGTAATGGGTTTTCGCGAAACAAGTTTCGGTTTCAGTGTGTATTAAACGCAGGGCTGCACATTTGAGTGGTGCTGTGCGATTACTGACGTAGGGCATTTTGGACCACTGTAGATTCAGATCTACCTGCACAAATATGAACGTTGGTCTGATGGTTAAGTTGGGTTTACGAGTTTATCCGAAGACTTCATCCGAAGATTTCCGATCTATAACACACCCCTGATATAAGCAAAATAGATGAATATATACGTGCCGCATCTAGCGCTTTGGGGTATTGATGCTTCTACGTACAGTGAAGACTTAGGCGGGTGTGTGCATCAGTACAGTCTCACCATAGCTACACTCTTCAAATACATTTCATTGAGTCCTATATGTATATTTTTACAAAAAAAGTAATCTTTGTTTTAGTTGTTAATGTCGAAACGTTAGAGCGGTAAGGCATCAGTTCGTTTAAAGCAGTTAATTTTTTTTTTTTTTTTTTTTTTGAGCTGTACAAAGCAAATTGTGTTCGTCTCAGAAATTATCATATGAAGCCTAGTCAATCGAAAGCCGACCCTGGGAGGATTTGACAATAACGCAAATTACGATAAACTGCACACTTAAAGTCTTTAGCGGAAATCGTTCACCAAAGAATTCTCCAGAGAAAAGTGTACGTTTAGGTGACGAATAGGAATGTCCCTGATCAGACTGTGTGGATGCACTCAATATCGAGGATCTTTTTTCGTGTGACTTCGTTTGCCCATTTTTGTTCGTTAATCGCTTCTCAACTGGAATGCAAATTCTAATTATCTAATCATCCATAATTCACCGTCTTGAAAATGCCAGAGATTTTTTCGGAACATTTGGATTTACAAGTATAATTAGCTCGAGAAATATCAGAGATTACTTAATAACCTCATTTTATCCATTTCCCTTTTGAAGACAATTTTTTAAACCTTAAAGTAAAAGAAGAAATTGGAATGTTCAAGGATAAATTAAAAATATGTTTTAAAAATGATTCCTCTTTATTTCGTGATGATATATATATATTTTTCTGTTTCAGGATTTATTACTATTTACCTCTATGCCCCTGAGACGGAATGTGTCGTCTCGGATTAGCCTGCGCGGACTGGGTCGATATATTACGCACATAATGTTGGTTTTCTCGTTGAATGGCTAAGATGTTTGTTCGTCTTTGCTGGTTCAGCTTACTAAACCCAACTAGACAAGAAAACCGGTAAAACCAATGGATACTCCCCGAATGTGGAGTAAACTATCAAAGGGTCATAACACGATAACATATGTCGAATCTCAACAAAATGACAATATGCAAATCTCTACTAGCCTTTAAGTCTTTAGAATGAAATTGAATTCCAGTCAGCCGTTGTTGAGATACATACATACCTTCAAACAAAAACGGGGACGGACGGAAGCACGCTTGCATAAACGAACAACACGACAGCAATAAGCTTCCACGAGTCTTTCGGGAAATAAAAAACAGTCCTGATTTCACTAGGAATTCTAATTATAATTATAAACATGCAACGCGAACGTTTACCCTTTCCCACAGTCAGCAGACGTGTTTGAAAATATTTACATGAAGGCGAAACTATCGCACTATGTCAAAAAATTAAAGCATACTAATAAAATGAATTAGAAACATTCAGACAAACGGAGAAATTGCTCATTATGGGCAATTTGTCTTTTTGCCACAATTTCTTCAAATGACGTCAGCTGCAGATACGCAATTCGTTAACATTTTCACAATCAAATTCAATTTTTAGCTTTTCAATGCAGATTCAAGTGAGACAGCTCGTGATCCAATTTTTAACATTAGCAGAGTCGTCTTTGTAAAATTCGGCAGTGTATTAGTTAAATTCGTTTTCATATAGGAAAGAGTTATCCATTTAAGCGTTTTATTGTTTGACATCTTTCGTGAAAATCTTGACACGTAAACGTTTCCGACCATGAACATATAGATTGGTACTTTGTCAGTGTTGATAAAGCTCGAGATAACGTCTTTAACGAACAAACATATGTATCATCCGTGCGACATATCGACCAATCAGATCTCTGGATTGATAAATGTGTGTCCGCCGTCTTTTTAAAAACGACAGATTTAACAAGACTATTTATTTGGGGGACTTACTATTAGTTAAACATTGATTGATTGATTTGTGTTTTATGCCGCATTAAAAAAGATCAGGTATATCACGACGTTTCCTGGGTAAGATACCAGTACTACTGCTCCATTTATTCTGATACCAGCCAGTCAGTCGTTATACTAACCCCGCAACCCGTAGAGATAAAGCGGTCAGCCATTTCTACCATTTCTTTTAAAGACTTTGGTGTGACCTAGTTAAACATATTGTGTTGCAAATTTATATTCATGTACAAATTACAAACATATAGATGCTCAATAAATACAGGATATATAGGCAATGGGGCTGGCTACAAGTTCTTTCAACTAAGGCGGCCATTTTCTTTTATAATATTGTTCATATCTTAAAGATTTAGCGAACGGCGAAGAGCCTTATAGTAACTTATTTAAAAGTTGCTAAAATGGACGCAATCGGACTTACTCGGCTTTTTCCAAAGATAGACATCGGAAGTAATAATGCGTCATCCTAGTGACGTAAGTAAAACATCAGTGCCATTTATCCGGTTTGAGTCCACTCTGAATGAAGTTCGGTTCATGCTGGCTATTTTGGATATCATCCAGCGTCAATAACGGATTACTTTTACACTGACAAAAACGTCAATTTTCACTACGAATATATTGGATATATAACTAAACAACATTCCAGGTCTAAATCAAATTCCGAGTTTGGCCGTTTGACAAGGAAAGGAGTTAAACTTATTTATATCTCCTAAGATGCTCTCATTAACATATTGCGTAGAAGGGCGTGATGAAGAAAAACATAAAATTAGTAACGGCTTGTTAACTCAAACCGATTTATTCCATCGCCCGTTGACCACAGCTGAATTCATTATTTGTATGCATAATGTTGTCTGTTAGTGTACATGGTATTCTCGCCTGACAAGACTGCGTCGTTTTGCGAATGTAAACAACGGAGGCTCTCGAATGTGAATCTGTGCATATGCGTAAGAGACCACCACGGTGGTGTAGTGGTAAAACGTCCGCCTCGGTGCGGGGGGTCGCGTGTTCGATCCCCTGTCGGGTCATACCAAATACTTTAAAAAATGGTAGTAATGGCTGCCCTCCTTTGCACTCATGGTTGCTGGGTTAACATTGCGACTGACTGGCTAGTCAGCTGGTTGGTGTCAGGATAAATGAACCAATAGTACTGGTAACTTATAACTTATTATTACACTGATAGCAAATTTCGGTATTTCGCCGATAATCAAATACGGTATTGCATTCATATCAACTAGGGGTTTACCTCAAACATAATATGAGCTGTCCCGCGAGAAAACCAACATTATGGCCTCTGCGTTATGTATCGACCAAGATCAGCTTGCGCAGTCCGCGCAGACTGATCCAGGCCGACACATTCCGTCTCAGGGGGATAGAGGTATAGAGTAATGCTTCCTGAAACAAAAAAATCCACAGAAGGCGAAAAGTGTCTATCCGGATTAGATTGTAAGGCATGCTTAGGCTGGTCCGGGTCTATACTTTACGCAGAGTCTCTTATGGTATCACAACAAAACCAAATGAATAATTATTGATTAAAAACATTCTGTATCACAATGGCAACAAAATGCAGTTTCAGACCGACAAAAAAATAAGAAACAAATCTATGTTTAGTTTAAACATATAGTATTGTCAAATAAATCACATGCTATACCAACATTAGAGTTAACATATAAAGCAAAAAGGGTCGAGCCACAAATTCTTAAACTTAAGTTGCAATAAATATGTTTAACCCTTTCCCTCATATAGACGCTTTCTGACACCTCTGCAGCAGACGGCTTTTTGAAAACATAGTGACAAAAGAAGAAATTGCACAAAACGTGCAATTTCTCCTTTTGCCACAATGTTTTCCACTTTTTGTCATAGGTTATCCATTCAATTATGGAGATTGTCTATGTTTTGATAAAATACGTTCAAAGTCGTCTGCTGCAGAATTGTCGTATGAGGGGAAAGGTTAGACTATAACTGGGTGTCCTACCGATTACAAAATACGGATTCATATCGATTATAAAATATTGTATCACATTGAGAACAAAGTCGAGGGCTTGGTGTGAAACGGTTGTAACTAAAATTGGTATTTTTTTTACCAAGGTTAATCAACTCGCCATAAAGTCTTAACAGCGTTAAATCATTTTTCTTGGTAAACAATGGAAATTTAGGTGCCATTGCTCGTTCTGAGCAATGGCACCTAAATTTGCATTGTTTACAAAGGGGTCAAAATTGCCCCTAAACCAGGATTTTCAAAATAGGTTTTTAGTTACAACCGTTTCACGCCAAGCCCTCGAAATGTGCTTACACTAAGAGATATCACTACTGAAATAAAAATGCAATTTCACAAATTCATATGTTATGCCGACTTCAAAGTATTTGTTGAAAAATCAATGTTAACCCTGGTTATACTTCTTCGTATCATTACTGCAGAAATTAATCGAATTTTCATAATTTGTTTTAATTTCACAAATTATATTTTTCATTTCAGTCTCTTCAATACACATGTACACAATATAACACGTAATCATATTCCATATTTAAAATAAAAGAATGCACATTGCCTCTCTTGGTTCAGATCGCCCTGTCAATCTCCTCAGTCAAATGAAATTCTACACAGGTTGACAGAATAGCTTAACCAGCTTGTGTAAGTAATACTTATACTCTGTGGATCTTGATCAGACTTTGCGTATCTAGAGGCTGATCTATATCTACTCTGATCACAAAATAATACGTGTACCTTTCCCATGGCCGGGCTTGTATTATAAGGCTCAGGA
Organism: Serripes groenlandicus; assembly: GCA_031761405.1. Taxonomy (NCBI): domain Eukaryota; kingdom Metazoa; phylum Mollusca; class Bivalvia; order Cardiida; family Cardiidae; genus Serripes; species Serripes groenlandicus. Next base: position 61,701,976 of record JASEVX010000009.1, on the reverse strand, counting down.
TTTAACATAAAGGTGAGTACATTGCTACTCACGATTCACGTGTAAGAAACTAATATTTGACACAATGTACATCCAGGGGCGTAGCTTTGCAATAATCAATGTGTAGTCCGTCTCGTGAGCAAATCAACATTGTGGACCCTTCGTAAAGTGTCGACCCGGATCAGCCTAAACATGCCACACAGGCCTACCTTGATAGCCACTTTTCGCCTCCTGTGGATTTTCTGTTTCAGGAATAACTACTCTATACATCTATCCCCCTAAGACGAAATGTGTCGGCCGGATCAGTCTGCGCGGACAGCGCAGGCTGATCTGGTCGATACATTACGCAAAATGTGTAGGCACGTGCGTACAGTGCCTAAAGGGAGCTACGCCCCTGACATCTATACATGACAATCAAATAGACTGTTTGTACATTTATGAAACATTTTTCCACTTCTTTCATCTATCACGCCCACTCACACTGAAAAAAGATCCGTTAATTTTGAGATCAAGTAGAAACAGAATTGTTGTAATTAAAGTAAAGCATGTGCCGCTTGCAAAATGGCCAGTAAGTGAACTTACTGTAACTTACTGCCTACGGCTTCTAATGGTCCATCTCTTATGTTTGTGGTATTGGTATTATTTGTCATTATTTTAAATGCGTTTATTCTTGTTGCCCTTACAACTGTATCTTGGAGCGAATTCCATTGATCCACTATCCTAATGCTAAAACCATTCTTCCTCAGGTCTGTGTTAGGTTGTTTTTGAAATAGTGAATGCGTGGTGACGGACAGAAAGAAGGACAGACGAAAAGGTGATCGAAAGTGACCCTATGTAACAGCCTGCCAATGCTGAGAGCACATATAATTTGTGAGAAAATGAGAGTTTTGAGAATTAATATATGCTTATTAACGTTTTGAGCCTCTGTAATATATATGTTAATTATACATTTCAGTAAATCACCAAGCGGGTTCGTGACCAGTTCTAATAAACAACAGCTTGCTACAAACAGCGATACAAAGATTCATACATCAAAGTGACGGTGTGCTGTTTTCATTTGAATATAAAAAACCCTAAAGGTAAACGCCGTATAAATGAGACTTGTTCTTTACGCTGAACGAGGATATATGAACCACGTCATACGAAACCAGACTTTCGGAGAATTTAAAACTTATCACAAATATCATCAAATAACAAACGTGTAGATTCCGCAGTTTTAATCTAACTGCACGTCAGGGATGATCGTAGGACTGTATGGCGAACAGCGACGTAGACCCTGATCAGACTGTAATATATTATGTTGATCTTGATGTTCACTGGTCACACTGTCAGATTTCATGAGACTCGACCCATTACGTTATGTAGTATATCGTAAAGGGAATACTGTAGAAAATACTATACATCCAATCTCTAGTCACTTATTGCAGTAATTCCAGCGACACGGAGTTCGAAGATAATTACTGATTAAAAGGATGGTACACCGTATTAATTTCGAAGCAAAATGCCAAACGGCACACACCTTTTACATACTACACCTGTGAGAGGAGGTTTTAAAAGCTTGCGTTTTTGTTATAAGTGTATACATAGGAATACTATCCTAAAGAAAGAAACTCGGACAATATTCAAAGGAATTCCAAAGGAATTCCAAAGGACAAGGCGAACGCTTTTCCACGTTCTATACGTGTGAGAAACTTTCACCGATGTACGTCTTTGTTATAAGTGTATATTGATATGGAAAACATTTTACTACAAACGAATCAGGCTATTTTCTCACCACAATAGCAATTTGTTTTGTCACTAACAACGCGCTGTTTTGTATTTAGTTTGCGCGTGTCTTGAATGCAACACAACATGGATATTTATCTCCGGAAATGCAGATGAGCTAAATGCATAGTTCCCCAATGCTACATTAAGCACGCATGATGCATACTAATATCGTAGTATTGTGATAACGAGAATTAATTTGAATATTTCTGCCTGAAAAACTGCATTAGAATGTGATAATCAGCCAAAATTGATTCGCTTCAATACCTAACATGGACGAAGTCTAAACAAGGACATTGCAATATCCATTGATATTTAAATTGTGTAGAGGAAAGAAAACACAATTCATTTGTAAGATAGTGGATTAATGTGAGGTTTTGAAAATTGTATTTGTTGGAGTTTATTCCTGTCTACACAACGGAGAGGAAAACCCAGAATGAAGTATATGGAAATTACGGGGTACAGCATCACTTCCTCAAACAACACCGAACAAAATTATACCGCCCTGAAAGATGACAGAAACGATTCGCCCTCAAGTATACTCATAACGGTGTTAAAGTCTATAGTTATGGTGGCCATAATGGCGGGCGCCGTTGTGGGAAACATCCTTGTCGTCACCGCTGTTATGAAATTCGAACGACTCCGTGCCAACACGAATTTTTTCATCGTTTCTCTCGCATTCGCTGATCTTTTAGTTTCCGTGTGCGTCATGCCGTTCAGTGCTAGTATCGAAATCAGCGGTAAGTGGGTGTTCGGGCGAGTCATGTGTGACGTCTTCAATGCGAACGACGTGTTATTCAGCACGGCCTCGATTTTACACCTCTGTTGTATAAGTATGGACAGATATATTGCCATAATGCATCCTCTACAATACGAGACGAAGATGACAAAGAGGCGTGTATTGATCATGATCGGTATGACGTGGGTATCGTCGGTCCTGATTTCCTATATCCCTATACATTCCCATTGGTATACGACGGAGGACACGCTGACGGCGATGAATGCACATCCTAATGACTGCCTCTTCATCGTTAATAAGTACTACGCCGTAATCTCATCGAGTATCTCTTTTTGGACACCTTGTACAATTATGGTTTTTGTTTATGTTAAGATCTATATTGAGGCGAGAAAACAGGCGAACCAGATCAAACAATCCGGATGTTACTACAACGGTCACCGTCCCTCCGACCAGGCTATCGTTTCCAACGATCCGAGCGACCGGCGTAATGAACGGAAACGAATGAGACGGGAGCACAAGGCTGCGAAAACGCTTGGGATCATAATGGGTGCGTTTGTACTGTGCTTCTTACCGTTCTTTTCTTGGTATTTGATAACGTCTCTATGTGGGGATAGCTGCCCATACCCCGACGTTGTAGGCTCATTGCTGTTTTGGCTAGGTTATTTTAATTCGTGCTTGAATCCCATCATATACGCTTATTTTAATAGGGACTTCCGAAACGCTTTTAAAAAGTTGTTGAGGCTGGATAAACTACAGTGTTCTAATAATAGTGACTCATCATTTGGAATGCCGGATTCCCGCGGCCATTATAAAGGCAATAATACTTTACAAGTTCAATGTGACTATAAATGGAACTCGGATTCGACCAAAACCGACGTATGATTTAACCCTTTCCCTACTGCCAGGCTCCTGTTGGCGTATGTGCAGTAGCCGACATTTGAAAACATGGTGTCAAAAGAAGAAATTGCTCAAAACGAGTAATTTCCCCCCTTTTGACACAACCTTTTCAACTAAATAGTTGCTGCCTACTTTCTCTTAACCCTTTCCCTTATACGACAATACTGCAGCAGACGACTTTGGACATATTTTGTCAAAAAAATAGAAAATCTCTATAATTGAATGGATAACCTATGACTAAAAGTGGAAAACGCTGTGGCAAAAGGAGAAATTGCTCGTTTTGAGCAATTTCTTCTTTTGTCACTATGTTTTCTAAAAGCCGTCTGATGCAGAAGCGTCAGAAAGCGTCTATATGAGGGAAAGAGTTAAAGAAATGTTCCATATTTGTTACTGAATGTTATCATATTCGTCAATGCAGTTTATGTTGTATATATGGGAAATCGTTAACCGTTTCCAGAACAAACAAACAACCTTATCCTATTGATGAAAGGGTCAGAACATGCTTGCGTATCCCTGCTTCCAGACCCAAACGGACACTCTTCATCAGAAGTGTCTACATAAGCATCTCTATGATTGGATTGGAAAATAGCAGGGCCAGATCATACGGCGCAAATTCGCAAATAAAGTCTGATCTACTCGAGTCGTAGTGCGCACAGGTCTATTTTTACATTAGAACGGTTCAATTAACCCTTTCCCTCATATAGACGCTTTCCGACGCCTCTACAGCAGACGGATTTTGGAAAACATAGTGACAAAAGAAGAAATTGCTCAAAACGAGCAATTTCTCCTTTTGTCACAATGTTTTCCACTTTTAGTCATAGGTTATCCATTCAATTTTAGAGATTTTCTATTTTTTGACAAAATATGTTCAAATTCGTCTGCTGCAGAATTGTCGTATGAGGGAAAGGGTTCAAGGTTGTATGATTTGAACACAGATATATGCACGATATCTGCTATGGAATGATATGGTATTGCACCTGTTGTTATCAGGCCATTGAACATGTGTCAGACTTGCGTTCAGTGAAGCTATTCGGTAGCTCACGATGTGTTACTCTTCGTACCAGTGATGAATTTAGCTGTCATTTGATTGGTGAATTAGCTATCGTTACATTACGTAAAATTTCACTGAACGCTTTTCACATATCCTGCTTCAATTCATGGTACCCCTTTGTTGCATACATGTACGCTTGGCTTTTTAGATAAACAATTCAAATAAATTAAATAAACAATTTATTTTTAGTTAGTTTAAACATATTTTATTACCGAAATAACATGTAATATTTACAAACATACACATGTATACATAGTTTAACAATTATATAAAGGCAAAAGGGTCTGGCCACAAGTTCTCTCAACTTAGGAAAACGCCATTCCCTAAAAACAATTTATTTGATAACAATACTGCCTAGAAAATCTTGTTTTATAACATTTTCGGTATTTACCTTAAAATATTGTAACACTTAACGTATATAACACTGAATGTAAAACAATTGTGAGGCGTCTATCGATTTGGGGTTGTCATACCGACTCTCAGTAACGGGATATTAATGGTGAATGTATGCAGCAGACGACTTTGAAAATATCTAGGCAGATATCTAAAAAATCTCTATAAATGAAGGTAAAATTAGTTTTAATTAGTGAAAATAAAAAAAAAAAAACAATGACGCAAAAAGGAGAAATAGCTCGTTTTCAGCAATTTCTCCTTTTGTCACAATGTTTTCAAAAGTCGTCTGCTGCAGAGGCGTCGGAAAGCGTATATATATGGGGGGAAATGGTCAGTATATGTAGACGGACAGTGGCTGTTCTGATGAGACTGTGCACGGATGCAGAGGTTAGTCTGAGTCTTCACTGACCGTATATTTCATAAGACCCCCAACTCGCTAGACGCTACTCAGTTGTAGATGTCAGTTTATCTTACAGACCAAAACGGATCTCTGTTCAACGTTATGTGTAGTGAACCCTATTGTAAAACTATGACACGGTAAGTTCACTATGTAGGGCTTTCGTATGTAATCATAACTAATAACTCAAAACAATATTAAACCCTTTCCCATAAAACAAATCTGTAGCAGACGACTTTATCTGTAGTAGACGCCTTTGAAAACAGAAATATTAAAATAGTGAATATCTCTATAAATGCAAGGATAATTAGAGAATAGAGTTGAAAACATTGTGGCAAAAGGAGAAATTGCTCGTTTTGAGCAATTTCTACTGTTGTCACAATCTTTTCAAAAGTCGTCTGCTGCAGAAAGGGTTAACCTGACTATGACCTCTGTTTTCTTTTCTCTTTTTGTTTTGGAACTGTCACTGACAGATAGCCCGCCCGTTTATTTTATTTGTTATCATACATTATTTACATAGGTAACACACCTCACAGTAACTGTATACAATGTCCAAAGAAAATGAAAATAAAGGATATTTTCCAAGTACTAAGTTAACAGCGATTCCAACAAATAAAGTACTACTACTGCAGGGCCGAAAAAAAATCGTTTACTTCAGGTGATTTCTACGGAATTCCGTTAGGGCCATCTGCATATTCGCCTTTGAATAAAATAATCTGAAACGCGAAAACACGAAAACGCGAAAGTACGATGACGAAAACGCGAAGCTACGATGACGAAATTGCGAAAGTACGATGACGAAAGCGCGAAAACGCTAAAACACGATGATGAAAATGCGATACAATTTCGCGTTTTCATCATCGTACCTTCGCGTTTTCGTCATCGTACTTTCGCTGTTTCGTGTTTTCGTCATCGTACTTTCGCGTTTTCGCGTTTTCGTCATCGTGTTTTCGCGTTTTCGCCATCGTACTTTCGAGTTTTCGTCATCGTAGTTTCGCGTTTTCGTCATCGTACTTTCGCGTTTTCGTCATCGTACTTTCGCGTTTTCGTCATCGTTCTTTCGCCTTCCGGTGCGCTTGCGCATACAGGAATTCTCCTTCCACGTGAACATTTTCCGTTGTATTTTTAATAACAATTGGTGCAAGCTCACCTCTATACCCATATCCGATTTCAATAAAACAATTATTTCGTTGTAGGCATAGCCTCTCTCAAAATGACTTTGTATGAAGTCGTCCATTTGTATTGTTTTGTTAATATTAGTTTGCACATGCGTACCGGAAGGCGAAAGTACGATGACGAAAACGCGAAAGTACGATGACGAAAACGCGAAAGTACGATGACGAAAACGCGAAACTACGATGATGAAAACTCGAAAGTACGATGACGAAATCGCGAAAGTACGATGACGAAAACGCGAAAGTACGATGACGAAAACGCGAAACTACGATGATGAAAACTCGAAAGTACGATGACGAAATCGCGAAAGTACGATGACGAAATCGCGAAAATACGATGACGAAAACGCGAAAGTACGATGATGAAAACGCGAAATTGTATTGCATTTTCATCATCGTGTTTTCGCGTTTTCGTCATCGTACTTTCGCGTTTTCGTCATCGTAGTTTCGCGTTTTCGTCATCGTACTTTCGAGTTTTCGTCATCGTGTTTTTGCGTTTTCGTCATCGTACTTTCGTAATTTCGTGTTTTCGCGTTTCAGATTATTTCATTCATAGGCGATGGCCCCAACGGAATTCCGTAGATTTCTGACCTTTGTGCGAATAAGTAGATCTATATTAAAATAACCGCATAAGCCGTTTTACGCCGTTTTCAACATAATTTCCATCATTACGACGTGTCCTGTGGATATCATTACTCTATACCTCTATCCCCCTGATACGGAATGTGTCGGCCCGGATCAGTCTGCGCGGACTACTCTATACCTCTATCCCCCTGATACGGAATGTGTCGTACCGGATCAGTCTGCGCGGACTGCGCAGGCTTATCTGGGTCGATACATTACGCAGAGTTCATAATGTTGGTTTTCTCGTGGAACGGCTCATATTTTAATGGCTCATACTTGAAATTCACCAACCATACTTAGCATTAAGTGTTCTTAAAATCTTAAGTAAGGATGGAACACATTCCAATATTCATGTTTTACAACTGAAATCAATTCAACTCAATTTTATTCTGCAAAAGTAAATGGTTATGGTGACATTAAAAGTAACTGACCAACAAGAAATGAAATATTTAGGTAAAAACAAAAATTATGAAATACGCTCTTAGTTTTTAAATATTACTTAGCGCTAAGTAAGGTTAGTGGAATTTCAACCGAATGTTAGGTAAATGACCCACAGTTCATGTTAGATGAAAACGCCCATGTTAGGGAAATGACCCACAGTTCATGTGTTTGATGAAAACACCCATGTTAGGTAAATGACCCACAGTTCATGTTAGATGAAAACACCCATGTTAGGTAAATGACCCACAGTTCATGTTTGGTGACAACATCCATGTTAGGTAAATGACCCACAGTTCATGTTAGATGAAAACACCCATGTTAGGTAAATGACCCACAGTTCATGTTAGATGAAAACACCCATGTTAAGTAAATGACCCACAGTTCATGTTAGATCAAAACACCCATTTTAGGGAAATGACCCACAGTTCATGTTAGATGAAAACATCCATGTTAGGTAAATGACCCACAGTTCATGTTAGATGAAAACACCCATGTTAAGTAAATGACCCACAGTTCATGTTAGATGAAAACACCTATGTTAGGTAAATGACCCACGTTTGATGAAAACATCCATGTTAGGTAAATGACCCACAGTTCATGTTTGATGAAAAAGCCCATGTTAGGGAAATGACCCTCAGTTCGTGTTAGATGAAAACACCCATGTTAAGTAAATGACCCACAGTTCATGTTAGATCAAAACACCTATGTTAGGTAAATGACCCACAATTCATGTTAGATGAAAACACACTTGTTAGGGAAATGACCCACAGTTCATGATATATCAAAACACCTATGTTAGGTAAATGACCCACAATTCATGTTAGAAGAAAACACCCATGTTAAGTAAATGACCCACAGTTCATGTTAGATCAAAACACCTATGTTAGGTAAATGACCCACAATTCATGTTAGATGAAAACACACTTGGTAGGGAAATGACCCACAGTTCATGTTAGATGAAAACACCCATGTTAAGTAAATGACCCACAGTTCATGTTTGATGAAAACACCCATGTTAAGTAAATGACCCACAGTTCATGTTTGATGAAAAAGCCCATGTTAGGGAAATGACCCTCAGTTCATGTTAGATGAAAACACCCATGTTAAGTAAATGACCCACAGTTCATGTTAGATCAAAACACCTATGTTAGGTAAATGACCCACAATTCATGTTAGATGAAAACACACTTGTTAGGGAAATGACCCACAGTTCATGATATATCAAAACACCTATGTTAGGTAAATGACCCACAATTCATGTTAGATGAAAACACCCATGTTAAGTAAATGACCCACAGTTCATGTTAGATCAAAACACCTATGTTAGGTAAATGACCCACAATTCATGTTAGATGAAAACACACTTGCTAGGGAAATGACCCACAGTTCATGTTAGATGAAAACACCCATGTTAAGTAAATGACCCACAGTTCATGTTTGATGAAAACACCTTTGTTAGGTAAATGACCCACAGTTCATGTTAGATCAAAACACCTTTGTTAGGTAAATGACCCACAGTTCATGTTAGATCAAAACACCTTTGTTAGGTAAATGACCCACAGTTCATGTTTGATGAAAACATCCATGTTAGGTAAATGACCCACAGTTCATGTTTGATGAAAAAGCCCATTTTAGGGAAATGACCCTCAGTTCGTGTTAGATCAAAACACATTTGTTAGGTAAATGACCCACAGTTCATGTTTGATGAAAACATCCATGTAAGGTAAATGACCCACAGTTCATGTTTGATGAAAACATCCATGTAAGGTAAATGACCCACAGTTCATGTTTGATGAAAACATCCATTTTAGGTAAATGATCCACAGTTCATGTTTGATGACAACATCCATGTTAGGGAAATGACCCACAGTTCATGTTAGATCCAACACCTTTGTTAGGTAAATGACCCACAGTTCATGTTTGATGAAAACACCCATGCGAGGGACATTACCCACACTTCATGTTTGATGAAAACACCCATGTTAGGGAAATGACACTGAGTTCATCTTTGATGAAAACATATATGCCAGGAAAATAACCCACAATGTAAGTTGGATGAAAAAAAACACATTTTAAGTGAATGACCCACAGTTCAAGTTTGATGAAAAAACATGATAAATAAATAACCCACAGTTCAAAATTGATGAAAATATACATGGTATATGAATGACCCACAATTCAAGTTTGATGTAAAAAAAACATGATGGATGAATGACCCACGGTTCAAGTTGTATGACAATACACATGGTAGGTAAATGACCCACAGTTCAAGTTTGATAACAATATACATTGTGGGTCAATGACCCGTAATTCAAGTTTGATAACAATATACATTGTGGGTCAATGACCCGTAATTCAAGTTTGATAACAATATACATTGTGGGTCAACATCATGGAAACAGTTGAAAAATGACTTTGACAAAAATAATGCGATTTTTGTGGCGATTGGTTTGACAATCGCCACAATGCTAACAGAAACAACAACAACGAAAATATTTACATAGTCAGTTTTGAACAACCCGTTGACTTTTTATTCCTTACTGCAAACCATTTAACCTACATCCGTTAAACCGCCAAATATATAGTTCCTTCCATCAGTGATGCAGAGACACGATTAATAATAATCATGTCAGTGCTACTTTGGTACCTGATTGATACTAAGATTTGAGATTTATTGAGATAATATCTACATAGAGTTAAGAGGCCCGGTCACAACCCACCGTGCGTGTTTTTAGTCCGTACGTTTTTTGGGGAGGCCACGGCCGCCACGTTTTTCTGAAAACGTGGGGAGGGAGTGGCAAGAGCAGGGAGAGAGAACGTCAACGCACGTCACTCGCACGGTTGCGCAAGGTGTAAGTACGTGGCCCGCACGCCACGCCTGGTCGTGAGCGGTTGCGTGCATCGTACGTTGCACACATGGTAAGTGAGTTGTACGTGCTTACAACTTGCTTACAACGTACGATCTCCGTGCGATTGCCACGTTATCGTACGGAAGCCGTACTTACACGTGCTGCTCACGTACGGTGTCCTTACTCACTCGCATGTTGTAAGTGCGTGGAAGTGCGACGAACGTGAGTTTTTCCGCCCAATGTCGGGGGGGGGGGGGGGGGGGGGGGGGGGGGAAATATATAGAACGACATTCCGAGGTTCTCCAGAAGTTCCAGCTGCTGCTGCCTCAAGATGCTGCCCATTCCACCGCAGAGACTCCGGGTTCTGATGCTGCAAGAGCAGCTTCAAGTGGCAGCGCACGAGCACGACGTGGTATTACTTGCCTTGATACGGGAGAGGGAGAGGCAACAGGGACGCCGACGCAGGAGATAGTGGGTTCGTCCATGGTCTTATATATATACTGCAGAAATCAGTGCGCACAACGTGCGTTGTAAGTGCGGAGCACGTGCTTACTCGGTACGGTCCACGTCAGTTCTGCGTGCTCATTGGACAGTAGAACTGGGGAAGTGCCGGGTAAGCACAGACCACGCAGCACGCACGTGCTAAGTGCGCCGTCCGTAGAGCAAGTGACCGTGGACAAAATTTAAAAGACTCACGGAGTCAGTGCGTTGTGCGCTCATTGGCTGTAGAAGACACGCGCGTCACCCGTACTGGGGTGAATCCGTAGACCGACCGCATCCCGAACGCAGCGAAAGTTCCTCATGCACTAAAAGTGCTACGGGGTGTCTGCGTGCTCCCAAATCCGTACTGAGGCGGTACTCACCACGTACGGATCCCCAAATTTTGACCACGTTTTTGCAAGTAGACAGCACGCACTTGCAAGTACGGCGGGTTGGGACCACGGCTTAAATTTTGTTATGGTCTGTTTTTGGTCAAGAGGAATATTTATAAGAACATGACACCAGGCGAATGAATTGGTTTCTAGACAATATACGTCACCGCCTAGGTGGTGTAGTGGAAGAGCGTCCGCATCGGGTGCGGGAGGTCGCGGGTTCGATCCCCTATACCAAAAACTTTTGAATGGGAGTAATGGCTTTCCCTTTTGGTGCTCAGGATAGTGTGTTCAGCATTACTACTGAGTCGCAGGTGTCAGGTTAAATTGACCAGGAGTACTGGTAATTTACTTAGGAGACACAGTGATATAACTGAAAAATGGCTGAAAGCTGCGTTAAACTTCATACAAATAACAGCTTGTGTTGTTGACCTAAGCGAAAGGTTCGAAGTTCTTTTTGCAAGAGAGTATCATTCAAATGGTGACAATGATTAATTCACTGAGCAATTTCAGATACAGTTTCTTGCATTGATTGAGTTTTCAATTAAATTGAGTGGGACCAATGCTGTTTTCAACAGTTTTACATTATAACACGGTAGCCAGTTTACCAAATCATGTATATGTCCTGAATGTCTCGCACCAGTACTCCATTCAACATTCTTTCCAGGTAAATTTCCACAAAGACACTTTCTAGCCAATTAGTGGGTCGATTTATTAATTGCTTTCTCACATAAGTTATCCCAAACAATAGTATTTCCAAGCAACTGGGTACTTTTCCACTAAGACTGTTAGTCCATTGGTAAACGAATGATGGTTGTCGCTATGATTTTTTCTAACGTCGAAAAGAAGTCAGGCCGATATTGGCTTCGAACTCCCAACCTGGACTTACAGCCCGCGTCGCTACCGCCTGAGCTACAGGGTCTCGGCTTAATTGGTTGAAGACGAATGACGTCATTCATAAGGACTTTAATTGTTAACATTCGTTTAAAATTAATATCTGTCATGTCCTTTAAATGATTATCCAAATAATGCAATTTGTTCTTTTTTTTCTACAAAAGCAAAATAACATGCGTTGAATTTGATTCAATAAGAATATTTTAAACTTGATTTGTACAACCAGCGAATGCATGATTGGTGTTTCAATTCAATTTCCAGTAGAAATTATTGAGACATTCGCATGCAAAATGAATATTCAAACACGGGCCATTATTTAGAATTGACTGGTTTAACCATGTTCCTCATGGAGACATCATACAACTTTTGAAACCACTGTGTTTAAATGCTGCATTGCTCGTGATGAGCAAGTTCTCTTTGGGAAAAATCTATCAGATAAGCTTCTGTCACACCTTGTCGGATAGTGTTAATGGACGACCGACTGACAGCAAAATGTTCAATCTATTCTCATGCGTTTCTTTTTCATTTTCTTGTTCGGCGAATGCATTCCTTGTCACACGAGGTACGTTGAATCCGGTGGAAATTTCTGTGCATGCACACAATGTTAAATAGACACCATCGGACAAAAGTGCGCGTTGGTTTTACGGTTGTTGTGCGCTAAGCATGTGTTGTGTTCGGAACCCGTGCGTTCCCCGTACGCTACTGGTCAGATTTCTACCTGATATGAAAAGATGAACCGGACGTGTGCTGGTCATAGACCACGTGTTCAGCGGACGATTACCCAACACTGAACGCGTGAAACTGAAGAATAATGGTTGTGTAACGGGGGTCAACAAGACAAAACTGACGACTTCAGGGTAACTACAATATAATTACCGAATATGTAACTTCTCTGGGGCGGTAGTTTTTTTGCCCTGGTCTTGCTTAATGGCGTCTTGGAGTTGTTTAGGCACCCGTCGAGCCTGAAGATATATGCGTCGAAAACACCGGACTACAAGTATTTATATTCGGTCCGTTCCGTGACCTAAACAGCTTCTTATGCGTTCCATTTTCATTTGGCCAGGTTCTTGTCCGTTACTCCTACGCTGATGTCCATAATGGTGTCCGTTAAATGTCCCGTAGTTGTCCACTGATTGTGCGTTTTATCCGCTCCATATCCTGTGGGTTTCCGTTCGTGGGAGCCTCGAACAAAACCGGAAACGACTTTCACAATTTTTCTTTATTTTTATTTTCGATATTTTGCATCGATGTATATGTGTCCGTCCATGGGAAAATGGTACAAGTTGGATGTTGTGAACAGTGTAGATCACGATCGGTCAGGGATCAATATTAAGACTGTTCGTATACTACTTTTAACAAGCTTGATAGAAGCTCATGTCAACTTTTGTAAGATTCTGATGACAGAGATTAAATTGTCAGGATGAACTGAACCTATCCCCTTTAAAAATGCTAACGTTTTACAAGGGACGGGTTTCTATGGAAAAAGATTTACTAACCGAGCGAGGCGTGAATGACATAAAAATAAACATGCATTGACTTACAATAACGCCTATCATCATTCTGGATCCTTTCGCTCATGAGCCCCTAGGTAAAATAGCCCGTCATTTTGGAACAGCTTTCATAAAATGTATGTAATGAAGTTAAACGCTATTTTCAACAACATTTGAGCCATCCCGTGAGAAAACCAACAGGATGGACTCTGTGTCATGTATCGACCCAGATCAGCCAGCGCTGTCCGCGCAGACTGATCCGGGCCGACCCATTCCGTCTCACGGGAGATAGAGGTATAGAGTAATGAATCCTGAAACAGAAAATCCACAGGAGGCGAAAAGTGTCTGTCCGCGCCTCTGATCCGGGTCGATACCTTACGCAGATTCCACAATGTTGGTTTTCTCGTGGGACGGCACATTTCACTTACCACGGCGTTCAGAACACCTGACGACTTGCATCAGTTCTCAAAACAACATTATTTCCAGACAGCAGCCTTCCCACACTAAATTCAGCCCATAAGATGAAAACGAATGTTACATACTTCTTGTCAAACATTGGAATGCATGAATGGACGAGCAGCCTAGATTCGAACTCCCGACACTTTGATCCATCGTTGTTACCGTCTGACCAATCGCGGCTCCACATAGCAAAATACGTGACTGAGCCATCCCGCGAGAAAACAAACAGTGTGGATTCTGCGTAAAGTATCGACCAGGATCAGCATAAGCATGCCACACAGGACTACCCGGATAGACACTGTCCGCCTCCTGTGGATTTTCTGTTTCAGGAATCATTACTCTATACCTCTATCCCCCTGAGACGGAATGTGTCGGCCCGGATCAGTCTGCGCGGACTGCGCAGGCTGATATGGGTCGATACATTACGCAGAGGCCATACTATTGGTTTTCTCGCAGGACGACTCAATTGTACAGTATAAAATGTTAAAGCGGTGCCTATATCATCAACACTAGTATATTTTACACTTATTTATTCGACATCGATTACGAAACAAGCTTTCAACCTATAATAATCATTGTTGGTGTCTGCTTCCTGGAGCATTACCAGCTCTCCTGTCGTTTGCGTGGGGAAAACCCGCTAATCACACAATTCGGATCCGGGACAATTAGGGCGACACCACTACCGCAAACATATACGGTTCTGATCCAACCGCACACAAGGTCAGTGTTACATGTATATGTAAATATGTCTCCCCCTAAGCTGTGTGAAGTTAGCTAAACATACGACATTCGACATTCGACATTCAAAAGTTGAAAAAAAAAAATCGAATGTCGTGCTGGCACCACATACGACATTCGACATTCAAAAATTAAAAAAAAATCTCAACGGAGTGGAACAACGGCCTTAAGGCTGATTTCTACCCGAGTCTGCCGCGTGTATTACGGGGAGCTCTTGGGCCGATAGCCCTTGTCACGGGAGTCGAAAAAAAATCACAATGGAGTGGAACACTTTTATTTTTTTCTTACGAGCGTGGAACAACGGCATTAAGGCGGATTTCTACTCGAGTCTGCTGCGTGTATTACGGGGAGCACTTGGGCCTACAAGCCCTTGTCACGGTAGTCTAAGAAAGAAAAAATCACAATGGAGTGGAACACTTTTATTTTTATTACAGGTCCCGCAGTCTACCCGCGCTTACGGTGAAGTGCAGAGCTTTGTTTTACGCTAGCACTCCGCTGCTTGTTGGTGAAATGTGCGCCGGTGACGCATATGATATACGGCCGGTCCCGCAGTCTAGCCGCGCTTAAGGCGAAGTGCTGAGATTTGATTTAGGCGAGCAATCGGCTGCTAGTAGGGGAAATGTGAGCCCGGATCGCATACGCTATAAGGCAGGCAGCCTAACATTCGACATTCGACATTCAAAAAATAAAACTTCAAAAAATTGGATGTCGTGCTGGCACGACATTCGACATTCGACATTCAAAAGTTGAAAAAAACAAAAACAAATGTCGTGCTGGCACGACATTTGACATTCAAAAAATAAAACTTCAAATTTTTTTTTTATCAACGGTCGTAACTCGGTCGTAACTAAGATTGTCGTAAGTTTGGACGTAAGTCCGGAGTTACGTCCGATTACCGTTTTATCAAACAATCGTAGCTAAGATAGTCGTAAGTTTCGGGTGAAAAGTTACGACTGCTCGGAGGCAGTCTTAAGTCGGTGAAAAGTCGCAAATATGGCGGCGATCAGAACAAAATCCGTCGATTCAAAACTATTTTCGTCTCGTCTGAATTGCCAGAGACAATCATGGTGTTTTTATGTGGTGCCGTGGTGTTCTCTCGACAAACAAATCCGAGTCGGAGTATTTCAATGATCGAAAACACACTGATTAGTCAAAAGACGACGACATTCGACACCAGCTACCAGCAGCCACATCTGAGAATTGTTTTTAAAACATATCTAGGTCAAATTATCTAAGGGACGATACTCTCAGTTTACAGACTACAGTTGTCGTTTCCACAGTTGTTGGCCGGTCAAATATCGAGTTTTAAAAACGCTAATGCTGCGACAAGATCATTATTAACTACAGATAAGTTTAATTGATTTCTGTAGGATTCTTTAATAGTATGAAATCATCAATTAGTGTTTGTTCATTTTAACATGCTCAATTTGTTTAAACACCACGGGTATGTTTTGTTTAGGAAACTATACGATCCGTACCCAAGATTGAACGTACCAAATGTCTCATGAGTAAGACTGTTCATCAACTCTGTCAGTCATCTTAATTCAATTATTCATGGCATACTACAAATGTCACGAATAAAGACATATACATGTATATACTTTATTAATTCTTTCAATAGCTCTAGATGCATTGAACATTTTGGTCAATTTAGATAAACAAATTTAGAGGTTGTTGTTTATTATGATTATGAAGTTCTAGTTGGCATGCTTAAGTGTGTTACAAGGCAAAAAGTTAGCACAGAATACAGACAAACCAGGGACACTATATTACATGTAATATAGTGTCCCTGGACAAACTAAACAAATTGTGAACATGTTTCATCGTGTGAATTTCATAGACTTCCAACTTTCAATTTGACAACTACTTGATCACACACACATGAATACATCATTCTAACCATTACCCTTGAAAATGAGTGGAAATACATACAGAATCTCAGATGTTATCAGTGAACCTGTCTCACACAAGTCTGATATTATATCTGTTATGAACATCGCAAATCTATGTAGAGTATCCGCCTTGAAAACTAGAGATCCCAGGTTTGAGCTCCAGACTGGCTGCATGATGTTTTTCTCTCTCTGTGTCATATTAGTAAAGCAATGGTCCTGTTACCAATTTAATACCTCACAATTATTTTACTTACAGACTGACTAGTTAATTGGTCTATTCTACCATAACTACCATAACAAAGAGACATGTTAGCTATTTGACAGATCTTATTCCAGACTCCCAGAGGCAGTTGCAGACTTGCAAGGTATGACTTTTTGTGGCTGTTTAAAGTCTTCCCCACATGTATACACATGTATACAAACACTTTATTACACCTCTGTAGCAAACAACTTTTGAAATCATTGTGGCAAAAGGAGAAATTGCTCATTTCTCAATATCATTTCTTGAGAGTTTCCATATTTTTAAGATGATTTCAAAGTCGTCTGGTACAGATTTTTTGTATATGGGAAAGGGTTGAACTTTATGAAGTTGTATATATATCTTCAAATTTCATGACTGTCATGCCTATGATTATTGAATTAAATTGATTAGTTGTTTGATCTTTAGTTGACAAACATATACAGGGATTATACATCATATTTTGCCTCCTTCCCACCTATAGACTATTCAATTTGCTGTTTGTCACAATCCGGGTGAGTGTATTAATATGATGCACTTCATTGAATTTTTATTCAACTCTTCCCAACGACCACATCTCTTCAAATTATTAAGTAAGATAACTCTATTCTGCATTTAATGCAAGTTATGGCTCTTCTTTTATATACAATTTATGGGTAAACTTTTGCGTGTATCTACATTAAGAGTCCATATCTCAGTAATTGCTTTAATATTAATGCATTGCATTGAAACTTTATACAACCCTACCCAACCATCACACCTATTTAACTAATCAAAAAGTATAACACAATCCTGCATTTAATGCAAATTATGGCCCTTTCTTTACTTAGAAATTCTGGTTAAAGTTTTGGTTACAACTACATTAACAGTCCATATCTTAGTAACTAGTTAATGCATTGTATTGAAACTAAATACAGCCCTTCGCAACTATCATACGTTGTATGAAAATAATTAAATTATATAAATCTATTCTGCATATAATGAAATGTATCACAGTTTAAGAAATTCTGGTTAATGTTTTGCACGCAACTGCATTATAATCCATATCTCAGTAGCTAATAAGCATTGGAATAGTCGAGCGAGCTGTCTTATGGACAGCTCTTGTTGTGTGTCTTGTTATAAGAGTTAAGACTCAATTATACTGATGTTTGTTTTTAACTGTTCATGCCTTTTGCAATCATTGTGGCAATTATTGTGTGCAAATTTCTCCTAAAAAAGGGTTAAGATGCCTACAGTGTACAATTGTAAAACACCAACATATTTTATTTTTCTACTTTTATTTTTTTCAGCCTGGAAAATTTCCCAAGATGTATGATCACTGTGCTTTCTACTTTTGGTTCCATTGTTCATTTATTGAGGGAAATAAGTAAGTATTAAGAAACATAGTTATATTCCATCTATTTGAACTTTTTCAAATATTTAGACAAATTTCAATGCATTTGCAGCAGACATTGTTTGAAAATATTGTGTCGACAAGAGAAATTGCTCAATGTGTGTCAATTCTGATTTGAGCAGAAATCCGACAGATTTGAACCAATACTGTTCAGAAATGCTATAAAGTCATTCATTTTCTCATAAACAAAATAGATGACTCTATGATGAGGTTTATTATCAATGGTTTCTTATGAGAAGTAATATTTTGATTCATTTAATTGATGTTATATAACCCTTTCCCACATATAGAAGCTTTCTGATGCCTCTGCAGCAGACGTCTTTTGAAAACATAGTGACAAAAGAAGAAGTTGCTTAAAACGATCATTTTCTCCTTTTGCCACAATGTTTTCAACACTCTTATATATTTATACTTTCTTATATTAGGGGTAATTTCACTCTCATTGAAACAAGACCTACTCTTCACAATGTTCTCAACTATTTTCAGTTATTATACCTTCATATAGAGATTTTCAATTTTATTTTACTAATTGTCTTCAAAGTGGTCTACTGCAGATTTGCTGTATGTGGGAAAGGGTAAACTCAGATGCCTTTGAGGTGTTGACTGATCTGCTGCAGATATACTGTACTTAAATTGGACAAGGTTAATTATAATATATATTTTAAATTTGTCATAAATTATTGAAGAAAAAGTAATCTGATATTTTAGAATTCAGCTTATGCAAAGATTTCTTTGGTAGATTTGAATTTTGATGTATTTATTCAATATGCAATTACAAATTTCCTTTGATAAATGAATTGTTGAATTTCACAACTTAATTTTTCAGGTGAATACTGATTAACAATAAAACATACATGGTCGTTGGTTATGTCACCAATACAGAAATAGCCTGACAATGCGTTGTCACTAGGAATTCAAGTTTATGTTACCATTTGATTCAAGTGACTGTGAAACATCCTAGTGTAAAGAGCTTCCAATTAAACAGAGAAGAAAATCAAGCAAATAATGTTGACTACAGACAGTTGATATGATTTGGACCTATAAAGTATTCTAAGTAGTATAGAGAGAACACAGACATGTTAATGTTGCCAAAAAAAAAATTGGGACAAATAAAGAAAAGCATAAATTGCTCATTACAGGCAATTTCTATTCGTTTCACAATGTTCTGTACTTTGTCCACGATTTGATGCCAAGGTCATACCAACAAACTTGTAGTTGTGTATTCTCTAGCTGAGAAAGCATTATGAGTGATGCATCAATGTCAGGATGACTTTCTGTTAGCAATAGTTAATTACCTAGGAAATGTGATTTGAATAAAAATTTAACCCTTTCCCTCATACAACAATTCTGCAGCAGACGACTTTGAACATATTTTGTCAAAAATTAGAAAATCTCTATAATTGAATGGATAACCTATGACTAAAAGTGGAAAACATTGTGGCAAAAGGAGAAATTTCTCGTTTTGAGCAATTTCTTATTTTGTCACTATGTTTTTAAAACGCTGTCTGATGCAGAGGCGTCTTTATTAGAGAAAGGGTTAAGCAAAATCAAACACTTGCCATCTTAATTGATAACAAACCTCCCCTCATACAGACATATTTTGAATCCTCTGTAGCAGACAATTTTTGAAAACAGTGTGCAAAAGACAAAATTGCCCATAATGAGCAATTTCTTCTTCTGTCCCAATGATTTAAACTTTATTCAATAATTATACTTCGACTTATACAGATATTTGTCCAGATATTTTCAATGTCATCTGTTGTGGATATGCTGTATGTGGGAAAGGGACAATGTCACATGTTAGAGCTAATGACCTGAGGACTTTTGTCCGTCGGTAAATGTTTGTTCAAATAACATATCCTAAACCACTGGACCAATTTCAACCAATTTTAACGGGAATGTACCTCCAATGTTGTTGAGTTTAAATTCAATGTAAGAACATTGATTGCTGCAGCATCAGAAAGGGAGAAAAGTGCATGGATAAGAAGCAAGTTGTTAAGAAGGACTGTACAGTTGAGTATTGGTGTGAGAAAGCCAGAATGGCCACTATGATACGACTTGATTTTTCTTTGAAAACAGCATTAAAACTCAATAAATGAATTAATCCTTTGGTAAACCTCTGAAAAAAATAAATAAAGCCAGCTCGATAGATTGGCTTTCCAATACTTGTTAAGGATTGCCTTATTTAAATGTCATTTTTCAAATGCTGTTTAATTTTCGGATTTTACTATTTGAAAATCATAAATTAATATGAAATTTAATTTAAATATGGTTCATCCTATTTTATGGATATCCTTATTTCTCAAGATATAAAACATGTATTTGGTTAACCCTTTCCCCCATACAGCTGACCAATTTGAATACATCTAGTCAAAAACATTGAATATCTTTTTATAGGAAAGAAAGTTGAAAACATTGTGGCAAAACGTGAAATTGCTCATTTCGGGCAATTTGTTTTTGTCACAATATTTTCAAATTTCTTTTACTTCAGAGGTGTCAAAGTGTGTCTGTATGACAGTATAAAACACCCTTGGAAAAACATGCAATCCATTTAAAGCAGAGTGGTTTGAAAACATAGGCAAAACTGGAAAATATCTATAAATGAAAGATTACAGGTTATTTGGTATGTAGTTTAAAGCAAATATGAGAAATTGCTCCTTTTCAAAATGCATTTGTATGAGGAAAGGGCTAATGAAGACAAAGATATGCACATTGATATTCGCACTGGATTCATGTACTGTACTTTTATTTTGACAAATTTTTAATAAAATTAATTAAACCATATTAATGAAATTTCAGTATGCGTATCTCTCCAAATATCTTACATTGATGCTCAATTATGAGTTTACAAGTTGAAGTCACCTGAATATTGCAATGAATGTATGTCACATTTTGTCATTAACTTTTTATCATGTAATTTTGAATATTTTAACAATGAAGCACATGTATATAGTTACTTTATCATGCTATATCCTGTCCTAAAGCAATTGAAGTTTTGTGAAACAGGGTGAAAAGTGACTGCTATGTCTCACTCCACATTCATTGGCGACACAACTTACCCATTCCTTCATACATCATATCTTCGTATGACATTGAAAATGTCTCGGCAAAAAATTACACAAATGAAAGTACATTTAATGAATACATTTCATTAATTTCTCCTTTTGCCACAATTCAAAT
The DNA here is from genome assembly GCA_031761405.1 of Serripes groenlandicus. Lineage (NCBI taxonomy): Eukaryota > Metazoa > Mollusca > Bivalvia > Cardiida > Cardiidae > Serripes > Serripes groenlandicus. The sequence continues at coordinate 61,680,511 of JASEVX010000009.1, read as the reverse complement.
GTTGTCGTCTGCTGCAGATACTTCAATATGCTCCTTATTTTCGAAAGGGTTAAAAACGGTTTTAGTAATAGTAGCATTAAACATTGAAAGAAAAAGACAAATTGTCCAACAAGTCCCTCTTTTTCAACAATATTATCTGTTGCAGAGGTGTCAAATTGGGTTCTATCAGGGAAAAGAGTTAGTCTCAAATACAATGTATTCCATCAGACCAAGAAAGAAAATATGTTTTGTGTTCAAGAGAAATTTCTTTATTAACATATTTACAGCAAAATTTCATATGTGTTGTACAAATGGAATATATCAACTGAGAAGCCTGTTAATATGACTGTTTCAAGATATCATCTCCTTGGGAAAAAAAGAGAATGTTAATTGTTTTAGATGGTTAAATATGGGTATTTGTTAAAATAATGTCTTTACCTTCTCCACCGTGCAGACGATATTTTGAAATATTTGCAGCTGATAACATTTTAAAACATTGTAGGAAAAGGATTGTTTCTTTCAATGGTGTTTTATGCCACTTTCAAAATTGTTCATGCACATCACAGCGTTTCCTGGATATATTACCAGTACAGCTGGTAAGCTTTTCCAGACAATAGTGCATCAGTTGTAATGTTATCTCCTCAAACATGATCACCAAAGAGGGAAGCGAATTCTATCATTTTTAAAGTTTTTTGTATGAACAAATCGGTGATTGAACCGTGGTCTCCCATTCATGAGTCTGACACGCTAACCACTGTGGTGTAGTAAAAGAAGAAATTGCTCATTATCCTTTTCCCACATACAGGAAATCTGCAGCAGATGACTTTGAAAACAGCTAGGCAAAAGTATGGAAAATATATACAAATGATGATGTCATTATTGAATAGAGTTGAAAATATTGTGGCAAATGGAGAAATTGTTCATTATGAGCAATTTTTCCATTTTCCACATTGTTTTCAAAAGTCATTTGCTGCAGATGCATCGAAATGCGTCTGCAAGTGGGAAAGGGTTATGAGACAGACAGAGCAATTTCTCTTTTTCAAACAATGTTTCCGAATTTATTCTAAAAATGCACTGTTATTAAGAGAGATTTCCTATATTTACCTACTAGAAGATGTCTGTTTCAGAATCAATATATATAATATATATATTTATTTTAGCAAAAAATATGTACAATCCATCAGCATACATGTATGAATGCATTTGACAATTTAACAATTCCCGGACGAATTATATAGGGGACATAATTAACCCTCACCCTGAAACAGACGACATACGACGCCATTGCAACGGACTAATTTTGAAAAACTAGGCGGGAAATGGAAAAAATGCTCATAATGAGTAATGTCTCCTTTTGCGGCAATGTTTTGTCCTCTATTCAATAATTCAACTTTCATAAATAAAAGATTGCTATATTTGTGTTCTGCTGCAGATTTACTGAATGTGGAAAGGGTCAAGAGACTAAATTCCATATACATTTTGTGAGTGATTAAAGATTGATTGATTGATTGGGGTCTAAACATTATATAACGCCGTTTTCAATAATTGTTCAGTCATATATCGACAGCCAGTTCACCTTCTCACTCTATTCGTAGCTTTCTTATACCAGTACTCAACACAACATACTTTCCAAGCAAATAGCTGCTAATCCACATAGACTGTAAGCCCATTGGTGAATGACACAATGACTTTTCTCAAACGTCGGAGAGAATGTTGGCCGAGCTGGGATTCAAACTCACAACCCCTGGCTTGACAGCCCGCGTCGCTATCGACTGAGCTACCATGATGAAATTGAATGAGAATATATGCACACTGAAAATCAAAGAATACATGTAATAAATAAAATAAAATGTATAATGGAATTAAAACCAAGAAACCTACCACAAACCATGGAGAAATATATATTTCAGAAAATCTTTCAAAATGAAGTAACAGAAATTCAACAGAAATTCTACATAGCTTTTCTAATATGAAAGCAGTGTAGAAAACATTGATAGCAAATGAGAAACTGATTGTTTGAGTAATTTCCAGGATTATTGAAAAAAAAATTATTCAGAGTTCTCAAAAGTATAAGAGACACTTCAAAATAGTGTATGAAAGCAATATTGACATTTTACAGAGTTTCTAAGTACAGTTGTTTGAATCTTCACCATTGTTTTTTCCTGGGCCATCATACTTGATACAGTGCACACTTCTGCTGCTTATTGGGAACCACGTGACCCTGAAATAATATTAAATTGACAGTATGAGTTTTATACATGAAAAACGGTAGGAAATAAAATTATTAATTGCACATAAGAAAGTTAATAAATATAGTTCACTTGTCAATACTCAGACTACATAGAAGTGTCACTATATCACGACAGGAAAGATACAAAACATTTGCAAATGTCTCTGGTTACACCAGAAACATCCCTGGTAAGATCAAAGTAAAATGCTGTAAGTAAATGTCTGAGCTTGGAATAGCAAAGGTCACATTTTGTTCTCTACTAGACTCTACGTCCTACGTCCTTGTAAATTTAACCTTCGACATTTTAGGATCAGAATTTTGTTCTCAGTAGTAAATAGTATAGCCCCATTGAACTAAAATTATCAATAACAATGTACTAAAGACAAGGAAGAACAGCAGTGAAAAATTAAGCCGATTACATTTTCAGTTTCACAATACGAAGCGTTCAACCTCAGATTTTATGAATCAGCAGGCGATACAAAATATTTTAATCGTGTACATTACCGTGAACACTGTCCGTATGAACTATTTTTCATCATTAAACATCAATCGTTGATGTCTGTGTAGACTTCGTATCGAAATGTGAGGCATGTTTACGTTTTCGAGGTGATTGCAGACAGCTTTTATTGTTGTTGTCGCAAATCCGGAAGCTGATATTTAGACTGGCTCGCAGTTATAAATAGACTTACGACTTTTAAAATCTTAGCTGCGACTTTGAAGTTACGACCTCGTTGATAAAACGGTCTTAAGACCGATCGTAACTTCAAAACTTACGTCAGGTCGTAGCTAAGATCCGACTTTTTTGATAAAACGGGCCCCTGGGCCGCATATGCTATACGGCAAATCAGGCCCCAGCGCACATTTTCCCAGCAATATGCGGAGTGCTGCCTTGAAACTAGGAGAGCACTTCGCCGGCAGCGCGGGTTCTAACGGCGGGACTGCCTTGTAGCAAATCAGGGCCCAGCGCACATTTCCCCAGTCATATGCGGAGTGCTGCCTTGAAAAAAGGGGAGCACTTCGCCGTCAGCGCGGATTCTAACGGCGGGACTGCCTTGTAGCAAATTCGGCTCCGGCGCACATTGCCCGAGGCATACGCAGAGTGCTGTCTGGAAACAAGGCGAGGATTTCGCCGTCAGCGTGGGTAAACAGCAGGAGTTCCTTATAGCAAATTCGGCCTCAGCGCACATTACCTCGGCCATACGCCTCTAAAACAAGGCGAGGACTTCGCCTTCAGCGCTGGATTCATCGGCAGGACTGCCTTATTGCAAATTCGGCCCCAGCGCACAACACCCCAGCCATATGCAGAGTGCTGCTTTGGGACAAGAAGAGCACTTCACTGTCAGCGCAAGTTCTAACGGCGGGACTGCCTTGTAGCAAATAAGGCCGTTGTTCCACGCCTGTAAGAAAAAAAATAAAAGTGTTCCACTCCATTGTGTTTTTTTTGGTTTTTTTCGACTCCCGTGACAAGGGCTTGTAGGCCTAAGTGCTCCCCGTAATACACGCAGAAGACTCGAGTAGAAATCCGTCGTAAGGCCGTTGTTCAACGCCCGTAAGACAAAATATAAAAGTGTTCCACTCCATTGTGATTTTATTTTTGTTCGACAAGGGCTTGTAGGCCCAAGTGCTCCCCGTAATACACGCGGCAGACTCGCGTAGAAGTCGTCTTAAGGTCGTTGTTCCACTCCCGTAAGATTTTTTTTCCAACTTTTGAATGTCGAATGTCGTATGTCGTGCCAGCACGACATTCGATTATTTTTTTTTTTTTCAACTTTTGAATGTCGAATGTTGTGCCAGCACGACATTCGACATTCGACATTCAAAAATTGAAAAGAAAAAAAAACTTCAAAAAATCGACATACGACATTCGACATTCGACAATCAAAAAATAAAACTTCAAAAAATCGACATACGACATTCGACATTCAAAAGTTGAAAAAAAATCTTACGGGAGTGGAACAACGACCTTAAGGCGGATTTCTACCCGAGTGTGCCGTGTGTATTACGGGGAGTACTTGGGCCTACAAGCCATTGTCACGGGAGTCGAACAAAAAAAAATCACAATGGAGTGGAACACTTTTATTTTTTGTCTTACGGGCGTGGAACAACGGCCTAATTTGCTACAAGGCAGTCCCGCCGTTAGAACTTGCGCTGACAGTGAAGTGCTCTTCTTGTCTCAAAGCAGCACTCTGCGTATGGCTGGGGAAATGTGCGCTGGGGCCGAATTTGCAATAAAGCAGTCCTGCCGATGAATCCAGCGCAGAAGGCGAAGTCCTCGGCTTGTTTCGAGGCGTATGGCCGAGGAAATGTGCACTGAGGCCGAATTTGCTATAAGGAAGTCCTGCTATTTACCCACGCTGACGGCGAAATCCTCGCCTTGTTTCCAGACAGCTCTGCGTATGGCTCGGGAAATGTGCGCCGGGGCCGAATTTGCTACAAGGCAGTCCCGCCGTTAGAACCCGCGCTGACGGCGAAGTGCTCCCCTTGTTTCAAGGCAGCACTCCGCATATGACTGGGGAAATGTGCGCCGGGCCCTGATTTGCTACAAGGCAGTCCTGCCGTTAGAACCCGCGCTGCCGGCGAAGTGCTCTCCTAGTTTCAAGGCAGCACTCCGCATATTGCTGGGAAAATGTGCGCTGGGGCCTGATTTGCCGTATAGCATATGCGGCCCAGGCGCACATTTCCCCTACTAGCAGCGGAGTGCTAGCGTAAAAGAAGGTTCAGCACTTCGCCGTAAGCGCGCGTTGACTGCGGGACCTGCCTTATAGCGTATTCGGCCCCGGCTCACATTTCCCCTACTAGCAGCCGAGTGCTCGCCTAAATCAAGGCTCAGCACTTCGCCTTAAGCGCGGCTAGACTGCAGGACCGGCCGTATATCATATGCGTCACCGGCGCACATTTCCCCAAGAAGCAGAGGAGTGCTAGCTTAAAACAAAGCTCTGCACTTCGCCGTAAGCGCGGGTAGACTGCGGGACCTGCAATAAAAATAAAAGTGTTCCACTCCATTGTGATTTTTTTCTTAGACTACCGTGACAAGGGCTTGTAGGCCCAAGTGCTCCCCGTAATACACGCAGCAGACTCGAGTAGAAATCCGCCTTAATGCCGTTGTTCCACGCTCGTAAGAAAAAAATAAAAGTGTTCCACTCCATTGTGATTTTTTATTCGACTCCCGTGACAAGGACTATCGGCCCAAGAGCTCCCCGTCATACACGCGGCAGACTCGGGTAGAAATCAGCCTTAAGGCCGTTGTTCCACTCCGTTGAGATTTTTTTTTAATTTTTGAATGTCGAATGTCGAATGTCGTATGTTTAGCTAACTTCACACAGCTCTCCCCCTATCCGATAACGTTACACGCGATATTGTCTCGTTTACTGAGTCCAGTGAGGCAGGCGATAGGGAATCTTATTGCTCTTGCAAATATTGGACATTTTAACGAGTATGTGCAATTGCGCACAGTCTCCCAAGTGTCTTCCCTGTCAGCGTTCATATAAAACGGTCATGCATATAATCTAAAATAAAAGAAATAGAACAGAAAAAACCAACAGTATGGCTTCTGCGTAATGTATCGATCCAGATCAGCCTGTGCAGTCCGCGTAATGATTCCTGAAACAGAAAATCCACAGGAGGCGAAAAAAGTATATAAGGGTAAGCCTGCGCGGCTTTCTTAGGCTGATCCGGGTCATACTTTACGCAGAGTCCACAATGTTGGTTTTCTCGAGGGACGGCTCGTATCAATATATCTGCGTAATGTATCGACCAGATCAGCCTGCGCTGTCCGCGCAGACTGATCCGGCCGACACATTCCGTCTTAGGGGGGATAGATGTATACAGTAGTTATTCCTGAAACAGAAAATCCACAGGATACGAACAGTGTCGGTCCGGGTAAGCCTGCGTGGCATGCTTAGGCTGATCCGGGTCGATACTTTACGCAGAGTCCACGATGTTGGTTTTCTCGTGGGACGGCTCAAGGGTATCCCTTGCACGCCTTTGTGTGAAGCCGCCATGGAAGTGCAATACACGTTTCTTATTGAGAACCGTAGCCTCGTTTTTAAAGGGACTGAACACCATAATGGTCCAAAATCGTCATATTTTATACTTATTCTAATTAATCCAAAATACGTCGATATATATGTAACGGAATGTTGTAGAAGGTCGTACAAGTCTTGTTTTTCATTATTTCATAGGAAATAAGAAGTTAAAATAACGTCCGCTCCGTGTTTTCCCGTTTAAAAATACCGTGGAATTTCCTCTTGCTCATTTGAATTTGTGGATTCAATTCGGCATTCTCTAACACTATCGACTCATTACATTCATGTATGCGTGAGTGTAAGGAACGACAACTCTGCGAAGGAGTGTAGTGATCACGTGATAAATATACAGCGATATTTTTAGAGTAACCCAGTAGATTTTACAATGCAAAATAACGAAATATCTCCGTAATATTAATAGTGTGCATATATTGTAGTACATCAGTCAGCAAATCTCAATGCCTTACATGCAAAAACATCAAGGTAATAGCAATTTTTAACAATTTTCTTTTTTTTTTCGCTTTTTTCTCATATGGGATTCAGTCCCTTTAAAATCAATGTAACAATTGTACCTTTTGTAACAATGTTTTCAACTCTGTTCAATAATTGATATTTCGATCACAGATACTTTCCTGTATTTTATGTAGATGTTTTCAAAGTCGTCTGCTTCAGATTTATCGTATATGGTAAACGGTTTGCAATAGAGTATAAGACATCTTATCACGTGACACGACTAAATTGTTTTCTAGAGAAACCTTTATTGGAAGATGTGTCATTAAAGCACGGACAGTTTTTAGTTTATTGCGTTGGGTGAAAAACAAAAAGTACAAAGCCCTACGAAAACTCAGCCATGAGGCATTTACGAGCAGTGTTGATCCTGATCGACTGCTCGTAGATAACTCATAGAATGTTGTTCAACCCTTTCCTTCTTGTAGACGCATTTTGACGATTCTGCAGTAGAGGTGTTTTGAAAACATCGTGGCATATGTAGAAATTGGCCGGTATGAGCAATTTTTTCATTTTGCCACAATGTTTTCAACTCGTGATATTAAATATACTTTTGCTGAGACGTTTTCAAATTCACCTGTTGCAGATTAATCGTATGTGGGAAAGGGTTCGGACAAAGCTCTGACAAAAAGTGCTCATGTTTAGCATTAGGATTTCGATTGCACGAAATCGCAGATGTTTCTATATTTACATGCGTAATAAAATCAACACACATTTAAACCTTTCACTCATATAGACGCTTTCTGACATCTCTGCGACAGACGACTTTTGAAAACACTGTGACAAATTGAGAATTTGCTCAAAACGAGCAATTTCTCTCCTTTTTGCCGAAGTGTTTTCAACTTTATTCAATTATTATACCATTATTTATAGAGATTTTTCACATTTTTGCCAAGATGTTTTCAACGTCATCTGCTGCACATTTGCTATATGTGGGAAAGTGTTAAAATGTGGATTTTCCTTGAACATGACCATCCTCGTTTCCAAGAAATATTCAGGATTCTTTAGTAATGCCTTCTCACATACAAAAACATCTTCAGCAGACGAATTTGAAAACATTCCAACTATAATATGAAAAATCTCCCTTGATGAAGACATACTTATTGAATAGAGTTGAAAACATTGTGTCAAATGAAGGAATTTATTGTTTTGTGCAATTTCTTCTTTTGTCACAAAATTTTCAAAAGTCGTCTGCTGCAGAGGCGTCATAAAGTGTCTTTGTGAGGGAAACGGTTAACGCTTCCTCTGATATGCAGAAAACAACTAAAATAAAAACATTGTTCAAATAGATTGTGTTCCCTTTGTCCCACTTGTTTTCAACTGTGAATAAATTCTTTTGCTTTTTGTACGAAACCAGATGATCCAATTGTTTGTGCAGAGGATTTTACAGCAGACGAGACAGTAAGCCTTTAATACCAGGGAAAGATTAAGGCTTCTTTATTAAAGTGTAACCAGTCTGAATCCGTCATTAACGTGTCTGTTCATAACGTTGAATAGACACGAGCTGGTTCTTCCGTAGAATTTAACACAACTCCAACTTGCTGTTCGCAAATATAATCGGTTAGGCATTCACGTGACACCGTCTTTTTTTTATTCTCTAGAGTGAATGTGACTTTCCAATGACAAACGGAGATTGAAGAAAGATCCGAAATGAGTGATTCAGGGCGTCAATGGCGTCCCGTCATAGTAACATCTACCTTTGGAGGTCCTTTCCCACACACAATAAATCTGCAGCAGACGACTTTGAAATTATCAAGTCGAAAATATAGAAAATCTCTATAAATGATAGTATGATTATTGAATATAGTTGAAATCATTGTGACAAATGGAGAAATTGCTCATTATGAGCAATTTCTCCATTTGCCACTATGATTTCGAAAGCCGACTGCTTCAGTAAGAAAGCGTCTACATGAGTTAGGGACAGGGTTAAACACAAACAATCATCAAATTAAGAACTTCCATACGACCGGTGCTCTGCCAAGACCAACAGGGTTTGCATAGACGACCAGCGTAGACACAGATTCGCACATAAGCCATAGAAGGTGTCAAGAAACGTCTGTAAACGATTATCCGTTTGGATCGTTTAGCACGGAAGCGCTTAGAGCTAAGAAATGTTGGTGTTATTGGACCCAGAATATCTCGAGTCTCAAAATCTTTACCTCGAAGGTCGGTTCTCGTGTGCCGTAGCCCATTTTTAAAAGCAATATTCGCTGTATGAATATTTCATTCAGCGATGCAGTATCATTCTAAATTGATTCCCTTCATTATTTCTGACAGGTCGAGAGTTTTAGAATGCACGTCAAACACGTTGTGGAATTCTCGAAAGTAAGCTTGATTTTGATGTTTAATCCTTTCCCATATGCAGACGCCTTTTATGTTGAGTGAAGGCATCTACAGCAGACGACTTTTGAAAATGATGAAGTAAAAAAGGAAATGGCTCATAATTATTCAATGAAATAAGAGTTCGGAAATAGATTGAATTAATGATGACCTATATTAGTTGACCTACATTTCAAGAACAATTCATGTAGTTTAAAGAGACGTTTCCATTTCTTACTAATGACACTTTTACACCAAACAGTCCCCTGAATGTGTCTATATATCTAACGCTTTCCCACAGACAAAAATCTACAGCAGACGATTACGAAAACATCTAGACAAATGTATGGAAGAATTAAATAAAAGAAAGTTTAATTATGGAATACTGACAATATTACGGCTAAAGTGGAAATTGCTCATTATTAGCATGTTTTCCTTTTGTTACAAGTTAATCAAAATTCATTTGCTACAGATCCTGAAAATGCGTCTGCATTTGGAAAAGGATTGAATGTCAAGAACAAGCTTATATTACCGGGACGCACACAAGTTGACCTTCCAATTTTCCTGTATGACTTAACTCTCCCTAGTCTAAGGTAAAAAGAATCGACCCGGATCAGCCTAGGAATGCCGCGCAAGCTAACCCGGACAATGTTAAATATGTAATATTTGTTTTATTTATATACTTTGGTTTTGATATGAATGAAAGAGAGAGAGAGAAAAAAGCTTGCTTCTGCCGGGAAGCGAACCACAGACCTTTCACTTGCCAATCCAAGTCAACATCCACTACACTAGCGCGACATGACGTTAATACGTTCAAAGCCGAGAATTCACGACATGACTGGAGATTACGCGAGGCTCCCAAGAGGTGTATTATGTAACACAGTATCAGTTTTAATTGACGATAAATAACTAAAAACTTGTGATGTTTCAAAAATAATTAATATTTTGCTCTTAAATATTATATTTCATACGTTTTCACTGATTTTTTTCACTTAAGCAAAACAATTAAAGGTTAGTATACAGAACATTTCATTTTAAAACTTCACCTTATAAGTGCCTCTCGTGGGATCGCCAACTTAACTATGAACCAATCAAAACGTTTCATTTCCTTTATTTCTTCGACATTATTCATTAAATACAACATTTGATTGGTCTACAATATAGATCATTTGTTTAACATCTATGTCAAAACCACGTTAATCAGCTATCGCCGAAAAAAGAGGTTCTGAACATTACTCATTCGTTACCGTAGGTTAACGTAAATGGAATAGCACTCATTATATCGGGTTCTCCGTCTAGCGTTTAAAGATCAGGGCCCATATTCACCAACACGTCTTAATTCGATGTTCGGACTAAATCTAAATTATCTGACTAAATTACGTCAATTCAGATTTAGTCCGTATTCACCAACACGTCTAAATTGAAAACCGGACTAAATATTTAGGATTAGATTTAGTCGAAAGTCTAAATTGAAAAGTTTGGTGAATATTGGCCCAGGTTTCGTTCCCCGGTCGAGTCATACCAAAGACTTCCAAAATGGTATAAATGGCTTCCCTCATTGCCGTTCAGTGTTTCGGAATAGAATTACGACGTATGTATCGATAAGACCGGTAGTACACATTGGTGAATTACCCATGAGGCGCCTTGATATAACTGAAATATTTTTAAAAAAGAAATAAAATGTCATACATACAAACAAACAAAGGCACACGTTAATAGGTTAAATAAGCAGTGCCGAACATATCTCGTTCGTTTCAGTAGGTTTACGAATGCAGAATAGAATTCACTTATAACAAGTAAAGCGTAATATTGAAATACACAAAGGAATCGTATAATACGACTAATCCCATTAAAACCGTTGACAAAAACTTATCTACAGTAGCAAATGCTTTAAGATCTGATGACTGTCTGTAACAGACGTTTATGATAAACTTTGCGTCAGCCAATCAAATTGCCAGCTAAAGTATCAACAGGGGCGATAACCCATATAAATAAACGAGACATAGAAGCGGTGATTGCCGAGCGTTCCGATAGTATAGAATATTTAAATTTTAAATGTCAATTCGACACGACCTTTTATGCGATGACGTCAGATCTAATAAACTTACAGCTAAGTATATTTATACACAACACGCACTAACTGAATAGCAACTTATAACATAGACCTCTCTCTGAATCACTCACTGTCATACCATGTGTTGATCATTCAATCACTAAATTACCAATCACAATGACAAGCAACATAGTCCTTCATCAACACTAAACACTCCCAATAACAGTTATACGGTAACAATAATCACTCAACTCATCCTGTATTACAATCGTGTCTTTGTTGTGTATATAAACAATTGTTGGGGGAAATATGGAGGAATTAATTAACGTGGGGCTATTTGGAACATTCATTGTCTTTTGTCATGATTTTGTTTGTTTAAAATATGCTGTAAAACTTGTAGGTTTCATGCAATACAGTATATTGTGTTGTATTATTGTATATATACGTTTGTGAATCTAGTAGACTGTGTTGGCTCATGCCAGACGAACTTATTAACTATAGTACGCCTGGTACAAGACTAGCGTGCTTGAGAATGGTATGGCTTTTGTCAATTCTATGGTGGTGTTTCTAAAACTAAATTATCTTACGTTCGCAACCAACTGCATTTATACTACAACGGCTAAGGTATAGGTCCACCATGATATGTTTACTTGGATAAGCTTTAACATTTGACTTTAAGTGAAAGATCAACTACAAATTTCATTAGACTCTTTGAAAATGTTCAGAATTACGTAATCCTTTATAACTACCCTTTCCCTCATACGACAATTCTGCAGCAGACGACTTTGAACGTATTTTGTCAAAACATAGAAAATCTCTTTAATTGAATGGATAACCTATGACAAAAAAAAATCTTCTTTTGTCACTATGTTTTCAAAAAGCTGTCTGCTGCAGAGGCGTCAGAAAGCGTCTATATGAGGGAAAGGGTTAAGTTATTACCGAAACGCCTAATTTGAAAACATCCCAGGAAAAATGTGAAAATCTGTCAATTTGAAAAAAAAAAATATAGGATTCAGATTAAAATATGATTGTGAGATCTTAAAGAATTAGTCAATTTAAGCATGTTCGTCTTTCCTCACGGTGTTTTAAAACGTAATCTCGTATAGAAACCCGCTTACATTCCTGACTCCGTGACACTAAGTATGGACATTGATACTCCACAGGACATACGTTAATAAATATATCAACAACTATTCGCTTCATTGACTTAAGTGGGAATTTATGCAATATACTGCATGTAGCCAATATTTGTTTTTGACTGCATTTTTCTGCGTTGACAATAAATATTGTGCCGCGTCAGAAAAGAAAAGACATTCTTGGTTCGGCGATCAGCGAAAATCAGGATCAGCCTCACTTCCCCAGTCTAAAACAGGATCTTTCTTCACTACTCGTATTTTAAATTATCATTAGAGTATGACAGGAAAAATGCTTATACGCCCAGCATGCCACATACATAACATATTTGCTTAACCCTTTCCCTGTTACGACAACTCTGCAGCAGACGACTTTGAACATATTTTGTCAAACAAATAGAAAAACTCTATAATTGAATGACTTAAAGTGGAAAACATTGTGTCAAATGGAGATAATAACTGTTTAGAAGATCATTCTAGAAGCATGCAGTGGAACAGTGAATACAGTTAAAGTACAGTCAAACTTGTGAAAGCGTTGCAGCCACTTGGAGATTAACCAAAACAACTTTTTTTCTTTAGTTTATTTGTATTAAGCAACAACATGTGTTCAGCAGTCAACTTATACCGCCTCGGTGGTGTAGTGATAGAGCGTCCGCCTCGGGTGCGGGAGGTCGTGGGTTCGATCCCCGACCTTTCATACCAAAACTTTAAACATGGTATTAATGGATGCTCTCCTTGACGCTCAGGGTTGCGGGCTTATCATAACGACTGACTGGGTTGGTTTAAGGATAAATGGACCAGTAGAACTTGCAATTAACCAGGAAACGCCGCTGTAAAAAATGTTGAAAGCGGCGTGAAATACCGAACAATCAATCAGCGGTCAACTTTTGACTCTCCCCATGATGGCTGCCTAAGACAGATTTTACTGTTTTCATATTGATGGGAATTGATCATAACCTCCGGATGTCGATCTTCATGCGGCGTGGCTTATTGGTATGTTTCCCAGGCTTCAAGCTCCATTGCGTTGATTCACCAAGAGGGTAAATCCTCCGAGATCGATTACTGAAGAATAAAAGACTGTACTTGACTGTACTCGGGGTTCGTGCCCATATATCCGAGACATACACTTCATTAGTTACGACTTCGGTATAAAGCGAATGCGATAAGAGAATCCTAAGTATTATGGCACCGCTCGTCTGATTAAATTAACCCTTGCCTACTTTCAGACGCGTTTTTGACGCATCTGAAGTAAACGACCTTTGAAAACGTTGTGACAAGTGGAGGGATTGATTATACTGTGCAATATGATTTTTCAGCTAATTAATTTTTTCATTTACAGATGTTTTCAATATTTTTATTAAATATATTTTTTTTAAATCGTCTGTTGCAGATATGTTGTATGTTGGTGAGCGTTTTGTTCTACGAGCAATAATTCATACAAAAATCCACTGACATTTAATTAACACTAAGTACAGTTATTAGTTATTTTTACCCTTTTCTCTCATACAATCGTATTCTGACGACTTTTAAAATAATTGTGACAAAAGGATTTTTTCCTTTTGTCACCATGTTTCCAACTCTATTCTACAGTTCAACTTTAATTTATAGAATGTGTCCATATTTTTGTCAAGATGTTTTCAAAGTTTTGATGTATGTGGAAAAGTGTTGAAAGTGATAACCAACTACCAGCCTATTTCATCATTCCTGAATATGGATACGTTGATCGAGACTCCCATCCTGCTAATGAGGGTAGCGTTAACCCTTTCCCTCATATAGACGTTTTCTGACGCATCTGCAGCAGAAGGCTTTTTGAAAACATAGTGACAAAAGAAGAAATTGCACAAAACGTGCAATTTCTCCTTTTGCCACAAAGTTTTCCATTCAATTAAAGAGATTTTCTATTTTTTGACAAAATACGTTCAAAGTCGTCTGCTGTAGAGTTGTCGTACGAGGGTAGCCTTTACTACCGTGTGTTAAGTATGACCCGACCAGGGATCGAATCCTGATGTTCACGACACGCTCACGCTACTACACCACGGTGCCAGTGAAACATCGATTAAGAAAGGATCGCGTCAGGGTAAGTGATCTAATACAGATTGGATAAAAAGTATTGATTGATTGATTGGGTTTAAATGCTGTTTCAACAATTGTTCAGTCATATCACGGCGACCAATTCACCTTCTCGTGTGTTTCCTGGCTTTATCACAACATAACTCCACAACAAATTATTTCCAATCAATTGTCTACTTTTCCACATAGACCGTTAGTCCATTGGTTGCAGACGAATGACGCTGGTCACAGTGACTTTTGTCAAACGTCGGAAAGAATGCTGGCCGAGTTGGGATTCGAATCCCTGGATTGACAGCCCGCGTCGCTAACGACTGAGGGGTAACAAGAAATCTGGTTTAAGGTGGAATCATACCTTTGAAATAACGTCGTATTTTACGTCAAAACGTACGTTTTTGCGACAATGACAGTGTTGTTAAGGAAATCTCCATTACTTCCTCATTTCAATTTGGATTCGGATAAAATTTACTTTAAACTGAAGAGAATACAATTACCTGTATGATAATATCAATTCTATACATCTGTCATGACAATTAACGTAACATAAAGCGACTTAAAGTAGAAATTTCGCTAGAATATTTTAACAGTAATTTGATTAATTCCGATTTATTTAAAATTCGCCCGAAAGATTTTTTTTTAAATAAAATATAACATAGAACACCTATTCATCTACCATTTGCCAATCTTTCAAGCAAATCTATCGTATCGATTTTTAATAAATCACAATGTCGTTAAACCTCTTGTGAGCATCGTAACGTTCACTGCGGAATTAAACATTGAGACGCATCCAGGGTAATTAAAATGAATACTTATATTTTCCTTATAATTATCAATTTCATTCTAAATTTAAGCTATCCCCTAAAGAATAATGGTAGGTAGTATATATGTGTTTCTATTTAAAGAATTTAAATGAAGTAATTACGGTCGTAAATAATTTATCAAAAAAAAAAAAAAAAATAATATTTGGATTTGTCATATGTATAAACTGACTCGTTAACTTTCCTGTTCAACTGATGTTCTATATATGAAATATAATTATCACAAATATTATATGTCACCCTTATTTTTTTGTATCGTATTTGAGATAACAGTATCATGAGTATACAAATGTTGTTCTCAATATGCAATTTTAAGAAATTCGAAGTCTATACCTGTCATGCAAAGCTTTCTTGGTAATCTATCCTTGATAATGTTGTTGTCGTTTGCGGCAAGTTTTTGATTAAATTGTAATGTGTGTTTACACAGCTGCGCAGTTATGTGTGATTAAAGGAATGACCATTACTATCTCATCTTATATTAACATCGATTTAAAGCGAATAATATAAACTCCGTCATGATATATAGTTCACCTTTTTTTCTTAAATAATTTTAAAGCAAAACTTGGTTTATTTATTTTTCTTCTATCTTTCTTTTTTTACTCCATATGTCCCCGTTATTTTAAAACTACCGGTACTTCGTTTTGTCTTGAGAATTGATTTTTACCCTAAACACAAATTTCAAGACAAGCTATTGGGTTGATTTTAAGTAAATCACAATGCCATAACACCGTAGAAGATCACACCTTTGGTCACATGTTCGTACCTTATTACTAGTGTTGTCCACACACTTCCAATAATAAAACAAAATGTATCATTACCCGACTATAAACTGTCTACAATTTACAGACACCTGTCCAATGACATCGAAGGCTCACTACATAGTGCAGACAACGATGTGATAGCACTCCACGGGATATGTATGTAGACAATAATAGTGGGTTATTTACCCAAACTATACAGGAAAATATTGTCAATGAACACCTGTTTTCAAACAGCTCTATGATGAATTGAACTGCGGAGCTGTGTTAATACAATCATGTCAAAACTTTCATAACATCTTGTACATAAGGTTTTCCAAAGGGAAGAAAGTCAAATAGCTATTCTCGATGTTTTATCATATAAAGTGTTTCCTTAGATAACAAAAGCATAATCACGGATAGAATAGATAGAAAGCTTTGCATGCTGTTCAGTTATAATCTTTGAAGTTCTGAAACTTGCTTTTTGCCTGATTAAGAGAAACGCATTCTGTATTTACTGTTATCTCAAAATACATCACAAAATACCTCGAGTGACAAATATGAAAGTAATATAATATAATATATTAACAATTTCTTCCACGATAATTCTGACGATGCTCTTGTTTGAAGAATCTCTTATCAGAAATGTTGGGTTATGTAAAATCATGAAACTTCATGTTATATCGAATTACTATTTGATGTTCCCGTATCAATTTGTTTATGTAAATGTATCATATGTAAATGACGAATTACATGTATTCGAATAAGTGAAATAAAATCTATCTATAAGAACTGCAAGCGACGATTTAAGACTAATACTATTACATGGAATGTGAAAAAATGATTTAACAGATAAACAGCGAAGTAGACAGGTCAATTTATATTAAAACATATTTAATATTTAAAGGAGTATAATAGATACAATTTACCACTTTCGTAAAAGAATAAAATTGATTATTTTTATGAAAAATCGGGAGTTCATTTTAATAACCCTGGGTACGTTTCAATTTAAATTCCGCAGTGTACGGTTTGTCGCGTGACAGAGCTTTAACGTCAATGCGATTTTCTAAAGATCTGCACGATAGATTTTCTTGAAACTTTGGTAAATGGTAGACAAAAGGTTGTTCTAAATTATATAAGTTTTTTAAAAAAATCTCTCGGGCGAATTTTTAATAAATCTGAAATAACCGAATTACTGTTAAAATATTTTGGCGAAAGTTTCATTTTTACTCCCCTTATGTTACGTTAATTGTCTTGGCAGTTGTATAGAAATTACATCACTACGTAGGTAATTTTATTTTCTTCGGTCTGGTGTTAACTCTTTCCAAATACCACTTCAAACGAGACAGCCACGATGATTTCATTAACAACACTGTCATTGTCGTAAAAAACGTACGTTTTGACGTCAAAACGACGTTATTTCAAAGGTATGATTCCACCTTAAATGCTATATTGCTATAGCTGAAGGAAGTTCCTTATTGGGTTACTTTGGCTTGAACGGAGCATTTTATTTACGAGAAATATTCAATCGGGGCAAAATTGTTATGGAAAATATTCATTATCATGCAACAAATAATGTTGAAAACAACTGGAACATACAAAGTAGAGACTTTTTATTACTGAACGTATTGTTATTGAAAAAGAGAAGAAAGTCTTATATTGCGAAATGAGAGATGAACATAATGAACAATTTCCTCTGTTTGCATGCTGTTTATAATCGCATACATTGTCATAATTGTTTTCAATGTTTGAACCTTTTCAATGTGATGGAACTCATATGAACGTGTTATGTATATATGTATAATGGACCAGAGGCCTAAATTACTAAATAAAAATTGGATTAAATCGTTCTTTATGATATGTGATGGACGATGTCAACAAAAGTTATCGACTCGCGATATTGATAATTCATTTACAATATTCACAAACACTTGGAGAAAATATTTATCTCTTTCCCATGAAGCAGACGACTTTGAAAACAACTTCGCAAATAAATGAAAAATATCTGAAATGTATCATCATGAGCAATTTCTCCTTTTGCCATATTGTTTTCAAAAGTCGTCTGCTGCTGCAGAGGCTTCAAATTCCCTGAGCAATTTTAGATACAGTTCTTGCATTGATTTAGTTTTCAATTCAACTGAGAGGACCAATGTGTTCAACAGTTTCTAATTATAACACGGTAGCCAGTTTACCAAATCATGTGTATGTCCTGAATTTCTCGCATAAGTTCTCCATTCAACATTCTTCACAGGTTAATTACCACAAAGACCAATTCTAGCCAATTGGTGGGTCGATTTATTGATTGATTTGTTGGGGATTTATGCCGTTTTCAACATTTTCGAGTCATGTCACGGCGGACAGTTCACCTATCCATGTGTTTTCTGGCTTTCTCACATCAGTAATCCCAGTCAATAGTATTTCCAAGCAACTGGGTACTTTTCCACTTAGACTGTTAGTCCATTGGTAAACGAATGATGGTTGTCGCTATGATTTTTTCTAACGTCGAAAAGAATCCTGGCCGATCTTGGCTTCGAACTTTCAACCTTGATTGACAGCCCGCGTCGCTACAGCCTGAGCTACCGGGCCTCGGCTTAATTGGTTGAAGACGAATGACGTCATTCACAAGGACATTCCTTTAAAAATAATATCTGTCATGTCTTTTAAATGATTATCCAAATAATACAATTTGTTCTTCCTTTTTTTCAGAAACAAAATGACATGCGTCAATTTGATTCAATAAAATGTTTTAAAACTTGATTTGTACAACCAGCGAATGCATTATTGGTGTTTCAATTCAATTTTCAGTAGAAATTATTGAGACATTTGCACGCAAAATGAATATTCAAACACGGGCCATTATTTAGAATTGACTGGTTTAACCATGTTCCTCATGGAGACACATGTTGGAGCATCTGAATCATACAACTATTGAAACCACTTAATATGCTTAAATGCTGCATTTCTCGTGATGAGATCAGATAAGCTTCTGTCACACATTGTCGGATAGCGTTAATGGACGACTGACGGAGGGCAAAATGTTCAATCTATTCTCATGCGTTTCTTTTTCATTTTCTTGTTCGGCGAATGTGTTCCTCGTCAAACGGGGTACATTTAAGCCGGTGGAAATGTTTGTGTATGCACACGTAATGTTTAACAGACACCATCGGGCAAAGGTGCTCGTTGGTTTTACGGTTGTTTGTGCGCTAAGCATGTGTTTTGTTCGGAACCCGTGCGTTCCCCGTACGCTACTGGTCAGTTCGCATCCTTTGATGTCCGGTGGACCTGATTAGACCACGTGTTCAGCGGACGATTACCCAACACTGAACGTGTGAAACTGAAGAATAGTGGTTGTGTATCGGGGGTCAGCATGACAAAACTGACGACTTCAGGGTAACTTTCGGGTCCGAAACGGTCAGCGGCGTGGAACTTATTCCTTCGAGGACTTAGAGGTGCAACTTTTACAGCAGGAAATTGAACGGCCTTCTCTTGGGCGGTAGTTTTTTGCCTGATCTTGCTTTTTGGCGTCTTTGAGAGAAGAGAATTGAAGATGTTGAGGCAACTCGAGTTATGTGCGGCGAAAGCACCGGACTGCAAGTATTTATATTCGGTCCGCTACGTGACCTGAACAGTTTCTTTTGCGTTCCATTTTCATTTTGCCAGGTTCTTGTACAGTTCTCTTACGCTTATGTCCATAATGGTGTCCGTTAAATGTCCCGTAATTGTCCAGTGAATGTGAGTTTTATTTGCTCCATATCCCGTGGGTTTCCATTCGTGAGAGCCTCGAGCAACAACAGAGACGACTTTCACCATTTGTATTTATTTTGATTTTCGATATTTTGCATCGATGTGCATGTGTCCGTCCAATAGAAAATGATACAAGTTGGATGTTGTGAACAGTGTAGATGAAGATCAGTCTTATATTACTTTCACAAGCTTGATGGAATCTCATGTCAACTTTTGTAAGATTCTGATGACACAGATTAAATTGTCAGGATGAGCTGAAGCTATACTTTTTAAAAGATGCTAACATTTCACAGGTTCGGGTTGATATGGGAAAAGATTTACTAACCGAACGAGGCGTGAATAACTAAAAACAAACATGCACGGACTTACAATAACACCTATCATCATTCTGGATCCGTTCGCTCATAAGCCCCTAGGTAAAATAGCCCGTCAATTTGGAACAGCTTTCATAAAATGTATGTAATGACGTTTAACCCTTTCCCTCATACGACAATTCTGCAGCAGACGACTTTCAACGTATTTTGTCAAAACATAGAAAATCTCAATAATTGAATGGATAACCTATGATTAAAAGTGGAAAATATTGTGACAAAAGGAGAAATTGCACGTTTTGTGCAATTTCTTATTTTGTTACTATGTTTTCAAAAAGCCGTCTGCTGCAGAGGCGTCAGAAAGCGTCTATATGAGGGAAAGGGTTAACGCTATTTTCAACAACATTTGAACCGTCCCTAATTGTCCCGGGTCAGCATTGTGTGATTAGCAGGTTTTCCCCACGCAAACGGCAGGAGAACTGGTTATGCTCCAGGAAGGAGACACCAACAATGATTATTATAGGTTGAAAGCTTGTTTCGTAATCGATGTCGAATAAATAAGTGTAAAATATACTAGTGTTGATGATATAGGCACCGCTTTAACATTATATACTGTACAATTGAGTCGTCCTGCGAGAAAACCAACATTATGGCCTCTGCGTAATGTATCGACCCAGATAAGCTTAGCTGCGCAGTCCGCTCAGACTGATCCGGGCCGACACATTCCGTCTCAGGGAGATAGAGGCAGGCTGATCTGGGTCGATACATTACGCAGAGGCCATAATGTTGGTTTTCTCGCAGGACGACTCAATTGTACAGTATATAATGTTAAAGCGGTGCCTATATCATCAACACTAGTATATTTTACACTTATTTATTCGACATCGATTACGAAACAAGCTTTCAACCTATAATAATCATTGTTGGTGTCTCCTTCCTGGAGCATAACCAGTTCTCCTGCCGTTTGCGTGGGGAAAACCTGCTAATCACACAATGCTGACCCGGGACAATTAGGGCGACACGACTACCGCAAACATATACGGTTCTGATCCAACCGCACACAAGGTCAGTGTTACATGTACATGTAAATATGTCTCCCCCTATCCGATAACGTTACACGCGATATTGTCTCGTTTCCTGATGGTTTCACTGAGTCGAGTGAGGCAGGCGATAGGGAATCTTATTGCTCTTGCAAATATTGGACATTTTAACGAGTATGTGCAATTGCGCACAGTCTCCCAAGTGTCTTCCCTGTCAGCGTTCATATAAAACGGTCCTGCATATAATCTAAAATAAAAGAAATAGAACAGAGAAAACCAACAGTATGGCTTCTGCGTAATGTATCGATCCAGATCAGCCTGCGCAGTCCGCGTAATGATTCCTGAAACAGAAAATCCACAGGGGGCGAAAAAAGTCTATAAGGTTAAGCCTGCGCGGCTTGCTTAGGCTGATCCGGGTCATACTTTACGCAGAGTCCACAATGTTGGTTTTCTCGCGTGACGGCTCATATCAATATATCTGCGTAATGTATCGACCAGATCAGCCTGCGCTGTCCGCGCAGACTGATCCGGCCGACACATTCCGTCTTAGGGGGGGATAGATGTATACAGTAGTTATTCCTGAAACAGAAAATCCACAGGATACGAACAGTGTCGGTCCGGGTAAGCCTGCGTGGCATGCTTAGGCTGATCCGGTTCGATACTTCACGCAGAGTCCACAATGTTGGTTTTCTCACGTGACGGCTCAAGGGTATCCCTTGCACGCCTTTGTGTGAAGCCGCCATGGTAGCCTCGTTTTAAAGGGACTGTACACCATAATGGTCCAAAATCGTCATATTTTATACTTATTCTAATTAATCCAAAATACGTCGATATATGTGTAACGGAATGTTGTAGAAGGTCGTACAAGTCTTGTTTTTCATTATTTCATAGGAAATAAGCAGTTAAAAAAAACGTCCGCTCCGTGTTTTCCCGTTTAAAAATACCGTGGAATTTCCTCTTGCTCATTTGAATTTGTGGATTCAATTCGGCATTCTCTAACACTATCGACTCATTACATTCATGTATGCGTGAGTGTAAGGAACGACAACTCTGCGAAGGAGATTGTCAATTCGGTTGTAGTGATCACGTGATAAATATACAGCGATATTTTTAGTTTTACTGGGTTACTAACCCAGTAGATTTTACAATGCAAAATAACGAAATATCTCCGTAATATTAATAGTGTGCATATATTGTAGTACATCAGTCAGCAAATCTCAATGCCTTACATGCAAAAATTTTTAACAATTTTCTTTTTTTTTCGCTTTTTTCTCATATGGGATTCAGTCCCTTTAAAATCAATGTAACAATTGTACCTTTTGTAACAATGTTTTCAACTCTGTTCAATAATTGATATTTCGATCACAGATACTTTCCTGTATTGTATGTAGATGTTTTCAAAGTCGTCTGCTTCAGATTTATCGTATATGGTAAACGGTTTGCAATAGAGTATAAGACATCTTATCACGTGACACGACTAAATTGTTTTCTAGAGAAACCTTTATTGGAAGATGTGTCATTAAAGCACGGACAGTTTTTATTTGTTTGGAACAAACAAATTTAGTAGCTGCAATTCTGAAGCCATACGTCTTATGGAAAAGTTCCTAAATTTCATACGCGTGAAAGTAGTACTCAATACCTGCTCTTACTTTTCAAATGTATCACGATTTTTGAAATAATGATACATTTATATCGTCTTTGTTTTCTTATGTGGTTCTTATATTCAAAGAGAATTACGAAATAAAATGAAACATTGTATTTTAAAACATGAACGCGGAGAGATTTATAAATCTCAATGAGTGAACTGCTACAGGGAGAACTATTTCCGATTTAAGCTCCAGATACGGTATTTGAATTTTCAATCACGCATTGAAAATGTAGATAAAAACAGAATTGAAAATATTTTCTTTGTGCCTTGTCGGCCATATAAATATAGTATAAAGAATTAAAAAAACAAATATGTGCGTCATAAAATGCATTTAAAATGAGAGTAACACATTTGCAGAGAAATCGTGATCGTCGAATTCTATTTATAAATACAACGGTATGGGGGGAGGGTCTAAAGTGCGGACGCGATCTGCGGACAAATACATTATAGAGGGAAAATGCGGACAAATGCAATATAGAGCAAATCTGCGGACGCTATGATTTGTTGTAAAAAATGTTAAATTAAAGATGGGCAAATGTGTATAATTTGTTACATATGATCATATCCGGGGTTTTCTTTGTAAATATATAATGTGTTTGATTGCTTTTATCAGTGATATAGATTAAACCAAAAATCGAGATCATGCTGAAATGGAATCTCTTTGTAAAGTGTTTTAACGACTTTCCTCTTTATATCATATCTATAGATATCAATAAAGAGAATTGATGGATTGATTTTCCGACAAGTAAATGTCTTTTGACGCATCTGCAGCGGACGAAATTTGAAAACATTGCAAGAATAGAATAGGTTGCTAGTAACTAGCCATAGGTTTTGCTTCAAT
The DNA here is from genome assembly GCA_031761405.1 of Serripes groenlandicus. Classification (NCBI taxonomy): domain Eukaryota; kingdom Metazoa; phylum Mollusca; class Bivalvia; order Cardiida; family Cardiidae; genus Serripes; species Serripes groenlandicus. The sequence goes on along the minus strand of JASEVX010000009.1, from coordinate 61,657,059 downwards.
TATATCCTCTCCTTTACAATCGATTGAAGGGTCATGAGTTCTAGTTATTGTTGGGCCTCTTCATTTTCTACTTTGTAACTTTCAACAGTTTTCCATGTGCCATACTACGAGGCAAATGATCCATGCAACATTCTATTCTGTAGGGTACTTGGAAGGGGCAGAACAATTTAAATAACAAATAAACAATAAGTATATATATATATATATATACAACACTTTTAATCTTAATTTGTTTCTAGTAATTATATATATATATACAACTATAATACTAATCTATAACAAATAAGTTAAATGTTTTTTTCTTGCTGTGTAAACAGTAAAAAGCAGCATATATTGAAAACATTGTGGGAAAAGGAAAATTTGCTTATTTAAACAATTTCTTAATTCCCATAACCTTTCTTTACCGTCGTATAAACCAAATTTGTATTTGAAGGCTGTTATAAGTAAAAAACTTAAATGTTGCCAATTTAATCACATATCTTATCATTATAATAGCCAAATAATTAACAAAAGTTACAATTAAAGTCCGCATCTGTTGTCGAAATATCCACAGGTGCATTAACACAAGATTTGTGAAACCAATTTGTGCATATATCACATTGTAACATGACGGTATCGACACATCCCGGCAAGTTACAAATACATACATGTATATGATATGTTTATTGGGAAAAGGGGTTACATTTATAATTTGTTTGGAATGACACTCGTACACAATGGTAATTAACAGTGTATGGTCACGCATCCTTAATGACAACTTATATGGCTATAGTGTAAACTCAAAAAAAAAATCTCCTCCAAAAGTGTCAGGCCGATTTTCAAATAATTTTGTAGAAATGTTCCTAGGGTGACCCTCTATCAGATTCCTTCCAGCCAAGTTGATTGGTCGAAAAACATGAACGCCAGCGGTCGGGGCTTTTTTGCCTAATATGGCTATAGTAAAAACTTGAAAAATCTTCTCCTCCGAAAGTTTTTGGCCAATTTTCAATTCTTTTTGTAGAAATGTTCATTGGGAGACCATCTATCAGATTCCTCCAAGCCATGTCGATTGGTCGAAAAACATGGCCGCCAGGGGGCAGGGCTATTTGGCCTTATATGGCTATAGTGAAAACTTGAAAAAATCTCTTGTTAAGCAGGAAGCTTTTGAGTAAGATTTTAGAAAACCCTTGGTCAATTGTGATTTTTTTTTGTAACAAAAATTGGTAAATACTTAGATGAGTGAGTCGGGGCCATAATTTTTATCCATTTGTTTTACATGTCTTTTGAAACTTGGAAATTAAATATAATATTCACATGTATGTCTCATGATTTATTTTTATAGACAACTAAAATGGCATTTAATTTTAACGGATGAGTCATTTATTCTTTTACCCGAAGTTGTAATATTTATAAACAATGCATAGTTTATAAATCACACATCTATGCAAAGGCAAATGTTTGAACAGTTTTATGTACCCAAACAAAATCAGTGCCTTCAGCGCTTTGATTAGTTTATTGCATTGGTGAAAAACAAAAAGTACAAAGCCCTACGAAAACTCAACCATGAGGCATTTACGACCAGTGTTGATCCTGATCGACTGCTCGTAGATAACTCATAGAATGTTGTTCAACCCTTTCCTTCTTGTAGACGCATTTGGACGATTCTGCAGTAGAGGTGTTTTGAAAACATCGTGGCATATGTAGAAATTGGCCGGTATGAGCAATTTCTTCATTTTGCCACAATGTTTTCAACTCGTGATATTAAATATACTTTTGCTGAGACGTTTTCAAATTCACCTGTTGCAGATTAATCGTATGTGGGAAAGGGTTCGGACAAAGCTCTGACAAAAAGTGCTCATGTTTAGCATTAGGATTTCGATTGCACGAAATCGCAGATGTTTCTATATTTACATTCGTAATAAAATCAACACACATTTAAACCTTTCACTCATATAGACGCTTTCTGACATCTCTGCGACAGACGACTTTTGAAAACACTGTGACAAATTGAGAATTTGCTCAAAACGAGCAATTTCTCTCCTTTTTGCCACAGTGTTTTCAACTTTATTCAATTATTATACCATTATTTATAGAGATTTTTCACATTTTTGCCAAGATGTTTTCAACGTAATCTGCTGCACATTTGCTATATGTGGGAAAGGGTTAAAATGTGGATTTTCCTTGAACATGATACAAACCATCCTCGTTTCCAAGAAATATTCAGGATTCTTTAGTAATGCCTTCTCACATACAAAAACATCTTCAGCAGACGACTTTGAAAACATTCCAACTATAATATGGAAAATCTCCCTTAATGAAGACATACTTATTGAATAGAGTTGAAAACATTGTGTCAAATGAAGGAATTTATTGTTTTGTGCAATTTCTTCTTTTGTCACAAAATGTTCAAAAGTCGTCTGCTGCAGAGGCGTCATGAAGCGGCTTTATGAGGGAAACGGTTAACGCTTCCTCTGATATGCAGAAAACAACTAAAATAAAAACATTGTTCAAATAGATTGTATTCCCTTTGTCCCACTTGTTTTCAACTGTGAATAAATTCTTTTGCTTTTTGTACGAAACCAAATGATCCAATTGTTTGTGCAGAGGATTTTACAGCAGACGAGACAGTAAGCGTTTAATACCAGGGAAAGATTAAGGCTTCTTTATTAAAGTGTAACCAGTCTGAATCCGTCATTAACGTGTCTGTTCATAACGTTGAATAGACACGACGAGCTGGTTCTTCCGTAGAATTGAACACAAATCCAACTTGCTGTTCGCAAATATAATCGGTTAGGCATTCACGTGACACCGGCTCTTTTTTTTTATTCTCTAGAGTGAATGTGACTTTCCGATGACAAACGGAGATTTGAGAAAGATCCGAAATTAGTGATTCAGGGCGTCAATGGCGTCCCGTCATAGTAACATCTACCTTTGGAGGTCTTGAAATTAACCTTTTCACTCATACAATAAATCTGCAGCAGACGACTTTGAAATTATCAAGTCGAAAATATAGAAGATCTCTATAAATGATAGTATGATTATTGAATAGAGTTGAAATCAATGCGACAAATGGAGAAATTGCTCATTATGAGCAATTTCTCAATTTGCCATTATGATTTCAAAAGTCGTCTGCTTCAGAGGCGTAGGAAAGCGTCTACATAAGCTAGGGAACGGGTTAAACACAAACAAGTGTTCAAATTAAGTACTTCCATACGACCGGTCCTCTACAGGGTTTGCATTGACGACCAGCGTAGACCCAGATTCGCACATAAGCCATAGAAGGTTTCAAGAAACGTCTGTAAACGAGTATCCGTTTGGATCGTTTAGCAGGGAAGCGCAGGTCTGAATTTGCAAAAGGGGAGATTCTGGTCATACTGCACGGATACCGGGTCTGATCTGGGTCCAATCCCACTAACAATGCTTAGCGCTAAGTAATGTTGCTGTAGTTGGACTCTGAATTTCCCAAGTCGCAAAATCTTTACCTCGAAGGTCGGTTCTGGTGTGCCGTAGCCCATTTTGAAAAGCAATATTCGCTGTATGAATATTTCATTCACCGATGCAGTATCATTCTAAATTGATTCCCTTCATTATTTCTGACAGGTCGAGAGTTTTAGAATGCACGTCAAACACGTTGTGGAATTCTCGAAAGTAAGCTTGATTTTGATGTTTAACCCTTTCCCATATGCAGACGCTTTTATGTTGAGTGACGCATCTACAGCAGACGACCTTTGAAAATGTTGAAGTAAAAGGAGAAATGGCTCGTAATTATTCAATGAAATAAGGGTTCGGAAATAGATTGAATTAATGATGACCTATATTAGTTGACCTACATTTCAAGAACAATTCATGTGGTTTAAAGAGACGTTTCCATTTCTTACTAATGACACTTTTACACCAAAAAGTCCCCTGAATGTGCCTATATATTTAACGCTTTGCCACAGACAAAAATCTACAGCAGACGATTACGAAAACATCTAAACAAATGTATGGAAGAATTAAATAATTGAAAGTTTTATTATGGAATACTGACAATATTACGGCTAAAGTTTTCCTTTTGTTACAAGTTAATCAAAATTCGTTTGCTACAGATCCTGAAAATGCGTCTGCATTTGGAAAAGGGTTGAACATCGAGAACAAGCTTATATTACCGTGACGCACACAAGTTCAATTTTCCTGTGTGACTTAACTCTCCCTAGTATAAGGTAAAAAGAATCGACCCGGATCAGCCTAAGAATGCACGCAAGCTAACCCGGACAATGTTAAATATGTAATATTTGTTTTATTTATATACTTTGGTTTTGATATGAATGAAAGAGAGAGAGAGAGAAAAGCTTCCTTCTGCCGGGAAGCAAACCACAGACCTTCACTTGCCAATCCAAGTCAACATCCATTACACTAGCGCGACATGACGTTAATACTTTCAAAGCCGAGAATTCACGACATCACTGAAGATTACGCGAGGCTCCCAAGAGGTGTATTATGTAACACAGTATAAGTTTTAATTGACGATAAATAACTGAAAACTTGTGATGTTTCAAAAATAATTAATATTTTGCTCTTAAATATTATATTTCATACGTTTTCACTGATTTTTTTCACTTAATGAAAACAATTAAAGGTTAGTATGCAGAACATTTCATTTTAAAACTTCACCTTATAAGTGCCTCTCGTGGGATCGCCAACTTAACTATGAAACACCAATCAAAACGTTTCATTTCCTTTATTTCTTCGACATTATTCAATAAATACAACATTTGATTGGTCTACAATATAGATCATTTGTTTAACATCTATGTCAAAACCACGTTAATCAGCTATCGCCGAAAAAAGAGGTTCTGAACATTACTCATTCGTTACCGTAGGTTAACGTAAATGGAATAGCACTCATTTATATCGGGTTCTCCGTCTCCGTGATAAAGCGTTTAAAGATCAGAGCCCATATTCCCCAACACGTCTTAATTCGATTTTCGGACTAAATCTAAATTATCTGACTAAATTACGTCAATTCAGATTTAGTCCGTATTCACCAACACGTCTAAATTGAAAACCGGACTAAATATTTAGGATTAGATTTAGTCGAAAGTCTAAATTGAAAAGTTTGGTGAATATTGGCCCAGGTTTCGTTCCCCGGTCGAGTCATACCAAAGACTTCCAAAATGGTATAAATGGCTTCCCTCATTGCCGTTCAGTGTTTCGGAATAGAATTACGACGTATGTATCGATAAGACCGGTAGTACACATTGGTGAATTACCCATGAGGCGCCTTGATATAACTGAAATATTTTTGAAAAAGAAATAAAATGTCATACATACAAACAAACAAAGGCACACGTTAATAGGTTAAATAAGCAGTGCCGAACATATCTCGTTCGTTTCCGTAGGTTTACGAATGCAGAATAGAATTCACTTATAACAAGTGAAGCGTAATATTGAAATACACAAAGGAACCGTATAATACGACTAATCCCATTACAACTTGACAAAAACTTATCTACAGTAGCAAATGCTTTAAGATCTGATGACTGTCTGTAACAAGACGTTTATGATAAACTTTGCGTCAGCCAATCAAATTGCCAGCTAAAGTATCAACAGGGGCGATAACCCATATAAATAAACGAGATAGAGAAGCGGTGATTGCCGAGCGTTCCGATAGTATAGAATATTTAAATTTTAAATGTCAATTCGACACGACCTTTTATGCGATGACGTCAGATCTAATAAACTTACAGCTAAGTATATTTATACACAACACGCACTAACCGAATAGCTACTTATAACTCGGACCTCTCTCTGAATCACTCACTGTCATACCATGTGTTGATCATTCAATCACTAAATTACCAATCACAATGACAAGCAACATAGTCCTTCATCAACACTAAACACTCCCAATAACAGTTATACGGTAACAATAATCACTCAACTCATCCTGTATTACAATCGTGTCTTTGTTGTGTATATAAACAATTGTTGGGGAAAATATGGAGGAATTAATTAACGTGGGGCTATTTGGAACATTCATTGTCTTTTGTCATGATTTTGTTTGTTTAAAATATGCTGTAAAACTTGTAGGTTTCATGCAATACAGTATATTGTGTTGTATTATTGTATATATACGTTTGTGAATCGAGGAGACTGTTGGCTCATGCCAGACGAACTTATCAACTATAGTACGCCTGGTACAAGACTAGCGTGCTTGAGAATGGTATGGCTTTCGTCAATTCTATGGTGGTGTTTCTAATACTAAATTATCTTACGTTCGCAACCAACTGCATTTATACTACAACGGCTAAGGTATAGGTCCACCATGATATGTTTACTTGGATAAGCTTTAACATTTGACTTTAAGTGAAAGATCAACTACAGATTTCATTAGACTCTTTGAAAATGTTCAGAATTACGTAATCCTTTATAACTACCCTTTCCCTCATACGACAATTCTGCAGCAGACGACTTTGAACGTATTTTGTCAAAACATAGAAAATCTCTTTAATTGAATGGATAACCTATGACAAAAAGTGGAAAACATTGTGGCAAAAGGAGAAATTGCACGTTCTGTGCAATTTCTTCTTTTGTCACTATGTTTTCAAAAAGCTGTCTGCTGCAGAGGCGTCAGAAAGCGTCTATATGAGGGAAAGGGTTAAGTTATTACCGAAACGCCTAATTTGAAAACATCCCAGGAAAAATGTGAAAATTTGTCAATTTGAAACAAAAGAAAATAGGATTCAGAGTAAAATATAATTGTAAGATATTGAAGAATTAGTCAATTTAAGCATGTTCGTCTTTCCTCATGGTGTTTTCAAACGTAATCTCGTATAGAAACCCGCTAACATTCCTGACTCCGTGACACTAAGTATGGACATTAATACTCCACAGGACATACGTTAATAAATATATCAACAACTATTCGCTTCATTGACTTAATGGGAATTTATGCAATATACTGCATGTAGCCAATATTTGTGTTTGACTGCATTTTTCTGCGTTGCCAATAAATATTGTGCCGCGTCAGTAAAAAAAAAAGACATTCTTGGGTCGGCGATCAGCGAAAATCAGGATCAGCCTCACTTCCCCAGTCTAAAACAGGATCTTCTCTACTCGTATTTTAAATTATCATTAGAGTATGACAGGAAAAATGCGTATACGCCCAGCATGCAAGTACATGTACATAACATATTTGCTTAACCCTTTCCCTGTTACGACAACTCTGCAGCAAACGGCTTTGAACATATTTTGTCAAACAAATAGAAAAACTCTATAATTGAATGACTTAAAGTGGAAAACATTGTGTCAAATGGAGATAATAACTGTTTAGAAGATCATTCTAGAAGCATGCAGTGGAACAGTGAATACAATTCAAGTACAGTCGAACTTGTGAAAGCGTTGCAGCCACTTGGTGATTAACCAAAACAACTGTTTTTTTCTTTAGTTTATATGTATTAAGCCACAACCTGTGTTCAGCAGTCAACTTATACCGCCTCGGTGGTGTAGTGATAGAGCGTCCGCCTCGGGTACGGGAGGTCGTGGGTTCGATCCCCGACCTTTCATACCAAAACTTTAAACATGATAGTAATTGATGCTCTCCTTGACGCACAGGGGGTTGCGGGCTTAGCATAACGACTGACTGGTTGGTTTAAGGATAAATGGACCATTAGAACTTGCAACTTAACCAGGAAACGCCGCTGTAAAAAATGTTGAAAGCGGCGGGAAATACCAAACAATCAATCAGCGGTCAACATTTGACTCTCCCCTTGGTGGCTGCCTAAGACAGATTTGACTGTTTTCATATTGATGGGAATTGATCATAACTTGAAAACCTTCGGATGTCGATCTTCATGCGGCGTGGCTTATTGGTATGTTTCCCAGGATTCAAGCTCCATTGCGTTGATTCACCAAGAGGGTAAATCCTCCGAGATCGATTACTGAAGAATAAAAGACTGTACTTGACTGTACTCGGGGTTCGTGCCCATATATCCGAGACATATACTTCATTAGTTACGACTTCGGTATAAAGCGAGTGCGATAAGAGAATCCTAAGTATTATGGCACCGCTCGTCTGATTAAATTAACCCTTCCCTACTTACAGACGCGTTTTGACGCATCTGAAGCAAACGAACTTTGAAAACGTTGTGACAAGTGGAGGGATTGATTATACTGTGCAATATGATTTTTCAGCTAATTATTGTTTTCATTTACAGATGTTTTCAATATTTTTAGCAAATATTTTTTTATAAATCGTCTGCTGCAGATATGTTGTATTTTGGTGAGCGTTTTGTTTTACGAGCAATAATTCATACAAAAAGCCACTGACATTTAACACTAAGTCCAGTTATTTTTACCCTTTTCTCTCATACAATCGCATTCTGACGACTTTTTTAAATAATTGTGACAATAGGAGTTTTTCGTTTTGTCACCATGTTTCCAGCTCTATTCTACAGTTAAACTTTAATTTATAGAATGTGTCCATATTTTTGTCGATATGTTTTCAACGTTTTCTGTTGCGGTTTGATGTATGTGGGAAAGTGATAACCAACCACCAGCCTATTTTATCATTCCTGAATATGGATACTTTGATCGAGACTCCATCCTGCTAATGAGGGTAGCCTTAACCCTTTCCCTCATGTATACGCTTTCTGGCGCCTCTGCAGCAGACGGCTTTTTGAAAACATAGTGACAAAAGAAGAAATTGCACAAAACGTGCAATTTCTCCTTTTGCCACAATGCTTTCCCCTTTTTGTCATAGGTTATCCATTCAAATATGGAGATTTTTTGCCAAATACGTTCAAAGTCGTCTGCTGCAGAATTGTGGTATGAGGGAAAGGGTTAACTACCGTGTGTTAAGTATAACCCGAACAGGGATCGAACCTTGATGTTCAAGACACGTGGCGGACGCTCGGGCTACTACACCACAGTGCCAATGAAACATCGATTAAGAAATGATCGAGTCAGGGTAAGTGAAATAAGTGATCTAATATAGATTGGATAAAAAGTATTGATTGATTGATTGGGTTTTAACGTCGTTTCAACAATTGTTCAGTCATATCACGGCGACCAGTTCACCTTCTCATGCGTTTCCTGGCTTTATCACAACATAACTCCACACAAAATTTCCAATCAACTGGCTTCTTTTCCACATAGACTGTTAGTCCATTGGTTGCAGACGAATGACGCTTGTCACAATGACTTTTGTCAAACGTCGGAAAGAATGCTGGCAAAGTTGGGATTCGAACTCAAAATCCCTGGATTGACAGCCCGCGTCGCTAACGACTTGTCGGTAACAAGAAATCTGGTTTAGATGTAGTATTACTAAAGCTGGAGGAAGTTCCTAATTGGGTTGCTTTGGCTTGAACGGATCATTTTATTTACGAGAAATATTCAATCGGGGCAAGATTTTTATTAGAAAATGTTCATTTTCATGCAACAAATAATGTTGAAAACAACTGGAACATACAAAATAAAGACTTTCTATTACTGAACGTATTGATATTGAAAAAGAGATGAAAGCCTTCTATTGCGAAATGAGAGATGAACATAATGAACAATTTCCTGTTGGCATGCTGTTTATAATCGCATACAGTCATAATTGTTTTCAATGTTTGAACCTTTTCAATGTGATGTAACTCATATGAACGTGTTATGTATAATGGACCAGAGGCCTAAATTACTAAATAAACATTGGATTAAATTGTTCTTTATGATATGTGATGGACTATGTCAACAAAAAATATCGACTCGCGATATTGATTCATTTCTAATATTCACGAACACTTGGAGAAAATATTTATCTCTTTCCCACATACATGAAGCAGACGACTTTGAAAACAACTTCGCAAATAAATGAAAAATATATTTAAATGATTGTCTCGAGTCGAAAACATTGTGGCAAAAGGAAAATGTTGCCCATCATGAGTAATTTCTTCTTTTACCACAATGTTTTCAAAAATCGTCTACCACAGAGGCATCAAAATGAGTCTGAATCAGGGAAAGGGTTATATAGATGAAATCGTGGTCATCTTGAAATGCAAGTATTGAACGCCAATGCGGGGTAGACATTCACTAGTATTTTTTACAAAGTGTTTGGTATGACCCGATCGGGGATCGAAACCAGGTTTTATGCTCGAAGGAGTCGAACACGATCACCTATGCACTAACGTTAATTTGTATTAAATGAATGGTTATACCCAGTACTGCAACCCTGGACAGCGACTTATCCATTTTGACAAAACAAATCTACAGCAAACGACTATGAAAAAATCTATACAAATATTTCAAATGTCATTTAAATGAAAGTATATTAATTGAATCCAGTTGAAAACATTGCAGTTTAATTAGAATCAGCTAGTTAGGATCAATTTCTCCTTAAGCAATATTGATTTTAAAAGTCGTGTCTGATTAAATGCGCCAAAAAGGGTCAACATGTGAGAAAGGGTTACTGGCTAGGTCAAATAGAAGAAAGTCAGCAATGTTTTAGTTTCTATTTATCACTTTATTTGTTGCACAAGTTTAATAGAGAAAAAAGAAATCCAAAAAATAGTTATAATAGACAAAACGAAATTGAAAATAATCATGGTAAATTTGCACATTCAGATCTGAATAATGAGTAAACTGAGAAGATATTAGTTTGATCTCCAAGGAACCCGTCCTAAGCGTATTTATGAAACGTGTAGATACAGATCCGAGTGTGAAATCCATGCACTTTGATCTAGTTGAATAATGTCTATCAGAAGTTGCTTCCTTCCGTGACAATATAAACACTTAATTTGATCTAAGTATGGAATGTGTTTACCAATAGTTTGGCCACCTTAAACAAAACCGACCTTCGTGACCAGCAAAGATTCAGTATACTACCTCGGTGAAGTCTGATCAGAATCTTCACTGTTCGCTCCCAGACTCCTAGAAGCAACAGGAAAACGGTGATTATTAATAAATGGGAGAATCAAAACACCACAAGACTGTTTTCATACAATGTGGCTCATGTATATGCTAAGACAACCCTTTGTAATGGATGTTCAAGAATGGGTTCTATTTACAAACGAATACATATAAATGCTTTAAAATAAATATGACAACACTAGCATGCGAATTATAATACTTTTCTATGTTCCTTTTAAAACCACAACGCTAATATAAAGTTGATATGTATACAAGTATCTTAGTTTAATAATCAAATCCAGGAACATCCGTAGGACTGATGGATGCATTATTGAATGGTTTTTAACCATGTCCCTTATACCGCAAATCTGCAGCAGATGACTTTTAAATTCATATGCACAAGTGTGGAAAACCTCTAAAAATGCATTTTAAAGTTATATGCACAAGTGTGGAAAACCTCTAAAAATGCAAATGTAATAAATGAATACAGTTGAAAACATTGTGACAAAAGGAGAAATTGCTCAATTTCTCCTTTTGTCACAACATTTTCAAGTCGTTGATTAACAAAGGGCCACAACTCATTTAATCTTTATAAGCTGGTAAGTTGACCATCTCCGTTTGATACTTATGAATTCAATAGTTTCATCGAGTATCAACTAGTAGTCTAAACACACACGTAAAGACATGCAAATTCTCCCAGAAACATACAAGACAACGAAGAGACTTCATGCTTTCCCAATGTTTTGGGGGGACATATAAACATTTGTGTCATAATACTTAATATTTTTTAAAAAGAGCAGTCCAAGTTTCAGATAAAAAATAAACCAATGATGTGAAAGGAGTCCATCTGCAGAAAAGTTAATTTGGAAATAATTTAAGTTTTAGCCCTTTCCTACAGACGAAAGATTTGCAGCAGATGAATTAAACAAATACAATCTTTGCAAAAAAATCTATATTATTGAGGTTTTAATCATTGAATATAAATGAAATTATTGTGACAATAGCAGAAATAGCTCATTAAAAACAATTTCTCCTTTTGCAGCAATGTTCTTAAAACTGGTCTGTTTTTAATGTGTTAAAATGCGGCTGCATGTGGGAGAAAGTTAGTTTTAACCCTTTCCCTCATATAGACGCTTTCTGATGCCTCTGCAGCAGACAGCTTTTTGAAAACATAGTGACAAAAGAAGAAATTGCACAAAACGTGCAATTTCTCCTTTTGCCACAATGCTTTCCCCTTTTTGTCATAAGTTATCCATTCAATTATGGAGATTTTTTTTTCCTGAAAAGTATCAATAAAATATAGGACAATGATTCATATAAAAACAAATGAAACAATACCACAACAGAGCAGAAACCTAGTTTGTGTAAAATAAAAAACTTTATTTACAAGTATTTACAATAAATCTACAACTCTCATTTAACACCAAGTATAACTTGTTTTTGTTAACAAACACTAACTGGATTCCCCTCCCCCCAAAAAATTATTTAGGTAAAATAGTACAGAAGTGTGGGATAAAAGATAAGTAATAATTAGCCAACCATTAGATAACCCCATGCACGGTTGTTTAGGGCAGTTTTACAAATGTAATGTAATCCGGGACGATTTATAGAATATGTTTTCATAAAAAGTTTTTCCAATACTGAAAACAGATAAATTATACACTTTTCTCTAATTCTTACAGCACACACATTTTTAAAACAATGGAAACTTGGCTTTATACACCCAATAAGTAAACTTTACAATATTTTCTTTCTTATTCTGTAACAAATTTAACTTATGTCTGTATTTCTTATTCCAAAGTTAGCAATGAGTTATGGTCTATGAAGTTATGAAGTCATTTTTCAATCAAGTTTCTGGTTTCATCCTAGTTGAAAAACACAATATGTATAAACCGTTCCCACATGCAGACGCTTTTAAACACACCAATAGCAGATGACTTTTATAAACATTGTTGTAAACAGAAAAAAATACTCATCTTGAGCAATTTCTCTGGTTTCCACTACGTTTTCATCATACTCTCTACATAGAGATTATCCACATATCTGTTTATATGTTTCCAAAACCATCTGTTGCAGATACATATTTAACATGACTTATCTACAGATGAATTTAAGAACGAGTAATTCAGTTCCTCATAACCTTTTCCCAGTTAAGCCTAATAGTAACCCTTTCCCACATGCAGACACAATTTCTCCTTTTGCGTCAATGTTTTCAACATTTTTCATTAAATTATACTTTCATTTGTAGAGATTTACCATGATTTTGCCTAGATGTTTTCAATACTGCTGCAGATGTGTTGTATGTGGGAAATGGCTAAGCTGCTGCTGCAGTAGCATCAAGTAATGGGATAATCCAAATGTCTATTACCTGCATAAACTATGATGAAAATAACCTTTTTTAATGGCACTGCTTCTAGGTCAGGTGCATACAAAGGATCCAAATATCCTTACTTGACCTTCAAATCCTGTGTTGTGGGTACTCAAAATAACTATCTCACTGAGAAAACTATTTTGAGTACCAACACTATAGGATATGGCTAAGAAGTGTGATATTGTGGGAAAAAAGAACAGTTTACTCCCCCTTCTCAATGTTTCTTTAAAAAAGTATGTTGATTATGCAGCACTAACAGAAGCTGTCTAGTCCAATCTCTTGGAATTCGTTCAATGCTTTGATTGGTTCGATCTTCTTCCTAGCAGCACTCTTACTGATGCGTCCAACACGATCTTCTCGACGGACCAAAGGTTTCTTCTCTGGGGGCTTCATCTTCCAAGCTACTATGTTCTGTAAAAAAAACACAAAAAAAACATGAATTAACAGACTGGGTCAATTGAAAGATATTTAAGCCAAGTCAGATGTAAGCCTCGCTTAGGTTTTGCAGTTTACAGCGATAATGATCAATTTGAAAACTTTGAATACAGGGGCACCCAAGATGCTTGTGCAAATAAATAGGGAACAAGGCAGATCTTGCATATAGGTGCGGCTGATATGGATCTTGGCAGATTGCAAAATCCTGAATTTGTTTTTTTTGTGTGACATAACCTATATATATATATATATAGGTATGTGGTTTTTTTTAACCCTTTCCAGCATATAGCCACTTTGTGACACCTCTGCATCAGACAACATTTACAAACATCACTGAAAAAGAAGATTTTGCTCAAAACGAGCAACTTCTATATTTTTCACAATGTTTTCAATTCTATTAAATAATCATGCCATGAGATGTGCCATATATATGCCTATGTGTAACTGTTATCAAAGTCATCTAATGCAGATTTGTTGTAATTGGGAAATAGTTAAAAATAGTGAGAAAATTGGAGGACATTTATCTGTATAATGTCAAATAAAGATATGTGGAATAATTGTCATACCTCATTAGGTCTAGATATTTCTTTTGAGTATGACAAGGTAAATGCCTTATCTTGCATATAGTTGCATATAGTTGTAAATGTGTTATCAGTATAAAAACTAGATTTTACACATTTCACCTTTAAATAAAATTGTTTCATGTTTGTTACAAAGCCTTTGTTTTGTTCTGAATTGAACCAAAATGTTTAAAATGAAATTATATGTTCTAAGTCAAATGTTCTCTAAATGAAATGCAAACTAAATAATTGACTAAATTCTATTACTTACCATTTTTCCTGACTGTTTGTACTGTAATAATATAAAAATATAGAAATTAGTTTCTGATTTCTAATGAGAAAAATAAATAAAATCAATTCATTAGTGAAGAGTACATTAAAGAAGTAAAGAACATAATTTCTGAAGTTGACAAAAAAATAAAATATTCAAAATAACAAGAGCGCCGCGTAGCGAATGCCAACAATGCCAACGCTCAACTGTTTTTATAAGTCGAAAAAAGGGCATTACTGATATATTATTAAAGCCAGAGTTAAGTGACTTGGTATAGACATGTGTATTGTTCCAACCAACATGTGTACCAAGTTTCAATTGAAAATGTTTTGCGACGACACCAACGCCAAGGTTATAAAAATAGCCAGACTTTTTGTCTTTGAAAAACAGACAAGTTCAAAATTAACATATACGATGTCTTTTGATGTCCTTGCAGCAGAAATTTGAACATTGTGAAAGAAAAGAAAATAAAAAATATTGTTCAAAGTAAGTTAAAATGGCCATTGATTTAATAGTTTAGGAGAAAAGTGAACATGAATGTAAAATTTAAATAATGCTTACGACTGCTTACAAAAATTGCAAAGCTTACACTCAATTAATTAATATTGTAATAATCGCAGAGCCAATTACGGGTGTTCTACTTTAACCCTTTCCTACATTTAAGTAAACAGCAGAATCCGACTTTGAAAATAAATTATTGAAATTCTCTGTTAGGGAAAATTTCAAAATTCAAAACATTGTGGTGCAAGGAAAAATTACTCATTATGAGCCATTTCACCTTTTGCAACAAAAGTCATTGGCTGCAAAGGCATCAGAAAGCATCTTTATGTAAGTAAAACTAGAAAACTTACCTTTGTCGAAGCTACGTAACAAGCTTTCACTGTCAGTACCACAGAGTTCATGAGATTTTTAGCCGCTGTGATGAGGGATGTTGCACTATCCAGCTGTCAAAAATACAAAACATACATTTTGTTAAAATGAACAATTAAATATATATATATATGGGAAATGACTACAGATATGATAAATCATTAAATGTGCAGCTTGTAAATGCATATCCTGTGTGGGATATCACATGAGGTTCCCAACTCTACTTACTTGATAAAATTCAAGAACTTTCATGGTTATTTCAAGGAGCATTAAGAATTACATTAAGGTAATTCTTGCCAGAAAATGCCGAGATATATGACACAGGAATACTGTTGAAAATGTCATAGAAGCCCAATAAATCAAATCCTTACCCCTGAGACAATGAGCTCTCCACCAACACTCTGTATATCAGCCTTCACCTTGCTTGTGATGTTCAACTGGTGACAATATAAAGCAATTCTTTGTAGATAAGCCACCAGATCTTTTTTGGACGATGAATCTGGGCACTGAAAGAAAGAAAATATATGGCTTAATGTAAGGGTAACAGTTTTAATGATGAGGTACATATTTAACCCTTTCCCACTTGTAAACGCATTTTGACGCATCTGCAGCAGACGACTTTTGAAAACATTGTGTCAAAAGGAGAAATCGCTCAAAAAAAGCAATTTCTCCTATCGCCACAACGTTTTCAGCTCTTTTCAGAAATTTTAAAAACCTTCATTTTCAGAGATATTCCAAAAGAATTCTAGATGTTTTCAAAGTTATCTGCTGCAGATATGTTGTATGTGGGAAAGGGTTAATGTCCTCTAACTCCTATTTGACTTCCACACTACATGTTATTGTACTCATAAGTTTTGTTTCAGTAAGATGAAACTCATTAAAACGTATGTTCTGGCATCCTTATTTAAACCTTAACCCTTTCCCACATACAACAAATCTGCAGCAGACAACTTTGTAAACTTACCCTCGCAATCATGGAAAATCTCTTTAAATGAAAGAATAATTATTGAATAGAGTTGAAAACATTGTGGCAAATGAAGAAATTGCTCATCATAAATTGCTACAATTTTTCAAAAGCTGTGTATGCTGCAGAGGCGTCAGAAAGCGTCTGTATATGGGAAGGGTTACCCTATAGTGAGGGTATTGAGAAGTATTTGTTTCAGTGAGACGATTTTATTAAGCACCCACAACAAAGAGTTTTGCTTAAAAATATGAGATATGGAAAAAGGTAAAAGTTGTCATTTCTGTACATTGTCGGTTCAAATTCAGATCAGCCTGTCAATCAACTCAGTCTTATCAAAATCTACACAAATTCACAGAAGCTTTTAACATGCTTGTGTAGGTACACAGGCTGATCTTGAGCTACACCGTTTGTAAAAGCCAACCTGTGGCTATTCTCATACACAGTTCATTATGTGTTACCTGTTCAGCAATTTTATTGGCAAGAGCATCTAACTTGGAACCAGCTTCGGATATTTTCTTTGCAGCACCGATGACATCCATAGTACTTTTTAAGGGACCTCGACCTCTGAAATGGTACAAAAGCAGTTCTTACTCCGCATGAATGAACAGCATCCATCTTACCTGGCATGATATGTCATTATCATTGTTTTACTAAGGGCTGTTCCAGGAAAAAATGTCTATGGGGGGCAGGGGGGGCAGGAACCACCTCAAATTTTAATTATTTTTTGGACAGTCCAGGGCTCGAATTTAACTTTTTTAGCCACTCACAATTTTTTGCGAGTTGCTGAAATTTCAACTCGCAAAATTTATCATAAACTCGCAATTTCATGAATGATTAATAAAACAATGAAATCCATGTACACCTTTAGTGTTTCATTTTGGAATTTATCAATGGCTCATTTCATGTGTTTTTCACAAAACAATTGGTCTGACAATGTAAAATATATTCATTTCACTTTTAAATGACATGATTTTCCTGGCAATATTCACTGAGCCTTGGAAATACAATTACGAGATGTCTTTGGTATGAATTAAAAAAAAAATTACGAAGAAAGCATACAAGTCATTTTCGTCTCACACGGCTGAAATTTATATAATGTGTATGGTGTTATTGGTGTGTCAACATACTGTTGATGTCTGGTGGGGCAAGAACTCGGAAAAATCTTTACAGATTATTGTTTTTACGTTCCCATCATCATCGAATTCGTGACGCAAGTTAATGTGGAGCTCAGTTCAAAGTTTTAACTGATGGCCGATTTATTTTATCAGTTCTTTGTTGTTTATCATTATTGTTGTTTTCATCTTCTAAAGACATGAAGAAACTTGTTATTTTGCGCTTTGACATCTTTGTTTACTAAATTATCAATGCACCGCCTGCACAAACTTGACTATTAGACTGTACAAAGTAACATAGCGCAATCAATAGTAAAATAAAATACATTGCGTCAATCTAGCAGGTGCGCGTATGTAGAAAAAATTAGATTTTGTTTGTTTGTTTGGAGTTTAACGCCGCTTTCAACAGCTTTGGTCATATCACGGCGGTCAGTGCACCTACCCATGTTTTCCTGGCTTTCCCACACCAGTACTTACACAACATTCTTTCGAAGCCACTGACTACTTTCTCACATAGATCAGAGGTGAGAGGCAATGGAAAAC
Source organism: Serripes groenlandicus (assembly GCA_031761405.1). Taxonomy (NCBI): domain Eukaryota; kingdom Metazoa; phylum Mollusca; class Bivalvia; order Cardiida; family Cardiidae; genus Serripes; species Serripes groenlandicus. The sequence continues at coordinate 61,639,082 of JASEVX010000009.1, read as the reverse complement.
ATCGCCCGAAAGAATGTCGCCGCAACCGGGTATCGAACCCGTGACCTCCAGATCACGAGTCAGAAAAAATTAGACTGTGCGACGTAAATGTATGTAGTTATCGCGTTGTGATTACATGTAGAACCGTATATCCGCGGTCCAGTTTGACCCCAATTTCGATGGTTTTGAGGTTACTCCCAGCCATAAGTCGGGGGTCGACTTTTTAAAAATTTCGGCAAAAATTTTAAAAAAACATGGTTCTCGATGTAAAACTGGATAATGATACATTAAGATAATAATGCACAAACCTGATTTTATAAATCCGAATAAGCCAAACAAACTTACTAGTCAAAATTTCTTAATATTTGTTTTAATCTATATAAATAAAAGCACGAAACTCGAACAAAGGGTTTTGTCGATGTCAGTGTTTCTACAATGCATTCAACCCTTAAGACACATTTGTCCAATTTCACATATGAAAACTAATCCTTTCAATGTTTTCAAAAAATGATTAGTTAAAAGTAAAACAAACACAGGAGTTTGAGTTATTGCAATGACGAAGTTTATTAAAAGTGTGTGTAATTCATAGAGAGGTGAAGACAAGGGTTTTAAAGGTCTATGGAAAGAAGTTTGGACTCTATGGTTATATGCAAACGGTTGTAATTTCCCCTGGAACAGGCCTTAGTTACAACCGACTTGCATTAGCCCTATAACTGTTTATCGCGTGATAAACACAGGGCTCAAATAAATGACGTCACTAATTTACCAGCTGGGATTGAGCCTCGACAAATGAAATACACCCATATAAATTAATGTTAAATTTACTATCCTATTAGCTTAGTAATACTTGTGTGATTAAACTGCACATACTCTTTTTTTATGACGTAGCTCATTTGTTGGGGAAAATGGTTTGCGGAAATAAAGGTCTATATAGATTTCACTCGTACCCATTTTCACATGCATTTACACGCATCTGCAGCAGACCTATTTTGTTAGAGCTCTGACAAAAGGAGAAATTACTACATTTTCTTTAAATTGGACAAATTAACTTTACATTGAAAAGGATTTTAAAGGATATGGTATTTATTTTTCCTTTGTTTACCGGCTTTGAAACTAGATAACAAAAAATGTAAGGAAAGGATGCATCGCTGATAAAAAGCAGTTTCTCTATTTCTCACAACGTTTTTCAACACTTTGTGCTACATCTGCATTTAAAGTTAAAAATACGTGGCAGTGACTGTACTGTCTACACAATTTACAATGAGGTACCTCCAACTCGATGGTTATATGCAGAACGGTTGTAATTTCTCCTGGAATAGGCTGTAGCTACAACCGACTTGCATTAGCCCTAAATCTGTTTGTCGCGTGTAAAATATAGCCTTAGGAGAGATTGTCATTCAGTCATAAGTCGAGTACAGTACCTCAGTCTAGCAGGTGCACGCATGTTAAAAATACGATTCCATTCTCAAGTTTAACACGTCTAAAAGAAAAACATACATTGCCGATTTTGTTGTGTCAAAATTTTGTACTCGCAAAAAAAATGCGAGCTCACAGAAAATGAACTCGCAAATTTAAATTTTAACTCGCATTTTGCATTAAATTCGAGCCCTGTGACACTTATATTTATTTTAATTAAAAAATAGCCCCCCACCACCAAATAAAAATAGCTCACAGTTCCCTCTCGCCCTAAACAGCACCTTGACCTACACCATACCTTAATAATTAGTAAAAGGGCCATAACTCTGTAAAGTAACATGCAATCGTAACCCCTTTAGATATGCACATCTGCTCTTGGTATAGAAGCTTCATATACAATTTTATTTAATTCTACCCGGTGGTTTGTAAGAAATAGACCGACAGACAGACAGCCCGACACAGTGACTCCTATATACCCCCTCTTCTTCGAAGGGGGTATAATAAAATGTAACAATAAGTCATTATCAAAAATGAAACCTCAAGGTAAAATATATGTCTATTCATAATAGTGAATATTACCTGGTTCTTTGTAAATGTCTTGGATATATGGCACACAAAAAATGGGATTTTCCTTATAAATTAATGTGAAATTAATGAATACCGGTATATTTAAAAACAATTGTTGCAAAATGAGAATGGACCAAAGTGCATCTAAATGTGGAAAAGCTTCAACACACTCAATGACAGAAAGGTACTGTGATGCATGAACAAGAAAATGTAATATGGATAAGCATGTTATGCGCCCATAATGCAGAACATCCAGATCTGCCTTGAAGCTTTCCATGGACCCAGCAATGGCAATAGATGCAGAAAACAGGTTCCATGGTCTGACACCAGATGATCAGAAGAAATCTATCAATGAATAAAGGAACACATTTTACAATATTAAACTGCCTTAGATCGTTGTATTCTACTCAAAGTATGATTTTTCAACAAAATCTATCTAGTAAAGAGTGTTTTACCTGGTGAAATCTGTCATTTCCATCATAATCATACACATCTGTTTTGCAATCACAATGATGTCATTTCCACTGTCGTCCCACTTTTCTACCTCCATATCTAACTTGGCCTTCTCTTGACGGAACATCTCAAACTGGGCCTAAACAATATACATGTACATCAATTACAATGAGTTTTGTTAAAGGAAATTGGGCCTTGGGACATTTGCTTCCTTAACAGATAAAGACTAGCCTATATATTTCTACAGTCGGGTCAGTCATTGGCCTATTCAATAGAATTTTTTTAAAAGGTTATTTGATGAAATTGGTGACAGTGGCAGGGCTCTCACTAGGCTTAAATTTTAGGGAGAAGTGACTTCCCCCTCCGGACAATTTAGGGCGAAGTGGGGAGACTTTAGGGAGAAGTGGGAATACTTAAGGGAGAAATTACATCTCTTTTTGTGTCGTTACGCGTCGTAACCGCATCGCATCGTTTGGGATAGAACACATTTACTTAAACAAAGATGAATGTTTTATTATTTTATTTTAATTATGATTATCACATGAAGTTCTAAAATTGTTTTTCCCTAAGAGTAGTTGCGATCCGAACATTATGTTCTAATGTCGCAGAAATTATTAATGAAGCTACCTTTTACTCGCCATTCCGTGTGTCAGGCATTTTATAAAGAAGTCGGTCGTAAGTGTCATAAACAATGTAAATTATTTGTATCGGGTTTGCGATCCGAACATTGTGTTCTAAAGTCGCCGAAATATAATTAATGAAGCTACATTTTACTCGCCGTGTAAAGGTTTCAGGCATTTTGTAAATTAGTCTGTCGTAAGTGTCATAAACAACGTAAATTATTTGTATCGGCTAAACATACACACTCTTTACAAGTAGAATTGAGGTATTGTCTTTTGATTGGTTAATTCCAAATAGTATGACACCCCCATGCTACAGCATTTATTATGAAACCCCTAAAAAAATCTCTAAAAAATCTCATTTTCTCAATTATTGAAGACGATTATCTCATTAAACCATGAATAGATTCATAATATTATTTATACTATTGAAAGGGTTAAAACATAATTCGACTTCCATCTCATTTACATCGGATACGTATTTAATGTTTTATCAGGGGGCGTCATACTATTTGATATGACAATCGGTACTTTGATTATGCAAATTGGACTAAAGTGCACGATTTTGATTGGTTCTACGTCATTTTGTGTGTTAAATGATTCGATTCTTCAGCTTTTAATGGATATACACTCTCAGTTGTCAAATAACTGATTACGCAACTGTGTATATCGAACTGTATAGGCCTACATCGATTCGACATGGTGCGTGACCGTGATCATTTTAACAGTGTCCGATGCTAGGACAAAATTGTCGGCGAAGTCAACTTCGCTTTGACTGATATTTTGGGCGAAGTCGACTTCGCTTTGATCGAGTGAATGGGCGAAGTCAGAAACTTTTAGGCGACCACTTCGCCCAAATCGCCCCCTCGTGAGAGCCCTGAGTGGTAGAGTGTTGGTCTCTCGTACAAATGGTCCCGATGTTTGAATCCTGTGACAAGCAGGATTTTTGCTTGGAAATTTTCCACAGAACAAGCGCCAATACTAACTGGTTATATCTCCAGAAGATATGGAGCAACAATATATATCCAAGTCATCTGCTGCAGAGGCAAATAAAGGTTTATTGAGACAAGTATAGAGAAAGAATTGCTTGTGAAATGTATAATATTTGTCTAAACCTTCTTGACAGCGTCTGTGGCTATTTGGTTTACAGTGCAGAGGAAGATCAGATTGCTTAAATTGTTTAACCCTTTCCCTCATATAGACGCTTTCTGACGCCTCTGCAGCAGACGGCATTTTGAAAACATAGTGACAAAAGAAGAAATTGCACAGAACGTGCAATTTCTCCTTTTGCCACAATATTTTCCATTTTTTGTCATAGGTTATTCATTCAATTATGGAGATTTTCTATGTTTTGACAAAATACGTTCAAAGTCGTCTGCTGCAGAATTGTCGTATGAGGGAAAGGGTTAAGCACCCTTTCCCATCCACAACAAATCTGCAATAGATGACCTTGTTAAAAATATGGAAAATCTCTATGATTGAAAGCATATTTGTTGAAAAGAGTTGAAAACATTGAGGCAAAATGAGAAGTCGCTCATTATGAGCAGTGTCTCCTTCTGTCTCATGTTTTCAAAAGGTGTCTGCTACAGATGCACCAATTTAAGTCTGCATGTGGAAAAGTTTAACCCTTTATCACTTGTAGATGCTTTCTGATGCCTTTGCAGCAGACATTTTTTGAAAACATTGTGACAAAATAAGAAATTGCTCAAGACGAGCAATTTCACCTTTTGCCACAATGTTTTTAACTCTATATTATAAGTAAACTCTCATTTATGGAGATATTTCACCTTTTTGTCAATATGTTTTCAAAGTCGTCTGCTGCAGAGTAGTTGTATGTGGGGAAGGGTTAAATGCTCCTAATTTTGATATTTACCTGAATTTTCTCTTTCTCTTCCTCTGGAAGTTCCCTCATCAGGGCTCTGTCAGATTTACCATTTACATCGTCTACATCGGTTTGGTAGCTTGCTATAAAATTTTAAAAGCATGAATTATTTTTGATTGTATTACTAAATATCTTAACAGCATACATGTATAGTATTAGAAAAACATGATGTTTCAATATAGAAAACTATCTCTATACTTGATTATGCGATGTAATATTTTGATTATGTGACTTAATGTCCTAATTTTGTGATTCATTATAATGTGTAACCTGGTGCTCTGCCCCAATCAACAAAATAAGTTATCCATACCAACACTACTTGAACAGACTCAAATATGTAGTGTTTTGCTAGATCTTGCTCATTGTTTTGTTTTTGTATCCAAAAGTTAGTGAGATAATCACTTTTCTCAAACAAGAGGGCCATGATGGCCCTGGATCGCTCACCTTAATTATACAATGTACTGCAATGCAAAACACATCAAGACAATTATTCTGAATGCAACCTCCACAGTGTTAACAATATTTTCCTTCATTTGGCCTAGTGATCTGTATTTTTTTACCTGATATGAGCCATATTCCAACATGGACTAGATATCATCAAGACAACATTCTGACAAAGTTTCAACTTGCTCAAAAGTAAAAATGCGGCCTCCGGAGTTTGAACAATATTTTCCTTTATTGACCTAGTTTCTGATCCAATATGACCCCTATTCGAACTTGACCTAGATATAATTCAGACAAACATTCTGACCAAATTTCAAGCTGCTGAAGCAAAACATGTGGCATCCAAAGTATTCACAAGATTTTTCTTCAATTTGATCTAGTGACCTAGTTTTTGACCCAGCATGACCCATATTCTAACTTGGCCTACATATCATCAAGAAAAACATTCTGGTAAAGTTTCATCATGCTGAAATTAAAAATGCAGTATCCAGAGTGTTAACAAGATTACCCTTCAATTTGGCCTAGTGACCTAGTTTTTAACCCGGCATGACCCATATCCGAACTTGGCCTAGATATCATTCAGACAAACATTCTGACTAAATTTCAAGCTGCTGAAGCAAAAATAAGGCATCCAAAGTGTTAACAAGATTTTACTTCAATTTGACCTAGTGACCTAGTTTTTGACCCGGCATGACCCATATTCTAACTTGGCCTACATATCATTCAGCTCAACATTCTGACCAAATTTCAAGCCGCTGAAGCAAAACATGCGGCTCCTACAGAGTTAACAAGATTTTCACTCAATTTGGCCTAGTGACCTAGTTTCTGATCTAATATGACCCATATTTAAACTTGACCTAGATCTCTTTAAGACAAACATTCTGACCAAATATCAAGCTGCTGAAGCAAAACATGCGGCTCCTACAGAGTTAACAAGATTTTCACTCAATTTGGCCTAGTGACCTAGTTTCTTATCCAATATGACCCATATTTAAACTTAACCTAGATATCTTTAAGACAAACATTCTGACAAAATTTCAAGCCACTGAAGCAAAACATGCGGCTTCTACAGAGTTAACAAGATTTTCCCTCAATTTGGCCTAGTGACCTAGTTTCTGACCCAATATGACCCATATTTGAACTTGACCTAGATATATTTAAGACAAACATTCTGACCAAATATCAAGCTGCTGAAGCAAAAAATGCGGCATCCAAAGTGTTAACAAGATTTTCCTTCAATTTGACCTAGTGACCTAGTTTTTGACCCAGCATAACCCATATTCGAACTTGACCTAGATATTTTTAAGACAAACATTCTGACAAAATTTCAAACTGCTCAAGCAAAAATTTGCGGCCTCTGGAGTGTTAACAAGATTTTCCTTCAATTTGACCTAGTGACCTACCTTTTGACCCGACGTGACCCATGTTCGAACTTGACCTACATATCATCAAGACAAACATTCTGATAAAGTTTCAACATGCTCAAGTTGAAAATGTGGCCTCCAGAGTGTTAACAAGATTTCCCTTCAATTCGACCTAGTGACCTAGTTTTTGACCTCATATGGCCCAGTTTCGAACTTGTCCAAGATTTTATGGAGATGAACGTTCTGATAAACTTTCATGAAGATTGGATGCAAAATGTAGCCTGTAGAGTGTTAACAAGCTCAAATGTTGACGACGCACGACGGACGGACGCCGGACAAAATGTGATCCCAATAGCTCACCTTGCACTTCGTGCATAGGTGAGCTAAAAACACAACAAATAAAAACTCTATACATAATAATATAATACAGTTGATCGACTGGAGCATAACACTGTTTTCAATAGTTTTCAGTCATTACACGACAAGCAGTCAATCTAACTATGTGTTTCCTGGGTTTTTTCTAACACCAATTTACAACCTTCATCCTAAACAACTGGCTAGCTTCTCAAATAGACTATTTTTAGCCCACTGGTGGAAGACAGTTAACAAATTCATTAAATAATGGGGAACAAAAGAATCAGTTAACCCTTTCCCTCATATAGACGCCTTTTGACGCCTCTGCAGCAGACAGCTTTTTGAAAACATAGTGACAATAGAAGAAATTGCTCAAAACGAGCAATTTCTCCTTTTGACACAATGTTTTCCACTTTTAGTCATAGGTTATCCGTTCAATTATAGAGATTTTCTATCTTTTGACAAAATATGTTCAAAGTCGTCTGCTGCAGAATTGTCGTATGATGGAAAGGGTTAAATATCTTTCAAAGGGTTAACAAGAGCGCCAAATGTCACAAAATACGCCCGTCCTGTTTTTTTTGAGACCAATTAAGTATAGTGATAATTGGTTGTACATCAGGCAAATTTAGAGAGCAGACACTGTTAGTACAGTTTTGGCCATTTCGAGGGACATAAGTGTGTAGTGACTAAGATAACGTGGTAAGTTATCGAACTTGTCCAAGATATTATGCCAATACACATTCTGACCAAATTTGGTGATGATTGGACAAAGGCTTCTAAAGTTATTGAGCTGACAAGACCAATTTTAGGTAATTTCTATAATTAAAGAGCATAACTCTTGATTGACCAAAGCAATATGGCTAGTTATCGAACTTGTTCGAGATATTATGCCAATACAAATTCTGACTAAATTTGGTGATGATTGGACAAAGGCTTCTGAAGTTATTGAGCTGACAAGACCAGTTTTAGGCAATTTCTTTAATAAAAGGGTGATAACTCTTGATTGACTTAAGCGATATGGCTAGTTATCGAACTTGTCTGAGATATTATCCCAATACACATTCTGACCAAATTTGGTGATGATTGGACAAAGACTTCTAAAGTTATTGAGCTGACAACATACTGGACGCCACCCGCCTGCCCGCACGCCGCAGGTAAAACTATAATATGATCCGGGTGTATAAAATCGATGGATGCTCTCAGAATGTGTTGTTTGTTTGCATAGTGCTTTCATGCCAATTTCAACAATTTTTCAGTTATAACAACGTTTCCTGGGTAAGTTACCAGTACAACTGATCCATTTATCCTGATACCAGCGAGTCAGTTGTAATGAAAAACCTACAATCCTGACCTCCAAGGAGAAAGAGCCATTACTACCATTTTTAAAGTCTTTGGTATGACCTGGTTTTGGATTGACACCGCTACCTTCAGCACATGAAGCAAACGGTGTACAACTACACCACCCAGGTGATCAGAATGTGTTTTAAATCTTAAACAGCCATGTCTGGTAAACTGTTGACCCTTTTACCACCTGCAGATGAATTTTGATGCATTTTGACGCAATAGCAGCAGACGACTTTTGAAAACATTGCGGCCAAAGGTGAAATTGCTCATGATGAGCAATTTCTCCTTTAGCCCCAATGTTTTCCACTTTATTTAAGAATTAAGCTTTTATGGAGATTTTTCAGGTTTTTGTCAGTATGTTTTCAAAGTAATCTGCTGCAGATTTACTGTATGTGGAAAAGAGTTAAAATACAGGTACATACATCTACTTCTTGTGTCATAATGGTCTGCCTCATCTTCCAGGTCTGTGTCTGTATCAAGATCTTCTGGAGACTGAAATAAACATGCATCTCTTTTATTTAACTTTTCACTGAGTCTGACAAATTTGGATGCTTCTGAAATTCAAGGTTTTCTCCTTTTCTTCGATCAGATTCTTAAACAAAATCTAAATTTTGAATGAGTGTTCACCATCTATTCCTACAAGCTTCATAAACACCTCTTGAAAGTGTTTACTGTCCTTTCTTCTATACTAGTATATAGATATTAGCTGTACAAAAAAACAACCGTATGAGTGTAGATCCAGATAAATCTGCACAGCTTCGCCAGGCTCTGCACTGTGCAACAATAAATTGTCAAAGGTTTCAAGAAAATGTTGCCATCAATAATAACTTGGCTAATATGTGTAGGAAGATGTTTATCTACACTTGTCACAAATATCCCCAGGTTGGTCTTTCCTGGAGCCCCGTCCATTTAACTCACCCTATTCATAAGGACAGCCTGCCTGATATCTCTAACACCATCATACACCAGGCGACTGGCATCAATAAATTCGTTTTCATCAACCCTTTCTGGCATGTTCTGGGATAGAGCATCGACGGCTACCTCAACCTTCTCAGCAAAGTTTGGCATCACTGTAAAATTTAATTAATATTAGCTGTCAGAGTATGCTTGATTGTTTTGTAAAGAATTGTTTTATGTATCAATCTCAGATGACCAAGCAAGGGAATGTCCTTGGGAGGCTGACAAAAGAATGAATGGAACACCAACAGTCAAACTCAAAAAAGACCTGCAAACATCTGACATCCATCAACTGATTCTGTTTTCAAATTAAAACAATCGAAACAGCTCATACCAAATGACCTAAGAGGCTACAGCATTTTAATCAATAAGTGTTTGAAAGTTATCAAAAGTTTTGAAAGTCTAGGGGGAAATCTGCCCTAATGCAATAGGTAATCCATGCGCGACATGCTCAGGCTGATCCGGGTCGATACATTACGCATAGTCCACAATGTTGGTTTCCTTTCGGGACGGCTCATATGCCTTGCATGATGACTTAAACTAAGGAACTGGTAATTTACCCAGAAATCAATGTGATATGACAGAAATACTGTTGAAAGCAAAATTAAACACCATTCAAAGAAATTAACAGACCTTGATCTCTGAGTAGAATCACAGCTTCCATTACTCTGTCCGTGTAGGGTCCCAGCTCATAGTTATCCATTTCTGCCGATACCACATTACACACACGGGCGGAACGACCTCGGATAGCACCAGCGGTTCTATCTAGCGAGTCTGCATCTCCTTCTTGGAGAGCAAACACACATTTGTTGACGTCTTCTAAAATGTGGCTCTCTGTAATAAAATAAATTGGACCATGTCATATGAAAACATGAAGACCTTTCGGACTTGCAAAGATCCTCACAAAAGTCAGGATCATTTTTATATTGTAGACTGATATTCTCATCTGAATTGTCATTATATTTAGCACCTTCGTAGGTGGAATTCATGTTATATGGGTCAACTCATCTTTAGATATAACTGGTGACATTCAAAAAAGGAATCTTGCTGCCATTGTGTGCACTGATGACTTGGGCAAACCTGTCTAAATGCAGTCTCACCAGAATCCTTCCCTGTCAATATAATAGTAGAAGAGACCAACATCTAAATTCTGACATAAAACTAGACAATCAGTATCTAGTTACAATAACCAAGGACAAACAGACAGACGGACGAACAACTGAAAAGAGATTGCCAAGTGACATCCTTCCAAGGCATGGAACATGACAATGGAATGCAACCCGACCCTTTACCCCAGACAGAGCTAATCATTTGAGCCACATCTGGAGATTTGCTGTCGTTTTGCATCTGCACCAGTCTCCACTAGTGTCTATGTGTATGTTATATAAACTTAAATGCATCTTCTCCCAAATAACTAGCAGTAAAATCCAACTAGTTACACACTAATGTAACTTAAATGATGCCAAACCGAAGAGGTAATACGGATCCCAAAATCACCGGTGTTTGCAGCAAACCACTTTGAAAGACCGTACTATGATTTTGTCAGGCATATGGAAATCTCCATAAAGGAAAGTATAATAAGAATAGAGTTGAAAACATTGTGGCAAAAGGAGAAATTGCTCATGTTTTCAAAAGTTGTCTGCTCTAGAGACGTCAGAAAGTGTCTGAATGTCAACTGACCTGATACAGCCAGGAAGTCATCGATGGTGGTAATATCATCCACTGCATCCGTCAACAGTCTCACTTGTGTCTCCCAGGCATCCTTGAAAGCATCCATGTTCTCCTGGGTGACCTTTGACCTTGGTCTAGAAGCCAGAACTCTAGCCGCATTTATTACCTGCAAAGACAGTGAGGAAGTTTGTTGAACTATACCACCAGAAAAAAAACACCTGACACTACCTTCTACGTTCAACATAAACCCATTCCCTGATAAAGATAACATTTGACAACTCTGCAGCAGACAGCTTTTTTAATCATTGTAGAATATGCTTATATTATTGAGATTTCTTAATTTAAATTATTTTGGCAAGTAGAAACATAGGTCATGTATTACTGACCTTTAGTAAAAAAAAAAAAAACAATCCTGGTGTCGTAACTGTTACTCACACCAGCAAAAGACAAAATTCAATAAATCTATGAGCCGTCCCGTGATAAATCAACATTGTGGACTCTACTTAAAGTATCGATTCGGATCAGCCTTGGCATGAACCCGGATAGACACTTTTCGCCTCCTGTGGATTTTCGATTTCAGAAATCATTACTCTATACCTCTATATATACGTGTCGGCCCCGATTAGCCTGCGCAGGCTGATCTAGGTCGATACATTAAGCAGAGACCATACTGTTGGTTTTCTCGCGGGACAGCTCAAATGTCAATGAACAAATTGAATACTGCTCTTGAAAAACTTATTAAATAGTTTTTTTTATGATAAGTTATGTTGAAGATCTGTTAATCCATCAACAGTATCTGATCCTAATGTACATGTATCACTTGTATGACATTTCTTAAAACTTTCTATGAATAAATGAAGAACAGAACATAGCCAGATCAAAATTTTCAGATGTGCAAATTGTTCTGGATCAACAATGATCGCAAATGGACTATGCACTTTGTCTTACTGGTTACAGATGCATTATGGCTGGAATACCCAGAGCAAGGCTCAAATAACAATTTTACCTGTGGACACAGGTTTTCTAGATCCGTGGCTGCCATTCGGACCATCTTTACACCTTCTTCATTACTGGACATGGAACACGCCAAATTGGCTACCTGTAAACAAACAAAATTAGATCTCTCACTTTCTACCCCTCAACTGAAACTGTACATAGAGGGCCTGTACTGCAGATTGACATTTAAAAGAAAATTGCGAAAAAAAGATAAGTTTGTGAAATTGAGTGGTAATAACTTTTCAGGGTCTATTGTTAGGGAAAAACAATGTCTAACACAGTTACAAGTGGGTTTCTCTTTTGTCTTTCGCCAATTCGTAAATCCATAGTATATTCTTTTATTAGTATATTACTTAAAGCATGCCTTGAGTAGAGTTATGGCCCTCTTATCCTATGAGCTACTACAAAAAAATCATAAAACAAGAACTGTGCCCAGGTGTATTTAAGTCAGAAGTTTCTTTAAACCTTCCCTGTCTCATTGGCAGACAGTGCAGACACAAATTGATTTGTTTGTTTGACATGTTATGTTGCTTTCAACAATTTTTCAGTTATATCCCAGTGTTTCCTAGGTAAGTTACCAGTACTACTGGTTCATTTATATTCACACCAGCGAGCAAGTCTAAATAGCTCCACAATCCTCAACACTGGATGGAAAGCCATAATAACCATTTTAAGAGTCTTTGGTATGACCTGGACGGGGATTATCTTTGTCATATTTATCATGTCTGATCTTCCATGAAAATTACACATTAAGATAATTTACCTCCACAAGTTTATTAGCATGGTCTGCAAACACGACAGCATACTCCTCCACACCCTTTATATCTCCGGCCTTGGCTGCTTCAATTAGTACTAACAGAGGTACATTTGTCTCCAGGAAGGAATCTGATACATGGTCAACCACAGCTTTACGCAACTGAAAAAGATTATTTAAAATACTTACAAAAAAGTGTCATTAGTAAAAAAGGTATTTGCTAATTCATCCTTATTTTATCAAAACTACAACTTTACTGAAATGATTCTTATTCTTGAACAATGATTGTATGATAAACAGTAGCATGTAAGGAGCCCTAGTGCAAGGTTTACTATATAATTATAATGACCATGTTTACATTTATTTATTTATTTATTGTGGTTTTACGCCACTTTCAACATTATTTCAGTTATATCACGGCGACAGTTCACTTATTCATGATCCCTGGGTAAACAAACCAGTACTAGGCTAGAAAATGTGCCTTGCCCAAGGACACTCCACCATGCCATGTTTACATAACTTTTATCTTTAAAAAAAATAAAAAAATCTGATATTAACATCTAAGCCTATTGAGGCAAGTAAGGTATTTTGAAGGTCCAAAATAAGAACAATTCATCCCATCGTTTAACCTGTGAGGCACAGGCCTGAGTCAACTTTGACACATTTTTCCCTTTCTTTTTTACGTGCACATTTTCAAAAATAAACTTTCTTTTCACCAACCAACATACTTCTTTTGTAAACAGCTTTTGTATGGGGAAAAATTGTTGTAAAAAGAGAAATTTTGACACACAATTTCTTCTATTTCCATGTTTTCAATTCTGTTTAACCATGACAGCTAACTCACCTGTCTTCTTAAATCTTTTGTTTTCTTCATCATGTTATCAATAGCTCTGTCAAGTTCTTCACTTGGTTCTCGTTGTCCAGCCTACAAAGTACAAAACTCATTTAAAATTCTCCTTTTATTTGTTGATGCAAGAATAAAGATGAGGGATAAAACCCTGAAATATCAAAAAGAAGAAAGGAAGCTGAGCTCCAGGAAAACTAACCTCACAACTGTATCAGGCTCAGTTCTATTGCATAAAGGTAAACCCTTTCCCACATGTAGACGCTTTCTGACTCCTCTGCAGCAGCAAACTTGTGAAAATATTGTGGCAAAAGGAGAAATTGCTCATTGTTTTCAACTCTATTTAATATTTAAACTCTCATTTATTGAGATTTTTCAAAAAAAAATCAAAGATGCTTTAAAAGTTGTCTGCTGCGTATTGCTGTATGTGGTAAATGATTCATCAGTAATCCTTAATAGAAATAAAAGCTTTGCGGGATTTTTCTGTGCAATTTCTGTATCAACTGGCTTTACAAACGAAATGGATTAAACTTGTGATCAGCAATCATTCAAAGTAAAGCCTGAAACTGACTGCTTAAAGGTAGGTTATATGATCCAGAGTTTTGTCATTAATTTGTACAACTATGTCAATGTCTACAATCAGGTGAACAATTTGTTTTAACTCTTTCCTACATGACAAGAAACTCTTTTGCATTTCCAGCAGGCAACTTATGATGCGCAATTTCAGCTATATCCAGAATATTTTCAACTCTTTTCAATTATATACTTTCTTTTGTTGACATTTACCCTTTTTTTGCCTGGATATTTTCAAAGTAGCCCGCTGATAATTTGTAGTATATCCAATGCTAAAATCTTTAATGTCTACACTGTACCTCTGTTGAGGGTTCTCCTTAAAATTTTCTAACTGAGACGTTTCTTAACAGTACAAACTTTGTAGGGTAAGTAAGAAGAGTAAAGGAATCATTGTGTGAAAATAGATCTTTATGCAATTTTACTCCGTTATCTTATTTAAACTCTTACATTGTTCATGTATTCCGTTAGAAGGTCCTGCAGTGCCTGTCGTACAGCATTACACTCCAGCACAATTCTCTCTCGTCTGTCGTCTCGTGTACAGGCTGAATCTGCCATCAGTGCAGCCCCGCTGATAATGCTCTCTAGGCGCTCTTCAAGTGATGGCCGTGTTCTAACTTCATTGTATGTAAGTGGATCCATGATCACCTTTTGCTGATTGAAGAAAAAACAAACCCATACAATTAGTTACATATATCATCCATCTAGGCAACATAATATATATATTCAATGAATTTATATCCCTCTTTCAACAATTTCTTTATCACAGTTACATCAAACTTGTCCCTGGCTTGTTTTGAGCAATATCTCCTTTTTTAACAATGTTTTCAAATATTGTGGCATCAAAGGGCATTTGCATCAGGAAAATCCAAAGTTCTTCCCATCGGGTACCAAAACAGAGGTAACTGCTGCATGAAAATAACCATAAAGCCTCATACTGTTATACGCCGCTTAAAACAACATTAATCCTTTCCCACATACAACAACTCTATAGCAGATATGTTTGAAAACAGTAAGTTAAAATAACGGAAACTCTCTATGAATGAAGGTATGATTACTGAAACAAGAGCTGTCGGAGGACACCGCGCTCGACTATATGCCGCTTATTCACATAAAGCTATATGCCGCTTATTCACATAAAGCACTATTTCATTATATTGCACTTAAGTACTATTAAATCACATTATATACTCTATATGTAAAAGCAACTGAAGAGAACATACATTTAAATATATATAATTTAAAAATCAAATTTCCTAAGTCAATCAAGGGTTATAACTCCATTTTTAGGATACAATGGAGTTATCTAACCTAATTGTACGATGGTCCTTAACAAATGTGTGAAGTATGAAGTGATTTGAACGATGAAACTTTAACGTTGAGGTGAGCTAAACGCAAATGTTAAAACTGACCGAGTCCAAAAATAGCAAAACCTTGAAAAAAGGTTTTCCAAATGTTTGACACCAAAACCCATTTGATATGTTGAAGAATTATATTTGATAAATGAATGATCACAATAAGAAAGGAACGTAAGGGCGGTTCCAGAAAAAAATGTCTGGGGGGGGAGGAACGACAAGCTATTTAAATTCTGTGGGTGGGGGGTATTTTTTAAATAAAATTCTCTAGGTAGTGGGCAAAAGATGTATTTTAATTCTGTGGGTGTTCGTTTTTTTTTACTGTATAAAAAACCCGTAATAAATTCGGCGGGAATTCAATGTCGAGCGTTTTCTAATTTTTAATTGTTGGATACGAGATCGCATTTACTGTATCAGCTCGCTAATAACTATTGGTGATAATGACGCTTCAGTGATTGTTACGACACCGGACACCGGTTACAAGATGGCTTGAAATACGGACGTTGAAATACATGTTCATTATTTCATCTAGTCCAAATTACATTTTTTGGATTTCTCCATACTAGACCAGTTTGCCACACTATTATTTAGCATTGGCATATCCGTTACAAACTTGGCCTCATATTTCAGCCAATTGTATTATAAATATGATTGATTCGAGTTTAACGCCGTTTATCAGTTATATCACGACAGCCAGTTACCTACTACACTGGAATGTGGATAATTCGCGCACGGGTACAACGCGATATTCAGTAGAACGCAATGGCGACTTGGCTCCCGTTGCAATCTTGAAAAAAGAGCCTATTTTCCTATTTAATTTGAAAATTGAACCCCTCAAAAATACAATTTCGAATAAAAAAAATGTCCACAAAAAAATGACATAATTCTGTAAAACATGGTACTCATTGCAAAACTGGAGAAAGAAACCATTTAGATAAATAAAGCACAAACCTGATTTTATAAATCCAAAAATAAGCAAAAACAAATGATTATTCCAAATTCAAAAAAATATTGCTCCTTAATATTTTCTTATAAAAATAAAAGCGCGAAAATCGAACAAAGGGTTTAGTGGGGTGTCGGTGTTGTTTTTTCTAAACCACGTGCCAGTATCAACCATGCAATAAACCCTTGAGTCAAATTTGTCCGATTTCACACTGATGCATGCATGAAATAGGCCATTACAATCATGTTTCTCCTTTTCTGAAAATGTTTTCAAAAGCTTTCTGCTGCAACTGAGTCAAAAGTAAATTGCATTGTTGAAGCCCATTAAAATTGTGTGTAATTTACACAGAAGTAAAGATATGTTACGTGGACTGGTCCAGATGTAAATGTTTGGGAAAATCCATTAAGATTACATAAGCATAAGGTCACGGTCACCTTATAATCACATGGCAAGATCTCAGTAAAATTACGTCATACCTAAGGACCCTTTTGTTCTATTTACTGGACGTATGACGTAGCTCATTTGTGTGTGTGGGGGGGGGGGGGGGGGGGGAATAGTTTACCGGGGTCAATGATTTACGGAAAATTGATTTAATCCTTACCAATTTGCACACGCATTTTGACGCACATGCAGCAGACTTCTTTTTATAGCATTGTGACAAAAAGAGATATTACATCATTTTGTTTGAAATTGGATAAATTAACTTTGAATTGGAAAGGATTTTAAAGGGTATGGAATTTTATTTTCCCTTGTTTAACAACTTTGAAACTAGAAACAAAAATGTAGGGAAAGGATGCATCGCTAATAATAAGCAGTTTCTCTTTTTCTCACAATGTTTTCAAACGCTGTCTGCTATATATGCATTTAAAGCTATTAATACATGGTTTGTGAATTTTTTTTTCTTTTAAATAAGAAAAAAAGAAAAAAATGTAAGGAAAGGAGACATTGCAAATGGCGGTTAGAAAGAGTTTGTTTTACATCCCTCAATATTAGCCAATTTGGAAATAAAAGTGAGGATTATATTCGTAATACAGCAAAAGTATATACACATATAATAGACACCATATTCTGGACTGCTAAAATAGATTAGATTTTGAGACATTTTTCATCGCCATTGCATGCAGTTGACGAGTGTCGGGATTTGGCATGCTGAAGCATATTACTTGATTGCTTTAATTTCTAATGGTAATTCGCGATCGGATTCCAATGCGATGCTAGGCCTTGGACCCCCAGTGTATAAATGTATTTCCTGGTTTTCACACACCAGTATTTCGCACAACAATCTTCCCAAAGCAACTGGCTGCTTTTCCACATAGACTTAGAAGATTGGTGGAAGATGCATGTCACATTCATCGTCATTGACTCTTGTCAAACATAGGAAAGAAAAATGGCTGAGCCTGCATTGCTACCGACTGGGTTTGGGTTATCTAGGAAGGTACACTCTTGGTCATGGTCAAATATGATACTTCTGGATGTCTTTTAACACATGCATTTTAATTTGGATCTGCTTGAATGTGTTAAAAAGTATAAAACATGAATAAAATTGCTATGAATGTGATAATTTAAATTCTCTAGGTGGGGGGTAAAATTGAAATTTTATTCTATGGGGGGTGCCCAAAAAATAATCAAAATTCTATGGGGGGTACCCTCAAAATTGCTGGTCGTTCCTCCCCCCCCAGACTTTTTTTTCTGGAACAGCCCTAACCAAAAATTATGAATTTATCTATAATTCTCAAAATCAAACAATAATCATGTTTTTTACCCTCAAAACGTCACACTCAGCATCTTCAACATACAATGTGAAGAAAGGTATTATATGTAATTATATTCCAAATATGAAAGCCCTAACACAAGTACTTATTGAGAAAAATTAAAAAATCAAATGAAATGTCAACTTGCCCTAAAACTTTAACCACCCAAAATCATGTCTTTTACCGCAAAAAGAAGGTCTAACTCAGCATCTTAAGCATACAATATGAAGAAATGTATTAGATGTAATTATATTCCATATATGAAAGACCTAGCACAAGTACTTATTGAGAAAAAGTTAAAAATAAATGAAAATTCCTACTTGCGCTAAAACTTTAACCACCCAAAATCTTGTTTTTTACCCCAAAAAGAAGGTCACACTCAGCATCTTTAGCATTTAATGTGAAGAAAGGTATAAGATGTAACTATATTCCAAATATGAAAGCCCTAGCACAAATACTTATGAATGAAAATGCCAACTTGCCCTAAAACTTTAACCAGACTCCGATAGAGACGCCGACGCTGGGGCGAGTAGTAAAGCTCTCATATTCTTCGAATAGTCCAGCTAAAAATGTGAAAACATTGTGGCAAAAGCGTAAAACTGCTAATTTTTTACATTTTCACCTTTTGTTAGAATGTTTTCAAAATTGTTATGCTGCAGATGCATCGGAAGGCGTCTGTATGTGGGAAAGGGTCAATGGTGTGCATCAAGTTATGCATGACTTTCAAAAACTGCATTTACAAACAATGTTGACCAAAATCAGCCTGCACATTTGTAGAGTCAAGTCTTGGTCAAAATGATTGCTACTTGTTCATTAATAATTCTTAGCAAATACTAATAGACAAAGGTACGAGAAATTATCAACACTCAAGAATGATGGTACTAGTTCCAGGAAGTCATTGTGGAAAGGTAAAATGAGATTCTGTCACTTGTACTTACCATAAGTTCATCCAGTGCAGCGGCCAGTTCGCCAGCACCCTCATATGGATGTGCACTTGAGGGTCCTGTGGCCTGGGCCACCCCTGATATAGTATTGACTGCGTTACACAATTGTTCATAAGCCCAGTCACGGTTGGCTTTGGCAGCGGCTAACTCTGGATGTCTCACATAGGCCTGTATGATAAAACACATCAGTCAATGCAAAATAAAACTTTATTTTATTACATTTTATGTTACATAACCTTTTTTTATTTCTAATTCCCACTGACAAAAAAAATCAGCAGATTACTATTTTGACAAAAAGATGGAATATCTCTATACATAATAAAGTTGCAATTATTAAATACAATTGAAATTACTCATTATGAGCAATTTCTCTATTTACCACAATATTTTCAATTTTTATTTAATGCAGAGGTACAGAAAGCACCTGAACTTGTTTGAAAGGGGTTTTATGCTGCTTTCAACAGAAATTAAGTTGCATTTCTAGGTAATTCACCACTACCACTATTATTTATCCTGACACTGATGAATCAGTAGAAAATCAATCCCTGCAACGCAGAGCCATTACAACAGTTGTGGCTCTTAGGTATGAGCCGACCAGGCTTTGACCCTGGTCTTCTGCTGCCAAGATAATTGCTCTTACCAATACACCATAGAGATGGTCAAATTAACGTTGAAATAAAATACCTACCTTTGAGGCGGTCAGCAGCATCATACTACTTTTCTTCAGTGTCGCCCGTGATGCAGCTAAGTCGTCTCTCCTTCTAGGATCTTTTAAATCCTGAAACAGATAGGAAGATCTTGTTTTAAATAATAAATCAGGGAATTTATCCCAATTTAGAATTCTGATGTGAAGTAATTTAATCACGAAGGCTTGAACAAGAAACTGTTGTAATAATAAATTCTACAAAAAAACAGAAACCATGGTTACTTTTTTTAGATTTATTATTAACTAGAATGGAGTGCTCCGCGGAGCACGTGTGTCACCTGCACCCGCTCATTGAAAGTTTGATGAAAAAGTGTGACGGACAGACAGACAGACGCCGGACAAAAATAAAGTAATCCCTAAGTGCCTACCATGCTACGCAGGATGACACAAAAAGTAAAAAAAAAAATCCTAAATAAACTTGCCAGTTTTATCGCCATATATATGCAACAATTTTTTATATATCATTAGGACCAAACTATCTATGATCCCTGGGTAAACAAACCACAACAAGCCTACGAAACTATACATGAAATCCTGAATAAACATACCACAACAAGGCTAGGAAATGTTCCTTGCCCAAGGCCACTCAACCATGATCACCCTGAGCGGGAGTCCAAACCAGGATCTTGATTCCAGATGCAACATGCTGACCACTCAGCCACGTCAGATTCCTTGTTGTGAAGCAATTGTCATCAACCAAAAAAATGATGATGATGCCATATAGCTATTGGTTATTACATGTATATTGCTCCAATGAGGTTTATATCAACACCAGATGGCATTCTATTAATCATTGTAATGTATATAACCCTTTTCTTCCTTATAAAATACTTCTTCCAGCATTGTTTGACTATTTATCTTATACATTGTATATGTATTATTACATATTTATAAATATTGGTCACACCTTGTAATTTGAAGTCTTAATGACTCCCCGCAATAGGATCATATCCAGGTTAATTGGCATCAAACTCATGGAGCTATATAGTTATATTTTCGTTAAAAATCATCTAGGATTAACTTATATGTAGATGGACAGTGAAGGTCCTGGTGATACTGACTGTGCAGATGCCCAAGTTCAACGTGAGTTATCTCTGTATGCAGATGCATTAAGACCCACAAATCGCTAGATGCTGCTCATATCGTAAGGAATGTCTTTCATCTTGTTAAATAAGCTTTCATTTACCAACACATTTATTATCATACATAATACTTACTGCCTGTCTTTGAGCTGCTCTTTCTGACAATTCCACCACACTTTTTCCAAACTCTTTAAAGCTGTCCATCAGTTCCTGATGACTGGACGCATTTTTAATTCTGTCTAAATCATTTTCAACCTTTACAATTCAAATGAAAAAGAAAATATCAATTGAAAACTCGTTTTCCATATAAAGATGAGTTACATGCCTTTGAAACAGATAACTTCTGAATACTGAGTGGACAAAATGTAGAATATCTTAACATAATGCCATGGTATTGATATTAATGAGTACCCACATCAAAGAGTTTAGCCCTTTTCCTAATACATGTACAGACTATATTTGATGCCTCTGCAGCTGAAATGTTTTGGAAGACATGTTGGAAAAGAAGTTATTTCTCAAAATAAGCATTTTCTCCTTTCCTGCAATGTTTTCATCTATGTATCTTAAACTTGAAAGTATTATTCAGAATTTATCTAAGCATAGCACAAGCAAACAAGGTGTAACCTGTAGATATCCCTTAATTCTCAACATAAAGAACTCACAAAGTTTGATGAGTACACATAACATACAGTTAAAGTACCAGAGCTCAACATAAATGGCAAACATATCATTATCTGAAACAAATATTTGATCTCCAAACCCTATCTTGTGTGTACTCAATAAAATCATCTTACTGAGACAATTCTTCGAGTATCCACCACATAACCCTGGGTTTAACCCTTTTTCACATATAACAAATCTCAACCAGACAACTTTTAAAACAACTAGGTATCGATATAAAAGATCTCTATAAATGAAAGTATCATTATTCATGATTATTGATTAGAGTTGAAAGCATTGTGACAACGTTTGCTGGGAAAGTTACCAGTGCTACTGGTCCATTTATCCTGACCCCAGCCAGTCAGTTGTAATGCTAACCCTGAGCACCAAGGAGGGCAGCCATTAGTACAATAACTAGAACTATCACTGAAGATGATAAATACCCCCTAAACAGCACCTTGACCTACACCATAACTTAATAAGTAAAAGGGCCATAACTCTGTAAAATAACATGCAATTGTAACCCCTTTAGGATATGCACATCTCCTGTTGGTATAGAAGCTTCATGTAAAATTTTATTGAATTCCACACAGTGGTTTGTAAGAAATAGGCCGGACAAAATATGGCTTCCGGCCGACCAGCCGACAGACAGACAGACAGCCCAACACAGTGACTCCTATATACCCCCTCTTCTTCGAAGGGGGTATAATTAAAGGCTTATTTAAGTCTTTGGTATGAATAATGACCCAGCCGGGGACTGAACTATCATACCTCCTGCACCATGGTTAGAGCTGCAAGAGCCCTGTTGTCAGCTGTGACTGTTCTGCCAGCTTTAACCATGGCGACCCTCTTCATACTAGATGAGCAGGGATCCACAGCAAACTTTTCAAATACAAATTAATATGTAATTTGTAATCTGTTGTGTGGATTTCGCTTGTGATCTTTTGCATGTTTATTTTGTACAAGAAAACGTGTAGATATATAATAATATGTAAACCTACCACTCGTAAAGATTTCAGCAGTAAGTGAACATCCACCATGTCTGCGAGGATCAGCAGTCTAGTCACAGCTGACAACAGTGCTCTGGCAGCTCTAACCATGGCGCCCCTCTTCATAGATGAGCAGGGATCCACAGCAAACTCTTCAGAGGCCACTCTCATTGTGTCTCCTGTAATAAACATTCAATAAATAACATAATGCTATCCCCACGACCCTTAGCTAACAGGAGTGAAGCAATTCATCTGTTAGTTTACCAAGGACTTCAATGTTAGTTCCACATACAAAAATTCTGCAGCAGACGACTTTGAAAACACCCTGGCAAAAATGTGGAAAAAATACCATAAATGAGAGTTTTAATTATTAAAAAAAGTTGAAGACATTGTGGAAAAATGCAAAATTGCTGGTTTTGAGCAATTTCTCCTATTGACAATATGTTTTCAAAAATGGTCTGCTACAGAGGCATCTGAAAGCGTTTATATGTCGAAAAGGGTTAATACAATTTCCAGAGACTTCAATGATACTAGTTTTAGTAAACTTTGACCAGATGAAGCACATGTAAAATCAAGAATAGACTATGCTGAAGTACAGGAAGATCTGGATCACTGAACCCAAAATCATGCAGATCAGATCACTTTTGACAAAGATATTTTTGCTTTAACAATTTATTGAAGAAGATTGATTCATGTTTAATGACATTTTTAACTATATTTCATTTATGTTGCGGCTGTAGTTCACCTAACCATGTGTTTCCTGGCTTTCTTGCACCTGCTCTACACAGCATTCTTACTAGACAACTGGAAACCTTCCCAAATAGACTATTTACCTATGTCTTTTGTAAATCATCGGTAAAAATGAATGCCCTCATTATTACCTTCTGAGCTATTTGGGCTCTACTAACAAGTTATTAAAAGACACTTTGTAGTTTACTAAATCAAGTACCTAACCCCATGCCTTAAACTTTAATTTTGACATTACTTTGGCTGAGATAAATTTGTGAGAAATTAAACACTTGCTGATGCGGAGCAGTATAACCTTTTTTCTCAATATTTTCTACTCACTTTGAACAGTATCATAGTTCATACCACATTATTTTCAACTTTGTATAAAAAAATTCTGTGGTTTAAAGATATATCATTTCCCTACGTTCAGCAGGCAGATCACTCAAATGACAAAATATCATATGAATTAGTAGACTAGCATGACTCAAACAATTGTCCAGTTTTGTTCTTACCTGTTTTCCTAACTTCATCTACAGCAGCCATCATATCTTGCTTTACATCTGGATTTTCATTAGCAATATCTTCCCCTTGAACTATAAAGTTTTCTGTTGCTTTTTGAACGGCCGCTGCCAGTACATGTCCCTTCTTGGATCTACCCTTTTTCTTGTTTGAGGGACCTTTTTGATTTACTAAAGTTGTAACCTATAAAATATCAGGGCTCTAGATTAAGTATTTCATATAACTGTAAAAATTGTATTTGATGCTTAATGATTTAACTATTTCCCACAGGCAAAATTAACTAACAATCATAAATTAATGTTATATTACATGTACACATTGTATTTCACCTGTGTTGCAAATGGTTCTAGATTTATATGACAAAGAATAACACTATAAAGTCATGTATTTTACCTGTGTCACCAATGGCTCAAGAGTTTTTTCCACCGTCTTTGTTCGGATTTCCAAATTCTTTGGGTCCCATTTTATTTGAAGGGATCCAATCACTGCGGGCGGGCTAAAGTCCATCTAAAATATTAAATATTCTCAATTTAATTCAACACTAAATTACAATTCAACTTAATTTGAAATATTAGAGTTGTCTGCTTTTGAAAGTTCTGTTGGTAAAAGTATGGTGTCTGCTGCTGACTCATCAAATGTCATCTGTATGATGTATTGGGTTAATTTTTTGTCTTACAAGATGCCTTTCCAAGGAAAACCAGTCATGCTTACACAGGGTTGTCAAAATTAACCTATAATTGATGATCAAAATTAAAAATTAAAATTGATCTTTGATCTGTTAGTTAAGCTCTGTTAGTTAAGCTCCCCTGGTACACAGGGCTTTGCTCATAACCCACAAGAGACCCTGATCCCCAGACTGATCGGTTGCTTTTCTCATTTGATGTTACAACAAAACATTTTGAAAACCCTGCATACATACAACATTCATTAGTATATAATGTTATTGTTCAGCAGGCAATGATTATATAATTAAGTTGAAGTGAGTAGTCCGAAAAATTCATTTAATCATGCTGTTTTACTTTACTATCTAATGCTGTTTTTGAAATGATAACAATTATAAAAGCCCAGCATCTTATAAATTGTTTCACTTGAGGTGAACTATGCACCGTTCAAAATTGTGAATTGATTCGTTAATCGGTACCACTTATAAATATAGGGTAAGAATCGATGTCTTGACCCAGGGCAAACAACCTGGTACTATAAATGGGAATCAGGCGAAATGACTCTGCGCTAACAGGTATTGGGTTGAAGTGACTCAGAGTCACAGTGCAAAAGAGATTAGTGGCAAGAAGACCCACATTCAAGTTAAGTATACATTGTAATGTCTTAATGAGGTGTGAAGGGTAAGTTTGGAGTGTCTGGATGTGATGGCAAGACTGTGAGTGTGATCATTAGTCCTTCAAAGAAAGTCGACGCATATGCTCATTTTTCATTTGTTAATAATTATCGTTCATATGAGAAGTATTTCTCTTCCCTTTCCAATATCATGACAGTGAATTTGGTTGGAACTTTTGATGATGTTTCAAGGGTAATATCTTAGCGAATGTAATAAATGTCACACAAAAATTCAACAATTTTTCTAGCGTAAAATGTAAATACAAATGATATTATTCTCATTTTTGTATACTTAATACTTTCACAAATTTTTATCCAAATCAATTATTTAACAAAATCATTACAGATCTTATCCATAATAAAAGTATAGGGAGTTAGTTGTGGTAGGGACGTAGATAATCTACATCCCTGGATACGGGATTTTTTTTTTTTAATTTTAATGTTTGGATTTAATCTTACGAACGTTACAAGGAAATAAAATAGCCTATATTATAGGGCACGTTTTTTTGGTTGATATGAATAGAATTGTTACTGATTTAAATGGTAATGAGGTCAACTGCATATTTTTTAAGCCCAATTCAATGTTAATATATGATTTATTTAATTGCTGCAGTAGCTGTCAATGATGTAAATCACTAAATGTCATGATAACAGAGCTCTCAGATAAATGCATAAGAACATTGCAACAAAGTATATAGACTTAAGTTGCCCAGTGAGTAACGGATGATAAATGACATGTATACAGTATTAACAAGTGTCAAAGTATGTACGAGTCCTCGGGACTTGTAATCTGAGTTCTGACTATCAAGGAAGTCCCTGTAGAAAACAATGAATTCCTTGTAATATAATAACTTTGTTTGTGCAAAAACTATGAGTCCCTTGTACTCAAAGCATTTGTAAGTATGAGTCCCTGATAAATATTGCATGTACAAGACTGTAACAAAAATGTCAAAGTCGATAAATGATTTGGACTAGTCCCATACCAGATAAATATTGTTCACCTCTTTTATATAATAATTACTTCCTTTGTCTCGACTCAAACAGACCAATAAAAGTGAAGAACTATTTTTTTTAATATTCTATAGTGGACGTTAGAATAAGTGATTCATGTCAACTTATGTGTGAATCATTTCGACTAATTTTGGGGTCTCCTCATTTCGTGAGAATTTTTCTGTGGATAACCTGACCTTTCTGATGAAATTCTGAGATCGGCCTTTCTTACAATGTAATAACAAAGTATCCGATCATTTTAAATAGCCTGAAACATGAATAAAGTTATATTAAATGCAACTATTACCTTGATGAAACAATCAGGAACTTTGTGTTTTCAATTTGGATTGTGACTAATAATTGTTTCCGCTTTTTAATTTGTCATTATTACCTCCCTACGTTAAATAATAAAATTCCAGTACTTCATTTAATTTACACTCTAGTGAGTATTTTGTCTGTTGTTAACTCGCTGACTTTATAAAACTATATATGAATGGAAACTGACCAGATATTTCCTATTAAATTTGATCAAAGCATATCTAAACAGGAAATATTTACGGTGATTTTAATACTAGTCGGAACAGCCAAAAATTCTAGGAATGTCGTAAAACTGAGAAATCGCAATTTCTTGTCAGACGAAGGTCGTAGAGGATATTATCCGAGAAATACAAATGATACGTAAATTGTGTATTCCCCGGCCATATCGATAAAATAACACCTTTTAAAAAACCCGGCCATCACTCAAATTTGTTCTAACTATCGTTAACTAACCCGTTTACTTAAATCTTTTGTTTTTTTGCTATCGCATCCTAACTTATTTTTTATTTATATGAAGCATCACGAATATTGCTGATCTGGATATATACACTGCTCGCAACTAATTTTAAGGCACAGTGAAATACAGAATGGGCAAAACATATTTAGACATTAATTTATTTAATTCTATGCTTAACATTTCAAGGCAAACAATACACTTTTATAACATCAAAACACTTAATTCTTTAAATAAAAACATATAGCAGTTAACTTATAACATTATATTTAAATAAGAACTTATAACAGTTAATATATAAAACATACCTTTAAATAAAAACATATGACAGTTAACATATAAAACATATATATTTAAATAAAAACATATAATGATTATCGAATATAAAACAAATGATAGTTAAGAACTAATCTAACGAATGAAGAAAATGTAAACATATTGTATCTGTATTCTGTATTTCACAAAAAGTGTGAACGAATTCAACAATAAATAATTTCACATACATTAATTGATCTTATCGTTTGTCAATTAATCCCAACTGCAAAACGAACAGAATCGGCTTTATAACAACAAACAATAAAGAGAACAAATCAAACCTAAATTGTTATCTGTTTATCGGAAGCTACCGTACATAATATGCAATGTACCTAGCTGTGCCGTACACAAACAGAATAGCAAGCGTTAATGTCCAGCCTGTTATACTATTCGGTAGCAGGTGTCGCTTATCAAATAAGTGTGTCCGGAAAGCACCACAATACTTATAATTGACGTGTGTGCTATAATCAGAGAAACAGCAGATGACTTTGAAACGGACTTTGTAATAAGTAAAATCTCTATAGATGAAATATTAATACTTAAATAAAAATGTAATAGTGCAGCAAAACGCGAAATTGCTTATGTTGAGCTTGTTCTCCCTTTCAAACAATGTGTTCAAGTGTCACATATGTTTTTAGCGGTTGTCACATTACTATGAGGGAAAACAACCCGGTGAAAATGCCTTCTTATTGAATATATCTTAATCAAATACAGTTGAAAATATCGTGGGAAGGAGAACTTGTTAATTAACTCCTTTTATCGTAATATTTTCAAAATATGTTCGTGTAGGAGGAACATGTTAAACTATTCTCAGATGATGAGTTTAGAGTTTATTCAAAATATCACCAGAAGGTCATAGACCCATGTGGTAAGTAAAGCATACAACAGTGAAACATACAAAATATACCGATATGTTTCAGAAGAAATAACATCAAAAGATAATAGCATCTAAGTTTATAGAAAGAAAACATATTAATAACATAATCATTCTCTCGAAGGATTAATAAATTAAATTTAACAAAATGAATACAAGTTCATACAATTCAGATACATATACTCATATGCTCATTGGTGATGATGTAAATTAATTACAATACAAGTTTGTATACACTTTTGCCATTATAGTTAGACAGCTTAAAACATAAGATATAATAAAAACTCCTTTTTAAGAAATAGAACTTGCAATACATATGGTGGCCGGCAATTGCCTTTCGATGAAATTACGCTGATTGTAATATGAAAAAGAAGTCTTCCTAATTATCGAAAGATATTTCTAAAAGTTATTGTTGCATATTTATGTTTTATAAATCAAATCAAAGCTAGAAAAATCAGCTTTCATTTGACACCAATTTTATTAAAATCGAATATGAAATAAAGATTTTAGTAGGGGTGGGAGGGCGTGTTGGTCGGAAATTATATGACGCGAAATATCAAACAATAAAAACAGATATTTCTAAAAGTAATAAAGTTTTATTTATGTTTTATATATTACATGAAAGCTAGAAATGTCAGCTTTAAAAGAACACCAAATTTATTAAAATCGAATATTGAAATAAAGATTTTAGTAGAAGGGAACGTGATGGCCGGGTTTTAAGGTGTAATGTTATCGATATGGCCGGGGAATACACATTGCCCGTAAAAACTCTTTAGTGTGAGAGTAGTGAAAATCTCTTTAGAAAACAGTTTATAGTACACACACACAACCCACGTAACGTCAAAATGCCTAAAAGTAAATCCGCAGTCCCAGATCGGTGAGCGTCTTTTCTTAATACAGCTGTCATAATTAACATGTTTGATGTTCAGACTGTTTCACCGTTCCCTTAATTGTGTGTTGACCTTATCAGTGATTCAGTAGCATAACCTATCAAAATTCAATCAAAGTTTCAGTGCCCTCCGTTTGCTTCTCATAGATTAGTGTTTGTCTCAAGTATATATGCCTACTCCATAACTCTGTCACAACATATTGTTCATGTAGATTTAGAAACCATGTACTATTTATAAGCATTAATGTTTGTGTAGGTCCTTTAACGGTTTGTTTTCCCTTTTAAAGGGCCTCATTAGAAGTAGATCTATGTGATCAAATAATGTTTTCAGATTTTTGTCAATATTTGAAAATAT
This sequence comes from Serripes groenlandicus, assembly GCA_031761405.1. NCBI lineage: Eukaryota > Metazoa > Mollusca > Bivalvia > Cardiida > Cardiidae > Serripes > Serripes groenlandicus. The sequence goes on along the minus strand of JASEVX010000009.1, from coordinate 61,609,659 downwards.
TTATAGTGTTTTAACTCTATTTATAATCTTGTTTCAAAGGTTTAAAAGCTATAAGTCTTTTGCTTATTGATATTCAATGGATATCTTCCATAGAAAGAAATGGTTTCAAAGTGAAAGTACTTTCCTTTCTCTTTTGTATATAGAGATCTTTAAGACTGGAACGCGATAGCTCAGTCTGTTCTGTACTATGTGAAGACTGTTAATCAAAGGATTGTGAGTTTGAATTCTTGCTTGGTTATTCATTCATGCTCATGATTGATAAAAGTTATTTTGAATATCTAGAGTCATTCATCTTCCACTAAAGGGTTTAAACTTTAAGTCTTTTTTGAAAGCTAGTCAGTTGACAAGTCCAGGTTTCTGTACTAGGAATGCAGTTTTATATTTTGACTGTTCATTTCCTATGCAATATGTAATGGCAATATATTGAGACTAGTCAGTTGACAAGAGGAAGAATATTGTGTGGATTATAGTTGCTAGAAAGCAGTGATCAAAGTAAGCAATAGTCCCACAGCAAAAAAATAGTAGATTTTGTCTCAGACTAATGAAAAATTAGAAGAAAAAATTAAATCCTACTTTCACTTTCCTATTAATTTTCGGAAAATCTTTAGTCAATGGATGTATTGGAGGTTTTTTTTACTCAGGAAAGTGGACCCATACATCCAAAAGTGACAAAGTAAACTTCCAATGTTAAATCAATTGGTATCAAAGTGAATGAAATTTACAGATACTCAATGTTTTCTTTGGTACTGCATGTAAAAATATTCAGACCAACCAACTCTGACTAAAAAGGAAAAAGGATGTTTTTAGGAAAAGTGTATTAATTACAAGGGGAAAAATCATATTCAACAAACCTAAATTTTAATTTTAAGTTCAAAATCGTTCTGGACAGGGTTCTCCCTGGCTCATTTTTCCTTTGCGCCAACACTTTCGCCGAATTCAAAAAGCTGGTGCCATTTTCAAGACATTGGAGCCAAACTTGAGCCAGACCATTTTTTCTTAAAAATCTAAATTATGTGTACTTTGGGAAATACTGGTACCCTCATTTATTATGCTATCTTCTCTAGTCACATGTCATAATCTATCCAGCATCAACTTCCAGAATGAACTAATCTTATCCCAAAGAAAGAAAAAAGAGTCATAAATCATGGTCCATGAAGATATGGGTGTGTAGGAACTTGATGATTCCATTGACCTAATATTTTAAGTCTCTGATGATTCTTTTGAGTACAAACATCATAGGGTTTTATTGGATAATATAAAATATATTGTGGGGAAAAGAGCTATATACCCCTACTTATCAAGACCTATGTACAGTCAAACTTGTATTAAGAGACCACCCAAGGGAAATGCTATAAGTGGTCTCTTAAGACAGGTGGTCTCTTATTGAGGTACAAATGTATTTTTCTTTTTTTGGGTCTTATGTATACTACATTATACATGTATTGGTATTAAAGAATAAATAACAAACATTTTGTTGTTCTTCTAATTTTATATTTTATTTCACTATTAATAGTATTTATTTGCAAAAGTGTAAGTTGATAAATAAAACATATATACATTTAATCACAAACTTGATTGTTATTTATTATTTTATGTTTTTGTTTAACTATAACATGAAAAGGATATGAACATGTATGTTCAGTAGAAGAATAGAGCACTACTTTTTACTAAAACAGTCACTGATCGTATTCTGTTTCAAAGACTGTCCATCTAAAAACAAATTATTTAAGGAGTCATTTAAAGACATTGTCACGTTTAAAATGTTTGAGTGTCCACAGACGCTAATTAAATCTAATAAAAGAGCCGATTAAATAAACGTGCTATCACCATTAGAAAGCAAAAAACAAACACAGATCCAATTAAAGAGATCATAAAGTCGAACCAAAATTGTCATAATTAATCCCAGACAATCCACAAACTATCCACGGGGTGATTTAACACGGTCAATAATTGACGTTAAAGTATATTAAGTACAAACTGATAAACCTGCAATTATCGGCTTTTACCACTGTGATACATCTGCAGTATTTGAGAGTCATAACAAAGACAATAACTGTAGCTAAAGTGTATTAAATACAAACTGCTAACGCCGCAATTATCGGTTTTTACCCACTCTAATACACGTCTGCAGAATTTGACCTCGGGTAATTTTACATGTAACACCTTTAGCTTGATGATACTTAAACCTGTGTGGTTTACACGCGACAGTTGTGTAAGATTTATTTGACTGTTAGATTTAAGGTCGCTGAACCGTGGATGTTTATTAAAAAGGGAATGGTTTAAGTGTCCGTTGGTCGCAGACAGCAGGATCTCGCTTATTGCAGGTTAATTTATGACTAAAAAACATCGGGGGGAGTTCAATGTGGTCGCTTACACCAGGGGGTCGGTTATACCAGGTGGTCGGTAGTACAGGTTTGACTGTATATTGTTATTTATATGTTTGTTGTTACTCTTTGGTGAAGTGGTTAGAATGTCTTTCATGGAAGCGGAAGACCAGGGTCGATCCCTTGTTGGGATGTACCAAAGGCTGTAAAAATCTATTTATGTACATTGTATATTTGTTACATTGTATATGTGTTTACTTCGCATTCCAGGTGGGAGGATTATTCAAATATTGGTGAGGTGATAGAGGGAACACAGTTTGTAACATTCAAAGTACCACTAAAGCAGGTAAGCCATATACATGTACCTGGATCACTTCATTAGAGATCCTGATATGAGCTGTATTTTGTATTCTTATAAATCCTTAACCCTTTCCCCCATACACAAAATCTGCATCAGATGACTTTGAAAACATGTAGGCAAATATAGTTAAAATCTCTATAAATCATACATGAAAGGATGTTTATTTGGTAGATTTAAAAACATTGTGGCAAAAGGAGACATCGCTCAATACCATTCCTTTTACCATCCTTTTTTCAAGGGTCATCTGCTGCACAGGCATCAGAAAGTAAGGATCTGTGTATGAAAAAGGGTTTATTAACCTCAAGATCATAAATTGTATGAACTCAAAAGAATTCTCTCAGTCCAAACATTGATTTTGTTACTCAAAAGATATATCTTAGGCCAAACACTGTTTTTTTTACTCAAAAGAAATGTCTTGGTCCAAACATTGATTTTGTTACTGAAAATAAATATCTCAGTCCAAACACTGATTTTGTTACTCAAAAGAAATATTTTAGTCCAAACACTGATTTTGTTACTCAAAAGAAATATCTTAGTCCAAACACTGATTTTGTTACTCTAAATAATTGCCTCAGTCCAAACACTGATTAAACTTAGGGTTTAATTAAGGAATAAGACCTTGACCATTATCTGATCATACTGTGAATCACTTGCACGCTTCTACAACAGACGACATTCGAAAAGCATATTGGAAAATTCGAAAAAAATATCTTTCTTTTTTTGCAAGTAATTTTCATGTTGTTTTCATGTTTGTATCAAAATTTTAGATCTTCTTTCATTTCTACATTCAATGCTTACTTTTTGCACAAATTGACTTTTCAGGGTTTTGAAATTATTTGTGAATTTGAACCAAATTGTATAGTTACATAGAAGAATTTTGGTCATAGTTGTCCAACAGGTGTGTATGATATTTGTGACAGTGTCCTATTTTTCGCTGTGTGGGATTGTTTTTATCCCTTTTTCACATACAACAAGTCTGCAGCAGACAACTTTGCAAATTATCCAGGCAAAAATATCAAAATATCTATAAAATGATAATATAATAATTGCAAAATATTTTAAAACACTGGCAAAATGAGAAATTGCTCATCATGAGCAATTTCTCCCTTTGTCACAAATTCAATGTTTTCAAAAATCATCTGACGCTGTTGTATCAAAATGTGTTGGCAGGTGGGAAAGGTTTAACATTAATGCTATATTTTACTTTATTGCAGTTTATACAAGTAAAAGCTGGTTTAAAGTAAGTGGAACTATGTTATAATAGGTATTCTGGCTACTACATGATTGTGTGTGACCTGTCATTGCATAAGGAATCACTTCTCTCTTGTCTGTCTTTCACACTGTTAACTAATTGGTAGGTGAGGTGACACAAAGTGTTCCTTAAACCGTTTCCCTCATACGGCAATTCTGCAGCAGACGACTTTGAACATATTTTGTCAAAATATAGAGAATCTCTATAATTGAATGGATAACCTATGACGAAAAGTGGAAAACTTTGTGTCAAAAGAAGAAATTGCTCGTTTTGAGCAATTTCTTCTTTTGTCACTATGTTTTCAAAAAGCCGTCTGCTGCAGAGGCGTCAGAAAGCGTCTATATGAGGGAAAAAGTTAACTAATTGGTAGGTGAGGTGACACAAAGTGTTTCTTTTAAACACGTTTACAGCATAAACTAAATTTACATTTTGAAAACATTGTGGGAAAGGGAGAATATGATTATAATGTGTCAATTGTTTTATATTATACTTCAATTTATGAAGAAGACGCTTTGAATTTGGACGAGTTACAAGAGGTTATCCCTTTTCCACTAACAAAAAATTTGCTACAGACAACATTTTTGGGGCAAAAACATAGAAAACTTCTTTAACAGAAATTGTAAGTACTGTAAAGAGTTGAAATCACTGTGGCAAACTAAGTCATCTGCTGCAGAGGGGTAAGAAAGCATCTACATGTGGGAAGTGGTTAAGTTAATATATTTATTGGTATACAACAAATTATGTGTTCCTTCAAACACTTCTTGTCTATTTATACAATTGACTTTTGATACTTTTGATGTTTACATCACTAACTAATCCCGGCCAGGTCATACAAAAGCCTTTCCCTCATATAGACGCTTTCTGACGCCTCTGCAGCAGATGGCTTTTAGAAAACTTAGTGACAAAAGAAGAAATTGCACAAAACATGCAAATTCTCCTTTTGCAACAATGTTTTCCACTTTTTGTCATAGGTTATTCGTTCAATTATGGAGATTTTCTATGTTTTGACAAAATACGTTCAAAGTCGTCTGCTGCAGAATTGTCGTATGAGGGAAAGGCTTAAAATAGTAGTTATGTCTTTCCCTTCTTTGCGGTCATGATTGTGAGGTTATAACGGTCATGCTGGTGTCTGGATAAATTGGCCAGTAGTGCTTGTAATTTACCCAGGGAAATGCAGTGATATAACTGAAAATTGTTGAAAGGCTGTGTAGAAACCGCATCAAACATCACAAACTAAATTTATATTTTGAAGACATCTAGGGAGATGGAAAATTCTTTAAAGTGTGTCAATTTTACACTTCAATTTATCAAGATTTTGCCTCGATAGACGACTTTGAAAATCTCTTATATAGAATGATTAATTATTGGAAATAAATGAAAAAAAATTCCTTTCGTCACAATGTTTTCAAAAGAGGTTTGCTGCAGAGGCGTCAAAATGAATCTACATGTGGGAAAGGGTTATATTAGGTGCATGTAATTGGTAAAGCAAGTTTATGAGAACAGAACCAATTTTATTCTTTCCCAAATGCAGACGCATTTAGACTTTTGTAAAACATTGTGGCAAAAAGGATATTTCTCACAATAGTGTGGATTGACTACAACATAATAACGTTTGGTGGTCAAGTAAAAATTTTAGCATGTGAAATCTTAACCCTTTCCCTCATATAAACGCTTTCGGACGCCTCTTCAGCAGAAGGCTTTTTGAAAACATAGTGACAAAAGAAGAAATTGCACAAAACTTGCAATTTCTCCTTTTGCCACAATGTTTTCCACTTTTAGTCATAGGTTATCCATTCAATTATGGAGATTTTCTATGTTTTGACAAAATACGTTCAAAGTCGTCTGCTGCAGAATTGTCGTATGAGGGAAAGTGTTAACTAGATCTTGAAACCCTATGTTATGGCTACTAAAAGAATGATCACCTTAGTGTAGCTTTTGATGTATATTGGCAGGTTTACACCACAGTTGCTTCTAGAAACATTACAGTCGAGAGATTTACACCTGGGACTTGTGATAGATTTGACCAACACTACCCGCTACTACCAAAGCTCAGAGTTCGAGGAGAACGATGTTTCCTACGCAAAAATATTTGTACCCGGTCATGTGATACCAGCAGACGCTATTTTCCAAAGGTAAAATAAACAGTGGACTAGATCAGGATTTTAGAACATTGAAGTATGCACCTTATTAAGGAGTTATAATGAGGAATATATACTTTTATCGCATAAAGCCCCTCACTGGGAGTGTCAAAATCCCATTACATAAATATAATATGATACTACTATTTTGGTTTCCAGTCTTACGCTCAAGTCTTTGTTACAACATGGAAACCAAACTATGAAAATGATGTCACGTCAGATGTTTGAAGTTATAACTTAAGTCACTTTGGCGACAAAACCTCCAAATTTTATGTACATTTATTTTCATGATACGCCACATAAATCATTTAATGTGATAAATAGATTCTCTCATTTGTGTTTATTTATTATCACTTTTAATAAACTTGTTAACTTAGCTGAATATGACGCTCGCACTAGCCGAGGCTTGCTGCATATCATCTTAGTAAACTCGTTCAATAAAAGTGATGATAAATGAACACTCATGAAATATCCTCTATGTACCATAAGACATTCTTACTGCGTGATTTCCCTAAATTCATGACACTATTATTATCAATTTTTTCTCCAGTGTCTTTGTAGTAGCAGTCAACTGAGATTTGTTGAATATTTTCTGATGTCTAAACTTTCATGGTTTACTCCTCGGCTGTCTTGTTGTTTGAATGCTCAGAAATTGTATTATATATTGGATTAATCTGTATATTTACAGGTTTTCTCAAACTGTTGATTCATTTCAAGAAAAAAATAAAGGTAAGTTTAGATGAACATAGATCATAATGCAATGTTATTGTACATCAAACATGATGAATCATTTTCAAAATATAATGTTAATAATTGGGCAATGTGCAAAGTACATTACTATTTTAGTCAGTACACAAGTTTCTTAATAAATTCAAAATGTACTACATTTTATTACAATTTTGTGTGAGTGAATCTAGTGCTTATGTATAGGAATTTGGGGTCGGAAAAGACATGACGTCGTCCTTGGCTATAGTACAGTAAAATTTTTGGTTTGTCGGTAAAATTGCTCTGGTCTAATTTTACGAACTAGAAAACAATATTTCATACACAATTACATTTATTTTTAACTTTTTTGTACAAATATAAGTTCACTCAAAAATAACACAGCACTTTCAGGACCTTAAATATCGATTTAAATTTTTTTATTGACTAGACCACAATAGTTTTTAATCCGTGTTTTTTTGCCTTCCGGACCTTTTTTTATACATACCCAAAATGGCGCCTCCAATGAATTTAGCAAGTTTCATGGGTTATTGAAAAAAAAAAATTATCACACATGTTACCTATGAAAGGAAAAATATATATTTCTCCTTATCTACAATGTTTTCAATACTTGTCTGCTACAGACACAACAAATTCATTGCATCTGCATGTGGAAAAAGGGTTAAAATGTGTTAAAAGAGTTATTTTTTAATGCATTCATGTGTTCTCATTTTGATTGATATATAATGATGGTTTAATTAACAGACTGTCTGATTGGGGTTCATTGTACACATGGAGTCAATAGAACAGGGTACATGATCTCTAGGTAAGTTTGTTTGTATGGTGTTTTACCTCGCTATCAACAATGTTTTAGTTATATTATGATATTTCCTGGATAACTTACGAGTACTATTGGTCCATTTAACTTGACACCAGTGATTTAGCCCAAATGCTAACCCCACAATTCTGAGCACCAAGGAGGGAAAGCCATTAATACTGGGGATTGAACCCAAGACCTCAAGCACAGAGGCATATGCTCTCTCACTACACAACCGAGGTGGTCTGGAAGGTGCTCAAGTCAGAACATTGTGGAACAAAATGTAACCTATAACTGTACCAGCATTTTTATACGCCCGTGTTTTCATCTTATTATAGTTTTCCCTGTGGCGCCAGTATGTTGTCAGCTAAATAACTTGAAAAGACTTTGTCCCATCATCACCAAATAAAGTCAGAATGTGTATTGGCATAGTATCTTGGACAAGTTTGATAACTAGCCATATCACTTTAGTCAATCAAGAGTTATCACCCTTTAATTATAGAAATTACCTAAAATTGGTCTTGTCAGCTAAATAACTTTAGAAGTCTTTGTCCAATCATCACCAAATGTATTCAGAATGTGTATTGGCATAATATCTTGGACAAGTTCGATAACTAGCCTATCGCTGATGTCAATCAAGAGTTATCTCCCTTTAATTATAGAAATTACCTAAAACTGGTCTTGTCAGCTGAATAACTTTAGAAGACTGTCCAATCATCACCAAATTTGGTCAGAATGTGTACTAGCCATATCACTTTAGTCAATCAAGAGTTATCGCCCTTTAAATATAGAAATTACCTAAAATTGGTCTTGTCAGCTGAATAACTTTAGAAGCCTTTGTCCAATCATCACCAAATTTGGTCAGAATGTGTACTGGCATAATATCTTGGACAAGTTTGATAATAAGCCATATCACTTTAGTCAATCAAGAGTTATCACCCTTTAATTATAGAAAGTACCTAACATTGGTCTTGTCAGCTTAATAACTTTAGAAGCCTTTGTCCCATCATCACAATTTGGTCAGAATGTGTATTGGCAGAATATCTTGATCAGGTTCGATAACTAACCAGTTATTTTAGTCAATCCACACTTAGTGACTTATATCCCTCGAAATGGCCAAAACTATATCAACAGTGTCCGCTGTCTATATTTGCCTGACGTACAACCAATTATCACTATACTTGGTCTCAAAAAAATAGGATGGGCGTATTTTGTGACATTTGGCGCTCTTGCTTTTCGTAAGTTTACTGTCTCATTAAGACAATTCTTTAGAGTATCAACATCATAGGGTTTGGTTTGATAATAAGAGAGATATTGTGGGGAAAAGAGCTGTATACACCTCCTTATCTGGACCTCTGGATTCAAAGTGAAAGCACATAAGAAACAGAACAGGAATTCTGAATAAAATTCCTGAGTATATTCTGTATAAAGAAAAACTTTTTTTACGTTAACCCTTTCCCTCATACGATAATTCTGCAGCAGACGACTTTGAACATATTCTGTCAAAACATAGAAAATCTCTATAATTGAATGGATAACCTATGACTAATAGTGGAAAACATTGTGGCAAAAGGAGAAATTGCTCGTTTTGAGCAATTTCTTCTTTTGTCACTATGTTTTCAGAAAGCCGTCCGCTGCAGAGGCGTCAGAAAGAGTCTATATGAGGGAAAGGGTTAAGGTCGCTTTGGATATACATTTCAAGAAGAAAATTAAGAAAGTGATCTGCAACAGAGATGCAATTGTTACCTATATCTGTGAAAGTTACTTGTCACAGTTGGAAAACTGGTGTCATGAGTTTTGGATGTTTTTCAGATACATGATAGAAAAACTGGGGATAGAACCAAGCCAGGCTATAAAAGGTATGTACACTCTATTCAGACTAAATAATCACATCATTGTACACTTAAAAGACAACATTTTGATTCCTCTGCAGCAGATGACTTGAAATCATCATGGAAAAGGAGCTTTAAAAAAGCTGTGTCTACATTTCCCACAAATGTTCCCGACTTTGTATCAAAATCATTCTTCAAATTTTTCAGACATTACTGTTCTAACTTCAAAGCCGAGCCCCGGTAGCTCAGTCGGTAGCGACGCGGGCTGTCAATCCAGGGGTTGTGAGTTCGAAACCGGGTCGGTCGGCCAACTTTCTTTCTGAGGATTGACAAAAGTCAATGCGACATGCGTCATTCGTCTTCCACCAATGGGCTAAGTCTATGTGGAAAAGCAGCCAGTTGCTTGGGAAGATCGTTGTGTGGATTACTGGTGTGAGAAAACCAGGAAATGCATGAGTAGGTGAAGTGGCCTCCGTGATATAACTGAGAAATTGTTAAAAACGGCGTTAAACCCCAATCAATCAATCAATCTAACTTCAAATGGATAAATAAAGATAAATTAAATAATCATGGTCACCATCGGCCTAGTCTAACTTGCCAATAATCATCAAATGTTTTGCCAATATATTTGTGAGTGACATCTGCTATGACCAAAACACTTGAACAATTAAGAAAAAATAATTATGATATTAACACAGAAAGGAGAAATTGCTTATTTTGAGTATTTTTTGCTGCAGAGGCACTTAAAGTAAACTCTGATTGTCTATTCACAGCATGTGGTGAAGCAAGAGGATATCCAATTGAACGAGCAAATTATTTGGCTGATCTTCATAAAAGAAAAGCAGGGTAAGTGTTTTCGCATAGATATCTGAGTGAAATATTTAATTTGATTTTTGGAATAGTCTATAGTACTGTTCTGTACACTACCCCTTATACTGTGGGATAACTATAGTACTATACACTACCTCCTATACTGTGGGATAACTCTAGTACTAGACACTACCTCGTATACAGTGGGATAACTATAGTACTGTACACTACCTCCTATACTATGGGATAAATATAGTACTATACACTACCCCTTATACTGTGGGATAACTATAGTACTATACACTACCTCCTATACTGTGAGATAACTATAGTATTGTACACTATGCCTTATACTGTGGGATAACTAAAGTACTATACACTACCTCCTATACTGTGGGATAACTATAGTACTGTACACTACCCCTTATACTGTGGGATAACTGTAGTACTATACACTACCTCCTATACTGTGGGATAACTATAGTTCTGTACACTACCCCTTATACTGGGGGATAACTATAGTACTATACACTACCTCCTATATTGTGGGATAACTATAGTACTGTACACAACCCCTTATATTGTGGGATAACTGTAGTATACACTACCTCCTATACTGTGGGATAACTATAGTAGTATACCAGTGTTCCCACTCACGTAAAATGTTACGTAAATTACGTAAACAAATTCAACTTCACGCATGTATTTTAGGCTGTATGCGAGATAGCGCGTTAGAAAATTCCTAGGCCAAAAGCATGCTGTATATTCATTAAGGTGCCGAATATGATATTTAGTTGAATCAAATATTTAACGAAATAATTATATATCTTCAGTGTTCCCAAAAAGTAAAGGGAGTTGGTGATATTTCGTTTAATCAACTTAACCGCGTGTTCGTAGAAAATAAAATGGCCGAGATTCAAATTTTTCACTGATGTAATGCATATTTTTGAGAGTCAATTTAATGTTAAATATGATTTATTTAATCAGTGCAATAGCTGTCTATGATGTTAACATCATGATAACGTTGATCGCACCCGTCGGATATATGTGAAAGGAAAATTACTTATTGAAGACCGTACTCAAGCAGAACAAAACCGTCCGCTAGATGACAGGATACAATTTAAGCTCACATACTCGCCAAATGCGAGGTTAGATTTTGGGCACCAGCTTATTTTTGCGATTGAAATATTCGGGCGGAATAATATACATTTCTAATTGTCGATCTTTTACAGGGCTTTTACTTTGAGTGGCTGGGAGTATACTTTTAGTTTTGCAATATTAGCGGAAGTTTACAATAGATACATGTCTCGTGCGCATGCCTATTCAACGGTACCAATATTGAAGACGTTTACCGCATACATTTGGGGTTTCGGAAATCTAAAATTAGTTATAATTTACATATCGCAAATACGATTGGCTAAAATGGTCACGTGTATATTTTGTAGTTGTATTCAGTTTCACTACGGAGATTGATGAAATTGATAAGTTTTTGCACTGAAAGCACACCCTCTACATGATAAAAGGGGTGTGACCTATCCAAAAATCTTTTCTGTGTTTACACTTGAGACAAGAAAAAACTTGATACAATAGAATTCTTCAAATTGAAGAGCATATATAAAATAACAAGGTCACCGATTTAGGTCAGTCACTGAAAAAGGCCAGTGTACGATATATATGTCAATATTTATATTAATTTTTATAACATCCGCACAGAAAATAATTAAAATTTATTCCCAGCAGGAATTGAGAATGATACTCTAGATTACTGTTTCCACATGATTAAAAAACAATAAATGGAAGTAGAAAATATGGCTAAAATCGACCCCTGTAGATGATGTTGATTGAAAAGTTTAGAAATAAACTTACTTAATGAAACCATCTAGCTAGTATGTAAGCCTTTATTTAAACAGACAACAACTTATTACTAAGGAGACCACAAGGAATAGATACTGATGAGGTCATACACAGAGGGCTAAACAATTACATCAATTTAAAATGTAGACAATTATGCATAAGTGTTACTTCTGTTATGATTGAAATGTGTTACTGTGCAGATAATTTGTTCAAAGTTAATACATTCTCAAACATGTGCTTCTTGTTTATCCTATTTTATTATAAAAAATTTGCCTTCACATTTTCATACCCCCTGAAATTAAATCTTACCCCCAGATTTTCAACCCAGGGGGTAAGTTGACCCTCATAAAAAAAGGTGAGTGGGAACACTGTATACACTACCCCTTATACTGTGGGATAACTATAGTACTGTACACTACCCCTTATACTGTGGGATAACTATAGTACTATACACTACTTCCTATACTGTGGGATAACTACAGTACTATACACTACCTCCTACACCGTGGGATAACTATACTGTACTATACACTACCTCCTATACTGTGAGATAACTATAGTACTGTACACTACCTCCTATTCTGTGGGATAACTATAGTACTGTACACTACCTCTTATAATGTGGGATAACTATAGTACTATACACTACCTCCTATACTGTGCGATAACTATAGTACTGTACACTACCTCCTATACTGTAAGATAACTAGAGTACTATACACTACCTCCTATACTGTGGGATAACTAGAGTACTGTACACTACCCCTTATAATGTGGGATAACTATATTACTATACACTACCTCCTATACTGTGGGATAACTATAGTACTATACACTACCTCCTATACTATTGGATAAATATAGTACTGTACACTACCCCCTTATCCTGTAAGATAACTATAGTACTGTACACTACCCCCTTATCCTGTAAGATAACTTTAGTACTGTTCACTACCATTTAACATACTGTAGGATAATTAAAGAACTGTACACTAGTGACTACCCCTTATCCTGTGGGATAACTATTGTACTTGCTTTTTATACGCCCAGAACGTATTATAGTTTTACCTATGGCATACAGGCGGTTGGGCAGTGTCCAGTTTGTTTTCAGCTAAATAACTTAAGAAGCCTTTGTCCATAATCACCAAATTGAGTCAGAATGTGTATTGGCATATTATCTTGGACAAGTTTGATAACTAACCATATCGCTCTAGTCAATTGAGAGTTATCGCCCTTTATATATAGAAATTACTTAAAATTGGTCTTGTCAGCTAAATAACTTTAGAAGCCTTTGTCCAATCATCAACAAATTTAGTCAAAATGTATATTGGCATAATGTCTTGGACAAGTTTGATAACTAGCCATATCGCTCTATTCACTCGAGAGTTATCGACCTTTAATTATAGAAATTAACTAAAATTGGTCTTGTCTGCTCAATAACTTTAAAAGCCTTTGTCAATCACCACCAAATTTGGTCAAAATGTGTATTGGCATAATATCTCGGACATGCTCGATAACCATGCCCTGTAATTATAGAAATTACCTCAAATAGGTATTGTCCGAACGATAACTTTTGAAGCCTTTATCCAATCATCACCAAATTTAGTCAGAATGTGTATGGGCATAGTATCTCGGACAAGTTCTATAACCAGACGTATTTCTCGAGTCACTCTATAGAGTTATTACCCTTTAATGACAAATTACCTTAAATCGATCTTGTCTGCTCAATAACTTTAGCCTTTGTCCAGTCACACCAAACGTGGTCAGAATGTGTATTGGCAAAATATCTCAGAAAAGTCTGATTATCAGCCATATTGCTTCATTCACTGGAGAGTAATTGCCCTTTAATTATAGAAATTACCTCAAATCGGTCTTGTCCAATCAATAACTTGTGAAGCCTTTATCCGATCATCACCAAATTTAGACAATATGTTGATGGGCAGAATATCTTGGTCAGGTTTGATAACTAATAACATTATCTTAGTCAATACACACTTATGTCCCTTGAAATGGCCAAAAGCTGTATTAACAGTGTCCGCTCTCGAAATTTGCCTGACGTACAACCAATTATCACTATATTTGGTCTCAAAAAAACAGGACGGGCGTATTTTGTGACATTTGGCGCTCTTGTTCACAGATGTAATCAAAGCAGATAAGTCAAAAATGGTGTATCAGTTTAAAAGTTACATGTACAAGGAAGATAAAATTATATAATGGGGAAAATATCAGTTGATAACAAATCTTCAAATGACTTCCTTATTATGTAATGTCACTACTTATTATGTGATATACATCTTCGCAGCACGAGAGCACCATAACAACTTCCTTTTCCAAATTATTGCGCCAGTTTCCTTCATCAAATGAATAAGTTGTATATAATTGTTTTGCCATTTAAATTTATATACGGCATTTCTTTCCCTCATGCTGTTTCCTGCTCATAATAGATGTGTGCCTGTATCAAAAATCTAATGGTAAATAAACTCTATATAATTTACTCTCTATTAGGGAAGTGACCCTTGGACTGTCCAGTGATACACAGGTCGATGAACATGCTAATTCCTCAAACCACAGGCAATACAATGATAGCAATCCACAGAGACAATATCACCATGGCAACAATGAACGTGGAAGCCATAACAACTATCAGAACAGAAGAGGTCATTATGATGGAAGTCATTATAACCAAGGCCATTATAATGAAGGAAATAGTGGTGGTAGATATAACCGTGATGTTGGTGGGACATATAATGGTTATAATGCTTATAATGAAGTGCCTCAACATAGACAAGGTGGTAGACAGGATGGTTATAATGGACATCAAAGGGGTCATGATTATAATGGACAACAAAGGGGTCATCATTATAATGGACAACAAAGGGGTCATCATTATAATGGACAACAAAGGGGTCATCATTATAATGGGCAACAGAGTGGTCATCATTATAATGGACAACAAAGGGGTCATCCTTATAATGGACAACAAGACAGGCAACCATCATACTATCCAACACAGAATAACACTTGGCAGCAGTATGATGACCAGTCCCACCAAAGAGAAAGGTCATATGGTAAAAACAAAAACAACCATACATTTTTTAAATGATGTGCACGATATCTGATGCCCGATACATCATACAGTCAATGACTTCTGAAAATATTGTGGAAAGGAAGAAATTGTTTACAACATGCAATTAACCCTTTCCCTCATATAAACGCTTTCTGACGCCTCTGCAGCAGACAGCTTTTTGAAAACATAGTGACAAAAGAAGAAATTGCTCAAAACGAGCAATTTCTCCTTTTGACACAATGTTTTCAACTTTTAGTCATAGGTCATCTATTCAATTTTAGAGATCTTCTATTTTTTAACAATATATGTTCAAAGTCGTCTGCCGCAGAATTATCGTATGAGGGAAAGGGTTAATTCTTTTCAAACAATGTTTTCATCAATGTAAGAATCATATTTATGTTCAAAACAGTTCAATTCTCCATAAAGGAATCCACTGTGGTTGAATGGTTAGTGATGAGGATTTGGGTTGGATCCCCAGTCGCTGAGTACTTTTGGGCAAGGCATATATCTTAGCCTAGTACTGGTTTGTTTCCCAGAGATTGGTGTCATACCATAGAATTTAAAAATGGTAGTAATGGCTGCTCTCCTGGAAGCTCAGGTTTGAAGGGGTTAGTATTAAGATTGACTAGCTGGTGTCATGACAAAAGGACCAGTAGTACTTACAAAGGAAACGCCGTGATATGACTGAAAAATTGTTGAACGCGGGTGTAAAGCACCAAACAATCAATGGACCCAGTGATCATGAATAAGTGAACTATCATCATGATATAAATAAAATTATGTTGAAAACAGCCTAAAACCCAAATAAAATGAATTAAACAAATAATATTCCATAATATGTTATGACTTTTCCCCAGCGCTTTTAAAAAGCAGATGACTGTAAAGATATTGTATTGGGTAAACAGATAAATGATTATTTAACTAGGATGTTTTATTGATGCATCTGCGTCGGACAACTTTTGCCACAATGTTTTCAACTCTATTATATCATGATACTTTCATTTATAGAGGTTTTCCATGTTCATTCCTAGATGTTTAAAAAGTCATCTGCTGCAGATGAGATGTATTAAGGAAAGGTTTAAGTACTGTATGCCTTACTTTTGCCTTGGTAAGCACAGATACATGCATAAACTGTACAAAGAAACATAATTTTAACACTTATCCTGTAAAATTATTGTAGTGGACACCATCATCCTTCATGTTCAACATTTTTCCATATACATACAACCAGGGACATCTATGTCCCTGATGCAACAAATCGGCAGCAGACTTCTTTAAAAAAATACATGTATTCGCAAAAATAACGAACAATATATAAACAAAAGTTTTATAATTGATAAGACTTGATAATATTGTAGCAATAAAGAAAATTGCGCATTTTCTATTTTTAGCTCTACTGGCCAAAGGTGAGAAGGGCTTATGGCGTGGCGATTCGTCCGTGTGTGCGTGAGTGCGTCCGTCCGTAAACTATTTCTTGTTAACACGATACAGTCTCTCAACCAAACTTATACAGTAGTTAGATATCCATAAGAGCTCGGTTCCTTTCGAAGACCAGCCAGATCCGCCCATGCATGACTGGATTATGGCGCTTGAAATGGTCAAAATTGCTATAAAAGAGCTTGTTAACATGATACAGTCTTCACTTTTGATTGTATCTCAACCAAACTTATACAGTAGTTAGATTTCCATGAGAGCTCGGTTCCTTTCGAAAACCAGCCAGATCCGCCTATGCATGACTGGATTATGGCCCTTGAAATGGTCAAAATTGCTATAAAAGAACTTGTTAACATGATACAGTCTTCACTTTTGATTGTATCTCAACCAAACTTATACAGTAGTTAGATATCCATGAGAGCTCGGTTCCTTTCGAAAACCAGCCAGATCTGCCCATGCATGACTGGATTATGGCCCTTGAAATGGTCAAAATTGCTATAAAGGGTTATTGAAATCTTCACTTAAAATTAACAAATTCTGTAAACACTGTATACCTCGATTGGAATGCTCCACAAAAGCGGTTTCAAGTGGTTTGATAAGCAAATCCTTTTTAATGTCTCCGATAGCAGGATAACTACAATTTGATATTTTCAAAGTTTACTCCCTGTCCTGTCTTTAACCCTTTCCCTCGTATAGACGCTTTCTGACGCCTCTGCAGCAGACGGCTTTTTGAAAACATAGTGACAAAAGAAGAAATTGCTCAAAACAAGCAATTTTTCCTTTTGCCACAATGTTTTCCCCTTTTAGTCATAGGTTATCCATTCAATTATAGAGATTTTCTATTTTTTGACAAATTATGTTCAAAGTCGTCTGCTGCAGAATTGTCGTAAGAGGGAAAGGGTTAAAAGATATTTTATGAAATGCTATGCCTTTCATACATGTCATTGTATATAATTAACCTTTTACACATACAACACATTCATTTGTAGTAGATGACTTTAAAACATCTAGTTAAAAATATAGGATATTACTATAAATGAAGGTATAATTTCTTTAAAAATTTGAAATCAATGTGACAAAAGGGAAAATTGCTAGTTTTGAGCAATTTTTCCATTTGTCACAATGCTATCAAAAGTCGTCTGCTGCAGATGCATCAGAAAGTGTCTGTATATGGGAAAGGGATAATACCACATATGAATTTAATTTTTATGCTAATTCATTTTAAGATAATTATCTTAAAAACTAGTTATTTGATTTGTTTTATCATTTGTCATGGCTATTCAATGGTGTGAAATGCATGTATAAATTAGTGTTGTTTTCTTTTCTATTCCCTATATAACGACAAGGGCTTTATAACCAAGAGGTTAATCTCCCAACATATCCATTTATTCATTCTGATGATTTGTAAAGAGTTGCTCAAGGAATAAATCTGTTTTGATTTTTGAGCTCACCTGTGCACGAAGTGCTCTAGATGAGCTATTGTGATCACATTTTGTCCGGCGTCCATCGTCAACAATTGCCTTGTTAATATTCTACAGGCTATCTAGTCCATGTTTGACTAGGCCAAATGAAGGAAAATCTTTTAACACTGGAGGTTTCATATGAATCTTTGTCAGAATAATTGTCTTGATGTGTTTTGCATTAGAAATCACATTGCATAATTTAGGTGAGCGATCTAGGGCCATCATGGCCCTCTTGTTTTTAAAATCAGACTGCATTTTCTGAGTAAAATATTCTCGAAATTTTAACATTAATCATAAGAAAAACTAGCCCTTTCCCTCATAAGGATGCTTTCTGACGTCTCTACAGCTGGCGACATTTGAAAACTTTGTGACAAAAGTAGAAACTGCTCAAAATGGGCAATTTCTTTTTTCTACACTGTATATTTGATTTATATGGGAAAAGTCTAGCCCTACCCACTGTCAGTTATGACTTTGCACCAAATAAGATGGCTTCAATAATATGATATTGCACTCGGACAAGTAGTTTATTAACCCTTTCACACATACAATAAATACGCAGCAGGCGACTTTGAAAATATCAAGGCAACATATCGCAAAATATTTAATGAATGGAGTTGCGTCACAATGCTTTAAAATGTTGCTGCAGCAGAGGTTTTGAAAGCGTCTGTATGTGGGGAAGGGTTAAGAAATTATCAGGGAAACTAGTCCAATCCTCTGGCAGTCTGTCAATACTCAATAGAGCTTGAACATTTTGGCGAGTCATCAAAAGAACCTTGGTCGAAGGCGCAATGTCCTCTGTCACTGTCCAGTACAAAAGGCTTTAATTGCAATATAAGGCCCCTGCTCACAACACATATAGATCTCATTCAAATCAATGTTTGAGAGTAACGTACAATATACATACTGGGTTCTGGCTGGGCCACTAATACGTTTTAGTGGTCCCAGGCTCTGACAATTAATTGTAGCAAAATGAGGAATTGCTCAAAAGATTTTTTTTTAACTTTTTTCAGTAATTGTACATTAAATTATAAAGCTTTTCCATATTTTTAGTCGAAATTTTCGAAGTCGTCTGCAGCAGATGTGTTGTATGTGGAAAAGGGTTCCAACTAGATCGTCACTATCTGGTCATTTGCTAACCTGCGATTTCTTTGAAACCTTTTTACTACACCCAGTGCATTTCCACGGGTGAAATGAACCCATCGGCTTCAGCAACTCGACGACAGATCCGTGAAGCTGTCGACTGCGAGGTCCCAATGAAGTCTCCTACTGCAAGTTGCACAAAATGTGAGGGTTATCAGCACTTGAAGAGTTTCTGGCGCTACCATATCTTAATCTTTTGTTGACCATTTCGCAAATGAAAACAATAGTCTCAGGACGAAAACGAATAAAGACCTCGCCAGAACGTCAGGGTCTCGAGAGGATTCTGCCTATCGCCAATAATTCTCTCCGGACCTACGACGTCTGCAACAGCTTCTAATACCACCAACCTGTGTGCGACGGCCATGTTGCGTGTTGATTTAAACATGCTCTGAAGTAGTATCGATTACTGCTCCCAGACGATGGAAGATGGAAATATGTCGATGATTATATGTAAGGAATCGCGATATTGTATAACTACATACATTACATATTTGAACCAATTTGCTGACCACTTTTAAAAAACATTTTGGCAAAATGAAAAAAAATAGTTTGAGCAATTTTCTTGTTCTCAACAAGATTTAAAGTTATATCTTGATTTATAAATCAATTTTTTTTTTGGAAATTTAATAAAGTAATATATGTAAAGTAAATGGAACAAGGGGTTAATGACTAGATACAACTGGAATATTTCCTTGTAAATCAATTTTTATATGCATTTTCGAATACCCAAGAATTTTGATCATCAGATAAATAGCCTAGCTGCGCTCTGAAGCAATACATTCGTTAGGTTCCGTTATTTACCAATAATTGAATACACGCTGTGGACGGGATAATCCAACACGTTAACTCCTCGGGGATAGTCGTGTCGGACAGTTAGCCAATAAACTGAATAAAACCAAAACATCCGTAAATTAATATTATTTATTGACACACGTTACCCAGTATATACATAAGCATCCCTATGATGAAAAATTAACAAAAAATAGACTAATAATATACATATAAGTAGGAAAAAATATGGAAAATCTCCATAGCTAAATCATGGATGTATAACTAAATTTAATAGCAATTGAATAGAATGGAAAACATTCATTAATTTTCTAACAATTAATGTCCTCAATTTATACAATGTTTTTAAAATCCGTGAACTATTGATGCGTATTTATGGGTTAAGTCTAATATTTGTAAATTGCGGTCAATGCAGTTGATTGAATTTTAGTTTTTAATTTACAACATAGTAAGGTGGATTTTATCTTAACCTTTTCCCACTTACAAACGCTTTCTGACGCATCTGCATCAGACCAGTTTAAAAACATTGTGACAAAAGTATAAATTACTCAACACCAGCGTTTTCGTCTTTTGTCACAATGTTTTCAACTTTATTCGCAGTTAATCACATGTTTAATTTAAGTATTTCAATTAGCTTTTCTTTTTTTCGCACTTTGGTTGCGATACCTCGATCTTTAAGCATTGTCTTTATTTCGTCAACAGACATCGTTTCAGGTGTGAAATAGTTTATTGATAGTTTTTTGAACACGAAATCTATTTCAAAAAGACATTTACCGAATTCTTCTTTTGCGTTTTGATCCATTACAATTTTACCATTGGCCGCCCAGTTGTTGGCATCCTTCTTTAACAAATCCACGTATAAATCATACCGCTTTTCTTGGTCTGACCGCTGTTGCATTGCCACACAAACACGCTTTACAAAAGCATTGTGACCAATGTTCCTGGTTCTTTTATCGTTGCCAATGTATACAACTCCTGAAATCGCCACCATTTTGTCAGGAATGTTGATTTTGCACACGACAACTGAATCTTTATTTGGCTTATGACTCGATGATGCTCCCATGTTTTTAGAAGAACTCATACATCGCCGGTTGGCTTCCAACGTGCAGGTTTTCCCAGAATCGTTTTCCCCAACGCAAAAGTAAGGACCGACTGCTTCAAATGATAGGGTTTGTTTTTTGTAGAAATGAACGGAATTCTTTAATCTGATGATCTTAATCATCTTGTCAGTACTGAAAGAGAAAGTATATAAAGGGGTTGAATTTCTAATAGGGCAAGAACTGGCGTCTTCTTGTGTTACCCTATAATATGGGTTTGGCATTCAGATTTCTTGCCGGACATTCAAATCAAGACAATTCATTGTTCATGCATAAGGATAAATGAGAGGTTGATGAGATGAAAAACTAATTACGTCTGCATAAAGAGCGAGATACAAGGATTTGATACCCGGAGATTCTTACCAAAGAATGAAATGGAAATACAACGATAGAAAAGGGACTTCCCTTCTTGGTGCCCAAACGAAAACCCTGTTCAAACAATTAATAGTAAGGTATCATATTTGTGTTTGTACTTGTCTTATATAAATACAGCTTATGGTCCTTAATGACGCTGAACTCCAGAAAATAGATATTATAGTCAAAGTTTTAAAACTCAAGTGTTCAAATGTTGCCCGGAAATATTAGAATCATAATTCTGAAATAAAATCAGAGTAATAATTTCACTTTCAGTTACCATAAACATCTAAATATTGATCGTTTATCCTTCAATTTTACTGGATAGACAAACCTAGTAAGCCAATTCATGACTTTCAAATTGACAGGTTTTCAACATTTACTGCCAAAATAGTTTTGAACTACGTATTACGTACTTTGTTTTCACAAAAAGCAATATTTAAAGATGTTTTAACATTTCAAACTTTTGATCACCATCTTGAGTACGTTCAGCACCTTTAAGAATTCAAGATCCGGATGTCAAGTTAATGAGGTAGTTATGATTCGCACGTCGTTTGGTAATCTGTCTTTGTCTAACATATCTATACGAGCGTTTGCTACTGGTAATGTGTTGTTTTATTGAGATTGACATCCTGATTAACATTCTTTCATTTATACAAAATAAAGGAAAGACGTGTGAAGCTCTTCATGAACTAGCGTTGAGACTGTGGCATCAATCTGACTCAGTGATTTCACGCTGGCCAGTTCACCTAACCCATGCATTCCCGCAACTGTACTCCGCACAAAATTCTTCCGAGGCAACTGGCTAGCGTCTCTCTAATCGCAATGACAATTGCCATTCATCAGAAAAAAAAAGAATGATCGAGTCGGAATTGGAAGTCACGACCCCGTATTGATAGCTTTGGTGTTTCCGACTCACGGAACTAGAGACACTCATATGGTGAACCGATTACAATTTCAAGAAAGATAAAAAAAAAATGGATATTCAAGAAAATATTTATTCTTTAATTAAGTAAAAAAAAAAAAAAAATATATATATATATATATTCTTACCTCTTCCGCCAATTGCAATTCGTAAATTTTTCTGGCAGTAATCTCACTGCAAACTGTTTGGAAAGATAGAATGTTGGGGTCCAATCTTAATCCTTTTATAGGTACATAATCAGCATTTCCATAACATGTTACAATAGCTTCCGCATTAATCATAACGAAACTAAAACAAACAACCAAACCACACGAATTACAGAAAAGGGCCCGTGGAAATTAAATACACCGATATATTTTACCAATTATCTAATCTGTGAACATAGTCGACGGGGCTGCACTTCCATCAATTATCAGAAGTCTCTTCAAGAATGCATCTTGATCAGTGTGAACAGTAAAGACTAGGTAGAAAGACTGGTACCAAGATTTGAGCATCAATTGACTATCGGGGACATGGATCCCTTTTACCCTGACACGAGCTAAACATATTTTACGAATAGATATGTGTAGACATGAACCATATCTATATCATACTTCTATGTAATCGTTTGAATGATATCTCACTCACATTGAGCGATATCTCTATAACATAGAAAAATATGTTGCTGTTAAGAAGATATTTTTTTAATTAGATATATCAGTCAGACAACGACGGTTATATTTGACAGAGATGTATTTCTATCTTTCAGAATTAGGGAGATATCTCTTAATTGCAGATAGCACGCTTCTTTTGAGAGGAATCGTTTAAACTTATAGAGGTTTGTCTCTAACGTAGAGAGATACCTCATAAAGTCCGCAATGAAGATATCTCTCAAATTTAACTTACAGAGATATCTCTATATGAACAATGTTAAGAAATATCTCTCTTACATAAATAGCATTCTTAAATAAATATGAAGATATATTTTTAACGTAGAGAGATATCTCTCTGAATTAGAAATATATATCTTTAAAGTTTAAACATGTTGGATTGATATCTTTCAAATTTGAGATACATCTCTCTATCTTGGAGAGATATTTCTTAACGAATTAATAGTAAAAAAAGGCTTGCCATAGTCATGACAATGACTGATATTTACCCTTTCCCACATGAAGTAAAAAAAGAGATATGGAGCAGTCTACCTTCTAAAACATCGGGCAAATGGAAAAATCAAAGTACTGAAAGTACTAATGGTAGATATACGGAATATTACGTTGTGGGAGTGTGGCGTGGGAAAGTCCATATCTTATATCGATTTTTCCACGCTACTTATCGTGCAATTCGAACCCAATTATCGCTCCTGCAACGTAATATTTCTTTTATTATATACCTACAATCTATGAAGAGCGAAAAAAGTAACAAATGTACAGATTCAATTTATTTTTCATTGACAAAACTATTTTGTAATCGTGAAATGAAAAGATGAATGGCGTATAAATATTTACTATAATACTTAGGCCACGCCCATATAATGAATTCTAATACGTAGGCCAAATAATTTCATCAAATTTAATTTCCATTGTTTTGCGGGAGAAAATAACAATACAATCTTTATAAGCGTGTTTTTGTTAAATTTGACGCTAGGTTTTCGATACATAAAATAGAAACGATTTTCCAAATAACCAATGGTTGTCTGCATATTTTACTACGTAGCGCAGATTCAAAACGGGAACCTCGCTGAAAGTAGTCCGCGCACTAATAAAGAAACATATATCTCAAACATTTCCAACCATGACAGACAAGTAATGATACCACGAATATCTCATTCGGTGCACATTCTACCTTTCTAATGATCATATTACACAGTGGCAATATGGAATTCTCACCAATAACATTCATGACAGTACAGTGCCTTTCTAAGTATTGACTGTACTGAACCAACTGACGCATTCATAGTATGCAATCTATAAATGTTCACAATAATAAAAGTAAACTTAGAAGTTTATTCTACCAAAACAGATGTGTTTTGAATAATTTTCTGCTTGTTCATCTCCAGTATTATACTTTTCTAGTAGTGTCTGTTAAACGAAATTGATTGCATGCTTCTATGTTGACAGGCAATTTGTATTAAAATGAACAGATTAATATAAAAAGGCCTAAAGCAAAAACAATGTAATAATGTACAAAAGAGTTTTTCATATCCAAAACAGAGGACAAACGTGGCCTTGACTCGGTCACCTGAGTAATAGCCATGTATGTATAGGTGTTACTGATAATGTCGGAGAAAATTAAATCAAGAGCGTGAATGAAACTGCTAGGAGTGGACACTGTAAATGTACACTCATCAATAACGGACATGTGTTACGATATTTAATCTTTGAACAGTTTTTAAGAGGCCCACCAAAGTAACATTCCCGTGAAGTTTTGTTGATATCAATCCACTGGTTTAGGAGTTAAAAGTTCATTTATCCCCTATTCTGATGCAGCTTTCTTTTCAAACCAATCAATATGGATTGAACAAAATGAAATAGAGGGTCACTAAATTACAATTACAAATGTCTCTTAAAATCAGACAAAAACTTGAATAAAAATAGAACTATTAGGTTTTGTCATTTTGCCTCTTTTCTGATGCCGTATGGCTGCCATGTTTTCCAACCAATCAATACAGCTAACGCAAATCGTGTAGAGGGTCACCCAAGGAACATTTGTAGTAAATGATCTTGGAATCTGACAAGCGGATTCAGAGAAGAAGAATTTTACAGTTTAGGCATTTTACTCAAACACATTTGAAAGAGGATCACTATAGGAACATTCCTGTGAAATCGTGTCGAAATTTGCCCAGTGGATTAGGATGAGATGTCATTTGAAGCTAAAAGTTCAATATACCCCTTTTCTGATAAGCCTGGTAAGTATGTCTTTCAACCAGTATATATGTCTTAAACAATCACGAAGAGGTCAATGAAGGAGCGAATCAGACAAGCATTATCATAAGAATGAAGTTATAACATTTTTGTCATTTTGTCCTTTTCTGATGGTGCCTTGTTGCCCTTTTTTCAACCAATTAATATGGCTTGAACAATTTTCGTAGACAGTCACTAAAGGAACATTTCTACTAAATAACCTTGGAATCGGACAACCGGATTCAGAGGAGAAGATTTTTGATATTGGGCATTTTACTCCCCTTCTGATACCGTACAAACAAGATTTATACATATATCTTGAACATGATTTTTTTTTATCCAGTGGATAAAGGTCAGCTATCAATTAAAGTTCCACATTCCCCTTTTCAGATGACACCTGGTTTATGACTTTCAACCAATCAATTAAACCCACAAACATGTAGAGGGTCACTGAATAAACAGTTCTGCTAAATTATCTTGAAATCAGTTGATATCCTAATCCTTTATTATACTAAAATATAATATTGACACATTCAGAGAATTGTAATTTTAATTGGTTTGTAATCGTTATCCGGTCAAATATGTTTCGCACTATTTTCTTGGTGTACTGATTTTTGTGTTCTCTGTCATTTACATCACGTGACTTAAAATGTAGCTCTAGATATGGTATCTCTACACAAAATGATTTAAATCGATAAATTAAGAGTACTCCCTTAATATATATTTGTCCATAGTTTTCTTTTCGTCTTGATCAAAGTAATCTGCTGCGGATGTGTTGTATGAGGGAAAGGGTTTAAACGTAACTTACCACTTTTCAATGCAATTCAAAGGGGGAATATGGGTTACTGTGGACACTGCATTTCCCGTATGCAACTTTGTGTGATTTGTAGACAGATTCCAATGCAAACCGTTTAGGAAGCTGGATTTGAAATGTTTCGCTTGACCTATGTCTACTGTTTAAAATTCATAATTAGTTTGCATCATTGAGGACGTAGATCTAAGAGCGATAAGCAACTGCTCTTGTAAACCAGATATCGCGTTGAAATATCACTTGGAGAAATGATATTGTCTAAATATATCACAATTTGTAGCAAATAAAACTTTGAATCATATATGGCACATGTTTAAAGGTACACATTCTAAAAGCATGATCTTTTCACTAAAGCAACGTATGAACTCAAAAAACTATAATATTGAATTCATTTGAATAAAGACTGGTATTGTGATTTTGGAGTTTTAATATCTTTGTCCCTAAAAATAATAGACTGACATTATTCGAAGATGATAAAAAAGTATAATGTATTCAAATATATTTTATCTTTTGCAATAGAAGAATATTTAAGCTTGCAGACAAATATCTTTGTTACTGTCATACATTATGTTCAATGTTTTTTTTTAGTTTTTAGTTTGTAGGGACAGGTACAATGTTATTATTTATCCCTCTTATCTAAATTTCTAGTATTACCGGCAAGAAGATTAGATGTGATTACGCATTACGGGTTTTAAGAAATCGGCTTATGTAAGAATGTTGTCTATATAAGGGCACAATGCGAACTCAGCAGTTTTTGACAGCACCCGACCGTTGAATTCTTGAGGAACACGTGAACAAATATCCAATTCATTGTACATTTTTAAACATACAAAGACCAGCGACATAGTTTAAGCCGAATTACCAGAAAACCAACAGTGTGGTCTCTGTGTAAAGTATCGACCCGGATCAGCATAAACATGCCGCGCAGGCTAACCCGGACAGACATTTTTTGCCTCCTGTGGATTTTCTGTTTCATGAATCATTACTCTATACCTATATCTCCCTGAGGCGTAATGTGTCGGCCCGGATTAGCCTGCACCGGCAGATCTTGGTCGAGATTTTAGGCAGAGCCCATAATGTTGGTTTTCTCGTGGAACGACTTATTTATAAATGCCCCTCGTACTTGTTACATGAAAGCTAATCATGACACCATTATTTAATCCGATATCCCGTTTCTAAAAATAGCGATGGTATAAGCATTGCTGGGTTTCGAATTACTAATGCGCGTCGTGCAAACATGAGAGTATTTAAGACAAGGTATAGAACATCTTGAATTTTTACATTCATAGTTTCCTATGTGATCTTATTGTCAACGGCTTTTTGAATACCCATTTGTCTTACAAGGAAACATTGTAGATCAGACTACACTTGGTGATAATAATCTACACTGGTCGGAGATCCCCAGACGCTGGGTTTCCAGGAGAAAGGGTTATACATTAAGGGTGTCATAATGATATAATCTTTATATATAGCTTGACTAATTTATGCCTATGCGTGTTCAGTGTATGTAAAAAATAAACTTCTCTTCTCAGAATTTCAGAATTGTTTTTTATTAAGTTCGAATGTTCGAAAGAATAGTCTGAGATATTCGCCAAGTTTACACAATTCGATAATTCGACGAACTTTTGATTGTAGAAAATCGATCACATTTCCGATTAAAATGTTTTATCTTAATTTCGATATATATACATGTACTTCATTTTCTGAAAAAGAACCGCGGCGACCGACTTTGGGAATGTAATTGAATCTCCGTAATGGATTCTCTTAAATGTAATATGATGACGTACATCTAATGGGACAACAGTTCTAGTTTTTTTTGTCAAAAGATGCGTCTATAATGAATTAACTCGCCGGCAGGCAGGGGTCCAGATACAGCTCTTTTCCCCCACAATATCTCTCTTAATATCCAACCAGATCCTATGTTGAGTACCTACAACATGTGGTTAGTGGATAAAATAAGAATAGGTATAGGTCAAATTACGCTAAATACATCCGCTGACTTGCTGATCTACAGTACTTTAGTCCCTAAAGAAATGAGTGTATACCATCACTAGAATGTATTGAATATAAGGCATTGAGTTTAAATGCATTGTGAATGTGTATAGGATGCACAGGAAATGATTGATTTGATCACTTTTAATATTTTGACCTTGTTTGAAAGTGAAAGTAGAGAATGCTAAACACCGGTTTTGTCCGGGCCCGATTTGGTCCAAAATGACGGTTACCATTTTCGCCTGGTGAGTTCCTTCTTGTATAATGCATGGGCCCACATTTTCTTTGGATTGTTTTAAAGCTAGGAGGTAACTCTTTTCAATGATATATGGTGTTCTACATGAGAAACGCTTAGAAAGCGTGACAATTGAGGACTGAAACTGGTCGATTTACATGGAAACAAAGAAGGATTGTTTTTGGTGTATTGTAACCTATAAACAAGCAAAACGCTCCTTAGCTAGAGCTCTTCCGGCAGGTGCATTAACCCTTTCCCTCATACGACAATTATGCAGCAGACGACTTTGAACACATTTTGTCAAAAAATAGAAAATCTCTATAATTGAATGGATAACCTATGACTAAAAGTGGAAAACATTGTGTCAAAAGGAGAAATTGCTCGTTTTGAGCAATTTCTTCTTTTGTCAGTATGTTTTCAAAAAGCCGTCTGCTGCAGAGGCGTCAGAAAGCACCTATATGAGGTAAATGGTTAAGGCCCCAAATCCACAGACGCAGCTCTATTGTAATGCCTCAAACATGAATGCTGACTTTACTTAAAAATAAAAGCACTGCAGTGCAGACGGCCTGGGGGCTGCTGGAAGGTTGGATTTTTCGACGCACAGGCCCTACGCCCCCCGGTTAATCCGCCACTTTATTTTTCACCTGACTTCTTTCTTTTATTTTCCGTTCCTCTTCGCGAATGTTAATAATATTAACAACAAGCGTACATATTTAACCTCTCGGCGCATTAATTTCTAAAGCATTTCTTAAACTTATATTGGAGTACTCACGCCTTAAGTTTTTCACTGATGTTCCAACAACATTAAAATGATATTTATGGGGGAGATCCTAACCTTTTAAATACAGTTTTGTTAAATCCATGATGAACTATTTTACTCGTGTAGTTTCTCATGCGTTGTTTGCTGCTAACAGCAACTCCGGGAAAAATGGTATTACTACTATGACCAGGGGCTAAAGCCCCAGGCCAAAACATACATATACTAGGTGCAAGTCTTATCGGTTTAATAATAATTGTTTTAATCCTTTCCCACATACAGACACTTTCTGATGCTTCTGTTGCAGCCAATTTATGAAAACATTGTGTTAAAGGGAGAAATTGCTCATGATGAACAATTTCTCCTTTTGTCACAATATTTTCATCTATATTCATTAGTTATACCATCACTTACTGAGATGTTACACATTTCTATCCAGATGTTTTCAAATCGTCTGCTGCAGAGTAGTTGTATGTAGGAAAAGGAACTCCAACTTGAAAGCAGTCGGAAGGGCATATTGCTTTATACGGCGTAACAATTATGATCATAAATTATGTTTGTGTCTTAAATTCATATATGGGTTTTATAAATAACTTTTTTATAACTATATATAGTTGACCTGGGTTTTTTAGCTCACCAGAGCACAGGTCGCCTTTTGTCCGTCGTCCGTCGTTCGTCGTCCGTCGTCCGTCGTCAACATTTGCTTGTTAACACTCTAGTGGCAACATTTTGCATCTAATCTTCATGAAAGTTTATCAGAACATATATCTCAATCAAATTTAGGCCGAGTTCGAAACTGGATGATGTCGGGTCAAAAACTAGGTCACTAGGCCAAATTTAAGGAAAATCTTGTTAACACTCTTGAAGCCGCATGTTGAAACTTTGTCAGAATGTTTTTCTTAGTGATATCTAGGCCAAGTTCGAATATAGGTCATGTGGGGTCAAAAACTAGGTCACTAGGCCAAATTGAAGGAAAATATTGAT
This sequence comes from Serripes groenlandicus, assembly GCA_031761405.1. NCBI lineage: Eukaryota > Metazoa > Mollusca > Bivalvia > Cardiida > Cardiidae > Serripes > Serripes groenlandicus. Next base: position 61,579,642 of record JASEVX010000009.1, on the reverse strand, counting down.
AACAATCTAGAAGCCACATTTTAAACTTGAGCATGTTGAAACTTTGTCAGAAAGTTTGTCTTGATGATATCTAGGCCAAGTTCGAATATGGGTCATGTCCGGTCAAAAACTAGGTCACTAGGCCAAATTTAAGAAAAATCTTGTTAACAATCTGGAAGCTACATTCTTGGCTTGAGCATGTTGAAACTGTGTCGGAAGATTTGTCTTAGTGATATCTAGGTCAAGTTCAAATATGGGTCATGTCGTGCAATTTCTTCTTTTGCCACAATGTTTTCCACTTTTAGTCATAGGTTATCCATTTAATTATAGAGATTTTCTACTTTTTGACAAAATATGTTCAAAGTCGTCTGCTGCAGAATTGTCATATGAGGGAAAGGGTTAACGTAGCATATTTTATTATTAAGAGTTACTGTTAGATAACAGTTACCTTTTCCTTCATATAGACACATTTTAGTACATCTCCAGCAGTCCTATGCAGGTGACTTTTTAAAACAATGTGACAATACGAAAAACTGCTCAAAATGGGCAATTCTGCCTTTTGTCACAATGTTTTCAGCTTTAATCAATAATAAAACTCCCATTCAAAGAGACTCTCCAAATTTTTTGACGCCGCGTGGAAACGCGGTGTCAGTATTGAATAGGTTTAAATGGTGTACCATTGGGTGACGTAATCGAATAGGGAGCAATCAACATTATTATTGTATAGAAAAACTCTGTAATATGTTTGAAGAAAAAAAAAACTTTATAAATCAATAAATTGTTTTATCTGATTAAGAAACAACAAGATAGAAAATACGTATGTGTTCTACCGTTATTACAAAACTTTAGACACATTCAATTTGTATTTAATAACTTTTCCTCAACTTCCTAGGCTACGCTTTTTTAATAGTTTGGTTAAAGCTTTGAAAAAAAGTTCACTTTTCCCCAACTTTCTAGGCTACGATTTTTTAATTGTTTGGTTTACGGCCCTAAAAAAAAGTTTCGGGGGATGCTTTTGCCTATTTATAAAATTCAGTTGTATTTCTAAATTTAAAACGTTCTACTCCATACAGTTTGTTCATTCAGACTATTGTATTCTTGCTATATGTTGACTATACATGTGAACTTTTTCTTTTAATTTCATAAATGCTCAATTTTGATAATAAATATCTTTAAACTTGTTAAAATTACTTTGTATTTTTTGTTAATGTACTCCCGTTTTTGTTATCATACTTCTGCTAAACTGAAAGGAGAATAGACACCCCCTCTCCGCCCAAAGCTTGTGTCACACTTAACTTATAACTAGATGCATTAAACGAAGGGTTCCATGCAGAATTTTCAAATAATTATGTAGAAATGTTCCTTGGATTACCCTCTATCAGAATTCTTCAAGCCATGTTGATTGGTCGAAAAACATTGCCGCCAGGGGGCGGGGCTATTTTGCCTTAAATGGCTCTAGTGAAAACTAATACTAATAGAATTTTCAAATAATTTTGTTGAAATGTTCCTAGGGTGACCCTCTATCAGATTTATTCAAGCATTGTTGATTGGTCGAAAACTATGGCCGCCAGGGAGCGGGCTTATATAGCTAAAGTTAAAAGAAAATCAGTTGAGCGATCCAGGGCCATCATGGCCCTCTTATTTTAGTAATTATATCTTCATTTATAAAGGGTTTTTTCCTAGATTTTTTAAAGTCGTCTGCTGCAGATTTGTTGTATGTAGGAATGGGTTAATGTTCCAACTAGATCCTCACTATCTGGTAATACCTAAGACATAACAAATGGTGTCAATATCTAACTCTTTTTGAGATCAGGGTTGTGGGGAAGAACAATCATTTATGAACCTGTATCTACCTGGGACCAGGTCGTTTTAGACGTTTTTCTGCGGAAATTATTGCCCGAATAGAGCAAGGGGGTAAAATGCCACACCTTGTCATTATTATTACACTATATGGACGTATAGAGGGGCTATTTATAGTAACACGTGCGGGATTCCCCAAATTACCATCCCACCAATTTTATCATAGCGTATAGACAATATACAAAGACTTTTTGAGTATTCTTATGAGATATTGTGTGTTTTTCCGCATTTTTTGGCTGTAATAGAAATTCGGACGCCTGTGGACTAAATATCTATTTCAAAGTTCATTTGCATAATTTCAAACGCCTCGGCGGTGCAGTGGCAGAGCTTCCGCCTCGAATGTGGGAAGTCGCGGGTTCGAACCCCGGCCGGGTCCTACCAAATACTTTAGAATAATTGTTAGTAGTGGCTGTCCTTCTTGGCGCCCAGCGTTGCTGATGTTAGTATAACGACTGATTGGTGTCAGGATAAATGGACCAGCTTACTCAGGAAACGTCGTGATATAACTGAACAATTGTTGAAAGCGGCGTAAAACATCAATCAAACAATTTCACTGTTGAACTTTGTTTATGTATCTCAATAAACTTACCACTATGTGTGCTATTTCATCTTAAGAGTTTCTGCATTGAATGATATACATAAAAGGAGGTGATATGTACTTGGTGTTTATATTATCAAAAAATCTTAATATAACATTTTATTCGGTTTCCGTTTACCCAAAACACATTTTCAATGAGGAATTGTGTTGATAGATCTCAAGAAATTTGAAGTTTTGAAATAATTTATGTAACAAAATGCAACAGATCACCATTTGAGCTATTACTTTAATTTGCAATGCATACTAAACATATATATATATATATATTTAAGGAAGGGAGGTTAAAGACAGAATATTTACAATTGCCTTAGACTAACATATATTAAGGAAATAATTAAAATGCGGACACATGTTCATTGAAATGTTAAAGATAACATATACTTATGGAAAGGTTAATTTTTTATTTTAAATAGATAACTTAACGCAACGGTCTGTGCCCGGCCTCGAATGGCTTTCCCTCCTTTGCGCTCAGGATTGTGAAGTTAGCATTACGACTGACTCATTTATTTTAGGATAAATGGACCAGTTGTAACTTACCCTGGATATGCTGTGATATAACTGGAAAACATGTTGAAAGCGTCGTTAAACATTAGACAAAGCAACAATCTGCTATGTTATTTTCTGTTTATTTCTATTTTAAAATATCGTTAACACCGTTATATCGACGCCATATATATTTTATCTTATATTATATTATTTAAAATATATATCTCTTGGGGGAGGGGGTGGGGGCAAGGGGTTAAGAACGTAATACTTTAAAATGAATCTGACGCTTTCTCCCAACTTCCCGCGTTGTGTCTTGGTAAGTCACATGAGTAGTGACAAATTATAGAAATTTAAATTGAATTTGCTTTTTGCACAATTTCTAATCAACGCACTGAAGTGCTAACGGCCTGGGGGCTGCAGAAAGGTTGGAGAAGTAGGGAAAATGTGAAAGTAAATAACAATTGCAGCTTATGTTAATGTATTTATTGTTAAGAAGTTGAAAGATCATGTCAAAAATAGTAAATATTATGAAACTGCCAATTTGAAAACAGGAGGACCTTGTTGGCACTGTATCGCTCACATGAGTGCAAGAGCTCACAAGTATACACATATTTAAGACATGAAGAATCAAAGGAAATTTGAAAGTTCTGCCTTATTATATTGAGAAATATGTCAATGTTAAATCAACTTCCATCAAGCAGAATAATTCTCTAAACCATGTACTAGACTGGGAGAAAGTGTTTGAACAGTGCAAAACTAATCAAGACAATTATTCTGACAAAGATTCAAAATGCAACCTGCAACTGCAGAAGGTTGGGGGGGGGGGGGGGGGGGGGGGGACGCACCCCCGATAAATCCGCCACTGCATTTTTCACGCGACTTCATTGTACTTTTCCGTTCCACTTCGCGAATGGTAAAAAGCTCATAAGCGTCCATAGTTGACGTCTCGGCGCATTCATTTCTAAAGCACTACTATGACCAGGGGCTTCAAAGCATATTTCATCATTTTTGTTTCTCTTATAACAATGCCAAACTATTTCATTTCTAAACAAGTATTGTTAGTCAGCAAGGCACCTATTTATGTCAACTTAGTAATTTTAAATACATTCCATTATTCATGTTTTACATAATAATATTGTGGCAACAAAAATGATGAAATTACTTAGCGCTAAGTATGGTTGTCGAAATTGGACCCAGGATCCCGGTTGGTACTGGAATCACGATCCCGGTTATTTCATCCCATTCATTTGGATTTTCTCTGTTGTATTCGTTACATTAGCTTACAGCTCCAGACTCATGGATGCATTTTCAAAAACAATATTCCTCAAAGTTTTCTACACTTCCAGCCTTTTATAACAAGGTAAAATTTGTCAGGTTAAGAAATGCAACAGCTTGCAAAATCTAAAACACCAAACAGAACCGAAAGACAAATTAGACCAGTCACACATTTCATGAACACTCTTTTGGTTGTTGTGCAAAATGTTGTCGTTCAACTTCAAACAAAACAGTTGTCATTCTTAGATTTATTATCTATCTATCTTTACTTACGGTTCCGAGACCGCTGGAAAACCTACGGCTTCTAATGGCCCATCTCTTATGTTTGTGATATTTGTTGACAAGTAGCAGTGTAGGTTGAATTTAAATAATGTCGAATGTTTGTGATATTTGTTGACAAACTTGTAGCAGTGTAGGTTGAATTTAAATAATGTCGAACCCTTTGCAGGGACCTAATTTAGTCCTATAACATAAGACTGTTGACAAGCACTCGAGCTTGTGAGAGGTCATATATTATAGGACTAGGACCTAATTAAGTAATCTATTGCAAAAGATTTTCATTATACATGTATTTTATATTCACATAAATGTTTGCATTTTATAACCATGTTTAACCATTCGGTCATTACCATTTATGGTAAATGCGTTTGTGCCAATAAAATATTGTCTAAAATATTGCCTATAACATTTGCACGTCAAGCCATGCGAATAGTAAAGAAAGGAAAAAATAGGTTAAATGGAATTTGAAATAAAAGTAATAAAAAGGTTTGATTTAAAGAATAGAAAACATAAATAAAACAAAGCTACACTGAGCTAAACAATTCCGGGTCACATTTGGAAAAAATGTAAAATGTTTAGTATTCGAGAATGATACAGTCAAGTTACCCTTAATGATCAGTAACGAAACAACGTAGTGCATAAAAGAAACGGTCAATGTTTCGGAACTTGTTTGTTTATAGTCCACAAGTAAAATCAGTTTCCTTTAAATTGACAAACACTTTTTCAGTTTTAGTGCAGAAACAGCTGTACAGACCGCTGTTTACCTGCACATTTTCTAGCCTAGTACTGGTTTGTTTACCCAGGGATCATGAATAATTAAATTTAATTGCGCGCTAAATGACCTTAGCTGTCGATGCGCCATAAAACAATATACATTCATTCATTCATTCAAGCAACATTTTAACTGTCAAAATTTCTGCTGTTACTGTTCAAGTTATGTTTTATCTAACTGCAGTGTTGTATTGATAGTTTTTCTGATTTAAATCACTAGCATCTTCTGGAATGGCTAAATTGTCGATTTTTTTTTTTGAGAAAACCCCTCAGACTCAGTCATGGAAACAAAGTGGCGATCCGCTAATGGTAACCCACCTGTAGACCTATTCTATTATCGCTTCAGTGTAAACATGCAAAGACAAATGAGAATGATTGGTTATATTTCAATAGGTGTATGTATTTGTCTTTCATAAAATGTCAAAATAAATAACTAACATAATTAAGATTGCTAGCTGTTGCCGCGAAAAACACATGTTCTCTTCAAAACAAGGTAGAAATAACTGGGTCAAGTAAACATTTGTATCAGACGTTCATATGATACGGGATGAATTTGAACAATCATCATTTTTATTGTGTATTTAAATAATACCATGAAGTACTTACCTGCCAATTTATACACAATAATTTTGTCTAATAAATAAGTTAGCGTGTCTTGAACATTAAAGTGATCCGCTATTGGTTATGATCCGCTAAGGGTTACTTGACTGTACCGTAATTGGACAATTTGATTATCAAGTGATATTTCCCATTAGTTTGGCTAGTTTGCCTTGATTTTGGAAGTTGTCATATCAAGAACAGATGTCATTATTTCCAAACGCTTGATTGCATCGATTCCTGTGAAAGCAAAATCTCAATATTTTTGTTTACCATTGTCACAGCGAAAAATAGCTGATTGTAGCCATAATTTTAGTAATAAAGGTTATCTTGCACATAAATGTGTAGAGTATTTACCGCTGAACAAGATTTATAATATTGGTAATGCCAAACTAGCAGATAATTTGACCTAGTACACATAAGACACTTTCGGGTCAGCCAAAGGGAATTTCTCAAAATGATCAATTTATTAGTAACTTTTAGGAATAATTTAATGCTTATGGCGATAAATCAATGCTAAATATTTATTATTAAAATTTACTTTTTTTTCAAATATATGACTTATTTAAATTAGTTGGTTGAAATGCAACAGTTTTCGTGCATGAAAGTGTGAACAGTAAAGTTGGCCTCATCACTGTTTTTTTTTTTTATGCAATAGTTAACATCTTGTTATTATAAAACAGCTGTTTTGTTGAATATAACATTGTTTGAGATTTTTAAACCCCTGATATTTAAACAGAAATAAACATTTGTCAAGTGACCCGGAAATGGCAAGTTCGACCTGAAACTGTCAAATTTACAGCTTGCAATTGCAGACACTAAAGAAACATTTTAACAAATTTATATAATTGTTGAATTATATCATGGTGGGGAGGAAGTATTTGTTTAACATTTTATTTATGTAGTTTTGTTTCTCTCAACTTTCCTTTCAAAGAGACAAGATTAGTTAATATGGTTACTGACCCGGAGCTGTCGAGTTCACTGTAGCGTACTGACTAGGCTGAGGCATTATCCAGCAGCTGTATCGTAGAGCATTTTTACTTGGGGATTATCCAAAATCAATGATGTCAACTCATTTTTTTTTCAGCACTTTCTCTGGGTTACTTTGTACTAGTTCAAATCATTTAGACATCATATCTATTATTTATTTTGCAACCATAATTATAACAAAATACAAAATGAGTATATGCGATGTCTTTCTATTAAGGACTAACTTATGTTAGCAGTTAGTCCTTCCAAAAAAAGACATCGCATATGCGCATACACCCCTTTTGAAAAAACGTAACGTATTATAGTTTTAACTGCGGCGTATGGCCGGGCAGTTGGGCAGCATCCAGTTTGTTGTCAGCCAAATAACTTTAGAATCCTTTGTCCAATCATCACCAAATTTTGTCAGAATGTGTATTGGCATAATATCTTGGACTATTTCGACAACTAGCCGTATCTCTTAAGTCAGTCAAGAGTTATTGCCCTTTAATTATAGAAATTACCTAAAATTGGTTTTGTCAGCCCAATAACATTAGAAACCTTTGTCAACAAATTTAATTAAATGTGTATTGGCATAATATCTCAGAAAAGTTCGATAACTAGCCATATCGCTGTAGTCACTCGAGTTATCTTCCTTTAATTATAGAAATTACTTAAAATCGGTCTTGTTCGCTCAATAACTTTAGAAGCCTTTGTCCAGTCACCACCAAATTTGATCAGAATGTGAATTGGCAACATATCTCAAACAAGTTTGATTACCAGCACTATTGCTTCATTCACTTGAGAGTTATTTCCCCCTAATTATAGAAATTCCCTCAAATCTGTCTTGTCCGATCAATAACTTTTGAAGCCTTTATCCAATCTTCACCAAATTTAGTCAGAACGTGTATGGGCATAATATCTTGGACAAGTGCTATAATCAGCCATATCGCTTCAGTCATTTTATTTTATCCTCACCAATTTAGACAATATGTTGATGGGCAGAATATCTTGGTCAGGTTCAATAACTTACCACTTTATCTTAGTCACTCCACACTTATATCCCTCGAAATGACCAAAACTATATCAACAGTGTCTGCTCTCTAAATTTGCCTGACGTACAACCAATTATCACTATACTTGGTCTCAAAAAAATAGGACGGGCATTTTTGACATTTGGCGCTCTTGTTTTTTATTTGCTATAACTGTCAACGATGTAAACGTTACGGCATAATATTGTTGATCAAGTCGGTCTGATAAATGCTATTGAAATTTTGAACAGAGTGTTTAGACTTCGGTTGACCAATAAATGACATGATAATACGAGAAACCGAAAATCTAAATGATTTGGACTAGCTAGCAGTCAACTGAGAATAGTTGGAAAGACTTTCTGATGTAGTAAGATAACCTTAAGACTTCGGCAGAGTATACCTACACCACTTTATAAGAAACCTGGAACATAAGTTCCTCTTATCTACATCCTAGTCCAAATAATTAAGACTTTCTCTTGCTCGTTTCATGATCTGTCATTTATTGGGCAACCAGAGTCTAAACTGTTCAAAATTTCGCATTCATCAGACCGACTCTATCAACGTTATTATTTCGTTTACATTCTGGCCCGATTTAAAAAAAAAAATTTGCACAAATGTTTCTTGGGGCACCATCCATCTACCAAGGTGGTTCAAATATTTCCAATCCGTTGAAAAACATGGCCGCCAGGGGGCGTAGCTTTTTTTCCTAATATGTGCATTGTTAAAACTTTTAAAAAGACCGGCCTGATTTAAAGATAATTTGGGACAAATGTTCCTTGCGTAACCCTCTAGCAAGATTGTTCCAATAATTCTGATCCGTTGAAAAAACATGGCCGCCAGATGTGCATCGTAAAATCTTTAAAAATCTTTAGTTCAAAAGTACCAACCCAATTTAAAGACAATTTGGCACAAATCTTCAATGGGGGACATTCTACCAAGGTTGTTCAAATTAATCCGATCAGTTGAAAAACATGACCTGTTTTTAGCTCACCTATGCGCAAAGTGCAAGGTTAGCTTTTGTGATTGCTCACCATCCGTCGTCGTCCGTCTGTTCACATTTTCCTACAAACGACTTCTCCTAAACCAATTAACCAAATTCAAAATAATTTTACAGGAATGTTTCTTGGATGGATCTCTTTCAAACTTGTTAAAAGAATTCTATTCCATGCAGAAGTTTGGCTGCCACGGCAACAAAAAAGGGGAAATTAACCAAAACTTTAAAAATCTTCTTGTCGAAAAGTACTGGCCCCGATTTAAAAAATATTTTGAACAAATGTTCCTTGGGGAACCGTTTACCAAGATTGTTCAAATATTTCCAATCCATTGAAAACATGGACGCAAGGGGGCAGAGCTTGTTTTCCTTATATGTGCATTGTTAAAACTTTAAAAATCTTCTCGTCCAAAAGTACCGGCCGGATTTGAAAATTATTTCTCACAAATGTTCCTTGGGGCACCCTTTACCAAGATTGTTCAAATATTTCCGATCCGTTGAAAAACATGGCCGCCAGAGAGCGGAGCTTGTTTTCCTTATATGTGCATTGTTAAAACTTTAAAAATCTTCTTGTCCAAAATTACTGGCCCGATTTCAAAATTTTGCGCAAATGTTCCTTGGGGCACCCTTTGACAAGATTGTTCAAATATTTCCGATCCGTTGAAAAACATGGCCGCTAGGGGGCGGAGCTTGTTCATAGACTCATATAGGGAAAACTTTTAAAAATCTTCTTGTCTAAGAGTAGAGGGCCCAGGCTTTAAATATTAGGTATGTAGCATCATCTAGTGGACCTCTACCAAGATTGTTCAAATGTTACCTGGGGTCAAAAAATGACCCCTCCCCTGGGGGTCTTGTTTTACATAGACTCATATAGAGAAAATTTAAAAAAAAAAATCTGGAAGTAGAGGGCCCCGGCCTTTGATATTTGGTTTGTAGCATCGTCTAGTGGACCTCTACCAAGATGTCAAATTATAGCCCTGGGGTAAAAAATTACCCCATCCTGAGGGTCACTTGTTTTACATATACTCATATAGGGGACAAACTTAAAAAAATCTTCTTGTCTAAAAGTAGAGGGGTCAGGCCTTTGATATTTGGTATGTAGCATCATCTAGTGGACCTCTACCAAGATTGTTCAAATTATAGCCATGGGGTCAAAAATGACCCCTCCCCTGGGGGTCACTTGTTTCACATGGACTTGTATAGGGGAAAAACTTAAAAAAATCTTCTTGTCTAAAAGTAGAGGGCCCAGGCCTTTGATATTGGGTATGTAGCATCATCTAGTGGACCTCTACCAAGATCTTGTCTAAAAGTTTAATATTTGAAATCTAACTTCATCAAGTGGACTTCTACCAAGATTGGTCAAATTATTATAGCCCAGGTGTCATCATGTCTCCACCCTGGGGATCACTTGTTTTACATAGACTTGTTAAGGTAAACACTTTAAAAATATTCTTGTCCATTTGCCATGAATGATGCCCCTCTACTAAGACTTCAAATTATTTTGATAGGATGATAAAGATGGCCACCAGGGGGTGTTGCTTGTTTTCCATATATATGTATAGACAAAGAACAATGAAAACTTTTTAAGTTTAATTAAATCAGGTGAGCGATATAGGACCATCATGGTCCTCTTGTCCTTATAATGTTATGTGTATTGTAAAAACTTTAAAAATCTGCTTATCCAAAAGTACATGCCTGATTTAAAATTAATTTGGCACAAATGTTCCTTGGTCGACCCTCTACCAATATTGTTGAAATTATTCTGATCTGATGAAAAACATGTTCGCCAGGGGGCGGGGCTTGTTTTCCTTAAATGTAATATAGTGAAGACTTTAAAAAATCTTCTTAATACCTGGCACGATTTGAAAATAATTTGGCACAAATGTTCCTTGTTTGACCCTCTGCCAAATTTGTTGAATTTATTCGGATCCGTTGAAAAACATGGCCACAGCGGCGGTTGCTTGCTTTCCCTATATGTATAGGGTAAAAACTTTGAAAACTATTGAAGTTCTCTTAAATCAGGTGAGCGATAAAGGGCCATGATGGCCCTCTAGTTTAAAAAATATATGTATGAATGTTCCTTTGGTAACCCTTTATCAGATTTCTCCAAGCTGTGATGATTGGGCAAAAAACATGGCCGCCAGGAGTCGGGCTGTTTTACATTATAGTGAAAATTTTAATAATCTTCTTTTCCGAAATTATCAAATTTCAAAATAGTTTTAAGGAATTTTGTCCTTGGATGCTGTTTACACTGTTTCCTTCGAGCCAGCTTGATTGGTTGAAAACCCTAGTCGGCTGGGGGCATGTCTGTTTTGCTTTAAATGGCTATAGTATACTTTAAAGTTTTCTCTTCCGAAAGTACAAGTTTGCTGTTTTTCAATACTTTTTGTAAAATCAGATTCAGGTTCTTTCAGGCCTTGTTGATTGATTGTCAGTAAAACATGGCTGTCAGGGGAGGGCCTCTTTTGGCTTATATGTCAATAGTGAAAACATTAAAAGTCTTCTTCTAGGAAAGTATCATTTTCCAAATAGTTTTAAAGAATCTATTATTAGAGGTTCGCAGCAACCCCATGTCCCAGGTTATATCATAGATAATAGAGTATTCTAACTTTGCTATTATCCTGCTTTTTTTATGACGTCAATATTATCAAGCTTGTCTTCAGTGGCTTTATACGTGTACTAGCAGTCAACTGAGAAATGTTAAAATAATGTCTGAAAATTAAATTTATCTCTCAGCTGCATCAGCAGCATTGTTCTTTGAATGCATAGGGTCATAAACTTAGAAGACTGAGTATAGAGATGAATGGTACTGATCAATTTTAGTAAAATTGCTGCAAGATGAGTTAAATTACCTTGAGCTAAAATGTTATCAATTGTTTTTGTAAAACCCAATAGTCTTTAGTTTTACTCGGTGGACTGCAACTGCAAATTTTGAGAGACTTTTATAAGAAAAGCAAATATTGAGTGATCAATCATTCAACTTGACTATAAAACATAACATATATTATATAATTTTATATTACATAAATAGTTATGTTTGTATGGTGTTTTTACGCCCTTTTCAATAATTTTTTAGATATATTATTGCGTATCCTTCGTAAGTTACCAGTACCTCTTAACCCTTTCCCTCATATAGACGCTTTCTGACGCCTCTGCAGCAGACGGCTTTTTGAAAACATTGTGACAAAAGAAGAAATTGCACAAAACGTGCAATTTCTCCTTTTGCCACAATGTTTTCCACTTTTTGCCATAGGTTATCCATTCAATTATGGAGATTTTCTATGTTTTGACAAAAAAAGTTCAAAGTCGTCTGCTGCAGAATTGTTGTATGAGGGAAAGGGTTAATTTATCCTGACACCAGTGAGTCAGTAGTTATTCTTACCCTACATTCCTTAGTGAAAAGAGGGAATGTATAGTGTTGTATGGCGCATCGACAGCTAAGGTCATTCAGCCCAGCCATTTGTACCATTTTAACAAATTAAAGGTTAAAGGTTAAAGTTGAACAAATGGTGAGCCCTCTTATAAAATAAGTTAAGAGTTGCTATTTTACATAATTATTCAGCCTTGTTTGGTTAATTAGATATATAGTTATTGATTTAGTATATAATATATCTATCAACCAAAAGTTTATCTTAAGTTATCATTTTATTCATAATTGTTTAACGGACTTTTATTAATTTTTAGCTTGACTATTCGGAGGTTATTGTATGAGAGCTATTGTACTCGCCCTAGCATCGGCGTCATCCCTCGGTTATGGTTTTGCATGCATGTACATATATTTCACTATAGCTCAGTCACTACTAGATGTATGGCATTGACTTTTTCTACAACCCTTCCCAACCATTACACCTATGTAAATAATCAAGTTAGATATCTGTATTCTGCATATAATGCAAGTTATGGTCCTTTTTTGGCCGGATTGCTCTAGCAATTCCGGTCTATATATTGGCGATGTCCGTCCGTCTGTCCGTCAACATTTTGGTTAAAATTTCAGGTTGAGGCAAAATCTCAGCACTGGAAAGGGTTACAAACTTGAAACTTGCCTGAAGGTAACCAGTAACAAGTTCTATTGATTTCTATGGTTACTTTGACCTTGGTTTGTCAATTTTCAAGGTCAAATTGTCGACAATCCGGCCTTACCGTCTTCAGCGGTTTCTTGTTTACTTAGAAATTCTAGTTAAAGTTTTGCATGCAGCTACATATGAGCCGTCTTGCGAGAAAACAAACAATGTCGACATTGCGTAAAGTATCGACCCGGATAGACACTTTTCGCATCCTGTGGATTTTCTGTTTCAGGAATCATTACTCTATACCCCTATCCCCCTGAGATGGAATGTGTCGGCCTGGATCAGTCTGCATGGGCTGTGCAGGCTGATCTGGGTCCATACATTATGCAGAGGCCACAATGTTGGTTTTCTTGCGGGGGCTCATATATATCTCAGTAACTGATAAGCGGTTTAATATTCTAGTCTACTGTCTTACTGATAGGTCTTGTTATAGTTTTTATAATCTAAAAGTTTGAAACGGACTGAACAGTTTCTCTTATAGACTATTAAATACATGTACATACATGTATGACAGGGTTTGTAAGAGAATGTTTCCATGTCTCACTCTAAGACTGTAGAATACTAGATAAGGAAGAGTTAACCCTTTCCCTCATATAGACGCTTTCTGACGCCTCTGCAGCAGACGGCTTTTGAAAACATAGTGACAAAAGAAGAAATTGCTCAAAACGAGCAATTTCTCCTTTTGCCACAATGTTTTCCACTTTTAGTCATAGGTTATAAATCCGTTCAATTATAGAGATTTTCTATTTTTTGACAAAATTTGTTTAAAGTCGTCTGCTGCAGAATTGTTGTATGAGGGAAAGGGTTAACTGATCTTTCCCTACCTATATCTCTCATATGATAAATCGAATCATATATATATATATATATATGTTGTGGGTACTCAAAAGAATATTCTCACTGAGACTATTCTTTTTAGGCCCCACAACACAGGTTTGAGTTTCCCATAAGGATTTTGGAATATGAAAATTAAATATTGAAAATTATCTCGAGCTCTAGACTAAAATGCTATTCTCTGATATTATCTATGTTTTAGGTTTAAAGTCAGCAGATGTAGGAGTATTCAAAGCCTGATGTGTGATAGTATATGTGATGAGATGTCAGAAGTTTTCAATTAGTTTACTGCAGCTGCCTGATACATTAACATGGACCAGTAAGTTAAAACTTGGCTATTTAACCCTTTCCCACATACAATCTGCAAATATTCATTCCCTTACATACAGATGACTTTGAAAACATCTAGCTAAATTGTGGCATATCACTATAAAGAAAGTATAATTATTGAAAAGAGTTGGAAATACACGTGTATATAAAAGGAGAAATTGCTTATCATGAGCGCTTTCTCCTTTTGCCACAATGTTTTCAAAAGTCATCTGCTGCAGAGCATCAGAAAGCCAAGGGCGTATGGGATATTGGTTTGGCTTAGTCCATCCGGAGCCATATCTAAGGCATGAATTGATTTGATTATTACCATATATATAGTAGTGTTAATTACGATAGGGAAATCTCAGACAGTAAGTTTAATGCACATAGTCATTCAAAGTTCAAGCTGTCCCCATCACCTCAATGCTCATGTGACATGGAACAACAAACTGTAGAGCGTAAACTACAACAATTCCCCCTGCTAGAACACCAAAGAAAAGAAGTGGGGCTAGTAAACGTGAGTATGCAGAAAAAGCTTTACGGCAAGAAGAAGGACAGTGTGGACACATGAACGCAAAGAAGAAGAAAGCAAGTTTGACTAAGTTTGCCTCGAAATCACCAGAGTTACTTCATCAGAGCTTGAATCTCCATCTAATCTCGATCAAACTCTAAACTGGGTCACTTTGGGGTAAAAAAAAGTTTAATTTTCGAAAAAGACTAAGGCGGCCAGAATTAACCCTTTCCTTCATATAAACGCTTTCTGACGCCTCTGCAGCAGACGGATTTTGAAAACATGGTGACAAAAGAAGAAATTGCTCTAAACTAGCAATTTCTCCTTTTGTCACCATGTTTTCAACTCTAATCAGTTATTAGTCCCCTACCGGCGTGCCGAAGGGGACTCTTAGGTTTGCACTCCGTCCGTCAGTCCGTCAGTCAGTCCATCTGTCAGTCAGTCAGTCAGTCCGGCAAATCAGTTTTCCGCACTTTTTTTCTACATGCTTTGAGGTATTGAGCTGAAATTTTGTATATGCCTTTGTAATCATGTGTCACAGATCAAGTTCGCGTTTCATGGGATTTCGTCAATTTTTAGCTCTACTGGCCAAAGGCCAGAAGGGCTTATGTCGTGGCGATGTGTCCGTCGTCCGTGCGTGCGTCCGTGCGTCCGTAAACAATTTCTTGTTAACACGATACAGTCTTCACTTTTGATTGTATCTCAACCAAATTTATACAGTAGTTAGATATCCATGAGAGCTCGGTTCCTTTCGAAAACCAGCCAGATCCGCCCATGCATGACTGGATTATGGCCCTTGAAATGGTCAAAATTGCTATAAAAGAGCTTGTTAACACAATACAGTCTTCACGTTTGATTGTATCTCAACCAAAATTATACAGTAGTTAGATATCCATGAGAGCTCGGTTCCTTTCGAAAACCAGCCAGATCCGCCCATGCATGACTGGATTATGGCCCTTGAAATGGTCAAAATTGCTATAAAAGAGCTTGTTAACACGATACAGTCTTCACTTTTAATTGTATCTCAACCAAACTTATACAGTAGTTAGATATTCATGAGAGCTCGGTTCCTTTCGAAAACCAGCCAGATCCGCCCATGCAAGACTGGATTATGGCCCTTGAAATGGTCAAAATTGCTATAAAAGAGCTTGTTAACACGATACAGTCTTCACTTTTGATTTTATCTCAACTAAACTTATACAGTAGTTAGATATCTATGAGAGCTCGGTTCCTTTCGAAAACCAGTCAGATCCGCTCATGCAAGACTGGATTATGGCCCTTGAAATGGTCAAAATTGCTATAAAATAGCTTGTTAACACGATACAGTCTTCACGTTTGATTGTATCTCAACGAAACTTATACAGTAGTTAGATATCCATGAGAGCTCGGTTCCTTTCGAAAACCAGCCAGATCCGCCCATGCATGACTGGATTATGGCCCTTGAAATGGTCAAAATTGCTATAAAAGAACTTTTTAACACGATACAGTCTTCACTTTTGATTGTATCTCAACCAAACTTATACAGTAGTAAGATATCCATGAGAGCTCGGTTCCTTTCCTAAACCAGCCAGATCCGCCCATGCAAGACTGGATTATGGCCCTTGAAATTGTCCAAATTGCTATAATTGAGCATGTGAACACAATAGAGGCTCCATTTACTATCTGATCTTCACCAAACTTAGATAGTAGTTAAATATTGATGAGAGCTTGGTTCCTTTTGAAAACCAGCTAGATCCGCCCATGCAAGACTGGATTATGGACCATGAAATTGTAAAAATTGCTATAATACAGCTTGTGAACACAAAAGAGCCTCCATTTACTATCCGATCTTCACCATACATACATGCTCTGGATTGAAAAAATGACCAAAGAACCATACCAGTAGAGCATAGGCCCTCATGGGCCTCTTGTTTTATGAGTTATGCCCCTTTTTGGACTTAGAATATTAATAAGTCAAAACGTGCAAACCGGTAGGGGATTATGGTATTGCTTGCAATCCTACAGTTACTTGTTTTAAATTCATTTAAAGGGAATTTCAAACCTTTGATTTGGTCTTGTGTGGTCCAAAACTAGGTTACTAGGTCGAATTTAAACCTTTCCCTCATACGACAATTCTGCAGCAGACGACTTTGAACGTATTTTGTCAAAACATAGAAAATCTCCATAATTGAATGGATAACCTATGACAAAAAGTGGAAAACATTGTGACAAAAGGAGAAATTGCATGTTTTGTGCAATTTCTTCTTTTGTCACTATGTTTTCAAAAAGCTGTCTGCTGCAGAGGCGTCAGAAAGCGTCTATATGAGGGAAAGAGTTAAGAATACCTTTTGAACTTGTATACCAAGGTGGTCCATGTGTTCCTTTGTAATTTTTAGCAGAAGGGCTTATGTCGTGGCGATTTGTCCGTCGTGCGTGCGTGCGTGCGTGCGTGCGTCCGTAAACAATTTCTTGTTAACACGATACAGTCTTCACTTTTGATTGTATCTCAACTAAACTTATACAGTAGTTAGATATCCATGAGAGCTTGGTTCTTTTCGAAAACCAGCCAGATCCGCCCATGCATGACTGGATTATGGCCCTTGAAATGGTCAAAATTGCTATAAAAGAGCTTGTTAACACGATACAGTCTTCACTTTTGATTGTATCTCAACTAAACTTATACAGTAGTTAGATATCCATGAGAGCTTGGTTCCTTTCGAAAACCAGCCAGATTCGCCCATGCATGACTGGATTATGGCCCTTGAAATGGTCAAAATTGCTATAAAAGAGCTTGTTAACACGATACAGTCTTCAATTTTGATTGTATCTCAACCAAACTTATACAGTAGTCAGATATCCATGAGAGCTCGGTTCCTTTCAAAAACCAGCCAGATTCGCCCATGCATGACTGGATTATGGCCCTTGAAATGGTCAAGATTGCTATAAAAGAGCTTGTTAACATGATACAGTCTTCACTTTTGATTGTATCTCAACTAAACTTATACAGTAGTTAGATATCCATGAGAGCTCAGTTCCTTTCGTAAACCAGCCAGATCCGCCCATGCAAGACTGGATTATGGCCCTTGAAATTGTAAAAATTGCTATAATACAGCTTGTGAACACAAAAGAGCCTCCATTTACTATCCGATCTTCACCATACATACATGCTCTGGATTGAAAATGACCAAAGAACCATACCAGTAGAGCATAGGCCCTCATGGGCCTCTTGTTATTTTATCTCAATTCAATGATTTAACTTGTTTTCATTATTTTTTCAGATTCCATATGTTGCCATTTGCTAATTGGGAATCTACGTTTCTGCCACTTTCACATACAAGCAAGGTGACTACAGAACCAGTTTTCAGCGAACATCAGGGTTTTGGAGGTCATGTGCAGGACTATTTGATAAATCAGCATGTATCAGGAGATGAACCAGACTTGAGTCAACACACAAATAATCCAGCAGCGCTTGGAACTGTTTCTCCTGCTAAGGCAATGAATACTTCCCAGACTGTGGGCACTGTGTCCCATACTCCTACATTGAACTCCCTGCTCAACAAAAAGCCCCTTCATGATCTTGGTCGTAAGTCTGGGAGAGGACCGGAACTAGTTACTTTAAGCACACAGCAAAAACTTTTGGAAAGTTTAAATAAGAAAAAGTTTGTTAATAACATTGTGAAAAGTGATACCAGGAAATATCGACACCATACATATTCGAAAGAAACATCATACAAAGGTCTTAATTTAACTGGGCTATGTACCTGTCCTCCTGATTTAAAAGATAAGGAGGAAGTACCTGATGATCAAGTGTTTATTGATAATGGAGAGATGTGTAGATTACAAGACGTAGCTGTGATCAAGATTGGGCATTTGCAGATGCATGCTTTCATGAAGAATGGAAACTTATTTGTACCTAAATCCTTGATCCTAGGTCATTTCAGCCATGACAGACAAACACGTTTCAAACAAGCGATGTGGCAGTATAGTGATTTAAAAGTGGTAGATATGGGTGATTATGATCTGAAACTTATTAAACAGAAATACAATTTGGTTATTTCACGGAGTATGCAGCATATGGTTGATCTGGACAGTGTCCGAATGTTGGCAAATATCCTTCTGAAGGAACAAGATGATCCAATAATGGACATCCTAGCAAATAAACCGTTCATGCTTAAAATGAACTTTTCCAACGTGAGATGCTCTGAGTGCAGACTGAAGATAGCGAAGCCTGAGGATAGCGATCAGTACTCCATATTGGACTTGGACTCTTTGAAAGGGGAAGCGCCAGGTGACACCGAACCAGAACAAGTCGACGTCACCATTGGAGAGGTCACTGTACACAAAACCAAATTTGCCTCCTTTCAAATGCAGGATTATACGTATATCTCGATGAAAGAATTTGTGTCAATGGAAATTTTGTCGCTGGGCACGCTTCAACGTAAATTTGAATCTTTGAATTATAGTCCTATAATTACCCCACCTGAGATTGTGAAGGTTTATGAAGAAAGTGACATGTGTGTGAGTAAATCACTGTGGATGGATCTCGACATGGTTGTGTGTGTGTGTAAAACATGTAACTTGCGCATGAGCAAACGCCATGATTTACTGATAGCATTTACAATGAAGAATTATTCATACACAGCTAGCCTAATGCTGGTGGCTACAGACACGTCTGGATTACATGACAGATATTCGGTGGATTATGAAACGATTGAGATTGATGAAAGACTGAAAGGTCCTCTGAGTGGTGGGTCCTTTGAGATATCGAACCATCCAAACCCAAATTTCCGCAGAAATAACTTATTTCGGATTTCTCGACAACCCCGAATGCAAAAAGGAGAGATGGAATATTCTACATATTTAATGCAAAGAGATATGAGCACCGAATCAAAACGAAATGATAAGAACTTTTCGGAAGAAAAGCCATCTGAGAAAGAATCCACATCCTGTTCTATTATGGATGAGACAGACACTATAATGGTACAGACAGGTGAGGAGTATATTATTGAAGATATTGAAGCATTCAGGCTGGCTGTCTCAGCTGGTCAAGTACAATACTGTCATGAAGGTGACTTACAAACTGTTAAAACAGTGATTGTTCCAACGTCTTCTCAAGAAGATGCATGCTCCAAAGGTATTGAAAGGGATGGTGATATCTCTGATTCTTCAAATAGAAATTCACCAACAGCTCTATATGAAGAGAATCTACCATCCAGTTCTGTGCATTTGAAAGAAACATTACAACCCCTTGATTCATTAGATACC
>JASEVX010000009.1:61503152-61559644 GCA_031761405.1 Serripes groenlandicus | reverse complement strand
GAGATTTAAGGAGGGTGCAGAACAGGCATTCCCAGGTAAGATGAGAGTAGGTGGGAAATGGTTAACAGCATGTCAGATAATAATTCCTCTCCTTCATATAGACGCTTTATGACGCCTCTAGCAGACGCCTTTTTGAAAACAAAGTGACAAAAGAAGAAATTGCTCAAAACGAGCAATTTTCCTTTTGACATGATGTTTCCACTTTTAGTCATAGGTTATCCATTCAATTGTAGAGATTTTCTATTTTTTGACAAAATATGTTCAAAGTCGTATGCTGCAGAATTGTCGTATGAGGGAAAGGGATAGACAATCGAGTTACTTTTTATTTGCAAAATTAATGTTTCTCAAAATAGCCCATTATAATGACCTTGTAATGGCACAGTTGATCTGTTTATATAATGCAACATCGGAAGAGCTACATCTGGTGCACTTTTATAAATTTTAGAGGTCAATCTTTTCCTTGATAGAAACTCAATTTTAACACCTGAAGGAGACCTGAAGACCACTATGGAAAACAATGAAGGAAAAGTAGAAATTCATCATAACAAGCAATTTCTCCCTCTCCATTCCTATTGAATCAATTATTTTGTCCACATTTGCCATATATCTAGATCTGGATGAAAAAAAAAAATATTGCTCTACATAGGTGCCTTTATGAGATGTAACACTGTATGTCTTTGTTAACCTGGCTTTCTTTAATCTGGTTATAAGAATGATGTTGTTGTTCAGGCAGGCGGATGTGCCGCGTCAAACTCCCCTACGAAACAGAATATCTTTTGTCACAGTTGACATATTGTAACCAAAGTTGGTAGGTAGAAAGAGTTTATGGAGACCTTTTATGGCATTGCGTTTTGTGCGTTTAATTATAATTCTCGAAATACAGGCTGAAGTTCTTGTTTTATATATACGTTTGGGGTCAGTTGTACTATTTTTACCCTTTCCCTCTACTCAATAATTGATTTATCAAGAATTGCCATATTTTTGCTTATTTCAGTCATCTACTGCAAACTTGTTGTATGTGGTAAAGGGTTAAGAACATGACACCTTAATATTTTCAACCCTTTCTCACATACAGCAAACCTGCAGCAGACGACTTTCAAAGCATGTTGGCAAAAACCCAGAAAATCACTATAAATGAAGGTATAATTACTGCAAAATTACTTCAAAAAGTTGAAAACATTGTGGCAAATGGAGAAATTGCTTGTTTTGAGCAATTTCTCCGTTTGCCACAATCTTTTCAAATTTTGTCTGCTGCAGATGCTTCAGAATGCGTCTGCAGGTGGGAACGGGTTAATAAGAGTATTATACAATGGTTAATTCTGGTGCCTGTCATGTACTTTTCAGTCTCTTTTATTTTTAACAGCTCTATTTTCCCCTTATCCTGATCATCCAGTGGCCAAAGATCTTCGAAAAAAGTTTATGATCTCCGTCTGCAGGTGGATACAATCCAAGTTATGTAATGACAAGGATATTTTGGTGAAAAATACTGATAAATTCCAGGACAGTGCGTTGAGTAAGGATGACCAAATTATTTGTACTGGCAATGGCAGAGACAAAGTTACATCTGAAAATAAACAAGAAACAAATGTGATGGATGATGGTCATGATAAAGCCAAATCAGCAATAACTGTGATCCTTAAAGATAAAACTAAAACCACTGTTGGAAATAAAACCAATGAATCTCATGAAGTTGGAAATGAAATAAGTGAAACTAGTGAAGACATAAATGCAATGGCAGTGACTTGTGTAGATGGAAATGAAACCAGTGTTCTTGTAGATAGGAGTCGGACAGAATTCAGAAACTTGTCCGTAAACAAACGCTCATCCGAGGAAGTATTAAAGAGGAAAGCCCTGGCAGGTACATGCAGAGTCAGGTTAAAAAGAATGAAGATTCTGGAGGATATATTTGGAAATTGATAGAATAGTATATTCCACGTGCAGACACATTTTGATGCATCTTTAGCAAACATTTTAAGATCACCTGATCATGAAGTGCTCAAGGTGAGCTATTGTGATCACCTTCTGTCTGTCATGCGTTGTCAACAACTGTCTTGTTAACACTACATGTACAGGCAACGTTTTGCATCAAATCTTCATGAAGGTTAACCAGAACATTAATCTCCATTAACCCTTTCCCTCATACGACAATTTTGCAGCAGACGACTTTGAACATATTTTGTCAAACAATGGAAAATATCTATAATTGAATGGATAACCTATATCTAAAAGTAGAAAACATTGTAGCAAAAGGAGAAATTGCTCGTTCTGAGCAATTTCTTTTTTTGTCACTATGTTTTCAAAAAGCCGTCGGCTGCAGAGGTGTCAGAATGGTCTATATGAGGGGAAGGGAAGGGTTAAATCTTGACCAATTTCAAAAATTGATAATTTGAGGTAAAAAACTATCGGGTGCGTAGCTCCCTTTAGGCACTGTAGGCACGTGCCTTCTCATTTTCTCTCAAAATGCCCCCAAAAGACCGCTGCGGCGATAGACATCTGCGTAATGTATCGACCAGATCATCCTGCGCTGTCCGCGCAGACTGATCCGGCCGACACATTCCGTCTTCGGGGGATAGATGTATAGAGTAGTTATTCCTGAAACAGAAAATCCACAGGAGGCGAAAAGTGTCTATCCTGGTAGGCCTGTGTGGCATGCTTAGGCTGATCCGGGTTGATACTTAACGCAGAGTCCAGAATGTTGATTTTCTCACGAGACGGCCTACACATTGATTATTGCAAAGCTACGCCCCTGACTTGTTAGCAGGGGCTCTGGGGCTCATAAGTCAAAACTTTTAAATTAGTGGTGATGCTATCGCTTGTTTAAATTCAGCAGGATAATGTTAACCATATTGTTTCTCACATTTTACAGTTTGTGTTCATTGTTAGTTCACTACAGTTAGATTAAATACTGTTTATTTAACCTTTTCTCACATGCAGACGTATTATGAAGCAACTGCAGCAGCAGACTTAAACTATACAATATCTACTTAATCTTTCATTTATAATTTTATAGAGATTTTTCATAGTCTTGCCTTAACACTTTCCCTCATACGATAATTCTGCAGCACACGACTTTGAACATATTTTGTCAAAAAATAGAAAATCTCTATAAATGAACGGATGACTAAAAGCGGAAAACATTGTGGTAAAAGGAGTGCTCGTTTTGAGCAATTTGTTCTTTGTCACTATGTTTTCATTAAGCCGTCTGCTGCAGAGATGTCAGAAAGCGCCTATATGAGAGAAAGGGTTAATTTCAAAGTCATCCGCTGCAGATTTGTTGTAAATGGGAAAAGGTTAACCTTTTGTGTTATTTGTATGTTGGCTACAGTTATTAGACAAAGTACTGTTTATTGTTATCTTGTTTTCCATCTTGGATACTTCTTATCCCTTTTCCAACTATAACAAATCTGCAGCAGACGACTTTGAAAGCATCTTGGCTAAAAAAAATTTTGTTCTTGCAAAATTCTGGTTTCCATGGCAACTGACGAGAAAAAAAAAAAAAATGTTCTCCAAATTGTTCATTGGGTGACTATTATTCTCCTTCAAGCCATGTAGATTGGTAAGAAAACA
Organism: Serripes groenlandicus; assembly: GCA_031761405.1. NCBI lineage: Eukaryota > Metazoa > Mollusca > Bivalvia > Cardiida > Cardiidae > Serripes > Serripes groenlandicus. The sequence continues at coordinate 61,556,077 of JASEVX010000009.1, read as the reverse complement.
TGGCAATTTCCTTAACGTATATGTCGGGGAAAATAATATTCTACAAAAAAATGTTTACCCGATTTTCATATAATTTTGTAGAAATGTTGGTTAGGGGACCCTCTAAAATACTCTTTGAAGCCATGTTGATTGGTCTTTAGCCTTATATTGGCATTTTAGTGAAAAGTTTGAAAATCTTCTCCGAATCTGTCGCCGATTTTAATAAAAGAAAATAAAGAAATGTTCCTCGGTGACTACGAAATTCCTTCAAGCCAATTTGATTGGTCAAACAAGATTGGTGCCATTGGGATAGGGCTGTTTTGTCATGTATGGCTATGGTGATTTATGTATTAGCTTATTGCAGTGGAGTGTTACTAGGCCTCTTGTTCCTATTTCAACAATGTTTTCAAAAGTTGTTTGCTGCAGAGTAGTCGGAAAGCATCTGCAAATGGGAAAGGGTTAACTGCCTGCAAGATGTCTGTTATGTTGACACAATAGTTTTTACATGTGTAAATGTATATTAATATTAATCTAAAAATATTGTCTTGACCCACACCATTGTGCGAAGATGTAATTTGTTATGATTTATGCGTATTTTCATCAACAACTAGTTTAACTGCAGGTATGTACCATACATCTAACCATGTGTAGTGAATTGATCTGTGATAGTTAAGTCTGTAAGTATGAAAGCTTTCAATGCAGGGGTCGTGAGTTTGAACCCTGGCTCTGTCAATTTGTTCTTTCCCATAAAAGTCATTGTCACTGGTGTAATTCATCTTTTGCCCGTGGGCTTAATTGTCTAAAGATAGCCAATTACCTGGGAACAATTTTGTGTGGAGTATAGGTGCAAAAGAGCCAGGAAACACAAATAAGGCAAACAAACTCTCTGAAGTGATATAATCAAAACATTGAAATACCATTGAAAATGGTGGTTAACTCCAAGCAATCTTACTACCAAATGCACATAAGTTTTTTAAAAGGCAAACAACAAATTTGATGAAAATACATCTGTGTCATAACATTTGACACCTTCCATTGAACATGGCATTTAAAACCATTGCAATTAAACGTGAAATTGCTCAAAACAAGCAATTGCACCTTTTATTGCAATATTTTCAACTCTTTATCAATATAAATCTTTCAGTTGTCTAGATTGTTGAAATTATTCGTCCGATGATTATAAATGCAGACGACCTCTGAAAATGCATGTAGATTAATGGGTTACCATGGTAGTATTGGCTTCCCTCCTTGGTGCTCAGTGTTTCGGGGGATAGCAATTTGACTGATACATCGCTGTCCGAATGAATACTACGGGTAGTACAGGTAATCCGCCAAGGAAACGCAGTGATGGAACTGGAATAAAGCATCGATGGTGAAGTGTCAGAGCGCCCGCATCCCCGGCCGGGTCATACCAAATAATTTAAAAATGGCTGCCCTCCTTGGCGCTCAGGGTTGCGGGGTAAGCATTATGTCTGACTGGCTGGTGTCGGGATGAATGGACCAGTAGTACTGGTATCTTAACCAGGAAACGCAGTGATATAACTGAAATATTGTTGAAAGCGGGGTAAAACACCAAACAAACAATATAACTGAAATTCTATTGAACTCGGTAAAATTATCAAAAGTCTAGGGTCATTCTTAAAAAAATAATTAAATTTGCCAGACAGATCACTCAGTATAATTTACTTAGATCATACGTGAAACGGTTGTAACTAATATTGGTATGTTTTGACCAAGGTAAATCACCTCGCCATAAAGTCATTTTTCTTGGTAAACAATGGAAATTTAGGTGCCATTGCTCGTTCTGAGCAATGGCACCTACATTTGCATTGTTTACAAATGGGTTAAAATTGCCCCTAAACCAGGGTTGTCGGAAAAGGTTTTAGATACAACCGTTTTCACGCCAAGCCTTCGATATTACCGTATGTATAAAGAGCGGTGTTCCAGGAAATCAACTTAAGCTTAACTATTACAAATTGCAAGTGGGCAATGTTTGTCAGAAGATTCCTGAAACCTTCTGTGATTAATTATCGACCAGTGCAGATCCAACTTAAGCTGGTCGCAAATGCCCAAGTTGGTTCTCTCAGAATGGGATCAGACATTCATTTACTTCGGGTTTTATGAAAAATAATTGGCTGCAAACTCTTTAATATGTTTCTCAGACCATTACAATAGGGAATAGCTGGACCAGTATTAAAGTAGGTTTCGAAACTGAACTTATAATATATTAAATTTTGGCGAGTGTGTTTTTTATTAGTGGATAACATCACGAGGGATAAGAACCCAGAGTTTCACGATTTTAATGTATCTACCTATTTTCGAATGCAATGGTCTGAAAAACATGTTGAAGCGTGCAGTCGTTTATTTTTCGCAATATTGGATTGAAATTTGGCACACGTCTTCAGGGCCATCTAACTTTGTATTTAACCATTTACCACATACAACACATCTGCAGCAGACGACTTTGATAATATCTCAAGAACATCATGGAAAATCTCACTTAAATGACCACACTTATTGAATAGAGTTGAAAACATTATGTCAAAAGGAGAAATTGCACGTTTTGAGCATTTTTAGCTCACCTGAGCTTTGCTCAAGGTGGGTTATTGTGATCGCCTTTTGTCCGTCGTGCGTCAACATCTTCTCCTCAGTAGGTCAATTGAGATGAAACTTCACAGAAAGCATCCTCTCAATGACCTTACCAGAATTCTGGTTTCCTTGGCAACGAAATGAAAAAAACTTCAAAATTCTTCTTTTCCCAAACTGGTTGGCAAATAATTTTGTTGAAATGTTCCTTGGATGACCCTTTATCAGATTCCTTCAAGACATGTTGATTGGTCGAAAAACATGGCCGCCAGGTTGCGGGGCTATTTTGCCTTATATGGCTATAGTGAAAACTTAAAAAATCTTCTCCGACGAAAGTGTTGGGCCGATTTTCAAATAATGTTGTAGAAATGTTCCTTCAAGCCATGTTGATTGGTCTAAAAACATGGCCTCCAGTGGGCAGGGCTATTTTGCCTTATATGGCTATAGTGAAAACTTAAAAAACCATGTGGAGTAATGGGTTAAGGGTCGGAAACTATGGTCGCCAGGGGGCGGGGCATATGGCTAAAGTGGGAAAAATAAAGGTGAGCGATCCAGGGCCTCTTCTTTTCTTTTATCACATAGTTAACAAAAGACGCCGCTGCAAAGGCGTCGGAAAGCGTCTACATGAGGGAAAGGCTTAAGAAAACATGTACCATCTGTTGTAGAAAGACATCAGATTTTCATTTTAATGTTCATTGTGTTTGCTAGTTTTGTTTAAAAAACTTTATCAGTTCTATTACCAATAGATTACACATTTACTATTCATTTGTTTGTCTCTTGATTCCCCTTCCCACACACATCAAGACTGTTGCGAAAAACTATCAAAAAATGATTTTGTTTAAAGGACATGTTGCAGTGTCTTGTTACTATTGTATAGATGTTACGGAAATAACCCGGTGTCATTATACTTATTCTATAGAACCGAAACAAATAAGGCCATTACTTCTCGAAATGAATCATTTTAATAGTTATTACTAATTTAATCCTTTCTGATATGCAAACAGCAGTTGACCTTTCAAAATTTATCTACACATTGAGACTGTTTAAAATGAGGAATATCTCCTTTTGTTGAAATAACTTGCTATATTCAATTATTATAGCCTCATTTAATAAGGCCGAGTCCCGGTAGCGACGCGGGCTGTCAATCTAGGGGCGAGTTCGAATCCCAGCTCGGCCAACATTCCCTCCGACGTTTGACAACAGTCACTATGACCTGCGTCATTCGTCTTTCACCAATAGGCTGTTTAACAGTGTGGAAAAGCAGCCAATTGCTTGGAAAGTTTTATTGTGTGGTGTACTGGTGAGGGAAAACCAGGAAACGCATGAGTAAGGGAACTGGTCGCCGTGATATGACTGAAAAATTGTTGAAAACGGCGTTAAACCCTAATCAATCAATCATTAGATAAGATTTTCCATATTTGTGCCTGTGATTTTTAAAGTCGTTTGTGGAAGCTCTGCTGTGTGTTGAAACGGATAAACCGGTCTTTATAGAAAATTGAAACCTGACTTTTATCCCAAGGCAAATGATATATCGAAGGCTTCGCGTGAACTAAATACCTATTTTAAAAACCCTGGTTTAGGGGCAATTTTGACCCCTTATGGCGAGGTGATTAACCTTGGTAAAAAAATACCAATTTTAGTTACAAGCCCTCGATATGGTAAAGGAGTGTCGGATCGTCTTTCTGTGTGTTCGTGCATTCATAGCACACATCGTTGTTCAAACTGCAAATTCAGATATCGTGTTTAACACCGTACACTGGCTTTTTGTTTTTACAACTTCTTCTACAGTTTGCCAAACAATTGAATGTCCGTGCGTCTGTAACACAAACCGATGGGTAAACTGCAGATACAGAAATTATATTTAACGTCGTAAAGCGGTGTTGTTTTTTTTACTGCCAACTTGACTTTTCGAGATGTGTTTCCGTGCTACGGGACAAAACATGTTACGCAATCTACAGATATTTAAGCTTTATTTAACGTCGTTTATATACAAAACAAAATACAAAATAGACACAGGGTTTACAAATTTATTTCAACTCTGTTGACTTGAAAACTACAACAGTTTCAAAAAGTCTCGCGAAAGTTGCTACCATCAACTTTGGATTGTCTGCCAATTGATTGTGTGGTGCTATACGCCGCTTACAACAATATTTCAGTTATATCACGGCATTTCCTGTGTAAGTAACCAGTACTTCTGGTCCATTTTATCCTGACACCAGCCAGTCAGTCGTAATGTTAACCCCGCAATCCTAAGCGCCAAGGAGAGCAGCCATTACTAACATTTTTTAAAGTTTTGGGTATTACCCGACCGGGGATCGAACCCGCACCCGAGGCGGACGTTCTACCACTACACCACCGAGGCGTACGCTCTACCACTACACCACCGAGGCGTAAGCTCTACCACTACACCACCGAGACATACGCTCTACCACTATACCAACGAGGCGTACGCTCTACCACTACACCACCGAGTCGTACGCTCTACCACTACACCACCGAGTCGTAAGCTCTACCACTACACCACCGAGTCGTAAGCTCTACCACTACACCACCGAGACATACGCTATACCAACGAGGCGTACGCTCTAACACTACACCACCGATGCGTACGCTCTAACACTACACCACCGAGGCGTACGCTCTACCACTACACCACCGAGGCGTACGCTCTAACACTACACCACCGAGGCGTACGCTCTACCACTACACCACCGAGGCGGTTCTACCAATTGATGTATGCCTCTTGGATTTTAATGTTTTATTTTGTTCTATATAAGCCATTCCACATTGTGGACCGCGTAATGTATCGATCCGGATCAGTCCAAGCGCAGGCTAACCCGGACAGACACTTTTCGCCTCCTGTGGATTTTCTGTTTCAGGAATCATTACTCTATACATGTATACTTCTATCCCCCTGAGACGGCGGAATGTATCTGCCCGGATTAGGCTGATCTGGTTCAATACATTGCGCAGAGACCACAATGTTGGTTTTCTCATGGAACGGTTCATATATATAGTGCACTTGTGTGGTACGACCTGCTTATATAAATGTGCCTCGCCACTCGACCGCATCATGCGGGGTTCTTACGTTGAACGACCGATCTCATATTACCACCTACCGGTAAATTACCCTTAACGAGATGTGGTAAAAATCGGATATGATAGAAGAAAAAAAGAATTGACCCGCTTTCCCACATTCAATCAATTTGAAGCAGGCGACTTGGAAAACGTAAAGATGAACATATTGAAAATATCTAGAAATTAAAGTTGGAGTTGGAATCAACAGTAGCAATCTCCGCCATTTGTTACGCTGCATTCATGTGTCGTCTGCTGCGAGTGCGTTAAAATGCATCTGTATGTCGGAATGATTTAAACAAAATATTAACCCATTCAAAAAACTTGGAAAACATCAAGGACAAAAATCTTGAAAATATATATATACAATTTAAAGTTTAATTATTGCATAGAAAAGGTAAATTGTATCAACAGCAAAAAAAATCCTCATTTTGAACAAATTCTCCATTTGTCACATTGTTTTCAGACGTCGTCTACTGCAGACACGTCGGCATATGCGAAAGGGTCACTTCAACAGGATCAGAGGATGATGAAATGCCAATCGTCTCCTGTTGTAACGAGATTGAACGTGTAACACGCCATATCAACCGTTTCCCCCATATGACATTTCTTAAGTCGTCTGCTTAGAAAATATAACCAGGAAAACAAATGCTACATCTCGGAAGCAGTGAAATGTTATTTTGAAGCATAGCTTAAGAAAACATCGTGGGAATAGAGAGACTGACCGTTTTTTAGCAATGTTTGTCCCCCACCCCGAACTGTTTTTATAGTCGATTGCTGCAAAAGGGAGTGAAATTTTGTCTGTGTCAGGGAAGGGGTTAACCCTTTCCCTCATACGACAATTCTGCAGCAGACGACTTTGAACTTACTTTGTCAAAACATAGAAAATCTCCATAGTTGAATGGATAACCTATGACAAAGAATAGAAAACATTGTGGCAAAAGGAGAAATTGCACGTTTTGTGCAATTTCTTCTTTTGTGTCTATGTTTTCAAAAAGCCGTCTGCTGCAGAGACGTCAGAAAGCGTCTATATGGGGGAAAGGGTTAAATATAAATACCAAAAGGATGTCATGTCTTGATGCAATACCGTCATAACGGAATCTGGGTAACGCGTTCAGTTACAATTGTTTGTGTTTAACTGTTTTATGTCCAGTGATTGGAGAACAGGGTTTAAGTATAAAATGGTTGGGCCTGCAGCTTTAGTCCACACTGCTTGAGGAATAGTTAGCTGTGTACGACGAGGGTAAACAATCGCAGGGAACCAACTTTCTACAACCAGAACGGTTGATTAGTAGCTAAGTGCGAGGTAAAATATAGGCAAAACTCTCGAACGAACGTTTGCTGACCAAAAAAACCCCATCTCAGGTAAGTTTTGAAAATACATTCATATTCTCCAACTTTGTACATTTTTGTTAGGCACTTTTCTTACATTACAGGCTAATTTGTCAGCAAACAATCGCATTACTTAATCCACATTCCCACATACAGACGCTTTCCGACGTTTGTGGAAAAAGCAAGAACGTGTTCATCATGATGAGATATTTTCTCGCTTTGCCATAATGTTTTCAACTTTATTCAATAATTATACTATCTTCTATAGAGAACTTTCATAGATTTTTTCAAAGTCGTCTGCTGCAGATTTGCTGTATGTTGGAAAGGCGGGTTAACACCATAAAGCTGACTGACCTGTGTAATTATACATATCAACTTATATTATATTTAACAATATTTAAACTGATATTTATCCTACAATTGTCCATCAAACTGACCACGAACTTGATGACAATGCATGCAGATGTATGTTGACTCTTTCAGCGCCGAAGGCAATATTAAGGTTTTTTGCAAACAATGCAGATTCAGGTGAGTCAGCTCGTAGCGAGCTGTCTCACATGAAATCAGCATTGTTTGCCGTTTAGTTATAAAAAATATCCCAAAATCTCATTACAAGAGACTTGGAGACGCCCAATTTTAAAGAAGGAAGAGTCTACTTAGAACAATTTGGCGCTGAAAGAGTTAAAGTACATATGAGCTGCATCTGGCGATTTTGGGTTGTTATGTCATCTTTTAAAGTTACATCGGTCCCACAACTATAGGTGTTACACGTCTAGGTTCTCGTCAGAAGATGATTAAAAATATGTATCACATGACAACGCTTGTATCCGATCTAAAATTCCCATTACGTATTTTTTTATATTTAACATGTGTAATATAACATGATCGAATCACTATTTTTGTATTCATCCGCGAATGTTTACTGAGAACAAAATTAAGGGACCATTATCGGTCATAAAAAAAAATGTGATTAGTTAACAGTTTATTAAGTATAGCATGTTGGAACTATTTTCTGACCGCGAAAACCCGATTTTCTTTTTGTGTTTCGTCATGTGATAAAAAAAGAATCTGACATTCGTTGTCATTTCATAAAATGTTATCAAACTCGTCCAGGAAATTTGTAATTAAGTTCGTCAAATAAGAAATGTCTTAAACTCGTTTAATAAAACTTTATATGAAATGACAACTCATGTCAGATCCTATATGTATCGTTATAACATATAGGCAGAGAGTGAATATTCTGGTGTAACTTTGTAGATGCAATAAGACCCAAAATCGGCAGATCTGGCTCATACTTTTTTACTTAAAATGTTTGCCATATGAAAACGTATTTCATGCATCTGTCGCAGACTGCTCATTATGGGTAAAAAAACATTTTGCCATAATAGTTTCAACTTATTCAAGGCAAAGGACTTTTACTTAAAAAGAATAGTCCACGTTCCTTGATGTTTTCAAAGTCGTTTGTTGCAAACTTGTTATATTTTAGAAAGGGTCAGTGTTATTAGTTGATTATTGTAGAAAAAACCGGTCTAGGTACTTAAAGAAAAAACAAAACGTGGTTTAACATTTCTATGAACTCGTGAATGAAAGGAAAGATATCATATACTGTCAACGATTAATATGTAACAAAACTCCACAACGGTTTACACTTCCTATGAACTCATTCGTTAAAGAAAGCAACACATTGTAAAAAATGAAACCTTAAAGACTTTCTTTTAGAACATCGCTACATTAGCATTGACTTCCTAATTGAACAATGATAGGATATTTATTTTTAATTACAATGAAAGATAATGACTGAGATGTATTAAAATGGAGATTTTTTTGGTTTACAAAACCAATCTTAATTTGAAGGTAACATTCTCGTTAGGGATAAACTCGATACTTGGAATGATAAACGTGTTTACAAAGAAAACACTTATGAGAACTGAATAGAATATTTTAATTGCATGTATAGCTGAGACACCGTGATTCCTCCTCGCCTAATTACAGATAGATCACTACTGGAAATACAAGACAACATTAACAAGGACAAACGAAGAAAACGTTATTTTACAACTTAGCAACATAACAAAATATTTTATTAAGGAATATTAATCTCAAATGCGATTGTTTTGAAAGCTAACGTAGAAACTACTACAGGAAAAAAAAGCAATAATTATAATATAAAATAAACTAAATATCTTTAATAACAATGATGATGATGATGATGATGATGATGATGATGATGATGATGATGATGATGATGATGATGATGATGATGATGATAATAATAATAATAATAATAATAAAACCAATAACAATGTTTTAAAAAAATACCGAAAAATAATTATTATGATAATTAATTCAATTCAATTCAATTCAATAATTGATTGGCAAACATTTGTCTATGGCCATCTACAAAGCGGAAAAATATGGCTAAGACAAAAGAAAATACGTAAACAACTATACAATATGTCAGATAAATAATATTTGGTATATCAAATGAAGGAGGTACACAGTAAGGATGGGTTAGGGAACAGCAACAAACTTTATTACGTCATCGTGAATAGAATAACCTTCCGAAATATATCTACATAAATGTATTAACCCTTTCCCTCATATAGACGCTTTCTGACACCTCTGCAGTAGACAGCTTTTTGAAAACACAGTGACAAAAGAAGAAATTGCACAAAACGTGCAATTTCTCCTTTTGCCACAATGTTTTCCACTTTTTGTCATAGGTTATCCATTCAACTATGGAGATTGTCTATGTTTTGACAAAATACGTTCAAAGTCGTCTGCTGCAGAATTGTCGTATGAGGGAAAGGGTTAATACTTTCCGTTTTGAATTAGTGTTAATATCTCTTCTAAAGTTCGAATTTGTATTGTAAGGATTTTGTGTCGTTTTCAACAGTATTTCAGTTATATCTAGCCGACAAAAAAAAAACCTTATTCATGATCCCTGTGTGACTTTCCAGTGCTAGGCTAGGAAATGTACCTGGCCACTCAATCATAAGCGCCAAGCAGGATCGAAACCTGGATAAATTAGGTTGTAATGACTCAGGCACTAGCAGGTGTAAAGAGTTGTTGAATGATAACTCTTGAAATGCGCGTTTTCCTCGCTATTTACTGTTGCGCCTAACGATGTCCTACATACCAGAAACCTGTAGCAGCCAGAAACCTGTAGCAGACGACTTTGAAATTATTTTAACAAACATTTTGAAAACAATTATAGAGGAAAGTACGATTATTGAATAGAGTTGAAAGCATTGTGGCAAAGTGAGAGAAAATGTCATCAAAGGAAAGTATGGTTTTTGAATAGAGTTGAAAGTATCGTGGAAAAATGAGAAAATATCTACAAGGGGACACTATGATTATTGAATACAGCTGAAAGCATTGCGGCAAAAGACAAAATGTCATCAAAGGAGAGTCGGGTTTTTTAATAGAGTTGAAAGTATCGTGGCAAAATGAGAAAATATCTACAAAGGATAGTATGATTGGCTATCGAATATTGCTGAAAGCATTGTGGCAAAATGAGAATAATGTCTTTAAAGGAAAATATGTTTTGTGAATGGAGTTGAAAGCATCGTGGCAAAATGAGAAAATGTCTACAAAGGACAGTATGATTATTAAATATTGCTGAAATAATTGTGATAAAAGAGAACATGTATAGTTTTGCCACAATGTTTTCAAGTGTCGCATGCTGCATGCTGCGTGCTGCATACACTTCGGCATGTGAGTAACGATTAAAAGGATAATAATGCTGTGAAGACCCGATGCCCGAAGTTGATATATAGTTATCTGTTATACAGCTAAAGCATCGGTAACTTAAAAGATGTCGGGAGCAGACGTTAAATTTGAAGTGACGCTGCATGTTTACTCGGGACGTCCGGATCCCTCGTGGGTAATTGACGAGCATCACTCGAGATTCCACGAGATCCAGAATAGACTCGGCGAGATTCCATGTTCACATTTTCCGAATCGTAAGTTATTCGTCTAGAATTAATTTGATTATCCTTTTGCTTGATAGAGATGACATTTGGCGTCTTTGCTGCAGACGTTTTTTATTACAACATAGTAGATATTAAAGTGAAGAAATTGGTCAAAACGGGCAGTTATTTTTCTACAATGTTTTGAGTTCCGTCTCATTAACATTTTCCCTCATATAGACGCTTTCTGACGCCTCTGCAGCAGACGGCTTTTTTAAAACATAGTAACAAAAGAGGAAATTGCACAAAACGTGCAATTTCTCCTTTTGCCACAATGTTTTCCACTTTTAGTCATAGGTTATCCGTTCAATTAAAGAGATTTTCTATGTTTTGACAAAATATGTTCAAAGTCGTCTGCTGCAGAAATGTCGTATGAGGGAAAGGGTTAATAGTATTATCATGACATCTTCATATCGGTCATTTCCACCGAAAATTGCCGAGTCTCTATAGAACGATATCGTTCGGAAATAGCCGTGTCCATTATGGGTGTTTAACATTAGTTTATAATTCGGTATTCTAACATATAAAACAAGGCCCACGGCTTTAAATTTGAGCTTGTGCATGTTACAAGAATCTTATGACTGAAAACATTGTCATTGAGGATCTGGTTTCCGCTGCCTGAGCAAACAGATGCATAAAGAATCATGTATTTAGGTTTGCGCATGTACTTCAAGCAACCTGGGACGTTATACATATAAGTGGTCCCAGAAGCAACCTATGAATGAAAACATTTTTGCCGAGCTGACTGAGCAAAAAGGTACATACAGAATCATTTCGTTAGTTGTCTGCATGCATATTTTAGGAGCAACCTTTAACTGAACATCTTGACGTCTAGTGTCAAGTTTCAGGTGTCTGGGCAGTACAATGCATAAGTATTCTAATCATTTCTCGCATACAAACACTCTGCAGCAGGCGACTTTGAATTGAATTCGTCAACAATGTCAACACTCTCTTTAAATGAAAGATTAATTATTGACTTAACTTGAATATACTGTGACAAAAGGAGAAATGGCTCATTATGCCAAAATGTTTTAAAAGTCGCCTGCTGCAAGTGCAAATGAAAGTGTAAACATATATGTTTATCGGAATTGGTTAAGTAATGCTCCTGCTATGAAGTCATTCGGGGTATATCTATCTTTAAAGAAGTTGTCACACGATTATTTGGTCACGATTTGTAAACAACGAAACATTATTCTAATGATTACTTTATATCAAACCTAAATGAAACAATACTCGAAAGTGGCATATATAATACTTCGAGTTATCGACGTGTTCGAGTGAGCGTTGGATTTATGTTAAATTCATTTTTTTATTTTCCGCTTGGTTTTTCATTTGTGATAAATTTGGATTTTTTATGAAAAGCGAGCAAGACATAATATCGTATCAAGATCACAGAGTGGCAGTTGAGATTGCTCGTCTGCTGCTACGCTGTTGAAAATACACAGATCCATTCAAGGAATTGGTTCAAGTTAAACGGTATATTCGAATGATCACATGTTCGAGTTTTCGCGACTCCACTTTTTTACTTGACTAATAGCATCTTTAGCTTTGATACCTGAATGTTTGAGTCTGTACAGTTCAAGTTATCAGTGCATATTATGAACATTATTTGAGTCGGAATGCATCATTTGGTCAACTTCACTCGAATGATAGGTAGACGCAGTATACATGTTCGTGGGTTGGTTTTACATATATAGTTGTATTGGGGGTTTACGCCATTTTAAGCATTGTTTTAGTTATATCACGGCGACTGTTCTCTTATTCACGGTCCCTGGGCAAACAAACCAGTTTTAGGCTATTAACCCTTTCCCTCATACGGCAATTCTGCAGCAGACGACTTTGAACGTAGTTTGTCAAAAAATAGAAAATCTCCATAATTGAATGGATAACCTATGACAAAAAGTGGAAAACATTGTGGCAAAAGGAGAAATTGCACGTTTTGTGCAATTTCTTCTTTTGTCACTATGTTTTCAAACAGTCGTCTGCTGCAGAGGCGTCAGAACGCGTCTATATGAGGGAAAGGGTTAAGTGTACACTCCACCATGACCGCCGGGACTCGGGATCGAACCCAGGGCGCGCGGTTCCAAATCACCACCGCTAGCCACTCGACCACAGCGGATTCCAGTTAGATATAAAGAGACTGGTTAACCCTTTCCCTCATATAGACACTGACGCCTCTGCAGAAGACGGGTTTTTGAAAGAAAACATAGTGACAAAAGAAAAAATTACTCAAATCGAGAAAATTCTCCTTTTGCCACAATGTTTTCTTCCACTTTTAGTCATAGGTTATCCGTTCAATTATAGAGATATTCTATTTTTTGACAAAATATGTTCAAAGTCGTCTGCTGCAGAATTGCCGTATGAGGGAAAGGGTTAAGAAGGATGTAAATCCCCCAGGTGGTATTATGATATTGTTTTTTACCAAGAATTGAAAAACAAAAAAGAAGAAAAACTTCATTTCTATTGATAGAGAGAGATTCATCCAAGCATAATTTCTGTGACATTTTTTTTTTTTAACACGAACATTAACGAAGGAAGAGTATCTACTTACGCTTATTTGTCCAGTGAACGAAGTGATATATTCTGTCGTCCGTGGTCAATTCACGTTTCACGATACCTTGGCCAGAACCCTGTTTGCGTGCCTTGCTTATTGCATATCAACAACCTAATATCTCTATATGAAAGCCTCTGACATTAGTTCTGTTAAAATATGTGAACTTAATAGGACCACCATGCACCTCATTACCCTTTCCTATGTACACATAAGTAGCAAACGACTTTCAAAACACCTTTGCAAAAATGATTGGGGGGGGGGGGGGGGGGGGGGGGGGGGGGGAAATTGAGTAGTTTCTCCTTTCGTCATGACGCTTTCAAAGGTCAACTGCTGCAGATGTGTTAACCTTTTCCCTCATATAGACGCTTTCTGACGCCTCCGCAGCAGACGGCTTTTCGAAAACATAGTGACAAAAGAAGAAATTGCTCAAAACGAGCAATTTCTCCTTTTGACACAATGTTTTCCACTTTTAGTCATAGGTTATCCATTCAATTATGGAGATTTTCTATTTTTTCACAAAATACGTTCGAAGTCGTCTGCTGCAGAATTGCCGTATGAAGGAAAGGGTTAACACACGTCTGAATGTGGGGAACGGGTTGTTCTATACAACATTTACAGGTTTGGGTTATCGAGGATTCACCATTAGGCAGACGAATGTGAACATTTGTTGTAAAAAAAAATGAAAAATTTCTATAATTGAATGGATAACCTATGACCAAAAGTGGAAAACATTGTGGCAAAAGGAGAAATTGCTCGTCACTATGTTTTCAAAAAGCCGTCTGCTGCGGAGGCGTCTGAAAGCGTCTATATGAGAGAAAGGATTTAAAAAAACAAACGCCTGAATGTGGGAAACGGGTTGTTCTATGAAACATTTACAGGTTTGGGTTATCGAGGATTCACTATAAGGAAGATCGAGCCATTTCCGAAGAAAACTCACACGCTGATTCTGAGCGGTCATGCGAAACTGGAAACTCTTCTGTTAGAGACGGCCCCTAACCTTGGCCACGGTTTAAAGGAACACGTGTTGTCGGTCATCAACGATAAAAAGGGGGTACGTACCGTTTTAACCATTTCCCTCATACAAAAAAATCTGCAACAGGCGTCTTTGAAAGCATCAAGAGATAAACAGGAAATAATAGAGTTGAAAACATTGTGGCAAAAGGGGAAGCTGCTCATTATTAACCCTTTCCCTCATACGACAATTCTGCAGCAGACGACTTTGAACATTTTTTGTCAATACATAGAAAATCTCCATAATTGAATGGATAACGTTTTGTGCAATTTCTTCTTTTGTCACTATGTTTTCAAAAAGCTGAAAGCATCAAGAGATGAACAGGAAGGAACTACCTCTATAAATGATAAGTTTATTTTTGATATAGTTGCTCTCTTCGGCGAATGTCCAGGATCGTTGACTAAGAAAGCACTGTTCTTACAAGACATACGATATAACATTCACATCGATTGATTGATTGGGGTTTAACGCCGTTTTTCAACAATTTTTCAGTCATATCACGGCGACCAGTTCACCTACTCATGCGTTTCCTGGTTTTTGCCACACCAGTACACCACACAACATACCTTCCAAGCAACTGGCTGCTTTTCCACATGGAATGTTAATAGAGTTGAAAACATTGTGGCAAAAGGGGAAATTGCTCATTATTAAGATAAACGATGATTCAGATTACATAATGTACTTGCATGGACTACCTGTATGGAAACCGGCGTGGCCGAGTTATAAGAGTTACGGATGTTCGACCGGGCGTACCGGGTTTGACTCCCGCTCCCGGCTGTTATGTTGGAAAACATTTGGGCATTTAACCCTTTCCCTCATACGACAATTCTGCAGCAGACGACTTTGAACATATTTTGTCAAATCATAGAAAATCTCCATAATTGAATGGATAACCTATGACAAAAAGTGGAAAAACATTGTGGCAAAAGGAGAAATTGTACGTTTTGTGCAATTTCTTCTTTTGTCACTATGTTTTCAAAAATCCGTCTGCTGCAGAGGCGTCAGAAAGCGTCTATATGAGGGAAAGGGTTAACATTCCCTAGCCTAATATATCACCCGAGATAGTCGAGTCAGGGATCACAAATAAATTTTCTTTCGCCGTGATACAGCTGATATACTCTCGTAAACGGCATAAAACATACATACATTCCCATTGTAATCGTGTTTTCTCTGAAAGCTTCGAGAATGTGTAAACAAAAGGATGACGAACATGAAAGAGCATCAGCGTGGAAGACAGTGGTGCAGAGGTAGAGCGTCGGCCTCTCGTATCAAATGTCCCTGGTTCGAGTCCCGTGATGAGCGGGATCTGACTTTGGGATTTTTCCACACAATCGGCGCGAGTACTGGTTAAGTATCCAGGAAGCAGACATCGAGCGTGATTAGTATAAGCTTAAAGCTTGTTTCGCAATCGATTTAAAATAAATAAGTTTAAACTAAAGAGCGTGATCGTATCCGCTTCAGTTTGATCACGATCTTCAGTCAACTTGTTGATTCGGATAAGACTGAACAAGACTTTCCCATTGATGGGCTCAATTATGATATGGATGGAGATGTCTGTTTTGAAATCCTATGAAGGTGAAATACTACAATTTGAAAATGTGTTTTTATAAAATTTTGATACATAATTGAAAACATTGTGGGAGAAGAGGTAATCGATCAGCTGGAGAAATTCCTCCCTTATCCACACTATTTTCAATAATGGTGTCCTGCAGAGGCGTCAGCAGTCGTCTGCATCAGGGAAACACTCTAAACTATTGAAGTTTGGTGGTGCGGACTGAGCTTTCAGTCATTGCATGCTGTTTACGGCTGATGAATTAATGATCCACTGATTTAACCCTTTCCCCTCATATAGACGCTTTCTGACGCCTCTGCAGCAGACGGCTTTTTAAAAACATAGTGACAAAAGAAGAAATTGCACAAAACGTGCAATTTCTCCTTTTGTCACAATGTTTTCCACTTTTTGTCATAGGTTTATCCATTCAATTACGGAGATTGTCTATGTTTTGACAAAATACGTTTAAAGTCGTCTGCTGCAGAATTGTCGTATGAGGGAAAGGGTTAACACAGTTTATATAACAGAATTATATTTATACCACTTCACCTCATCATGAGTTTCCCGTCTTTCTCACGGCAGTACTCCACACAACTGTCTTCACATGCAAGTCTTTACATTGATACTTATGATTCTCCATGTCTATTTATAATATTTACAGAGTGAAGTCACTTCAACATTGAAACCAGTCATTAGTTCGAAAGGATTTAGGAACTTACCTCCCTACGAACCTCAGAAATGGGACACAAAGGTAAATTATGTTTGATAATAATATTTTTGTTTCATCATCAATGTCCAAAGTCAATGCGACATGCGTCATTCGTCTTCCACCAATGGGCTCAGACTATGTGGAAAAGCAGCCAGTTGCTTGGGAAGATTATTGTGGGGAGTACTGGTGTGAGAAAACCAGTAAATGCATGAGTAGGTGAACTGGCCGCCGTGATATGACTGAAACATTGTTGAAAACGGCGTTAAACCCCAATCAATCAATCAATCGATGTGAATGTTATAACGTATGTCATGTAAACACAGTGCTTTCTTAGTCAACGATACTGGACATTCGCAGAGAGCATGTTTAATACCATCGGTCGTGGATGCCGACACTGGTTTTATATCACGTGGGATAGTTGTCAAATGCTTTCGTTAACCTTCTGACAACTTTAGAGCTTAGATAAGAACAATTGTCATAAAGTAAACATGGTACTATTTGAAAGACCCTATTTACAAGTAACACACGTTTGTTTTTGTTTCAATTAGTTTATCTTTGAGGCTCTCATGGGAGATTGGTTTGCATACATGTACTATTTCAAATGAGTGTCCTCTCTAAATAAAGCCTTTACTATTATTATTATTATATTATTAACATTATTATCATTATCATTATTATTATTATTATTATCAAGGAGTATTTCTTGTTATTTCCGGAAGAAAACAGGACATAGAGATTGATAACGTGACATTTTGGTGACATTTTAAACATCTAAGGATATAACTAAAATCAATGACGTTCGATCAGAATGAATGTTGTTCATTCGGACTGTTTCGGATTAAACCACGTCTAAATGGGTTAATTTTAACCGCACCACGCAACCGCACACCGCGTCAGAAAACATCAGTAGGTGGGAAAGGGTTAAGAGATTCGGTTAATAAAGGATAGCTTGTGAATAATTGGCCCGTCTGTTAATACCTAATCGGTATTTTTTACTCTAGGATCACCAGACCTACAACGATTGCTATAATTACGCCAATGACGTAATTACGGATACCAACGCCCAGCCTGGAAGAGCAACGCAACATCCATTTCCGGTACCTCCACAAGGTAAAGACGTGATGGTTTCTGCAATGTCTGACGGTTTAAAGGTATGTTGAAGGGATTTTTCTTTTTAGTTAAGCCTTTACCTAATACAGAGATCAGACGCCGTATGCCGCATACGCAATAGAAGGAGCTATTTCTCCCCTTTTCCCCATAGCGTGTTCATCTCTATTCCAAGTTTATGTTTTTTAAATTTTCAGACTTTGAACAATTTTGATGTTTTCAAAGCAGACGGCTTTTAAATAGCACGTCATGGAAATCGGGCTCCACTTTGCAATTTCCGGTAAAAATACTTCGAGAAATATATCTCTCGGTCTGAATAAACTTCTGTCAGTGAATATGAGATCATATGCTATGACTTCTAGTGCATATTTGTATACAAATATATATATATATATATATATATGAGCCGTTCCAAGAGAAAACCAACATAATGGACTCTGCGTTAAGTATCGACCCGTTTTAGCCTAAGCATGCCGCGCAGGCTAAACCGGACAGATACTTTTCGCCTATTGTGTATTTTCTGTTTCAGGAATAATTACTCTATACATCAATGAGACATAATGTGTCGACCCGGTTTAGCCTGCGCGCACTGCGCAGGCTGATCTGGGTCGATACATTACGCTGAGGCTATAATGTTGGTTTATATATATATATATAAACGGTGATCGGTTAAACACAGACTCTCTGTTATAAATATTTATATTTTAACTCTTTTTGGTGCCGAACTCCCCAAAGTAGACCATGTCGAGGGCTTGGCGTGAAACGGTTGTAACTAAAATTGGTAATTTTTCACGAAGGTTAATCACCTCGCCATAAAATCTTTATAGGCGTTAAAGCAATTTTCTTGGTAAACAATGGGAATTTAGGTGCCATTGCTCGTTCTGAGCAATGGCACCTAAATTTGCATTGTTTACAAAAAGGTCAAAATTGCCCCTAAACCAGGGTTTTCAAAATAGGTTTTTAGTTACAACCGTTTCACGGCAAGCCCTCGATGTTCTAAATCGGATGATTTCAATTTGCATGTTATAAGAGTATTGGAATACTTTGATGACTAAAAGACAAACAATGTTGATTTGAGATGAGACAGATAGCTACGAGCCGACTCACCTGAATATATATTGTTTGCAGAAATCTCAATATTGCATTTGTCGGTGAAAGTTATTTAGTTCCTTCATTTCCGATTGTAGGTCCTCGAGGCCCCAGACCCTGACAACCTGCCCCGTTTCTCATGGGACCTTGTGGCTCTGGTATTCTGGCCGCCGAGTGATAGCAACGACAAATGGGACTATCACATGTATAGGTAACATTCTACATCACCCTCATCGTCACTTTCATTAATTTTTTACTGAAGGAATCTTCCGAGTTGCTGAGTGGTAAGCGTATGGAATATGGAACCGGTTTGGATCCCAGCTTCCAGTGGGTGGTCATGGTAGAGTGATATTGGGAAAAGGACATTTCCTAGCCAAGTACTGGTTTGTTCATCCAGGCATTGAGAATAAGAGTTGTTGTTGGAACTTGGAAACTGTTTAAAATCCCGAAAAACAACAATATGATAATAAAAAGTGTTCTACTGTCGATTTATAGTTAGATTAACCGCAATAGGCGAAACGGGGCATTGTGATAGTTTTGATATGTGCATCACAGCAGAAGGGTAATGTAAGTAAAACCACTCGGACTTTTCATTCTAGCTTTTCTTTAGAAGTTACAGCTATAGCTGTCGTAAGTATAGTATAACGCCAATAGGTCAGTCGGTAGCGACGCAGGATGTCACGCATGGGTCAGGAGTTCTTACCCCAGCTCGGCCATCAATCTTTCTGACGTTTGACAAAAGTCAATGTGTGAAGTACTGGTGTGAGAAAGCCAGGAAACACATGGGTATGTGAACTGGCCGCCCTAATATGACTTAATTGTTTAAAAGCTGCGTTAAACCACAATTAATCAATCAATTGTCTAAGTGTAGGTGGACTCTTGGGATCTTGTTCGCAGATGACCAATGACCCACATAGCGAATTAAATGTGTAATATTTGATTTTCCTGTGTTTATTTCTCCAGACTAGACTCGGACGAGAGGCATTGGTCCCACAAGCCCGGTAAAACTCCGGTTATCAATTGTGACAACAGCGGTAAACCCATCAAAGATCCGCGCTATTGCAATAGGGGTCCTTACACGGAGTTTGTGTCGTTCTTGGAAACAAGGAAGGATAAAGTGAAGATTGTTTAAAAAGAGACAGTTAGGAAATATTATATTTACCTTATGGTAAAAGTAGATAGTAAGGAAAACTGATTATATAAGTTTGTGTAGAAGATAGACAAATATTTAATATATGTATATATATATATATATATGGATACTACAAACTTTAGGCAAGTAAAAATTGTATAAATCAGAAAACAGTTAAAAGGAAAATTGTGTCAACTTTTCGAACATGACTTACTTAACCGTATACATCGCGTCATCTTTATTTGCCTCTTGAGTAGTTTGATTTTAAACAAAGTTGAATTTATCCAGAAATTGCTCATTCCAAGCGAGTTATCCCTTTTCCACAAGCCTTTCAAAAAACGTCTATAACATAGCATGTTAACGCATCAACAATTTACGGATTTTAAAAACAGTGTATAAATTGGAGAAATTACTCATTATCAGAAAACTAATGAATGTTTTCCAATTATTCAATTGTTATATTAAGCTATTGAGATTTTCAATAATTATTCCTACGTATGTGTATATTATTAGTTTTTCAATAGCTGAACACTACTATACAATTATTGTGGGAAAGGGAGAAATGGCTCAAAACGGATAATTTCGCCTTTTCTCGTAATGTTTTCAACTATGTATAAACACTCGAGATAGTTCACTTTCATTTTCATAAATATGTCATCAAAGCAGACGTCACCGAAATACTATACTAGGTAAACGGTAACAAAGAGAAGTTTGTTCACTCAGTCAAATGTATTTAGACTGGCGTTTGGTTTTTTCCCACTAATTAATTAAAAAAAAAGAAATACGAGGAGAATATCTTATTCACTTTTTTATTTTTATCTACGTGTGATTACGACCATTAAACAAGATTGAAAGGATTTTCTTAAGGATTGCTTTGTTGTCTTTTTCTATTCCTTGTGCCACTGACCGGAACAAATAGAGTATACGAGAGTTGTTCAAAATATTAAACGGAACTTTCTTATGGCACTTTTAGTGTTAATCGGTATGATATTTCAACATTGATATGAACCGTTCCACGAGAAAACCAACATTATGGACTCTGCGTAATCTATCGACCCAGATCAGCCTGCGCAGTCCGCGCAGGCTAATCCGGGCCGATACATTCCGTCTCCGATGGATAAAGGTATAGAGTAATGATTCCTGAAACAGAAAATCCATAGAAGGCGAAAGGTGTCTGCCCGGATTAGCCTGCTCTGCTTGCATAGGCTGATCTTAGCCGATACATTACGCAGAGTCCACAATGTTGGTTTTCTCGCGGAATGGCTCATATGTATATTTGTAAGCACAAGTTTCTATAAGCGTTAATAGTTCATGCTTACGGAGGCACAGATTTCCGTTTGATGAAAACATTGGCATTTCTGATCAAGGCAGCTTTAGATACATCTAGACAATCTTATCAGAATCTCGCACCCTTTTCCATGCACTGGCTAATGCCATATTGGATTAAGAATGAGACCAAAATGAAAGGAGACAAAGGTTATTTGCTTTTGTTATAGAACGATGCTACTAAATTAGAAATGCGCTTTTATGAAAATGAGATCTAAAATTATGTATACGCTATCAAATGTGGGCGCCGATTTCGTCATCTTTGGTCAGTCCTAAATGATCCCTTTACTACTATCTGCTCTTCTGATTCGTCAGCTATGAAACCGTTCGATGGAGACCGCCTCGTTTGTGTAGTGGTAAAGCGTCTGCCTCGGTTGCGGGGAGGTCGTGTGTTCGATCCTCGGCCGGGTCACATAACAATCCGGTACTTTAAAAATGCATGTAGTAGCAGTAAAGGCTGCCTTCCTTGGCGCTTAGAGTTGCGTGGTTAGCATTACGACTGACTGACTGGTGTCAGGACAATTGTACCAGTAATACAGATAACTTACCCAGGAAACTCCGTGATATCGCTTCAAAATGGCAGAGTTCAGAGTGGCGTAAAACACTAAACGGTCTGCCGGGTCATTCTAAAGACATTTAAAAAAGGTAGTAATGGCTGCCCTCCATGGCGCTCAGGGTTGCGGGATTAGCATAACGACTGACTAGCTGGTGCCAGGACAAATGGTCAAGTAGTTCTGATAACTTACCCAGGACAGACACGCCGTTATTTAACTGAAACATTGTTGAAAGCGTCGTTAAACACCATCCAATTAATCAATAAAGCCGTCCATTCAACATCAGGAAAGTTGAATATACACATTGTATATCATAACGCGGTTAACTCTTTCAGCGCCGAATTGTTTAAAGTAGACTCTTCCATGTTCAAAATCGAGCGTCTCCATTTCTCATTGAATAACAGTTTTGGACTATTTTGATGACTAAAACAGCAAACAATGCTGATTTCAGTTGAGACAGCTCGTTACGAGCTGACTCGCCTGAATCAGTATTGTTTGCAAAAACCTCAATATTGCCTTTGGCGCTGAAAGAGTTAAAACATTTATGAAGAAATATTAACAGCCCGTTTTTAAGCATTTTCTCTTTTCAGACATGTTTGCTCAAATCGTGTTTGAAATAAAATGCCGTTATATGTAAGGGATGTTCAGATTTAATCTTTATAAATAGACAATTGTTACAAATAATGACCTTATTACAGCAAATCTAAGTCTGTTTTGAGATGTTTATTAAAGTATACAAATATGATACAAAGGAGACCTTTAACCGTCCGTTAACCTGAAATGACATTTTCAGAATCGTCTGGTGCAAAAAAAAAAAAAAAAATTGTAAAAAGAAAGTACATAGAATCGAAATAATTGTGGGGAAAATGAGAAAGGCTGAATTTGAGCAATTTTGCATTTTCCTCACACTGTTTTTAATAGTTTTCTGTGACAGAGGCGTTTAAAGTCGTCTGTATGCGGTGAAGAATTAGGTGATTTTAATCAAACTTTCCTGGATACATTTTATTGCGTCCAAGCAAAGCTATACCAGTGAGCAACCACAGCACAGGTTTTACAGTTCGTTAGAAAATATCAGAGTAAACCCCTGTTTGATCGTATTTATATCGTTGAAGAAGAAATAACATAACATGGCCATTTCAATTCAACCCATTATCTGATCCAGACGACTTTAGATATCGTATGCTGCAGACGACTTTTGATATCGTATGCAGCAGACGACTTTAGATATCGTATGCAGCAGACGACTTTATATATCGTATGCAGCAGACGACTTTAGATATCGTATGCAGCAGACGACTTTAGATATCGTATGCAGCAGACGACTTTAGATATTGTATGCTGCAGACGACTTTAGATATTGTATGCAGCAGACGACTTTTGACATGTTATGCAGCAGACGACGTTTGATATGTTATGCAGCAGACGACGTTTGATAATTTTATGCAGCAGACGACTTTTGATATTTTATGCAGCAGACGACCTTGAAAGCAATGCGGGAAAAAAAGGGAAACTTGCTCAAAATAAGCAATTTCTCCTTTGCCCATATATTTCCATCGCGACATTAAATTATAATTTCAATTCATAGATGTTAGCTTCTATTCCCCCCAGATGTTTTCAATAAAGACGTCCCGAATAATTGCGTATCAAGTAAACGTCTAACGGGATCGAACTGATGTTATTGTTGGGATAAAGCTAAACCGCCGAATTAAGAGTTGAATGAATTCAGTTTCTGAAAAGTGTTTCGATACAATGAATCTGCTCCTTGAGTTCTAGCTGAGGACACAAATAACAAGATCTTTGCCTTTCTATGTCCGTCCGGTTGGTTGATACTGCTATTTGGTCAAGAACTCTTCAACAATGGCGCGCCGTGCTACGTCTCTTGTATTAGGTCCGAATTTACAGTTCTCAAGTTTTTTCAATTCTCTCTGAAATGAAAGAATAACAACATTGATACCAACAAATCATACTTGAATGGTAACCATACATTCCGGATTCGGATCCGCATATGAACTGTTGAGTGGTTCAGGGGAAAGGGGAAAGGGCGCCGATCTCGTTATCTAAATGCCCCGAATTCGAATCCGCATATGAACAGTCTAGTGGTTCAGGGAAAGGAAATGTTGCTGGAGCTTTAACTTCAAAATCGACAACTACGTTAAAGCTCACATACAAGCTTAGATAGATGTGTTATCCCCCCCCCCCCCCAACCCCCCCCCCCCCCCCCCCCCCACCCAAGTCTTGTACCCGGCGTACTACAGTAAACTAGTACGTTAGCAGGAACCAACAATGGAAACAACATTAATCACATCCCCTTAATTATCGCTATACCATCATAGTAAATTAGTACATGAAGACTTAAATTTCGTAAATCATACAGCTTGATCGTGTAGTGTTGTAGTGGTATAGTGTAGTAGTGGTATAGTGGTGTAATGGAAAAGTGGAATATTGGTGTAATGGTATAATGTTGTAGTGGAATAGTGGTATAGTGGTTTAGTCGTGTAGTGGTATAATGGTATAGTGGTCTAGTGGTATAGCGGTGTAGCGGTGTAGCGGTATAGTGGTATAGCGGTGTAGTGTTGTAGTGTTGCAGTGATATAATGGTATAGTGGTGTAGTAATGGTATAGTAGTGTAGTGGTGATATGGTGGTGTAGTGGTATAGTGTTGTAGTGGTATAGTGGTGTAGTGGTATAGTGGTGTAGTAGTGGCATGGTGGTGTAGTAGTGGCATGGTGGTGTAGTGGTATAGTGGTGTAGTAGTGGCATGGTGGTGTAGTGGTATAGTGGTGTAGTAGTGGCATGGTGGTATAGTGGTATAGTGGTGTAGTAGTGACATGGTGGTGTAGTGGTATAGTGTTGTAGTGGTATAGTGGTGTAGTAGTATAGTGGTGTAGTAGTGGCATGGTGGTGTAGTAATATAGTGTTGTAGTGGTATAGTGGTGTAGTAGTATAGTGATGTAGTAGTGGCATGGTGGTGTAGTAGTATAGTGGTGTAGTAGTGGCATGGTGGTGTAGTGGTATAGTGGTGTAGTAGTGGCATGGTGGTGTAGTGGTATAGTGGTGTAGTAGTGGCATGGTGGTGTAGCAGTATAGTGGTATAGTGGTATAGTGTTGTAGTGGTATAGTGTTGTAGTGGTATAGTGGTGTAGTAGTATAGTGGTGTAGTAGTGGCATGGTGGTGTAGTAGTATAGTGGTGTAGTAGTGGCATGGTGGTGTAGTAGTATAGTGGTGTAGTAGTGGCATGGTGGTGTAGTAGTATAGTGGTGTAGTAGTGGCATGGTGGTGTAGTGGTATAGTGGTGTAGTAGTGGCATGGTGGTGTAGTGGTATAGTGGTGTAGTAGTGGCATGGTGGTGTAGTAGTATAGTGGTATAGTGGTATAGTGTTGTAGTGGTATAGTGTTGTAGTGGTATAGTGGTGTAGTAGTATAGTGGTGTAGTAGTGGCATGGTGGTGTAGTAGTATAGTGGTGTAGTAGTGGCATGGTGGTGTAGTAGTATAGTGGTGTAGTAGTGGCATGGTGGTGTAGTAGTATAGTGGTGTAGTAGTGGCATGGTGGTGTAGTAGTGGCATGGTGGTGTAGTAGTATAGTGGTGTAGTAGTGGCATGGTGGTGTAGTAGTATAGTGGTGTAGTAGTGGCATGGTGGTGTAGTAGTATAGTGTTGTAGTGGTATAGTGGTGTAGTAGTATAGTGGTGTAGTAGTGGCATGGTGGTGTAGTAGTATAGTGGTGTAGTAGTGGCATGGTGGTGTAGTGGTATAGTGGTGTAGTAGTGGCATGGTGGTGTAGTGGTATAGTGGTGTAGTAGTGGCATGGTGGTGTAGTAGTATAGTGGTGTAGTAGTGGCATGGTGGTGTAGTGGTATAGTGGTGTAGTAGTGGCATGGTGGTGTAGTGACATAGTGGTGTAGTAGTGGCATGGTGGTGTAGTAGTATAGTGGTGTAGTAGTATAGTGGTGTAGTAGTGGCATGGTGGTGTAGTGGTATAGTGGTGTAGTAGTGGCATGGTGGTGTAGTGGCATAGTGGTGTAGTAGTGGCATGGTGGTGTAGTGGTATAGTGGTATAGTGGTGTAGTAGTGGCATGGTGGTGTAGTGGTATAGTGGTGTAGTAGTGGCATGGTGGTGTAGTGGTATAGTGGTATAGTGGTGGCATGGTGGTGTTGTGGCATGGTGGTGTAGTGGTATAGTGGTGTAGTAGTGGCATGGTGGTGTAGTGGTATAGTGGTATAGTAGTGGTGTAGTAGTGGCATGGTGGTGTAGTGGTGATATGGTGGTATAGTGTTGTAGTGGTATAGTGGTGTAATAGTAAAATGGTGTAGTGCTATAGTAGTATATCGATATAGTGGTATATCGATATATTACCCTTAGCGAGATGTGATAGAAATCGGATATGATAGAAATAAAAAAATAAAAATTTAGACCCGCTTTCCCACATTCAATCAATTTGAGCAGTCGACTTGGAAAACATAAAGACCATAAAGAAATAGTTGATTTTGGTCAATCCCCCCATTGTTTACGATGCATGCATGTGTCGTCTGCCGCAGATGCATCAGTATGTCGGAATGATTTAACCATTTCAGTCCTACCGGCAGACGCAAAAGCAGCAGACGACTTTTGAAAACATTGTGTCAAAAAGTGCTGCAGAATTGATGTATGTGGGAAAGAGTTAAACAAACAACTTGGAAAATGTTTAGAATTTATAGTTAAATTATTGCATAGAAATGTAAATTGTATCAACAGTAAAAAAATCCTCATTTTGAACAAATTCTCTATTTGTCACAATGTTTTCAGACGTCGTCTACTGCAGATACGTCGGCATATGCGAAAGGGTCACTTCAACAGGATCAGTGGATGATGAAATGCCAATCGTCTCCTGTTGTAACGAGCTCGAACGTGTAACACGCAATATCAACCGTTTCCCCCATATGACATTTCTTAAGTCGTCTGCTTAGAAAATATAACCAGGAAAACAAATGCTACATCTCGGAAGCAGTGAAATGTTATTTTGAAGCATAGCTTAAGAAAACATCGTGGGAAATAGAGAGACTGACCGTTTTTTAGCAATGTTTGTCCCCCACCCCGAACTGTTTTTATAGTCGATTGCTGGAAAAGGGAGTGAAATTTTGTCTTTGTCAGGGAAGGGGTTAACCCTTTCCCTCATACGACAATTCTGCAGCAGACGACTTTGAACTTACTTTGTCAAAACATAGAAAATCTCCATAGTTGAATGGATAACCTATGACAAAAAGTAGAAAACATTGTGGCAAAAGGAGAAATTGCACGTTTTGTGCAATTTCTTCTTTTGTCTCTATGGTTTCAAAAATCCTTCTGCTGCAGAGGCGTCAGAAAGCGTCTATATGAGGGAAAGGGTTAAATATAAATACCAAAAGGATGTCATGTCTTGATGCAATACCGTCATAACGGAATCTGGGTAACGCGTTCAGTTACAATTGTTTGTGTTTAACTGTGTATGTCCAGTGATTGGAGAACAGGGTTAGTATAAAATGGTTGGGCCTGCAGCTTTAGTCCACACTGCTTGAGGAATAGTTAGCTGTGTACGACGAGGGTAAACAATCGCAGGGAACCAACTTTCTGCAACCAAAACGGTTGATTAGTAGCTAGCTAAGTGCGAGGTAATATATAGACAAAACTCTCGAACGAACGTTTGCTGACCAAAATAACCCATCTCAGGTAAGTTTTGAAAATACATTCATATTCTCCAACTTTGTACATTTTTGTAAGGCACTTTTCTTAGATTGAAGTCACATTACAGGCTAATTTGTCAGCGACAATCGCATTACTTAATCCATATTCCCACATACAGACGCTTTCCAACGTTTGTGGCAAAAGCAAGAACTTGCTCATAATGAGATCATTTCTCACTTTGCCATAATGTTTTCAACTGTATTCAATAATTATGCTATCTTTTATAGAGACTGCTGCAGAGTTGCTGTATGTTGGAAAGGGTGGTTAACACCATAAAACTGACTGCCCTGTGTCATTATAAATATCAATTTATATCCTATTTAACAATATTTAAACGGATGTTTATCCTACAAGTGTCCATCAAACTGACCACGAACTTGAAGACGATGCATGCAGATGTATGTTGTTAACTTTTTCAACGCCGAAGGCAATAATGAGTTTTTTTGCAAACAATGCAGATTCAGGCGAGTCAGCTCGTAACGAGCAGTCTCACATGAAATCAGCATTGGTTGCCTTTTAGTTATAAAAATATTCCAAAATCTCATTACAAGAGACTTGGAGACGCCCGATTTTAAAGAAGGAAGAGTCTACTTAGAACAATTCGGCGCTGAAAGAGTTAGAGTATATGAGCTGCATCTGGCAATTTGGGTTGTTATTAAATGTCCGATTTGTCATCATTTTAAGTTACATCGGTCCCACAACTATAGGGGTTACACTTCTAGGTTCTTGTCAGAAGATGATTAAAAACATGTATCACATGACAATGCTTGTATCCGATCTAATATTCCCATTACGTATTTTTTTATATTTAACATGTTTAATATAACATGATCGAGTCACTATTTTTGTATTCATCCGCGAATGTTAACTAAGAAACAAAATAAAGGGACCATTATCGGTCATAAAAAAATGTTATTAGTTAACAGTTTATTAAGTATTACATGTTGGATCTATTTTCTGACCGCGAAAACCCGATTTTCTTTTTGTGTTTCGTCATGTGATATAAAAGAATCTGACATTCGTTGTCATTTCATAAAATGTTATCAAACTCGTTCAGGAAATTTGTAATTAAGCTCACCAAATAAGAAATTTCTTAAACTCGTTTAATAAAACTTTATATGAAATGACAACTCATGTCAGATCCTATATGTATCTTTATAACATATAGGCAAAACGTGAATATTCTGGTGTAACTTTGTAGATGCAATAAGACCTAAATCGGCAGATCTGGCTCATACTTTTTTACTTAAAATGTTTGCCATATGAAAACGTACTTCATGCATCTGTCGCAGACTGCTCATTATGGGTAAAAAAAATGGCCATAATAGTTTCAACTTATTTAATCAAAGGACTTTCACTTAAAAAGAATAGTCCACGTTCCTTGATGTTTTCAAAGTCGTTTGTTGCAAACTTGTTATATTTTAGAAAGGGTCAGTGTTATTAGTTGACTATTGTAGAAAAAACCGGTCTAGGTACTTAAAGAAAAAACAAAACGTGGTTTAACATTTTTATGAACTCGTGAATGAAAGGAAAGATATCATATACTGTCAACGATTAATATGTAACAAAACTCCACAACGGTTTACACTTCCTATGAACTCATTCATTAAAGAAAGCAACACATTGTAAACAAATGAAACCTTAAAGACTTTCTTTTAGAACATCGCTACATTAGCATTGACTTCCTAATTGAACAATGATAGGATATTTAGTTTTAATTACAATGAAAGATAATGACTGAGATGTATTAAAATGGAGATTTTTTTGGTTTACAAAACCAATCTTAATTTGAAGGTAACATTCTCGTTAGGGATAAACTCGATACTTGGAATGATAAACGTGTTCACAAAGAAAACACTTATAAGAACTGAATAGAATATTTTAAGTGCATGTATAGCTGAGACACCGTGATTCCTCCTCGCCTAATTACAGATAGATCACTACTGGAAATACAAGACAACATTAACAAGGAAAAACGAAGAAAACGTTATTTTACAACTTAGCAACATAACAAAGTATTTTATTAAGGAATATTAATCTCAAATGCGATTGTTTTGAAAGCTACCGTAGAAACTACTACTACTACAAAAAAAGCAATAATTATAATATTAAATAAACTAAATATCTTTAATAACAATGATGATGATGATGATGATGATGATGATGATGATGATGATGATGATAATAATAATAATAATAATAAAACCAATAATAATGTTTTAAAAAAATAACGAAAAGTAATTATTATGATAATTAATTCAATTCAATTCAATTCAATAATTGATTGGCAAACATTTGTCTATGGCCATCTACAAAGCGGAAAAATATGGCTAAGACAAAAGAAAATACGTAAACAACTATACAATATGTCAGATAAATAGAGGTACACAGTAAGGATAGGTTAGGGAACACAAACAAACTTTATTACGTCATCGTGAATAGAATAACCTTCCGAAATATATCTACATAAATGTATTAATACTTTCCGTTTTGAATTAGTGTTAATATCTCTTCTAAAGTTCGAATTTGTATTGTAAGGATTTTGTGTCGTTTGCAACAGTATTTCAGTTATATCTAGCCGACAAAAAACAAACTTATTCATGATCCCTGTGTGACTTTCCAGTGCTAGGCTAGGACATGTACCTGGCCACTCAATCATAAGCGCCAAGCAGGTGCGAAACCTGGATAAATTCGATAAAACATTTTGAAAACAATTATAGAGGAAAGTACGATTATTGAATAGAGTTGAAAGCATTGTGGCAAAGTGAGAGAAAATGTCATCAAAGGAAAGTATGTTTTTTGAATAGAGTTAAAAGCATCATGGAAAAATGAGAAAATGTCTACAAGGGACAGTATGATTATTGAATACTGCTGAAAGCATTGCGGCAAAAGACAAAACGTCATCAAAGGAGAGTCGGGTTTTTGAATAGAGTTGAAAGTATCGTGGCAAAATGAGAAAATATATACAAAGGATAGTATGATTGGCTATCAAATATTGCTGAAAGCATTGTGGCAAAATGAGAAAAATGTCTTTAAAGGAAAATATGTTTTTTTAATGGAGTTGAAAGTATCGTGGAAAAATGAGAACATGTCTACAAAGGATAGTATGATTATTGAATACTGCTGAAATAATTGTGATAAAAGACAGAATGACATCACAGGAGAGTAGGGTTTTTGAATAGAGTTGAAAGTATCGTGGCAAAATGAGAAAATGTCTTCAAAGGACAGTATGATTATTAAATATTGCTGAAATAATTATGATAACAGAGAACATTTTGCCACGATGTTTTCACGTGTTGCATGCTGCATGCTGCATGCTGCATATACTTCGGCAAGTGAGTAACGGTTAAAAGGATAATAATGCTGTGAAGATCCGATGCCCGAAGTTGATATATAGTTATCTGTTATACAGCTAAAGCATCGGTAGTTTAAAAGATGTCGGGAGCAGACGTTAAATTTGAAGTGACGCTGCATGTTTACTCGGGACGTCCGGATCCCTCGTGGGTAATTGACGAACATCACTCGAGATTCCACGAGATCCAGAATAGACTCGGCGAGATTCCATGTTCTCTTATTCCGAATCGTAAGTTATTCGTCTAGAATTAATTTGATAATACCTTTTCCTGATATATAGAGATGACATTTGGCGCCTTTGCTGCAGACGATTTTTATTAGAAATTGGTCAAAACAGCAGACGGCTTTTTGAAAACATAGTGACAAAAGAAGAAATTGCACAAAACGTGCAATTTCTCCTTTTGCCACAATGTTTTCCACTTTTAGTCATAGGTTATCCATTCAATTAAAGAGATTTTCTATGTTTTGACAAAATATGTTCAAAGTCGTCTGCTGCAGAATTATCGTATGAGGGAACGGGTTAGTAGTATTATCATGATATCTTTTTATCGGTCACTTCCACCGGCAATTATCGAGTCTATATATAGAGCGATATTGTACGGAAATAGCCGTGTCAACTATTGAGATGTTCTATGTTTTGACAAAATATGTTCAAAGTCGTCTGCTGCAGAATTGCCGTATGAGGGAAAGGGTTAACACACGTCTGAATGTGGGGAACGAGTTGTTCTATAACACATTTACAGGTTTGGGTTATCGAGGATTCACTATAAGGAAGATCGAGCCATTTCCAAAGAAAACTCACACGCTGATTCTGAGCGGTCATGCCAAACTGGAAACTCTTCTGTTAGAGACGGCCCCTAACCTTGGCCATGATTTAAAGGAACACGTGTTGTCGGTCATCAACGATAAGAAGGGGGTACGTACCGTTTTAACCATTTCCCTCATACAAATAATCTGCAGCAGGCGTCTTTGAAAGCATCAAGAGATAAACAGGAAATAATAGAGTTGAAAACATTGTGGCAAAAGGGGAAGCTGCTCATTATTAACCCTTTCCCTCATACGACAATTCTGCAGCAGACGACTTTGAACATTTTTCGTCAATACATAGAAAATCTCCATAATTAAATGGATGACACTATGACAAAAAGTGGAAAACATTGTGGCAAAAGGAGAAATTGCACGTTTTGTGCAATTTCTTCTTTTGTCACTATGTTTTCAAAAAGCTGTCTGCTGCAGAGGCGTCAGAAAGCGTCTATATGATGGAAAGGGTTAAGATAAACGATGATTCAGATTACATAATGTACTTGCATAGACTACCTGTATGGAAACCGGCGTGGCCGAGTTATAAGCGTTACGGATATTCGACCGGGCGTCCCGGGTTTGACTCCCGCTCGAGGCTGTCATGTTGGAAAACATTTGGGCATTCAACATTCCCTAGCCTAATATATCTCCCGGATAGTCGAGTCAGGGATCACAAATAAATTTTCTTTCGTCGTGATACAGCTGATATACTCTCGTTAACGGCATAAAACATACATGCATTCCCATTGTAATCATGTTTTCTCTGAAAGCTTCGAGGATTTGTTAAAAAAAGGATCACGATCTTCACTGTTCACTTATGACTTATATACAATACAATACAATACATTGTATTACATTCAGGCACATTTGCCTATAGTAAATTACAAACAAGTATGTACAATTTACAAAACGTTAACCCTTACGAAAAGCAAATATAAAATAAATTATGAATATTAAACAATTTTTCCGACAATAAACACAATGACTATAACAATAGAAACATATACAATAAGTGCATACCAATGTCAAACTATATAACTGTATACATATAGGATCCATCATGAGTTTTTTTGGAGATCAAGATTTCTTAAATGAGTCTAGAAAAAGACGGTTATTAACCGAGCCTCTTGGCGAGGTTAATAACTCTCTTTTTCGAGACGAATTTAAGAAATCTTCTCCAAAGTAAAACGAGTGATGGATTCTTTTATCACCTGAACAGTGTGTTTTAATGAAAAATATTGACAACATCAAAACAAAGACCGAATAACATATTCTTCATAAGAACTTGTGATTCACCGCATAAAAAAGTAGTCCTCATCATTTTTGAATAAGAAGAAAAAAACAAACAATGTCTTAAACAATTAAGACTCGTTATTTATTCAAAATAACGTATTATTGCATTTTTCAATGTGTAAAATTTAACAACTTAACAATAAACATAATAAAGATAAAGGTCAAAATGACGTCATTAGTAGTCGCGTGTATGACGTGTTTTTGATATCACACATGTTGGATATCGTTGTTCCGTGATTTGTTCTCAACTTGAAAATAAGGGTATTTATGTGATAAATACGGAATATTATGTTGTGGGGTGGATAAATGAGTTCGTATTCCACGACAAGTAGCGTGGGAAAATCGATATCTTACGAGACCGTAGGTCGAGCTAAGATATGGATTTCCCCACGCTACGCGTCGTTAATACGAACTCAATTATCCACCCCACAACATAATATTGCTTTTATTACATACCTACAATCTATGAGCAGCGAAAATTTATTGAGTTTACATTTTATTAACCGTAAAATTAAGATTATGAAGGGCGGATGAATATCGCTTCAATGATTACGCCACGCCCCATAATGCATTCCAATACGTATGCTCCGCCCAATATCGTCATCAAACCGGTTAACGTCACTGTATGACGTCACAATCTTGTATTTACACCGCATATAGATACGGAATTTTAATCTGTCGTGGTGTATTTGCGCATGTCAATATGTGTGTATTTCCACCGGAAAATAAACAGGCATGTAATAAATACGGAATATTACGTTGCGGGAGCGATAAAAGGGTTTGTATTGCAGGACAAGTAGCGTGGAAAAATCGATATCTTACGAGACCGAAGGTCGAGTAAGATATGGATTTTCCCACGCTACGAGTCGTGCAATACGTACCCATTTATCGCTCCCGCAACGTAATATTCCTTTTATTATATACCTACGATCTATGAAGAGCGAAAAAACTATTAAATATACAGATTCAATACATTGTGTATTGGGGATACCTCGCTGAAAGTATTCCGCGCACTGTCTGACGTCACAATCTTGTATTTACACCGCATGTAGATACGGAATTTTAATCTGTCGTGGTGTATTTGCGCATGTCAATCTGCATGTATTTCCACCGGAAAATGTACAGGCATATAATAAAGTCTGATATCGGTCTACACCACACATCCATATCCCACAATTTACATTGATAGCGTACTCGGGTACATATATAAAATTATATATAAGCTTGTTAGAAGCTTTAGTCACCTTGTGTAGATTCGGATAAGACTGAACAGTTGTACACGCCGTTCTGAACCTACAGTATCCAGAAATGTCAACTTGTCGATTTCCAATTGATGGGCTTAATTATGATATTGTCTGTTTTGAAATCCTACGATGGTAAAATACTACAATTTGAAAATGTGTTTTTATAAAATTTTGATACAGAATTGAAAACATTGTGGGAGAAGAGGTAATCGATCAGCTGGAGAAATTCCTCCCTTATCCACAGTATTTTCAATAATGGTGTCCTGCAGAGGCGTCAACAGTCGTCTGCATCAGGGAAATACTCTAAACTATTGAAGTTTGGTGGTGCGGACTGAGCTTTCAGTCATTGCATTCTGTTTAAATTATGATCCACTATTTCAGGTTTAACCCTTTCCCTCATACGACAATTCTGCAGCAGACGACTTTGAACATATTTTGTCAAAAAATGGAAGATCTCTATAATTGAGTGGATAACCTATGACTAAAAGTGGAAAACATTGTGGCAAAGGAGAAATTGCTCGTTTTGAGCAATTTATTATTTTTGTCACTATGTTTTCAAAAAGCCGTCTGCTACAGAGGCGTCAGAAAGCGTCTATATGAGGGAAAGGGTTAATTGACACAGTTTATAACAGAATTGTATTTATTTCACTGCGGCCACTTCACCTCATTGTGTGTTTCCCGTCTTTCTCACGTCAGTACTCCACACAACTGTCTTCACATGCAAGTCTTTACATTGATAATTATGAATCTCCATGTCTATTTATAATATTTACAGAGTGAAGTCACTTCAACATTGAAACCAGTCATTAGTACGAAAGGATTTAACTTACCTCCCCCCTACGAACCTAAGCAATGGGACTCACAGGTAAATTATGTTTGATAATAATATTCCGTTTAACTCTTTCAGCGCCAAAGGATATATTGAGTGTTTTTAAAACAATACATATTCAGGTGAGTCAGATCGTAACGAGCCGCCTCATCTGAAATCAGCATTGTTTGCATGTTAGCTATAAAAATAGTCCAAAACTTTTTTTTAAGTGAGAAATGGAGACGTCCGATTTGGATCATGGAAGAGTCTAGTTTAAACAATTCGGCGCTGAAAGAGTTAACTCCTCCTGTTGGCGATTGATAAATAAACACCAATAGTTTGCTAGATTAACAGTTAATAGTATGAGAAAAGGATATAATGGGACTTTCTATACATCTGTAATTATATACAAAACACCTCTTTCAAAGTTTTGCGGTCTTTTCAGTATATCATCATTCGGTGAAAGTATAAATGAATGTGATTCCTGAATCCAGGAATCATGCTAGGGTTATTAAACAGTTGTATGCATAAATCAATGACCACCTACGAAATAGAGCTTTTGTTTCATCATCAATGTCAATATGAGGTTCCGATCCCAGGATGCTCGACATGAAGGTATCTGGAGGATCGGAGTCTTATTCGACTGCTAGCTCGATGTGAATGGCCGAGCCCCGGTAGCTCAGTCGGTAGCGACGCGGGCTGTCAATCCAGGGGTTGTGAGTTCGAATCCCGACTCGGCCAACTTTCTTTCCGACGATTGACAAAGGTCAATGCGACATGCGTCATTCGTCTTCCACCAATAGGCTCAGTCTATGTGGAAAAGCAGCCAGTTGCTTGGGAAGATTGTTGTGTGGAGTACTGGTGTGAGAAAACCATGAAATGCATGAGTAAGTGAATTGGCCGCCGTGATATAACTGAGAAATTGTTAAAAACGGCGTTAAACTCCAATCAATCAATCAATCGATGTGAATGTTATATCGTATGTCTTGTAAGAACAGTGCTTTCTAAGTCAACGATACTGGACATTCGCCGCAGAGAGCATGTTTAATACCATCGGTCGTGGACGCCGACACTGGTTTTATATCACGTGGGATAGTTGTCAAATGCTTTCGTTAACCCTTTCCTTCATATAGACGCTTTCTGACGCCTCTGCAGCAGACGGCTTTTTGAAAATATAGTAACAAAAGAAGAAATTGCACAAAACGTGCAATTTGGAAAAATTTCTCCTTTTGTCACAATGTTTTCCACTTTTAGTCATAGGTTATCCATTCAATTATAGAGATTTTCCATTATTTGACAAAATATGTTCAAAGTCGTCTGCTGCAGAATTGTCGTATGAGGGAAAGGGTTAACCTTCTGACAACTTTAGAGCTTAGATAAGAGCAATTGTCATAAAGTAAACATGGGTTTATGTACTCGCTGACATATTGTAGCATTATCCGGGTCGTCACTCATCCTCGATCGATAATTGACTGATTGATTGATTGATTGATTGATTGATTGATTGATTTATTGATTGATTGATTGGAGTTTAACGCCGTTTTAAAGCAGTTTTTGAGTCATATCACGGCGGCTAGTTCACCTACTCATGTGATTCCTGGTTTCCTCACACCAGTACTGCACACAACATACTTTCCAAGCAACTGGTTGCTTTTCAACATAGACTGTTAGCCCATTGGTGAAAGATGGATGACGCTTGTCACAGTGACTTTTGTCAAACGTCGGAAAGAATGTTGGCCGAGCTGGGGTTCGAACTCGCAACCCCTGGATTGATCGCTAATTGTCACATGCGTTAGCGACACCTTTAGCGGTCATCGGCAATTCGGCATAATTCCTTATTGATGAAACTAAATGCGGTGGATTCATCTTGATATGTATTTATTCTTTACATGTTATTAATCTGTATAAAAGAGTCATTCAGCAATCTAAGAAAACCTATGATACAATCAGGGCATGCCAAAACACATAGTATTGCGACCCGCTTTGGCACGTATGTTTGGATTGAAGAAGAGGGCTTAAACTCTTGTTTTACGTCGGATGTAACGTCTAATGGTTGTTTCTAATACAGACGGACATTTTAGGTTCCGCTGAAACTATGCATTGACATGAGCTCAAATGAACTATCACTCGTAGATGCGACAAGTCACACGCAGTTCATTGTATTTCATGAACCTTTACACAATATTTGGATATGTGGCTGTTCTACAATACAGTTATAGACATAACAATGTTAAGTCCATATTTATATATGTATGTATAATTGAGACGTCCCGATATAAAAACCAACATTGTGGACTCTGCATAAAGTATCGACGCGGATCAGCCTAAGCATGCCGTGCAGGCTTACCCGGGTAGACACTTTTCGCCTCCTGTGCATTTTCTGTTTCAGGAATCATTACTCTGCTGATCTGGTTCGATATATTTTGCAGAGGCCATAATGTTGGTTTTCTCTTGGGACGACTCAATTGTAATATTAAGTTGTTTATAAGTAACACACGTTTGTTCTTGTTTCATTTTGTTTATCTTTGAGACTCTCATGGGATATTGATTTGCATACATGTACTATTTCAAATGAGTGTCCTCTCTAAATGAAGCCTTTATTATTATTATTATTATTTTTTTTTTTTTATTATTTTTTTTTTTATTATATTATTAACATTATTATCAATTTCATTATTATTATCGTGGTAGTGCAATCGGACTCTTTCTTGTTATTTCCGGAAGAAAACAGGACATAGAGAATGATAACGTGACATTTTGGTGACATTTTAAACCTCTAAGGATGTAACTAAAATCAATGACGTTCGATCAGAATGAATGTTGTTCATTCGGACTGTTTCGGATTAAACCACGTCTAAATGAGTTACTTTTAACCGCACCACGCAACCGCACACCGCGTCAGAAAACATCAGTTAGTGGGAAAGGGTTAAGAGTTTCGGTTAATAAAGGATAGCTTGTGAATAATTGGCCCGTCTGTTAATACCTAATCGGTATTTTTTACTCTTGATCATCAGACCTACAACAATTGCTACAATTACGCCAATAACATCATTACGAATACCTTCGCCGAGCCTGGAAGAGCATCGAACCATCCGATTACGTCACCTCCCACAGGTCAAAAAGTGAAGGATTCTGCAATAGCTGACGGTTTAAAGGTATGGTGAAGAGATTTTTCTTTTTAGTTAAGCATACGCATTTTGAAAACTTTTTGGAAACAAAACTAGCTTAGAAGGAGATATTTCTTCCCCTTTTCCCCATAGTGTGTTCATCTCTATTCCAAGATTGTGTTTTTCAAATTTTCAGACGTTGAACAATTTTGATGTTTTTCAAAGCAGACGGCTTTTAAATAGCACGTCATGGAAATCGGGCGCCACTTTGCCTTTTCCGGTAAAATACTTCGAGAAATACATCACCTCGGTCTGAAATGAACTTCTGTCAGTGGATATGAGATTATATGCTATGACTTCGAGTGCATATTTGTATAGATCTACATATATATATGAGCCGTTCCATGAAAAAAAAAACATAATGGACTTTGCGTAAACTATCGACCCGTTTCAGCCTAAGCATGCCGCGCAGGCTAAACCGGACAAACACTTTTCGCCTCTTATGTATTTTCTGTTTCATGAATCATTACTCTATACTTATATCGCCATGAGACAGAATGTGTCGGCCCGGATTAGCCTGCGCGCACTGCGCAGGCTGATCTCGGTCGATACATTACACAGAGGCCATACTGTTTGTTTTCTCGCGGGACGACTCATATTATGTATTAGGCGATCGGTTAAACACAGACTCTATGTTATAGATATTTTTTTATTACATACCTATCCAAATTTTGCATTGAAATTTAAGTGACATAAAATCAATATCAATTTTTAAAAAAATGATAACTAACACTGTGACGATAACACTTTTAGTTTTTTTATATCATCACTAGTGATGATATCATTTTTGCCGGAACTCCTTTTTTTAGATTTGGAACATCTTTGGAATTTAAAGTGGGTTTAATACTAGGAATTTTAAAAAAACTGAGACCGAATACTAGAAAAATGACGTCACGTCAGCGGTTTTGACGTCATAACGCTAGTCATTTAGCGCCAAATAGAAGCAGCAGTATTTGGTTACGTAACATTCATACGCCAAGTCATTTTCTTTTTATATGTTTCTTTAAAATAAAGGGGAGATTTATTCCAGATATATAATAAATAGAATAACTAACTGCATGTTTTTGATATCGAATTTATGTCACTCGGGAACAAAGGGGTAATTTGGTGTAAAATCACTCAACCTACGGTTTCGTGATTTTAACCAAATTACCCCTTTTTTCCCTTGTGACATAAATTCTATATCAAAAACATGTAGTTAGTTATTCTCTATATATTATAAATGACGTCGCCGGGAGTGTAATAAAGCCGTTGTATAAATTGCGTATTCAACTAGTGTAATAACAATGCTACGTAACGTCATAATGGAAAGCATTGGAAATGACCGCGCTATATAGCGACGTTATATATATTTTGCGCTAATAATCGTCGAATTGGAATTTATGATATAAATAGCATATAACATTCGTGGTCATTCAATACAAAATTTTATTAAACTCGTTTTCTAAAATTGCTAAAAACTCGCCAAGGCTCGTTGTTATCAATTTTAGAAAACTCGTTTAATAAAATGTCGTATTGAATGACCACTCATGTAATATCCTCTATATATTTTAACTTGTTTTGGTGCCGAATTCCCTAAAGTAGACCATGTTCAAAATCGGATGACTTCAGTTTTCATGTAATAAGAGTCTTGGAATACTTTGATGACTAAGAGACAAACAATGTTGATTTGAGATGAGACAGACGAGCCGACTCACCTAAATATATATTGTTTGCAGAAATCTCAATATTTCATTTGTCGGTGAAAGAGTGAATACGTTTTTAGTTCGTTCATTTCCGATTGTAGGTAGTCAATGCTTCAGACCCTGAAAAACTGTCCCAATTCACATGGAACCTTGTGGCTCTGGTATTCCGGCCGCCGAGTGATATCAACGACCATGTCTGGGACTTTCACTGGTATAGGTAACGTTCTACATCGTCATCATCGGTTTTCTACTGCAGGAATCTTTCGTGGCCGATTGGTTAGCGTATGGGATATGGAACCGGTTTGGATCCCAGCTTCCGGTGGGTGGTCATGGTGGATTGACCTTGGGAAAAGTACATTTCCTAGCCTAGTACTGGTTTGTTCACCCAGGCATTGAGAATAAGTGTTTTTATAACTTGAATAATGTTGGAACTTCTTGGAAACGGTTTAAAATCCCGAAAACAAAAATGTGATGATAAAAAGTGTTCTAAAGTGGTCTAAGCATCACAGCAGAAGGGTAATGGAAGTAAAACCACTCGGACTTTCATTCTAGTTTTTCTTTAGAAGTTACATCTATAACTGATCTAAGTGTAGTAGAACCCCAATATGTCAGTCGGTAGCGACGCAGGATGTCACGCCGATAGGTCAGTCGGTGTCACGCCAATAGGCCAGTCGGTGTCACGCCGATAGGTCAGTCGGTGTCACGCCAATAGGTCAGTCGGTCTCCCGCCAAAAGGTCAGTCGGTGTCACGCCGATAGGTCAGGCGGTGTCACGCCAATAGGTCAGTCGGTGTCACGCCGATAGGTCAGTCGGTGTCACGCCAATAGGTCAGTCGGTAGCGACGCAGGATGTCACGCCAATATGTCAGTCGGTAGCGACGCTGGATGTCACGCAATGGTCGAGAGTTCTTACCCCAGCTCGGCCATTAATCTTTCTGACGTTTGACAAAAGTCCATGTGTGAAGTACTGGTGTGAGAAAGCCAGGAAACATATGGGTATGTGAACTGGCCGCCCTAATATGACTTAATTGTTTAAAAACTGCGTTAAACCACAATAAATCAATCAATTGCCTAAGTGTCGGTGGACTCTTGAGATCTTGTTCGCTGATTACCAATGACCCACAATGCAAATTAAATGTGTAATATTTGATTTTCCTGTGTTTATTTCTGCAGACTTGACTCGGACGGGCATTGGTCCCACAAGCTCGGTTCAACTCCGGTTACCAATATTGACGACCACAATCACCTCATCATAGATCCGCGCACTTGCGCTAAGGGTCTTTACGAGTTTGTGTCGTTCTTGTATACAAGGCAGGATATAGTGAAGATTCTTTAAAAAGAGACAGTTAGGAAATATTAGATTAACCTTGTGGTGAAAGTAGATGGTAAGGAAAACTGATTATATAAGTTTGTGTAGAAGATAGACAAAAATTTAATATATATATATATACATATATATGGATACTACATACTTTAGGCAAGTAAAAATTGTATAAATCAGAAAACAGTTAAAAGGAAAATTGTGTCAACTTTTCGAACATGACTTACTTAACCGTATACATCGCGTCATCTTATTTGCCTCTTGAGTAGTTTGATTTTAAACAAAGTTGAATTTATCCAGAAATTGCTCATTCCAAGCGAGATCTCCATTTTCCACAACCCTTTCAAAAGACACCTATAACATAGCATGTTGACGTATCAACAGTTTACGGCTTTTAAAAACAGTGTATAAATTGGAGAAATTACTCATTATTAGAAAACTAATGAATGTTTTCCCAATTATTCAATTGTTATATTAACCCTTTCAGTCGTATGGCAATTCTGCAGCAGACGACTTTGAACGTATTTTGTCAAAAAATAGAAAATCTCCATAATTGAATGGATAACCTATGACAAAAAGTGGAAAACATTGTGGCAAAAGGAGAAATTGCACGTTTTGCGTTTTGTGCAATTTCTTCTCTGGTCACTATGTTTTTAAAAAGCCATCTGCTACATGTAGAGGCGTCAGAAAGTGTCTATATGAGGGAAAGGGTTAAGCTATGGAGATTTTCCATAATTTTACCTGCGTATATGTATATTATTGGCGCTTCAATAGCTGACAACTGCCGTACAATTATTGTGGGAAAGGGAGAATTAGCTCAAAACAGGTAATTTCTCCTTTTCTCATAATGTTTTCATCTATGTATACGAACTCGAGATAGTTCACGTTCTTTTTCATAAATATGTCATCAAAGCAGACGACACTTAAATTCTATGACAGGTAAACGGTAAAAAAGAGAAGTTTGTTGTTCACCCAGTCAATTGTATTTAGTTTGACCTTTTTTTTTTCAACCAATTAATTAAAAATAGAAATATGAGGAGAATATCGCTTGAATCTTATTCACCTGTTTGTATATACGTTTGATTACTACCATTAAACAAGATTGAAAGGATTTTCTTAAGGATTGCTTTGTTGTCTTTTTCTATTCCTTGTGCCACTGACCGGAACAAATAGAGTATACGAGAGTTGTTCAAAAGATTAAACGGAACTTTCTTATGGCACTTTTAATCGGTATGATCTTTCAACATTGATATGAACCGTTCCACGAGAAAACCAACATTATGGACTCTGCGTAATATATCGACCCAGATCAGCCTGCGCAGTCCGCGCAGGCTAATTCGGGCCGATACATTCCGTCTCAGATGGATAAAGGTATAGAGTAATGATTCCTGGAACAGAAAATCCACAGGAGATGAAAAGTGTCTGCTCGGATTAGGCTTCTCAGCTTGCGTAGGCTGATCTTAGCCGACACTTTACGCAGAGTCCACAATGTTGGTTTTCTCGCGGAAGGGCTCATATGTATCTTATTTGTAAGCAACAGTTTCTATATGCGTTAATAGTTCATGGTTACGGAGGCACATGTTTCCGTTTGATGAACAAGTTTGCATGTCTGAACAAGGCAGCTTTAGATCATCATGTACATCTAGACAATCTTATCAGAATCTCCACAAATTGACACAATTTTCTAACTAGAATGTGTAAGTAATCTGTGAACATTGTAAATCTTAATCAAACTGTGCGGATCCTCTGGCTTATTTGGATCTGTAATCTTCACTAAATCCAGCTCGCACCCTTTCCCATGCACTGGCTAATACCATATTGGATTAAGAATGAGACCAAAATGAAAGGTGTTATACGATGCCCCTAAAGGAGACAAAGGTTATTTGCTTTTGTTATAGAACGATGCTACTAAATTAGAAATGGGCTTTTATGGAAATGAGATCTAAAATTATTTATACACTATCAAATGTGGGCGCCGATTTCGTCATCTTTGGTCAGTTCTAAATGATCCCTTTACTACTATCTCGAGGGCTTGGCGTGAAACGGTTGTAACTAAAAACCTATTTTGAAAATCCTGGTTTAGGGGTAATGTTGACACCTTTGTAAACAATGCAAATTTAGGTGCCATTGCTCAGAACGAGCAATGGCACCTAAATTTCCATTGTTTACCAACACAAAATGATTTAACGCTTATAAAGACTTTATGGCGAGGGGATTAACCATGGTAAAAAAAATACAAATTTTAGTTACAACCATTTCACGCCAAGCCCTCGATCTGCTCTTCTGATTCGTCAGCTATGACACCATTCGATGGAGACCGTCTCGTTGGTGTAGTGGTAAAGCGTCTGCCTCGGTTGCGGGGAGGTCGTGTGTTCGATTCTCGGCCGGGTCATATAACCATCCGGTACTTTAAAAATGCATGTACTAGCAGTAAAGGCTGCCTTCCTTGGCGCTTAGAGTTGCGTGGTTAGCATTACGACTGACTGACTGGTGTCAGGATAAATGTACCAGTGATACAGATAACTTACCCAGGAAACGCCGTGATATCGCTTCAAAATTGTTCAGATCGGCGTAAAACACTAAACGGTCTGCCGGGTCATTCCAAAGACTTTAAAAAAGGGTAGTAAAAGCTGCCCTCCATGGCGCTCAGTGTTGCGGGATTAGCATAACGACTGATTAGCTGGTGCCAGGACAAACGGTCAAGTAGTTCTGATAACTTACCCCAGGACACGCCGTTATATAACTGAAACATTGTTGAAAGCGTCGTTAAACACCATCCAATTAGAGACATTAGTGATAATTATATTATCTCCCTTGTCAGATAAAGACCAAATTATAAGTGCACCATCCAGTGAAAAGAAACC
This sequence comes from Serripes groenlandicus, assembly GCA_031761405.1. NCBI lineage: Eukaryota > Metazoa > Mollusca > Bivalvia > Cardiida > Cardiidae > Serripes > Serripes groenlandicus. Next base: position 61,511,863 of record JASEVX010000009.1, on the reverse strand, counting down.
AATGATAAAAACAGAGGAAACCAAATGATAGGACCTAGCTAGATGTAGAGAGTATTAAAGGGAGATAACTGACCGATGTCTCCCATTAATCAAAAAGTCGTCCAGACAACATCAGGAAAGTTGAAGATACACATTGTATATCATAACACGGTTAACTCTTTCAGCGCCGAATTATTTAAAGTAGACTCTTCCATGTTCAAAATCGGGCGTCTCCAATTCTCATTGAATAAAAGTTTTGAACTATTTTGATGACTAAAAAAGCAAACAATGCTGATTTCAGGTGAGACAGCTCGTTACGAGCTGACTCGCCTGAATCAGTATTGTTTGCAAAAACCTCAATATTGCCTTTGGCGCTGAAAGAGTTAAAACATTTATGAAGAAAGATTAACAGCCCAGCCCGTTTTAAGCATTTTCTCTTTTCAGACATGTTTTCTCAAATCGTGTTTGAACCAAAATGCCGTTAGATGTGGGATGTTCAGATTTAATCGTTATAAATAGACAATTGTCTATTACAAATAGTGACGTAATTACAGACAATCTAAGTCTGTTTTGAGATGTTTATTAAAGTACACAAATATGATACAAAGGAGACCTTTAACCGTCCGTTAACCTAAAATGACATTTTCAGAATCGTCTGGTGCAAAATAAATATAATGTTTTATTTGTAAAAAGAAAGTACATATTTGTTTGTAGAATCGAAATAATTGTGGGGAAAATGAGAAAGGCTGAATTTGAGCAATTTTGCATTTTCCTCGCACTGTTTTTAATAGTTTTCTGTGACAGAGGCGTTTAAAGTCGCCTGTATGCGGTGAAGAATTAGGTGATTTTAATCAAACTTTCCTCAATACATTTTATTGCGTCCAAGCAAAGCTATACCAGTGAGCAACCACAGCACAGGTTTTACAGTTCGTTAGAAAATATCAGAGTATACCCCTGTTTGATCGTATTTATATCGTTGAAGAAGAAATAACATAACATGGCCATTTCAATTCAACCCATTATCTGATCCAGACGACTTTAGATATCGTATGCTGCAGACGACTTTAGATATTGTATGCAGCAGACGACTTTTGACATGTTATGCAGCAGACGACTTTTGATATTTTATGCAGCAGACGACGGTTTTACAGTTCGTTAGAAAATATCAGAGTATACCCCTGTTTGATCGTATTTATATCGTTGAAGAAGAAATAACATAACAATTTCAATTCAACCCATTATCTGATCCAGACGACTTTAGATATCATATGCAGCAGACGACTTTTGATATTGTATGCAGCAGACGTCTTTTGATATCGTATGCAGCAGACGACTTTTGACATGTTATGCAGCAGACGACTTTTGATATATTATGCAGCAGACGACTTTTGATATTTTATGCAGCAGACGACTTTTGATATTTTATGCAGCAATTTCTCCTTTACCCATATATTTCCATCGCGACATTAAATTATAATTTCAATTCATAGATGTTAGCTTCTATTCCCCCCAGATGTTTTCAATAAAGACGTCCCGAATAATTGCGTATCAAGTAAACGTCTAACGGGATCGAACTAATGTTATTGTTGGGATAAAGCTAAACCGCCGAATTAAGAGTTGAATGAATTCAGGTTCTGAAAAGTGTTTCAATACAATGAATCTGCTCCTTGAGTTCTAGTTGAGGACACATATAACAAGATCTTTGCCTTTCTATGTCCGTCCGGTTGGTTGATACTGCTATTTGGTCAAGAACTCGTCAAAAATGGCGCGCCTTGCTTCGTCTCTTGTATTAGGTCCGAATTCACAGTTCTCAAGTTTTTTCAATTCTCTCTGAAATGAAAGAATAACAACATTGATACCAATAAATCATAATTGAATGGTTACCATACATTCCGGATTCGGATCCGCATATGAACAGTCTAGTGGTTCAGGGAATGGGCGCCGGTGGTGTAGTGGTATAGTGGTGTAGTGGTATTGTGTTGTAGTGGTATAGTGGTGTAGTAGTATAGTAGTTTAGGAGTGGTATGGTAGTGTAGTCGTGACATGGTGGTGTAGTGGTATAGTGGTGTAGTAGTATAGTGGTGTAGTGGTATAGTGGTATAGTGTTGTAGTGGTATAGTGGTGTAATGGTATAGTGGTGTAGTAGTGCATGGAAACAATTAAAACAAAACAGAAACTTGTTGGGCGAAGTCACACCATAACCGGGTAACTGGACTTTACGATAGTTTACGTAGAAGCGTTTCGAAGCTACAAGTGAACGGTTATGACCTTTATAAATTGTAAAATGTCTCAGAAAGTCGGGTTTCTGTAAACGGGATACAACTTCATCGGTCATGTTGCATAACCCTTCGCCCATAGTTAACATATATGCACCAGAGTATTTTTTAAAACATTCAGGCAAAAATAAGGAAAGTCTAAATGCATAATTATTGAATAAAGTTGAACATACTGTGGGAGAAAAGGAGAATTTGTTCGTCGTGATCAATTCCAATGTTGCCACACTGTTTTCTGAAGTTTTCTCTGCAGGTGCATGAAAATGCGTCTTCAAGTGTGGAATTAAATTAATCCGACAGATATAGGACAAGAAAGGACTAAATATCAGTAACTTACAAGCTTTGAAAACTGTCTATAATAATGTTTTCTCAGAAAAACATTGTATGAGCCGCTTCACGTAAAAACCGATCATCCTTGTGATTTTTAGATTAACCCTTTCCCACTAACAACACCATACGGAGCAGAGGACTTCTATAAAGTATGAGTGGACAATCTCCATAAATGTAAGTATAATTATTGAAAAAAATTGAAGATATTGTAACAACGGAGACATTGCTTACCATTAGCAATTTCTCCTCTTTGTCACGAAGTTTTTAAAAGTCCTCTGCTGCAATGGCGTCAGAAAGCGTCTATATGTGGGGAATGTATAACAGAAACTGCCAGGATCTTTCACCAACTGGGTGGTTGACAGGACAGATTTTGATCAAACATTGCCGTGACATAGACTGATCTAGATCTCTCCCGGACCAATCTAGTTAAATATGATACGTATTTTAAATTATAGAAAGTGTTTCCGATTGGCTTAACTCCTACAGCGCCAATGGCAATATTGAGGTGTTTGCAAACAATGCAGATTCAGGTGAACTAGCTCGTAACGAGCTGTCTCACCTGATATCAGCATTGTTTACCTTCTTGAAAAACTTTAGAAGCACGAAAAAAAAGGTTCGAATCATAGTTCATGAATACAGGCCGAGATCGCAAAGTCCAAAAGGTCATCCTTCGTGTGGCCTGGCCTACCCTAAGCAACATGAGCTTTTATGTAATACGTGTACAACGAAATATGATTCTTGTATCCTCAATATCATTGGTGAACCATTTCCCGCATACAACAAATTGGCAGCAGACGAGTTTGATAAACATTTAGTAAACAAATATGATATTTCTCTATAAATGAAATTATTTAATAAGATAAAGTTGAAAACTTTGTGGCAAAATGAATAATGTCTCTTTTTGAAACAATGTTTTCAAAATTCTTTTGCTGCTGAGGTGTCACAAAGCGTCTGTATGTGGGAAGGGGTTAAACAGCCGCCGGTCACTTACGACCCGCTTAAACCAGGCCATCATGCGCGAATGCTTTCGTTAACTTTTTCCCACATACAACACATTGGAAGCAGACAATTGTGAAAATACAGAAACTCTCGGTATAAATGAAAGCTGCATTTGCCCTAAAATGCATACAGCTTAATCCCCCTCCACCAGCTGAGGTGTCACAAAGCGTCTGTATGTGGGAAGGGGTTAAACAGCCGCCGGTCACTTACGACCCGCTTAAACCAGGCCATCCCGCGCGAATGCTTTCGTTAACTTTTTCCCACATACAACACATTGGAAGCAGACAATTGTGAAAATACAGAAACTCTCGGTATAAATGAAAATATTAAAATACAAAAAGAGTTGAATTAAATTCAAATAAATTTGCAATTTCTTCTTTTGTCACAATATTTCCAAAAGTTGCTTGCTGCATTTGCCCTAAAATGCATACAGCTTAATCCCCCTCCACCAGCCGTCTGCGGGGGCATACGGGTTTATCATCTCCTCCCCTTGATACAGACGACTTGTTATGCCCATACAGCAGACTGTTTTTGATATCAAAACGTGGGCAAATGAAAGAACAATATTAGTGTTTGTAGATGAGACGTCTCACACTACGAACAGAATAAAATGATACGCGTTTGGATTTCTAATGGCTTTGATGCGTATAATATAAGTACCATGCCCAATAAAATGCAATATCATTCCATATTTTCAAACATTATTTTGACATTAAAATTGAAGGAAAAATACGATAAACGCAGTAATTGATTTAAACTATCTAACTGCTTGTTTTCTATCGTTTTACCCCGTTATCTGATAAAGACGACTTTTGTCGCTTCTTTATCAGGCGATTGTTGAAAACATTGTAGGGTCAGGAACAATGCTATTAATTTATAACTTCTCATTTTCTTACAGTCTCTTTAACTGTGTCAAACTAGTACCTTTAAGTCTTTCCCTCATAAATACACTTTCTGACGCCTCTGCAGCAGACGGCTTTTTGAAAACATGCGACAAAATAAGAAATTGCTCCTTTTGTCACCATGTTTTCAATTCTATTAAATTTTTGTATTTCAGTTAAAGGGAGTTTCCAATTTGTCTCGGGTATGTTTTCAAAGTCGTCTGCTGCAGATTTGTTGTATGTGGGAAAGGGTTAAGTGTATTGATATTAATATTTTTTTTAAAGATGCCAGTAAACAAACAGTATCTGGGTAAAAATGCAAATACGATACTTTATCGGGTAAACTATGATTTGCTCTTATGAATAATTTCTCCTTCCCCCCAGAATGTTTTCAAAGCTTGTCTGCTGCAGACGTGAAGTCTGGATCGGGGAAAGGGTTAAAAGGTTATGCATTTAGATTACAAATAGTAATAACCAAACTTGAGTGGGAGGGGTCACGCAAACTTAAATATATTGCTAATATGACAGTTAACGGAGAGGAGTGGATATTGTAGTTTATTGCATCTGTATTGGGAAACTATTGTGTTGGATGAGTTTCTTTAAAGCTCGGGTAAATTATCTACGTCCCTGACCGAATGAATGAGTCCCAACACAATCTTTTCCCATACAGATTCAATAAACGTTTGATTGTTTATTTTGATAGTGTCCATTTCAATTTATTTATGTGTTTTAAAACACTTCCACCATTCACATTTAAATTGAATCGGTTTGGTAAACTCAAATTTACGATTAATCGTTCCTGCGGAGGAGTTCTGCCCTAGCAAGGTCGGGCAAATCTGCCAAGGAACTCGCCCAGCACACTGTTTTCCCATACTGATGAATTACCCATACTATTGCATATACTGTGCAGATTTATAGAAATAAACCGGTATGATAAAAAATAAAACCATATTCCGCAGAAGGAATTGTTTCCAACGGGATGATATACAATATCGCTTACAATAAAATGCATAAACTTATACATCAAGGTTTTAATAGTAAACAATACAATTTCTATTCGAATCATGAAATCGTCATAATATACAGAATTATATAAAAATAAAAATATATATTGCCTAATGACCGAATAAGTGGATTAAAGTGGATTAAATAATCCCTGGAATGAGAATAATCCTGTCGAATATCGCTGGCATTTTTTAGATAACGCAGTTTTCTTATATAGTATTGATTGATTGGGGTTTAACGCCGTTTTTAACATTTTCGCAGTCATATCACGGCGGCCAGTTCACCTACTCATGTATTTCCAGGTTTTCTCACGCCAGTACTCCACACAACAAACTTCCCAAGCAACTGGCTGCTTTTCCACATCGACTTAGCCCAATTGATGGAAGACGAATGACGCATGTCGCATTGACTTTTGTCAAACGTCGGAAAGAAAGTTGGCCGAGCTGGGATTCGAACTCACAACCCCTGGACTGAGAGCCCGCGTCGCTCACGACTGAGCTACCGGGGCTCGGCTTCTTATATTGTATAAAGAACGTTGGAACAAAATATCTGAAAATCTCTATAAATGAAAGTATAATAACTAGAGTTGAAAACAATACATTAAGTTCGGCTTTTGCGTAAATGTTTTCCAATGCCTGCTGTTACAGATGCACCAACTTACGTCTGCAGGTGGGAACAAATTTAACCCTTTCCTACATATACCTCTGTAGCAGACGACTTTTGAAAATACTGTGGCAAAAGGATGAGCAATGTCTCCGTTTGCCACAGTATTTTCATTTTTTTAAAGTAATTATACTTCCATTTACAAAGATTTTTCGCATATTTTTGTTCAGATGTTTTCAAAGTCGTCTTCTGCATAATTTGCTGTATGTGGGAAAGGGTTAACTATGATGCGAATTTGCTGTATGAGGGAAAGGGTTAACTCCGATGCATGCTAATGAGACTAATCCGCGTTCAATACAAGTGTCACATGTTACGCGAAAAACCAATACGTTTCAGTGTGTTTTTTGTTAAGCTAGGCGGTTTTGCTTCCAATGGATATAATTAACCTTTTCCAAACATACAGGCGCATTCTGACGCCTCTGCAGCATCAACTGATATTTGAAAACATTGCGGCAAAATAAACAATGTTTCAACTCTATTGCATAATTAAACTGTTATTTATGGAGAGATTTTTCCTGTTTTTTTCAAATATTTTTTTTCCAAAGCGCTCTGCTGCAATTTTGTTGTATGTGGTAATTGGTTAACTCTTTCCCTCATATAGACGCTTTCGAACGCCTCTGCAGCAGACGGCTTTTTGAAAACATAGTGACAAAAGAAGAAATTGCACAAAACGTGCAATTTCTCCTTTTGCCACAATGTTTTCCACTTTTAGTCATAGATTATCCATTCAATTATGGAGATTTTCTATGTTTTGACAAAATACGTTCAAAGTCGTCTGCTGCAGAGTTGTCGTATGAGGGAAAGGGTTAAAAAGGACGTTAAAATGTCATCAGTGTAAATTAGCGTTAAACGGAAATTATATCTCTCTTTCCTATTAAAGCGATTATCGATGTTTCTGCGTCAGGTATCTGTTAGAAAAAAAAAGAGAAAAGCAAGCAATTGCACATAACTAGTTATATCGCGGCGTACTGTTACCATAAACATGTTTTTGCTAGCTTTATAGTGAACCAGTTCTCCCCATGACCTGCTTTCCAGGGCAACTGTAAATCAATCATCACAGAAGTAATGAATGGCCAGGCCTGGGTTCGAAATCAAAACCCCTGGATTGAAAGCCCGCGTTATTACCGACCGCGAGTTATCGAGGCTCGACCTAATCTGCGACTAATATATTTTCAGATCAATTTGCACACACAATTTATCTCGCCACAGTGTTCAGTAATAAGCAACTAGTGACGGAAGAATACAATCATTTCGATGAGCTACAAATATCTATAAAAACAGAATACATGTATTTATAAAACACAGTTACGCGAACGTTTGGTTTCTATAATATACCAAGAAAAAGACACAATATTTTATATATTTTTTTTTTAATATGAACATGGATCAGAAGTATCTGTAGTATGGTCATTTTGAATAACCTGCACCTATGTATTCGTTATCAGTCATTATATTTACGTAATCAAAGAATCGGGGCTATCCAAAGAAGAGACGTTCGAAGAATAGTCGTCACTTGGTTTACCCCTTTCCAACATACAGACGCTTTCTGACGCCTCAGCTGCAGACGAATTTTGAAAATATTGTCGCAAATGGAGAAATTTTCCGTAATGAGCAATCTCTCCTTTTGTCACAATGCAATCAAATTTATCCAATAAATCAGATTTAGTTACAAAGATTTTTCACATATTTAGCCAATAAACTTTCAAAGTCGTCTGCTGCAGATATGTTGTATACGGGAAAGGATTAACGTCAACCGAGAGGACCACGGGGAAGACTGGTTATGCCAAACTTACTGATATTATAATCTATTTTATCATTATCATTATTATAATATTTATTATCAGTAGCATCAGCAGCATCATCAGCAGCAGTAGGGAGCTTCATTATTACTATACATGTATTTATATTAATTATCATCATTATTAGTATTGCTTTGAATATGCTTACACACATACAACAATCTTCAGCAGGCGACTCTGAAAACATCAAGACTATCAAAAATCTCAATAAAAATACGAGATAACCAACATTATGGCCCCTGCGTAAAGCATCGACCCAAATCAGCCGGGCCGTCACATTCCGTCACAGGGTAATAGATGTATAGAGTAATGATTCCCGAAACATTAAAACTACAGGAGGCGAAAATGGTCTGTCCGGGTAAGCCTATGCGGCATGCTTAGCTGATCCGGGTCGATACCTTACGCAGAGTTCCACACTGTTGGTTTTCTCGTGGGACGGCTCATATGTTAAGTTTGTATATAGAGTGAAGGAATGTTTGCAATAGGAGAAAATTCTTTATAGTGAGCATTTATCGTTTAACCCTTTCCCTCATATAGACGCTTTCTGACGCCTCTGCAGCAGACGGCTTTTTGAAAACATAGTGACAAAAGAAGAAATTACTCAAAACGAGCAATTTCTCCTTTTGTCACAAATGTTTTTCCGCTTTTAGTCATAGGTTATCCATTCAATTATAGAGAGTTTATATTTGTTTGACAAAATATGTTCAAAGTCGTCTGCTGCAGAATTGTCGTATGAGGGAAAGGGTTAAAAGTCGTCTGCTGCAGAATTATCGTATCAGGGA
>JASEVX010000009.1:61332506-61502952 GCA_031761405.1 Serripes groenlandicus | reverse complement strand
GTAGCGATCGTATAGAAAATCCTGCAAAGTAACAAGCAGTATCTCGGTGTAGGACTTGCGATTTTCAATAATAATACACTCTGGTGCGGGTTTAGAAAAGCTGCATCTTTTGACAGTAGAATAATGTAATTTTATTCATGTTCTTTACATCACCAACTCGGTCATCTGTAAGTAATCAACTCTATGAACGAAACAAAACGCATCAAATGGGGTGTTTACCCTGATTTCGGCCGAAAGAAATGATAGATTTTTCTTTTCTTCATTCTTTCGGTATTTGTTCTGCTATAATCAAAGTATTCTAAACGCTTTATAAACAAGCGTTTAGTACATTGACTCGCAAGCGATTGCCAGTTGTCGTAATTTAAAGCGCTCAAATGATTTGATGAAAGTCGGGAATTTAGATGCGGACCTTGTCGAAGACACCTAAACAATGCATAAGTCATCGTCGACTTTCGGCAAGTGCTAGCAGCGATCGCAGAATACTCCTACGAGACTATTTATTCATATATTTTAAACAAGAGGGCCATGAGGCCCTGGAATCGCTCACCTGAGAATGGGCTATTTAAAACATAACTCTTTCAGCACCAATGGCAATATCATCAAGACAAACATTTTGACAAAATTTCAAGCTGCTCAAGTCAAAAATGCGATCTCTATAGTGTCAACTAGATTGTTCTACAATTTGGCCTAGTGATTTAGTTGTTGACCTGACCTGACCCATATTCGAACTTACCCTAGATATCATCAAGACAAATATTCTGACAAAGTTTCAACATGCTCAAGCCAAACATGTGGCTTCCGGAGTGTTCACAAGATTTACCTTAAATTTGGCCTATTGACAAAGTTGCAACATGCTCAAGCCAAAAATGTGGCTTCCAGAATGTTAACAAGACTTTCCTTAAATTTGGCCTTGTGACCTAGTTTTTGACCAGACATGACCTATATTCGAACATGGCCTAGATATCACCAAGACAAACTTTCTGATAAAGTTTCAACATGCTCAAGTTTAAAATGTGGCTTCCAGAGTGTTAACAAGATTTTTCTTAAATTAGGCCAAGTGACCTAGTTTTTGACCGGACATGACCCGTATTTAAACTTGGCATAGATATCATCAAGACAAATTTTCTGACAAAGTTTCAACATGCTCAAGTTTAAAATGTGGCTTCCAGAGTGTTAACAAGATTTTTGACCTATATTCGAACTTGGCCTAGATATCACTAAGACAAACATTCTGACAAAGTTTAAACATGCTCAAGCCAAAAATGCGGCTTCTAGAGTGTTAACAAGATTTTCCTTCAATTTGGCCTAGTGACCTAGTTTTTGACCCGACATGACTCAGTTTCGAACTTGGCCTAGATTTGATTGAGATATATGTTCTGATAAACTTTCATGAAGATTGGATGCAAAATGTTGCCTCTAGAGTGTTAACAAGCAAATGTTGACGACAGACAAAAGGCGATCACAAAAACTCACCTTGAGCACTTTGTGCTCTGGTGAGCTAAAAACCCGGTTCAAATCTGTGTTTTTTAAAATATATGAATAAATAGTTTCTAAGGAGTATTCTGCGATCGCTGCTAGCACTCGATGAAAGTCCAAATTTCTTTTTTTTTTAACTGAATGCTGCACTACAGGTCTTTGCAACACAGTTATGTTATTTGAATTATTTAGTACCCTTAAATCATGTACATGGTGTGCTCATAATATTATCTTTATACAGAAGTAGAAAACCACCCACTAACAAGAAGGCCATGATGGCCCTTGAATCGCTCACCCGATTATTTTTCTTTCACTTAAGCCATATAAGCCCCAGCCCCCTTGCGGCCATAGTATTCGACCAATCAACATGGCTTGAAGAAATATGATAGAGGTTCAACCTATGAACATTTCTACAAAATCTTTGAAAATCGGCCTGACTCTTTTGGAGGAGAAGATTTTTTAAGTTTTCACTTTAGCCATATAATGCAAAATAGCCCCGCCACTTGGCAGACATGTTTTTCGACCAATCAACATGGCTTGAAGAAATCTGAAAGTGGGTCACTTAAGGAATATTTCTACAAAATTATTTGAAAATCGGCCCCGACACTTTCGGAGGAGAAGATTTTTTAAGTCTTCACTTTAGCCATATAAGGCAAAATTGCCTGCCCCCTGGTGGCGATGTTTTTAGACCAATCAGCATGGCTTGAAGGAATCTGATAGTGGGTCACTTAAGGAACATTTCTATAAAAATATTTGAAAATCGGCCTGACACTTTCGTCGGAGAAGATTTTTTAAGTTTTCACTATAGCCATATAAGGCAAAATATTCTGGGGAGGTCATTGAGAGAATGCTTTCTTTGAAGTTTCATCTCAATTGACCAACTGGTTACTGAGGAGAAGATGTTAACGCACGACACATGATGGACGACGGACAAAAGGCGATCACAATAACTCACCTTGATCTGGCTGGTTTTCGAAAGGAACCAAGCTCTTATAGATATCTAACTACTATATAAGTTTGGTTGAGATACAATCAAAAGTGAAGACTGTATCGTGTTAACAAGAAATTGTTTACGGACGGACGGACGCACGACTGACGAATCGCCACGACATAAGCCCTTCTGGCCTTTGGCCAGTAGAGCTAAAAACTAAAACAAGAGGCCCAAGAGGGCCAGTATCGCTCCACGGCCATAAGGCAAAAATCAAATCTCAAAACAGCACTGCCCCCTGGTGGCCATGTTTTTTACCAACCACCATAACTTAAAGGAATCGTGTGGAGTGTCACCCATGGAATGGTTCTGCAAAATTATTTGAAAATCGTCCTGACACTTTCGGAGGAGAGGATATTTTAAGTTTTCACTATAGCCATATAAGGCAAAAAGGCCCCAACCCCTGGTGGCCATATTTTTCAACCAATCAACATGGCTTGAAGGAATCTGATAGAGGGTCAGCCTAGGAACATTTCTACAAAATAATTTGAATATCAGCCAGACACTTTCGGAGGAGAAGATTTTTTAAGTTTTCATTATGGTCATATAAGGCAAAATAGCCCCGCCCTCTGGCGGCCATGTTTTTTTTACCAATCAACATAACTTGAAGGAATCTGATAGAGGGTCACCCAATGAACATTTCTACAAAATTATTTGAAAATCGGCAGAACACTTTCGGAGAAGAAGATTTGTTCACTATTTTTTTCTTTTGGTTGCCATGAAAACCAGAATTTTGCATGGATCCTAAATTGTTTAAGGAATTCTGGTGAGGACATTGAGAGGATGCTTTCTGTGAAGTTTCATCCCAGTTGACCCACTGGTTACAGAGGAGAAAATGTTGACGTACGATGGACGACGCACGACGGACGCCGGACATAGGGCGATCACAATAACTCACCTTGAGCACTTCGTGCACAGGTGAGCTAAAAACATGAAGGACAATTATCACACAGGATTCTTTACCTCATCGCTCAACTCAATGATAACTGGGTCATCATCATCATCATTATCACTAACTCCTTCTGTCTCCGCCATCAGTTCACTGTCCATTGCATCATCCTGTATTGAAGTAAAATTCATTAAACGTGTACTGTATTTTACTATTTAACGCTTTCCCACATACAGCAAATCTGCAGCAGATGACTTAAATAAAACATGGGCAAAAATATAGAAAATCTCAATAAATGAAATTATTAATTTAAAATAGTTTAAAATATTGTGGCAAAAGGAGAAATTACTCATTTTTCTTCTTTTCCCAAAAAGTGTTCAAAAGTCATCTGCTGCAGAGGCGTCAAAAAGCACCTGATTTTGCAAAGGGTTAAACATTATTTATTTAAAAACAAGAGAGTTCTATGGAACATATGTAACACCTGTGAATGGCTCTGATTGAGGGTCACCCAAGGATCATTTCTACAAAATTATTTGAAAATCTGCCAACCAGTTTGGGAGAAGAAGAATTTTGAAGTTTTTTTCGTTTTGTTGCTATGGAAACCAAAATCCTGCATGGATCCCAAAAGTTTGAAGGAATTCTGGTGAGGTCTAAGAGGATGCTTTCTGTGAAGTTTCATCTAAATTGACCCACTTTTTTAAGTTTTCACTAACGCCATATAAGGCAAAATAGCTTTTCGAAATCTTCACTTATTCCAGAATTCAGTAAGTTTCTCAATATTACCAAATATCTTTGAATTTTATTTAAGAAATACACCGTAAATTAACTAATAGTAATAACATGTATGAATTATAAATTATTCCAGAAAATGTGTTATTAATTAAAATATGGCATTTTAAAGATTTAGTAAAACACACAGTTATCGTTCTTTAATGATCGCATATTGATATATGAGAGCTTCGGTTCTCGTGCTAAAACCAAATGGTGTCAATGATGTAAACATGATTTTGCAGCGAAACAGAAATCGACTGATTAAAGCAAGATTCATTTTTAGATCATATAAGCATGAAGCTTATTCGGATACTGCAGTGTCCGACAAATCCATTGCTCGGATCCCGCGGGCTACCTGAGTAATTGCTCGGGCTACTGTCATTTTCAAATAAAAGTCCACTTGGCTATTGCTAATTCCTGTGTCTGGTAGCCTGGCTTAATTACTTACACACATGTCGTGTATAAACCGTGGTAATATACTGTATATTACATGTGAATCAAAGCACCAATGGCACTGTAGTAGCGATCGTATAGAAAATCCTGCAAAGTAACAAGCAGTATCTCGGTGTAGGACTTGCGATTTTCAATAATAATACACTCTGGTGCGGGTTTAGAAAAGCTGCATCTTTTGACAGTAGAATAATGTAATTTTATTCATGTTCTTTACATCACCAACTCGGTCATCTGTAAGTAATCAACTCTATGAACGAAACAAAACGCATCAAATGGGGTGTTTACCCTGATTTCGGCCGAAAGAAATGATAGATTTTTCTTTTCTTCATTCTTTCGGTATTTGTTCTGCTATAATCAAAGTATTCTAAACGCTTTATAAACAAGCGTTTAGTACATTGACTCGCAAGCGATTGCCAGTTGTCGTAATTTAAAGCGCTCAAATGATTTGATGAAAGTCGGGAATTTAGATGCGGACCTTGTCGAAGACACCTAAACAATGCATAAGTCATCGTCGACTTTCGGCAAGTGCTAGCAGCGATCGCAGAATACTCCTACGAGACTATTTATTCATATATTTTAAACAAGAGGGCCATGAGGCCCTGGAATCGCTCACCTGAGAATGGGCTATTTAAAACATAACTCTTTCAGCACCAATGGCAATATCATCAAGACAAACATTTTGACAAAATTTCAAGCTGCTCAAGTCAAAAATGCGATCTCTATAGTGTCAACTAGATTGTTCTACAATTTGGCCTAGTGATTTAGTTGTTGACCTGACCTGACCCATATTCGAACTTACCCTAGATATCATCAAGACAAATATTCTGACAAAGTTTCAACATGCTCAAGCCAAACATGTGGCTTCCAGAGTGTTCACAAGATTTACCTTAAATTTGGCCTATTGACAAAGTTGCAACATGCTCAAGCCAAAAATGTGGCTTCCAGAGTGTTAACAAGACTTTCCTTAAATTTGGCCTTGTGACCTAGTTTTTGACCAGACATGACCTATATTCGAACATGGCCTAGATATCACCAAGACAAACTTTCTGATAAAGTTTCAACATGCTCAAGTTTAAAATGTGGCTTCCAGAGTGTTAACAAGATTTTTCTTAAATTAGGCCAAGTGACCTAGTTTTTGACCGGACATGACCCGTATTTAAACTTGGCATAGATATCATCAAGACAAATTTTCTGACAAAGTTTCAACATGCTCAAGTTTAAAATGTGGCTTCCAGAGTGTTAACAAGATTTTTGACCTATATTCGAACTTGGCCTAGATATCACTAAGACAAACATTCTGACAAAGTTTAAACATGCTCAAGCCAAAAATGCGGCTTCTAGAGTGTTAACAAGATTTTCCTTCAATTTGGCCTAGTGACCTAGTTTTTGACCCGACATGACTCAGTTTCGAACTTGGCCTAGATTTGATTGAGATATATGTTCTGATAAACTTTCATGAAGATTGGATGCAAAATGTTGCCTCTAGAGTGTTAACAAGCAAATGTTGACGACAGACAAAAGGCGATCACAAAAACTCACCTTGAGCACTTTGTGCTCTGGTGAGCTAAAAACCCGGTTCAAATCTGTGTTTTTTAAAATATATGAATAAATAGTTTCTAAGGAGTATTCTGCGATCGCTGCTAGCACTCGATGAAAGTCCAAATTTCTTTTTTTTTTAACTGAATGCTGCACTACAGGTCTTTGCAACACAGTTATGTTATTTGAATTATTTAGTACCCTTAAATCATGTACATGGTGTGCTCATAATATTATCTTTATACAGAAGTAGAAAACCACCCACTAACAAGAAGGCCATGATGGCCCTTGAATCGCTCACCCGATTATTTTTCTTTCACTTAAGCCATATAAGCCCCAGCCCCCTTGCGGCCATAGTATTCGACCAATCAACATGGCTTGAAGAAATATGATAGAGGTTCAACCTATGAACATTTCTACAAAATCTTTGAAAATCGGCCTGACTCTTTTGGAGGAGAAGATTTTTTAAGTTTTCACTTTAGCCATATAATGCAAAATAGCCCCGCCACTTGGCAGACATGTTTTTCGACCAATCAACATGGCTTGAAGAAATCTGAAAGTGGGTCACTTAAGGAATATTTCTACAAAATTATTTGAAAATCGGCCCCGACACTTTCGGAGGAGAAGATTTTTTAAGTCTTCACTTTAGCCATATAAGGCAAAATTGCCTGCCCCCTGGTGGCGATGTTTTTAGACCAATCAGCATGGCTTGAAGGAATCTGATAGTGGGTCACTTAAGGAACATTTCTATAAAAATATTTGAAAATCGGCCTGACACTTTCGTCGGAGAAGATTTTTTAAGTTTTCACTATAGCCATATAAGGCAAAATATTCTGGGGAGGTCATTGAGAGAATGCTTTCTTTGAAGTTTCATCTCAATTGACCAACTGGTTACTGAGGAGAAGATGTTAACGCACGACACATGATGGACGACGGACAAAAGGCGATCACAATAACTCACCTTGATCTGGCTGGTTTTCGAAAGGAACCAAGCTCTTATAGATATCTAACTACTATATAAGTTTGGTTGAGATACAATCAAAAGTGAAGACTGTATCGTGTTAACAAGAAATTGTTTACGGACGGACGGACGCACGACTGACGAATCGCCACGACATAAGCCCTTCTGGCCTTTGGCCAGTAGAGCTAAAAACTAAAACAAGAGGCCCAAGAGGGCCAGTATCGCTCCACGGCCATAAGGCAAAAATCAAATCTCAAAACAGCACTGCCCCCTGGTGGCCATGTTTTTTACCAACCACCATAACTTAAAGGAATCGTGTGGAGTGTCACCCAAGGAATGGTTCTGCAAAATTATTTGAAAATCGTCCTGACACTTTCGGAGGAGAGGATATTTTAAGTTTTCACTATAGCCATATAAGGCAAAAAGGCCCCAACCCCTGGTGGCCATATTTTTCAACCAATCAACATGGCTTGAAGGAATCTGATAGAGGGTCAGCCTAGGAACATTTCTACAAAATAATTTGAATATCAGCCAGACACTTCCGGGGAGAAGATTTTTTAAGTTTTCATTATGGTCATATAAGGCAAAATAGCCCCGCCCTCTGGCGGCCATGTTTTTTTTACCAATCAACATAACTTGAAGGAATCTGATAGAGGGTCACCCAATGAACATTTCTACAAAATTATTTGAAAATCGGCAGAACACTTTCGGAGAAGAAGATTTGTTCACTATTTTTTTCTTTTGGTTGCCATGAAAACCAGAATTTTGCATGGATCCTAAATTGTTTAAGGAATTCTGGTGAGGACATTGAGAGGATGCTTTCTGTGAAGTTTCATCCCAGTTGACCCACTGGTTACAGAGGAGAAAATGTTGACGTACGATGGACGACGCACGACGGACGCCGGACATAGGGCGATCACAATAACTCACCTTGAGCACTTCGTGCACAGGTGAGCTAAAAACATGAAGGACAATTATCACACAGGATTCTTTACCTCATCGCTCAACTCAATGATAACTGGGTCATCATCATCATCATTATCACCAACTCCTTCTGTCTCCGCCATCAGTTCACTGTCCATTGCATCATCCTGTATTGAAGTAAAATTCATTAAACGTGTACTGTATTTTACTATTTAACGCTTTCCCACATACAGCAAATGTGCAGCAGATGACTTAAATAAAACATGGGCAAAAATATAGAAAATCTCAATAAATGAAAGTATTAATTTAAAATAGTTTAAAATATTGTGGCAAAAGGAGAAATTACTCATTTTTCTTCTTTTCCCAAAAAGTGTTCAAAAGTCATCAGCTGCAGAGGCGTCAAAAAGCACCTGATTTTGCAAAGGGTTAAACATTATTTATTTAAAAACAAGAGAGTTCTATGGAACATATGTAACACCTGTGAATGGCTCTGATTGAGGGTCACCCAAGGATCATTTCTACAAAATTATTTGAAAATCTGCCAACCAGTTTGGGAGAAGAAGAATTTTGAAGTTTTTTTCGTTTTGTTGCTATGGAAACCAAAATCCTGCATGGATCCCAAAAGTTTGAAGGAATTCTGGTGAGGTCTAAGAGGATGCTTTCTGTGAAGTTTCATCTAAATTGACCCACTTGTTTAAGTTTTCACTAACGCCATATAAGGCAAAATAGCTTTTCGAAATCTTCACTTATTCCAGAATTCAGTAAGTTTCTCAATATTACCAAAAATCTTTGAATTTTATTTAAGAAATACACCGTAAATTAACTAATAGTAATAACATGTATGAATTATAAATTATTCCAGAAAAATTGTTATTAATTAACATATGGCATTTTAAAGTTTAAGTAAAACACACAGTTATCGTTCTTTAATGATCGCATATTGATATATGAGAGCTTCGGTTCTCGTGCTAAAACCAAATGGTGTCAATGATGTAAACATGATTTTGCAGCGAAACAGAAATCGACTGATTAAAGCAACATTCATTTTCAGATCATAGAAGCATGAAGCTTATTCGGATACTGCAGTGTCCGACAAATCCATTGCTCGGATCCCGCGGGCTACCTGAGTAATTGCTCGGGCTACTGTCATTTTCAAATAAAAGCACACTAGGCTATTGCTAATTCCTGTGTCTGGTAGCCTGGCTTAATAACTTACACACATGTCGTGTATAAACAGTGGTAATATACTGTATATTACATGTGAATCAAAGCACCAATGGCACTGTAGTGGCGATCGTATAGAAAATCCTGCAAAGTAACAAGCAGTATCTCGGTGTAGGACTTGCGATTTTCAATAATAGTACACTCTGGTGTGGGTTTAGAAAAGCTGCATCTTTTGACAGTAGAATAATGTAATTGTTTTCATGTTCTTTACATCACCAACTCGGTCATCTGTAAGTAATCAACTCTACGAACGAAACAAAACGCATCAAATGGGGTGTTTACCCTGATTTCGGCCGAAAGAAATGATTGAATTTTCTTTTCTTCATTCTTTCGGTATTTGTTCTGCTATAATCAAAGTATTCTAAAAGCTTTATAAACAAGCGTTTAGTACATTGACTCGCAAGCGATTGCCAGTTGTCGTAATTTAAAGCGCTCAAATGATTTGATGAAAGTCGGGAATTTAGATGCGGACCTTGTCGAAGACACCTAAACAATGCATAAGTCATCATTAAATCGTCGACTTTCGGGAAGTGCTAGCAGCGATTGCAGAATACTCCTACGAGACTATTTATTCATATATTTTAAACAAGAGGGCCATGAGGCCCTGGAATCGCTCACCTGAGAATGGGCTATTTAAAACATAACTCTTTCAGCACCAATGGCAATATCATCAAGACAAACTTTTTGACAAAATTTCAAGCTGCTCAAGTCAAAAATGCGATCTCTATAGTGTCAACTAGATTGTTCTACAATTTGGCCTAGTGATTTAGTTGTTGACCTGACCTGACCGATATTCGAACTTACCCTAGATATCATCAAGACAAATATTCTGACAAAGTTTCAACATGCTCAAGCCAAACATGTGGCTTCCAGAGTGTTCACAATATTTACCTTAAATTTGGCCTATTGACAAAGTTGCAACATGCTCAAGCCAAAAATGTGGCTTCCAGAGTGTTAACAAGACTTTCCTTAAATTTGGCCTTGTGACCTAGTTTTTGACCAGACATGACCTATATTCGAACATGGCCTAGATATCATCAAGACAAAATTTCTGATAAAGTTTCAACATGCTCAAGTTTAAAATGTGGCTTCCAGAGTGTTAACAAGATTTTTGACCTATATTCAAACTTGGCCTAGATATCACTAAGACAAACATTCTGACAAAGTTTAAACATGCTCAAGCCAAAAATGCGGCTTCTAGAGTGTTAACAAGATTTTCCTTCAGTATCGCTCCACGGCCATAAGGCAAAAATCAAATCTCAAAACAGCACTGCCCCCTGGTGGCCATGTTTTTTACCAACCACCATAACTTAAAGGAATCTTGTGGAGTGTCACCCAAGGAATGGTTCTGCAAAATTATTTGAAAATCGTCCTGACACTTTCGGAGGAGAGGATATTTTAAGTTTTCACTATAGCCATATAAGGCAAAAAGGCCCCACCCCCTGGTGGCCATATTTTTCAACCAATCAACATGGCTTGAAGGAATCTGATAGAGGGTCAGCCTAGGAACATTTCTACAAAATAATTTGAATATCAGCCAGACACTTTCGGAGGAGAAGATTTTTTAAGTTTTCATTATGGTCATATAAGGCAAAATAGCCCCGCCCTCTGGCGGCCATGTTTTTTTACCAATCAACATAACTTGAAGGAATCTGATAGAGGGTCACCCAAGGCAAATTTCTACAAAATTATTTGAAAATCGGCCTGACACTTTCGGAGAAGAAGATTTGTTCACTATTTTTTTCTTTTGGTTGCCATGGAAACCAGAATTTTGGATGGATAAAAAAATTGAATGAATTTAAAAGAGGACATTGAGAGGATGCTTCCTATGAAGTATCAACCAAATTGGCCAAGTGGTTAGGGAGAAGAAGTCGTTTAAAGGAAAAAGTAAACGCACGCACGCACGACGGACAATTCGCCATGACATAAGCTCGACTGCCTAACTATCTTAAAATTAAACAAGGGCACCGCAAAGCGGATGCATCCCCTCGGTATTAAATTTAAAAACATGGATAACAAGATGTGTTTGTGAAACACTGATGCCCCCCAATGGCAACATCTTGGTCAAAGGTCAAGGTCGCCAGGTCAAACATGTTGGTACTGACAGAAAGGTCATGTCACAAGGAATACACATGTGAAATATGGTAGCCGTACCTGTTATGGTTGAAAAGTAGTGGTCAAGGTTAAAGTTTTTTTCGAAAGGCAACATCTAGGTCAAAGGTCAAGGTCGCAAGGTGAAAAATTTTGGTACTGACAGAAAGGTCATGTCACAAGATATACACATGAAATATGGTAGCCGTACCTGTTATGGTTAAAACATAGTGGTCAAGATTAAAGGGTTTTTTCGAGAATGGCAACATCTAGGTCAAAGGTCAAGGTCGCAAGGTGAAAATTTTGGTAGTGACGGAAAGGTCATGTCACAAGGTATACACATGTGAAATATGGTAGCCGTACCTGTTATGGTTCAAAAGTAGTCGTCAAGGTTAAAGTTTTTATCGAGAATGGCAACATCTAGGTCAAAGGTCAAGGTCGCAAGGTGAAAAAGTTTGGTACTGACAGAAAGGTCATGTCACAAGGTATACACATGTGAAATATGGCAGCCTTACCTGTTATGGTTCAACAGTAGTGGGGAAGGTTAAAACAAAAATTGAGAATGGCAACATCTAGGTCAAAGGTCAAGGTCGCAAGGTCAAAAATGTTGGTACTGACACAAAGGTTATGTCACAAGGAATACACATGTGAAATATGGTAGCCGTATCTGTTATGGTTCAAAAGTAATGGCCAAGGTTAAAGGTTTTTTCGAGAATGGCAACATCTAGGTCAAAGGTCAAGGTCGCAAGGTCAAACATGTTGGTACTGACAGAAAGGTCATGTCACAAGGAATACACATGTGAAATATGGTAGCCGTACCTGTTATGGTTCAAAAGTAATGGCCAAGGTTAAAGTTTTTTTCGAGAATGGCAACATCTAGGTCAAAGGTCAAAGTCGCAAGGTCAAACATTTTGGTATTGACAGAAAGGTAATGTCACAAGGAATACACATGTGAAATATGGTAGCCGTACCTGTTATGGTTCAAAAGTAGTGGTCAAGGTTAAAGTTTTTTTCGTGCAGACAGGCCAAAAACTACATCTAGATCAAAGGTCAAGGTCGCAAGGTCAAAAAATTTGGTACTGACAGAAAGGTCATGTCACAAGAAATACACATGTGAAATATGGTAGCCGTACCTGTTATGGTTCAAAAGTAGTGGTCAAGGTTAAAGGTTTTTTTGTGCAGACAGACAGACAGACAGACAGACGTGCAGACGTGCAGACGTGCAGACAGACGTGCAGACAGGCCAAAAACTATATGACCCCCGAATCGGAGATTCCGGGGGGGCATAAAAATATGGCCAATGACCTGGATATTAATGTTATGTACCAGAGAACTAAGTGTAATTTGTCCTTGTCTCCGCATTTGGCCTTTGCCCATTTACAATCAATAGGCTTCCAGACGTTGCCATTACTAACTGTATGGCAAGTTTGGTTAAGATCGGTCGAAGGATGTTCAGTGTAGAGTGGTCACAAGGTTGTTTTATGGGAAAATAGTCAGTCCAATTTTGACATTGACCTTGAAAATAAATTTTGACCTTGACCTTGACCGTATGACCTTGAAAATACATAGGCTTCTAGACCTTGCCATATACTAACTGTATACCAAGTTTAGTTAAGATCGGTCAAAGGATGTTCAGTAAAGAGTGGTCACAAGGTTGTTACGGACGGAAAGTCCATTTTTGACCTTGACCGTACCTATGACCTTGAAAATAAATAGGCTTCTAGACCTTGCCATATACTAACTGTATACCAAGTTTGGTTAAGATCAGTCAAATGATGTTCAGTGTAGAGTGGTCACAAGGTTGTTACGGACGGAAAGTCCAATTTTGACCTTGACCTTGACCCTATGACCTTTAAAATAAATAGCTTCTAGACCTTGCCATATACTAACTGTATACCCAGTTTGGTTAAGATCAATCAAAGGATGTTCAATGTTGACTGGTCACAAGGTTGTTATGTGGGAAAATAGTCCAAGTCATTTTTTGACCTTAAACTTGATCCTATGACCTTGAAAATAAATTGTCTTCTAGACCTTGCAATATACTAACTGTATGGCAAGTTTGGTTAAGATCGGTCGAAGGATGTTTAGTGTAGAGTGGTCACAAGGTTGTTATATGGGGAAATAGTCAGTCCAATTTTGACATTGACCTTGAAAATAAATAGGCTTCTAGACCTTGCCATATACTAACTGTATACCAAGTTTGGTTAAGATCAGTCAAAGGATGTTCAGTGTAGAGTGGTCACAAGGTTGTTATATGGGAAAAAAAGTCAAAGTCCAATTTTGACCTTGACCTTAACCCCATGACCTTGAAAATAAATAAGCTTCTAGACCTTACCATGTACTAACTGTATACCAAGTTTGGTTAAGATCAGTCAAAGGATGTTCAGTGTAGAGTGGTCACATGGTTGTTATATGGGAAAATAGTTAAAGTCCAATTTTGACCTTGACCTTGACCCTATGACCTTGAAAATAAATAGGCTTCTAGACCTTGCCATATACTAACTGTATACCAAGTTTGGTTAAGATCAGTCAAAGGATATTTAGTGTAGAGTGGTCACAAGGTTGTTATATGGGAAAATAGTCAAAGTCCAATTTTGACCTTGACCTTAACCCTATGACTTTGAAAATAGATCGGCTTCTAGACCTTGCCATGTACTAACTGTATACCAAGTTTGGTTAAGATCAATCAAAGGATGTTCAGTGTAGAGTGGTCACAAGGTTGTTATATGGGAAAATAGTCAAAGTCCAATTTTGACCTTGACCTAGACCCTATGACCTCGAAAATAAATAGGCTTCTAGACCTTGCCATATACTAACTGTATACCAAGTTTGGTTAAGATCAATGAAAGGATATTCAGTGTAGAGTGGTCACAAGGTTGTTATATGGGAAAATAGTCAAAGTCCAATTTTGACCTTGACCTTAACCCTATGACCTTGAAAAACAATAAGCTTCTAGACCTTGCCATGTACTAACTGTATACCAAGTTTGGTTAAGATCAGCCAAAGGATGTTTAGTGTAGAGAGGTCACAAGGTTGTTATATGGGAACATAGTCAAAGTCCAATTTTGACCTTGACCTTGACCCTATGACCTTGAACATAAATAGACTTCTAGACCTTGCCATATACTAACTGTATACCAAGTTTGGTTAAGATCAATCAAAGGATGTTCAGTGTAGAGTGGTCACAAGGTTGTTATATGGGAAAAAAGTCAGTCCAATTTTGACCTTGACCTTAACCCTATGACCTTGAAAATAAATAGACTTCTAGACCTTGCCATATACTAACTGTATACCAAGTTTGGTTAAGATCGGTCAAAAGATGTTCAGTGTAGAGTGTAGAGTGGTCACAAGGTTGTTACGGACGGACTTCTAGGTTATAGGCTTCTAGACCTTGCCATGTACTAATTGTATACCAAGTTTGGTTAAGATCGGTCGAAGGATGTTTAGTGTAGAGTGGTCACAAGGTTGTTATATGGGAAAATAGTCAAAGTCCAATTTTGACCTTGACCTTAACCCTATGACTTTGAAAATAGATCGGCTTCTAGACCTTGCCATGTACTAACTGTATACCAAGTTTGGTTAAGATCAATCAAAGGATGTTCAGTGTAGAGTGGTCACAAGGTTGTTATATGGGAAAATAGTCAAAGTCCAATTTTGACCTTGACCTAGACCCTATGACCTCGAAAATAAATAGGCTTCTAGACCTTGCCATATACTAACTGTATACCAAGTTTGGTTAAGATCAATGAAAGGATATTCAGTGTAGAGTGGTCACAAGGTTGTTATATGGGAAAATAGTCAAAGTCCAATTTTGACCTTGACCTTAACCCTATGACCTTGAAAAACAATAAGCTTCTAGACCTTGCCATGTACTAACTGTATACCAAGTTTGGTTAAGATCAGCCAAAGGATGTTTAGTGTAGAGAGGTCACAAGGTTGTTATATGGGAACATAGTCAAAGTCCAATTTTGACCTTGACCTTGACCCTATGACCTTGAACATAAATAGACTTCTAGACCTTGCCATATACTAACTGTATACCAAGTTTGGTTAAGATCAATCAAAGGATGTTCAGTGTAGAGTGGTCACAAGGTTGTTATATGGGAAAAAAGTCAGTCCAATTTTGACCTTGACCTTAACCCTATGACCTTGAAAATAAATAGACTTCTAGACCTTGCCATATACTAACTGTATACCAAGTTTGGTTAAGATCGGTCAAAAGATGTTCAGTGTAGAGTGGTCACAAGGTTGTTACGGACGGACGCACAAACAAACAAACGAACAGCCCCGTTACTATATCCCCCTCTCAAACTCTGTTTGATGAGGGGATAACAAGGGCACCGCAAAGCAGATGCATGCCCTCGGAATTAAAATAATAGAACTACTATTTTGCCATACATGGCATGTTTGGTTAAGATCGGTCAAAAGATGTTCAGTGTAGAGTGGTCACAAGGTTGTTACGGACGGACGCACAAACAAACAAACGAACAGCCCCGTTACTATATCCCCCTCTCAAACTCTGTTTGATGAGGGGATAACAAGGGCACCGCAAAGCAGATGCATGCCCTCGGAATTAAAATAATAGAACTACTAGTTTGCCATACATGGCATGTTTGGTTATGATCTGCCAAGAGATGATCAGTGTAGAGTGGTCACAAGGTTGTTACGGACGGACTTCTAGGTTATAGGCTTCTAGACCTTGCCATGTACTAATTGTATACCAAGTTTGGTTAAGATCGGTCGAAGGATGTTTAGTGTAGAGTGGTCACAAGGTTGATGATATGGGAAAATAGTCAAAGTGCAATTTTGACCTTGACAATAAATATGCTTCTAGACCTTGCCATATACTAACTGTATAGTTTGGTTAAGATCGGTCAAAGGATGTTCAGTGTAGAGTGGTCACAAGGTTGTTACGAAAGGACGCACAGACAAACGAACGGACAGCCCCGTTACTATATCCCCTCTCTAACTCTGTTAGACGAGGGAATAATAAGCATTTTCAGAGGAAGAGAATTTAAAGATTTTGTCATAAAACTACCTGAAATGAAGCCACAGCAACTCGACTTCCATACAGAATTTAAAACTTTGAACAATTTTGCAAAAAGACCGGCTACGAAGCGTTCCTGCAAAATTATTTTGAAACCTGAACAGCAGTTTCAGTGAAGAAGAATTGAACATATGAAAGACAGTGAGTGATCATAAAGACTCATCCTGAGTACTTATTGATCAGGAGAGCTAAAAAAACATGAAGTACAATTATCACACAGGATTCTAAGGAGTATATGTAACAGTAATCTTTACCTCATCGCTTACCTCAATGATGAATGGGTCATCATCATGATCACTAACTCCTTCCGTCTCCGCCATCTGTTCACTGTCCATTGCATCATCCTGTATCGAGGTAAAATTCATTAGACGTGTACTGTGTTTTACTATTTAACGCTTTCCCACATACAGCAAATCTGCAGCAGATGGCTTAGATAAAACATGGGCAAAAATATGGAAAATCTCAATAAATGAAATTATAAATTTAAAATAGTTTAAAATATTGTGGCAAAAGGAGAAATTACTCATCATAAGTAATTTCTTCTTTTGCCAAAAAGTTTCCAAAAATTGTCAGCTGCCGAGGCGTCAGAAAGCATCTGTTTTTGCGAAGGGTTAAACATTATTTATTTAAAAACAAGAGTGTCTATGGAACATATGTAACACCTTTGAACAGATCTGATTGAGGGTCACTCAAGAAACATTTCTACAAAATTATTTGAAAATGGGAGAAGAAGAATTTTGAAGTTTTTTTCGTTTCATTGCCATAGAAACCAAAATTCTGCATGGATCCCAAAGGTTTGAAGGAATTCTGGTTAGGTCATTGAGAGGATGCTTTCTGTAAAGTTTCATCCAAATTGACCCACTGGTTACTGAGGAGAAGATGTTGACACAAGACGCACCACGACGGACGACTGACAAAAGGCGATCACAATAACTCACCTTGAGCAAAGTGCTAAGGTGAGCTAAAAATGAGAATGCTAGAGCAATTAAAGTATTATTCCATTCTCCTGATCATAGGTATAAGTATTGCTATTTGGAGTGAACAGAAGCACAGCAATGACCCATTAATACAAAGCCTGGTGGACAGAAAATGGGGAATAGCTGAACAAATCTGATAGTGGGTCACTTAAGGAACATTTCTGCAAAATTATTTGTATTTTATTTAAGAAATACGCCTTAAATTAACTAATATCATGTATGAATTATCAATTATTCCAGAAAATGTGATATTAATTCAAATATGGTATTTTAAAGTTTTAGTAAAACACAGAATTATCGTTCTTTAATGATCGCATATTGATATCCGAGTGATTCGGTTCTCGTGCTAAAACTAAATGGTGTCAATGATGTTAACATGACTTTGCAGCGAAACAGGAATCCACTGATTAAAACAAGATTCATTTTATGATCCTAGAAGCATGAAGGGTATACTGATAATGACATATTACACAATTCGAATCTTGAATTGCGACTCATAATAACACCTCGATTATAAAATAAATCCATATCATTGTTTGTTTACCTTTCACTCAACAAAAAACAGCATGCCAGTACATTTTTACATATTTCTTCGAAAATAAACTGTTTATCTAGAAATCGAGTTTTTTGGTCTTTATGAGTTCTTCTAGGTCGTGCAGTTTGAGATTAAATGGACTTTCGAAAAACCGTTAATTACTGCCTCTAATTAGCACATGTATAACCATGCTTTAAATATCTCGCATTTGTTGTATGTCCTTAGAATTAGTATATTAGCTTAACTCTTGCATTTATCTTTGTGAAATTCAACCATTAACCCCGTATGTGGTTCAAATGACATTTGTCACTGCGATGAACCCTTTATATAGTTACTTCCAACTTTCTAAACTTACGTATTTATAACACTATCACTTTGTACTACAAGTTGTTCTTGTTTGTCCATGTCTAATTCTAATTCATGAGAATCCTGATTCAATATACTTACAAAATTATCAGAACCACATTGGTTAACAAAGTCAACTGATTCCGAATTTCTTGTATCTGTCAATAACGCCTGAACATTATCATCATTTCCAGTTGTACAACTGATAAAGGGATGTACATTGTTCATTGAATTTCCTTTTCCATCTGTTTTACGTTCTTGTTCTATGTGGTCATCCTTCACAAGCGTTTCCACATCAATTATACAATCTTCCTCCTCTTGAGTTATGACAGTGATTGTGGTGGCCTCTTTGTTAAAGTCCTTATTGCTCGGTAGGTTTGAACATATCCATATAATCCCATTTTCCTCCACAATCTAGATTTCGGTAAAAGAATTTAAATAAAATCATTAATCCTTTCTCACATGCAGACGCATTTTGATGCCTATGAATCAGATGACTTTTGCCACAATTATTTCATCTCTAGTAAATAAATAATATACATTCATTTACAGAGATTTAACATAGTTTTGCTTCTAAAGATGTTTTCAAAGTGTTCAGAGATATATGTGGGAAAGGATTAAAATCATACATTTATCAACCCTAAATAGCCGTTATACAATATCTACCTGATACAGATGATGAGGCAGACAGTTATTGCAAACATTGTTGGAAAAGGAGAATATTTTAATATGAAATATCTACTCATAATAAACAAATATACCATGGAAACTGAAAGCATTATGAGAAATTGATAACAATTTCTTTCTTTCCCTTAATGTCTTAAAAATCAGTATGCTTAGCTAGATGATTAGTCCCTCCGCACAACTTAATGATTTGACTGAAGGTTAATCAGCACTCTCTAACCTATCGACTCATAACATTCATGAAAGTGAGTATCAGGATTGACAACTTTGCGAAGTTGAAATTTTAAACAGATGACGGTAGGTAATATATACTATCCGAATACTATTCAAAAAAGGGTTTCGTTGGACAACACTGTCTCATAAATTCCAGGAAACGGGTGCTAGCTTAATTCTTCCAATCAGGTTTGAACGTCTTCCAACCATTGGTGTACCTACCTTCTTTCCTGTTCCATCTGTTTTGCATTCTTGTTCTATGTGGTCATCCTTCCCGGATGTTTCCTCCCGACCTTTGATAGTGATTGTGGAAACTGTTTTGTAACATTTACTCTTCGGTTGGTTTGATTGTACCCCAGTTTCCTCCACAATCTTTTTCAAAACTTTGTTGGATCTTTTCTTAGAGCAAAAGAATTTAAATAAAATCATTAATCCTTTCTCACATGCAGACGCATTTTGATGCCTATGAATCAGATGACTTTTGCCACAATTATTTCATCTCTAGTAAATAAATAATATACATTCATTTACAGAGATTTAACATGTTTTTGCTTCTAAAGATGTTTTCAAAGTATTCTGCTTCAGAGATATATGTAGGAAAGGATTAAAATCATACATTTATCAACCCTAAATAGCTGTTATACAATATCTACCTGATACAGATGATGAGGCAGACAGCTATTGCAAACATTGTTGGAAAAGGAGAACATTTTAATATGAAATATCTACTCATAAACAAATATACCATGGAAACTGAAAACATTAAAAAAATGTTTAAACATTTCCCTTAATGTATTAAAAATCTGTATGCTTAGCAAGAAGATTAGTCCCTCCGCACAACTTAATGGTTTGACTGAAGGTTAATCAGCACTCTCTAACCTATCGACTCATAACATTCATAAAAGTGAGTGTAAGGGAAGACAACTTTGCGAAGTTGAATGTTTAAACAGACGACGGTCGCCGGTCGGTAATATATACTATCCGAATACTATTCAAAAAGAGGATTTGGCTCAATTCTTCCAATCAGGTTTGAACGTCTTCCAACGATTGGTGTATCTACCTTCTTTGGATGTAGTCCCACACATACACTAACATTCTGACTAAAAAGTTTGATTCGGCTACTCACCGACATAGTCGCAGAAGACTTTTGTCGTTTAGCGGGGCTTCTATCCAAATCTTTGCTGGGAATATTGGAGGCAGGACGTTTTCTGTCTTCCCGATGGCAATGTCTTGTATTATCGGGGACAGGTATCATCACTGACTGTGTTGCATCATTGGAAAGCTCGATAGAACTTGAGGATGTCTTGATCTCCATGGGCTCTGCATCATTCCAGGGCTTAGTACATTCCACCATCTCGAGGTTGCTCTTCAGAAGATCTTCACTTGCACTAGACAGGTCATAGCAAGGCTCAACAATAGGCTCCTCTGACGGATGAGTCTTCTCATTTTCTTCGACCTGTTCAGCACAACTCATACTGAAAAAGATAAAAAAAGAAAACATATGTAGGTTACTGCCTCTATTTTTCTTGCAGGGCCCACACTTGAACTTGTCAATGTCTAATTAAAGCATCAGTGGTTGTCACATCAACACAGGATCCATGGTACCATTCTTCGCAGTAGTCGCATTTGATCATGAAGAGTCCCTGTAAAAGCTTTCTGCACAAACAGTATTCCTTTTTATCCCCTTCATTGTCACCTAGTGGTTATGGGTCATTGAGCCAAGCTAGTATCCAAGGTGGTATTTGCCTATCTCTGCAGGGTCTGATTCTGTCATGGTTGGCTACAAACAGGGAATTTCTTAATTTAATTCTAAAAAGACTTGCTGACAGCTGTTTGACAATAACTGCAGGGGCCTTCCATGGTGAACATAGCTTCCTGCACTTCCCCTTAAGAACAGCAGAGTCCAAAATGTAGACTATGTCCCCTTCTTTGTATGTTCTTTCAAGAATCCTCACATCATAGCTTTTCTTCATACGCTATAAAGATGTCTTTAGAGTTGCCCTTGCGGTATTGCGAGCTGCTTTCAGGTTTGAAATCAACTTAGCCAAATAATTGTCTGGATCTTCATGTAGTTTCTCTTGCTGTGGAACCATCAGGTCAGCTGGAGTGTTAACTTCACGCCCAAGCATTAACATATTTGGGGTATAACCGGTACTTATGTTGACGACCGCTCTTAGTGCGCCCGCTATTTGCAGTAAATAAAGATCCCATTGGTTTTGAGACTTCCCAATAAAGCACCTCACAGCATCCATCAATGTCCGGTTAAAATGCTCCACTTGACCATTAGCTGAAGGTCGGTAAGTTGTTGTGGATGTGTCTTCTTTGCTTGAAGTGGTTACACGGTCGGCATTACGCCCAGCAGTTCCAGCTGTTTGATTGAGAACATCTGTAGCCTGGTCTTGAAAAACCG
Organism: Serripes groenlandicus; assembly: GCA_031761405.1. Lineage (NCBI taxonomy): Eukaryota > Metazoa > Mollusca > Bivalvia > Cardiida > Cardiidae > Serripes > Serripes groenlandicus. The sequence continues at coordinate 61,481,428 of JASEVX010000009.1, read as the reverse complement.
TCTTACGTTCAGACTTTTTGACCGATTTTCTGTTCAGGTCCGTATTCTTGGTAAAGTCCAGAAAAGCCAATTCACTTTTGGTGAATGAACATCTGACCAGGGCCTCCAATGTTTCCTGTGTAAGGTTGTAAGGTTGCCTTGTGTGAACCTAGTTGATATGATGGATGCTGCAAACTTACTACCAACGCCATGGAGGTCTTCATGACTTGCAATGTTGACCACTACTATGCTTTGAGACATTTTACAAGTTCAAGTGTGGGCTTACAGTCAGTCTAATCTAAAAACTATTTAAATCTCTGAAAACTATTTAAATTGTTCAAACACTTTTGTCAATTTGAAAACACTCAGAAATTTATTTGAATTCTATGAACACTTGATCAAAATTTAATTAATCTGTTTGAAAACTTAAGGAAAGATAAATATTCACCTATATTTGTGAAAAATCTGAAGAAAAATTGAAATACCAAAAAAAAAATCAGTTTTTCAAAATTCACGAGACCTCAACCCAACCTAAAAAGCTAAAAAAAATGACTGTAAACAAGGTATATATGCTTAATATTCTACACCTATATTTGTGAAAAATGTGAAGAAAAATTTAAATACCTAAAAAAAAATCAGTTTTTCAAAATTCACGAGACCTCAACCCAACCTAAAAAGCTAAAAAAATTGACTGTAAACAAGGTATATATGCTTAATATTCTACATTTCGAAGGACTTTCGTAAGCTACACTTTTTTTATTCAGTCGCTTCGCCTTTAGGCGTGTCGAGCTGTCTTTTAGGTACTCATTGGTATATAGATTTTATACCTCATTGGTATTTAGGTCAAATTACGCTAAATACATCCGCGGGCCCCTTTGATCTACAGTGCAGTAGTGCGTAAACAAAACTTTGTATGCCTAGAAATGGTTGTACATCTGGCCCAGACTGCATTGGATATGTGACAATGGGTGTAAATTCTTTGTAAGTATGTAGAGGATGAACTGGAACTGTTTGATTTGATTATTTCAGGTATGTTGACCTTGTGTGAAAGTGAAAGAAGAGTATGTGGAAACCCATTTTCAGCCTAGCTGGATTGTGGTAAAAAGGACGGTCCCCATCTTCACAGAGCGAGTTCTTTCTTGCATTTTTACATGACCCCACATTTTCTATGGATTATTTTAAAGGTAAGAAGTATCTCTTTTCAATGATATATGGTATTCTACATGGGAAACGCTTAGAAAATGTGACAACGAGGGTTGACATGTAACATGTAAACACAGAAGGAATTTATTTGGTGTATTGTGACCTAAAGCACTTCCGGGTCAAATTATGAAAGGTCACTTTTGTATCGTCTGTAATAATTTACGCCTTCTGGAATACAGTACGAGACCGACTACACTCAAAATGCATAGTAAATGTAGAACTGGTTGCCTGGAGTGGACAGGGGGCTCATGCGGGCATCAGCTATTAGGTACGGCAGAATGCGTGTTAAATTTCCACCCTGACTGTGTCATCCTGACCTAGATGAAAGGTAAACAAAGCTGAAGTTTTCTTATGTATGGCACTATCTTTTGACCTGTTGATAAATAAATATGACCAAATATGGTTATTAAACAGTCATATACTACAAATATAGCTGTAAAATCTGGAAAATGTGGGGTTGGTTGGTAAATGTTTGTTCAATGTGAATTAATACAGTCAATCAATCAATCAGTGCATTATTTATATATAACTATGGTCACTGAGATGGGCTAAGCCCCGAGTATTGAACTTTGGGTCAGTCATTCCTTCCTGTAGTGTACCTTTTCGTGCAAATTATATTTTGGCAAACAAAATTACGCGCGAATGTGGTCGCTTTCCCCAAGTTCTCAGTACCTAAGAACAAATTAATGCACCTTGTCAGTATTTCTTCATCAAGTTTCGATATTCTAAGTCTCACGTTTTGTGGCAGGAAGTATTTTACTTGAGACTTATGACCGGTACAAACAAAACTTTGTTTAGCACATGTAGAACCGCAGTAACCTTTAAAACATAAGACTCTTGTTTCAATGATTGTTGGCATTTTTACTGTTATTTTACACATATCCCCATTGTAATATATATGTGCAGATCTCAGCTTACCCAACACCTTGCTTTTACTGAGAGTGCAAACCTATTTTTCAAGTTTGACTTGTTACAAGGAAACATTGTCTTAGTGAATGGGGCTGTATCAACCTGTCTCTTTATATAATTAGCAAGATGTCTCAAGTCTTTTAAGCTAATAACAGTGTTCTCCTGACATTTATTTACACCTTTATGATCTTTACTGTCACCGTCACCAGTAAAATGTGTTATTTTTAGATCCTGAGATATTTGGCTTGCAGCCTTTTCATTCCATTGGTCTTCCTGCCCAATCGGTGTTTCGCCCGTTATGTTTGCAGAGCAATAGCCTGCATGATTAGGGCAGGAAACTCCCCCCCCCCCCCTTTGTTTCGCAACTGTGATGCCCTTACACATGATTTACTTGCTATGTGAACCCCAATTTCAACTTCTTCATATAAATTATATACCAATATATGTACATTTTTCACATTTAAGCCGTTTGGGCCAGACTAGACCCCACTTTAGGGAATTAGCACTGTCAAAAACCAGAATACCATTACAATTTATGCTCAACTGTGCATGTATCTTTATTTCAGAGTTAAACATCAGTTGCACCTTAGCTGGACAGTACATTTTATTTGTGTATGAGTTGGGGTGATATGTATTGTTGTGGGCAACATGAAACTCATCGATAATACCAGCCACTTTCCCAGATGGCCGCAAGGGACGTACATTTGTTTCCGAACCATCAACATCAAGAAAGGTGAATATACCCAAATGTCTATTTGTCTACTTTTTCTATACTAAAACCATGTTGTTGACCGCTATCTAAACCTGGCACACCTTTCTGAAAGCCAATTGACTTGCACTGCCTTTTACGGGCCATCTTTAACTCAATTTCCCCGTCAATTACAATACAAAAGCAACAGAACACAGCTAATATAATAAAAAATGTGTTAGGAAGTTATTTTATTGGAACCTACTTCCTAATACAACCCTCTCCAACCCCAGCTAGTCCCTTAATGAGTAAATATTTATGACATATACATGCCACAAATGTGTGCAATAAGCAGTGTTAAATTTCACTCATCAATGCAGTCACCGGTAAGTAAAAGTGTCAAAAAACCTTAATTATGCACCTGGCTGGCCAGTATTGGTATTAAATTGTTTGAAATATATAAATGCTTGTTTCTTAACAAAAAGTTTATTGAAAAACATCAAAAAGCATTTAGAACAGGATTTTGCTGGAAAAAAAATCCTAGCAAATTTCTCCCTAAAAATTGATGTTTTCAAGCTATTTAGACTTCTCTGTTAGTGTTGCATGGTCCAAATCATGCATAAATATGAAGTTTGTTCATGTCTATAAACAATGGACAGTTTAAACTTAATATATAACGCGTTTCTTATTTTTTTCATCTAAGACCTATATGATGCGCGATATCCCAAATCTGACCAGACTCAAGCCGCAAAACCGAGGTTTCGGCCGGGGGTGCATGGAAATACCGGAATGGACCTTATACAGGAATGGACCGGAATGAACATTTTATATACCGGAATGGACATATGGAAATACCGGAATGGACCTAATAGGGTTTTGTACGTATGGAAATACCGGAATGGACATGCCCGTATTATCCAACAATATCTTTGAATTTAAAGAAATATAATACACAACAAAATTTGTTGATTCCTTTTACCAATTTGTTCCCGAAATCGACATTTTGATTCGCACGGGATACGGTTGCGGAGGAAAGAACTATGTGAAAGGAAACTAGTACGTTGATTCCGTTTCAACTTTTATACTGAATGTAGGTTGCTTATGCGTGTATAGAAGCATTAAGCTATCATATATTGTAAGTATACAGAGCAATTTACATGTCTGTGTGTCGCTGCCTCACAATTAATGCTTAACAGTTATATCCATCCGTCACATAACTTTCAACAGGTCATGCTTATTAATAAGTTGCCGACTTATCTAAGGCAACATTATAGAACATGATGATAGCCAACATAGCAACTTTATAGAGCTTCCAACTGAAATCCGGCACTGGTTAAACGTCTGCCTCATTGACTTTGGCAGACTGACAGCTGAAGACAGAACGATCGAAACTTTAAAGAAAACGAAAGCTCGCAAAAAGGGATCGCGACCTTTTGGCAATTGCTGCTTGGTTGTCGACGAGTGTTAGTTGTCTCCCAGCGGTTGCTACTCAGACGACATACAGTTGCAAGAGTTTGCAGAGGAAATTACTAGCATTTTTAGATGAGGAAATTGCATGTACATATCCGCATATAATTCTTTTTGTATAATTATCAGGTTAACATTGTTAAATAATAGATGGAAACACAGCTTCCTGTGGTGTGTGGGTTGATTACTTCAATAATTATTATTTCATTTAAAGACATTTTCAATGGTTTAACAAAGGTGTTTACAAAGTGGCTATCACTGCAGTTTTGCATAATAGGGAAAAGGGTCTATTCTGATGCAAATAAGATGATTTTTTTTTTTCAAAACGAAATAAACATCTGGCGATATGTTATTTTTCAAAGTCTTTTTCTGGAGCGGAGACCCCTCGTTGCTGTAGTGGTTGAGCGTCTCCCTCGGGTGCGGGAGATCGCGGGTTCGATCCCCAGCCGGATCACAACACATACTTGAAAAAATGGTAGTAATGGTTTCCCTTATTTGCGCCAAGAGTTGCGAGTTTAGCAGTGTTTAGCATTGCGACTGACTCAATGGTGTAAGCCTGAGGATAAATGGACCAGTAATACTGGTAACTTACTCAGGAAAACGCCGTGATATGACTGCAAAATGTGTTCAAAGCGGCGTAAAAAATATCAAACAATCAATTGTCTGGTTTAAGTGATTGGTCACGGCGGCCAGTTCACCTACTGTACTCATGTGTTTCCTGGCTTTCTAACACCAGTAATCCACACTACAATCATTCCAAGCAACCGTCTGCTTTTTCACATAGACTGTTAGCCCATTGGTGGAAGACGAATGAAGATTGTCACAATGACTTTTGACTGTTGATCGAGCTGGGGTTTTAACTCACAACCCCTGGATTGACAGCCCGCGTCGCTAACGATTTGAGCTACAGGGTTTTTACGCCACTGTCAACAATTTAGCAATCATATCACGGCATTTTCCTGAACAAGTTCTACATACACAACCCCCGTTCTAGACAATTAAACGGGGGGGGGGGGGGGGGGGGGGGGGGGGTATATATATATATAAATCGTTTGGAAAAAAAAATCAATTCACTCAATCAATAAAAACAGTTTGTGCAAAAATAAAACATTCAAATCAAGATCACGAATAAATGTTTTTATTCATAAAATTGAAAATAACATTACATATTCTGTTATTATTTATATAGGTCCATTCCGGTATTTCCATTGTCCATTTCGGTCCATTCCGGTATTTCCATTGTCCATTCCGGTCCATTCCGGTATTTCTATAAGTCCATTCCGATCCATTTCGGTATTTCCATAAGTCCATTCCGGTATTTCCATACGTCCATTCCGGTCCATTCCTGCCCATTTCGGTCCATTCCGGTATTTCCATGCACACTTCGGCCGGTATAGGAAAATTGAAATTTCTTTGAAAATAATTGCCTTACTGTCCTAACTTTGGTTTTTTTGCTCTCAATATAGATAACACTTTGAAAATAATGGCAAGAAACTCCTCCTTGGAGGCAAAAATGTTGTCTTATAGGTCAAATTACGTTAAATACATCCGCGGGTCCATTTGATCTACAGTGCAGTAGTACGTAAACAAAACTTTGTTTGCCTAGAATGGTTGTACATCTGGCCCAGACTGCATTGGATATGTGACAAACGAGGGTTGAAGCTGGTTGATTTACATGTAAACAAAAAAGGAATTTATAAATGTAAAGTGTCTTACCTATAACTCTAAATGTACTGTACAAGTTTAACGTTTACGTGATGGCTGGGAAAGCAGTTGGGGAAGCACTATTCACCAAAGAGATATTTCAATGTAGATGTGGAAGGAGTAAACAAAAGTAGTCCGGATTTGTAGCCCCGCCTTAAGCTCCGCCTAAAAACAGGAACAACTGTAGTTACCCAGACAAAATGGATAGCTCCGTGCAGAAATTCTTAAGCTTGTCCGAGGCCTACCAGGCCTTAAAGAACTTAGAAATATCCACTTATTGTCCAGAACCGGACTAAAAATGCACTGTTGAGTTCGTCCCAGGTCAATTCGTACTTATCTAAAAAAAAAACACTGTAAGATTCATTACGACTGTTGTGTTCTATTTCAGTAATATATATAATTTTCCTCATTTTTAGCTCGACTATATATTTATATAAAGGATAGCTATTGTACTACACCCAGCTTCGGCGTCACACTGCTTATTTTCTAAGTAACCACTGTATGTATTGGATTGAAAAATTCATTATTATATTTGACAGAGTAAGAAAAGTAACTAAAAATTGATTTAGAGATGAGTTATGGCCCCTTTTGGACTTACATTACCAACGTTAAAAGTGGATTTTTTCTAAGTTTTCCAAGTAACTACTCAGTCTACTGTATTTATTGGATTGAAACTTTCCACAAGTATAACATATCATTAAACCTATTAGGTAAAGTAAAAAGAGTAACTCTGAATTGATTTAGGGGTGAGTTATGGCCCCTTTGGGACTTAAAATACCAATGTGTATGGCCCCTTTGGGACTTAAAATACCAATGTTAAGGTTTGCATGCAAATGGATTTTTTTCTAAGTTTTCTAAGTAACTACTGCATATATTATTAAATTGGAACTTTCCACAAGTATTACATATCATTAAACCTATTAGGCAGAGTATCGAAAGTAACTCTGAATTGTTTTAGGGGTGAGTAATGATCCTTTTGGCTCGTTGCTGTCCTCCGACAGCTCCTGTATTAATTGTTTCCTCCAATTTCCCTCTTAAGTTTTTATTGTTATTGTTAATTGTTATCATTATCCATTACCCTGTTGATAATATAATTTATTTAATAAAGTGTTTCCAAGGTTATGGCAAATGTGCATTTTTGTCCTTTCTCAAAAGGTATGGCTTATGTATTTATAAAAAAATAAGTCTTCTTTTTGATTTTGAATAAACTTAGCAATAATTATTGCCATTCAAAACCTTTGAAATATGTTTTTTATTTGTATTACCAGGTTACAGAATAAAGTGTTCACATTGTACAGTAATTGGTGTACTGACATTCCATTACATTGATTACACACTACTTATTAGAATGCAGCAAATATTTTGACATTCAGGAACAGTTAAGAACGAACATATTCCATCTCAACGGAAATTGGGAATTGACGATGGATCTTTTATTTGGAAACAAGCGCAATGAGTCGTTAGATAACATCCGATCTAACTTAGCTGACCTATTGGGCAAATTTATCATTCAATATGGTAGATTTTGAATATACATGACCAAAACATTTTTTTAGACAGACTATTTAAAAAAAACACTCATTGGTATTGAAAATGTGGTTACATAGACATTTTGTTTTTAAAAAGCTCATTGGTATTGAACATTGTGTTACATAGACAGACTATATTAAAAAAACTCATTTGTATTGATAGTTTGGTTACATAGACAGACTATTTTTTAAAAAAAACCTCATTGGTATTAAAAATTGTGTTACATAGACAGACTGTTTTTAAAAAACTCATTGGTATTGAACATTGTGTTACAACGACAGACAATATTTAAAAAACTCATTGGTATTGAAAATTTAGTTACATAGATCGACTATTTTAAAAAAAAACTCATTGCATGGTATTGAACATTTTGTAACAAAGACAGACAATTTAAAAAAAAAAATCATTAGTATTGAAAATTTGGTTACATAGACAGACTATTTAAAAAAACAAAACTCTTTAGTATTGTACATTGTGTTATAGAGATAGACTGTTTTTAAAAAAATCATTGGTATTGAAAGTTTGGTTTGTTTTTGAAAAACTCATTGGTATTGAAAGTTTGGTTTGGTTACATAGACAGACTATATATATTATAAAAAAACTCATTGGTATTGAACATTGTGTTACATAGACAGACTGTTTTTTAAAACAACACATTGGTATTGAAAATTGTCTTACATAGACAGACTGTTTTTTAAAAAACTCATTGGTATTGAAAGTTTGGTAACATAGATAGACTTTTTAAAAACACCTCATTGGTATTGAAAATTGTGTTACATAGACAGACTATTTAAAAAAACCTCATTGGTATTGAATATTTGGTTACATAGACAGACTTTAAAAAAACGAAACTCGTTGGTACTGAAAGTCTGGTTACATAGATAGACTATTAAAAGAAAAACTCATTGGTATTGAACATTGTGTTACAAAGACAGACTATTTAAAAAGAACCTCATTGGTATTGAACATTGTGTTACATAGACAGACTATTTAAAAACAAACTCATTGGTATTGAAAAAAATGTGTTACATAGACAGACTTTTAAAAAACAAACCTCATTGGTATTGAAAGTTTGGTTACATAGACAGGATATTTAAAAAAAACTCATTGGTATTGAATATTTGGTTACGTAGACAGACTGTTTTGAAAAAACTCATTGGTATTGAACGTTTGGTTACATAGATAGACTATTGAAAGAAAAACTCATTAGTATTGTACATTGTGTTATAGAGATAGACTGTTTTTAAAAAACTCATTGGTATTAAAAGTTTGGTTACATAGACAGACTATATATATTATAAAAAAAACTCATTGGTATTGAACATTGTGTGACATAAACAGACTATTTAAAAAAAAACTCATTGGTATTGAACATTGTGTTACATGAACAGACTATTTTAATAAAAACCTCATTGGTATTGAACATTGTGTTACATAGACAGACTATTTAAAATAAAATTCATTGGTATTGAACATTTGGTTACATAGATAGGCTTTTTAAACAAAAACTCATTGGTACTGAACATTGTGTTACATAGACAGACTTTTAAAAAAAACTCATTTGTATTGAACATTGTGTTACATAGACAGACTGTTATTAAAAAACTCATTGGTATTGAAAGTTTGTTTACATAGACAGACTAGTTTAAAAAAAGAATCATTGATTTTGAAAGTTTGGTTACATAGACAGACTATTTAAAAAAAAAAAATCATTGGTATTGAAAGTTTGGTAACATGGATAGACTATTTAAAAAAAACTCCTTGGTATTGAAAATTGTGTTACATAGACAGACTATTTTTAAAAACAACCTCATTGGTATTGAACATTTTGTTACATAGACAGACTATTTAAAAAAAAACTCATTGGTATTGAAAATTTGGTTACATAGAGAGACTATTTAAAAAAAAACTCATTGGTATTGAACATTGTGTTACATAGACAGACCATTTAAAAAAAAAATCATTGGTATTGAAAGTTTGGTTACATAGACAGACTATTAAAAAAACAAAACTCATTGGTATTGAAAGTTTGGTTACATAGATAGACTATTTAAAAAAACCTCATTGGTATTAAAAATTGTGTTACATAGACAGACTATTTAAAAAAAACCTCGTTGGTATTGAAAGTTTGGTTACATAGACAGACTATTTAAAAAAAAAACTCATTGGTATTGAAAGTTTGGTTACATAGATCGACTTTTTAAAAAAACCTCATTGGTATTGATTATTGTGTAACATAGACAGGCTATTTTAAAAAAAAGTAATTGGTATTGAAAATTTGGTTACATAGATATACCTCATTGGTATTGAAAATTTTATTACATTGATAGACTATTTTAAAAAACCTCATTGGTATTTAAAATCTGGTTACATTGATAGACTATTTAAAAAACTCATTGGTATTGAACATTGTGTTACACTGATAGACTATTTAAAAAAAAACTCATTGGTATTGAACATTTTATAACAAAAACAAACTATTTAAAAAAACTCATTGGTATTGAAAATTGGGTTACATTGATATACAATAATAAAAAAACTCATTGGTACTGAACATTGTGTTACATTGATAGACTATTTAAAAAAAACTCATTGGTATTGAACATTGTGTTACATAGACAAGACTATTTAAAAAAAAAACTCATTGGTATTGAAAGTTTGGTTACATAGACAGACTATTTAAAAAAAAAATGAACGGTATTGAAAGTTTGGTTACATAGAAAAATAAACCTCCTTGGTATTGAACATTGTGTTACATAGACAAGACTATTTTAAAAAACCTCATTGGTATGGTTTTTTTTTTAAAAAGTCTGTCTATGTAACACAATGTTCAATACCAATGACAATGAGGTTTTTTTTAAAATAGTCTATCCATGTTACCAAACTTTCAATACCAATGATCTTTTTTTTTTAAATAGTCTGTCTATGTAACCAAACTTTCAAAACCAATGATTTTTTTTTTAAATAGTCTGTCTATGTAAACAAACTTTCAATACCAATGAGTTTTTTTAATAACGGTCTGTCTATGTAACATAATGTTCAACACCAATGAGTTTTTTTTTAAATAGTCTATCTATGTAACCAAACTTTCAATACCAATGATTTTTTTTTAAATAGTCTGTCTATGTAACACAATGTTCAATACCAATGACTTTTTTTTAAAAAATGTCTGTCTATGTAACACAATTTTCAATACCAATGAGTTTTTTTTAAATAGTCTATCCATGCTACCAAACTTTCAATACCAATGAGTTTTTTAAAAAATGTCTTTCTATGTAACCAAACTTTCAATACCAATGAGTTTTTTAAAAATAGTCTGTCTATGTAACACATTGTTCAATACCAATGAGGTTTTCTTTAAATAGTCTGTCTATGTAACCAAATTTTTAATTCCAATGAGTTTTTTTTAAAATAGTCTATCTACGAACCAAACTTTCAATACCAATGAGGTTTTTTTAAAAAAAAGTCTGTCTATGTAACACAATGTTCAATACCAATGAGTTTTTCTTTAAATAGTCTATCTACGAACCAAACTTTCAATACCAATGAGTTTTTTAAAAACATGAGTCTGTCTATGTAACCAAATGTTCAATACCAATGAGTTTTTTTATAAATAGTCTATCTATGTAACCAAACTTTAAATACCAATGAGGTTTTTTTAAAAAATAGTCTATCTATGTAACCAAACTTTTCAATACCAATGAGATATTCTTTAAATAGTCTATCTATATGACCACATTTTCAATCCCAATGAGTTTTTTAAACAGTCTGTCTATGTAACCAAACTTTCAATACCAATGAGGTTTTTTTTTAAATAGTGTGTCTATGTAACACAATGTTCAATACCAATGTTTTTTTTTTTAAATAGTCTATATAACCAAACTTTCAATACCAATGAGTTTTTTAAAACAGTCTTTCTATGTAACCAAACGTTCAATACCAATGAGTTTTTTTAAAAACAGTCTTTCTATGTAACCAAACTTTCAATACCAATGATTTTTTTTTTTAAAAAGTCTGTCTATGTAACACAATGTTTAATACCAATGAGTTTTTTTCTAAATAGTCTGTCTATGTAACCACATTTTTGATACCAATGAGTTTTTTTTTAAATAGTCTGTCTATGTAACCAACTTTTTAATACCAATGAGGTTTTTTTAAATAGTCTGTCTATGTAACACAATGTTCAATACCAATGACTTTTTTTTAAATAGTCTATCTACGAACCAAACTTTCAATACCAATGGGGTTTTTAATAGTCTGTCTGTGTAACATAATGTTCAATACCAATGATTTCTTTTTTTAAATAGTCTGTCTATGTAACCAAATTTTCAATACCAATGAGGTTTTTTTAAAATAGTCTGTCTATGTAACACAATGTTCAATACCAATGAGGTTGTTTAAATAGTCTTTCTATGTAACCAAACTTTCAATACCAATGAGTTTTTTTTAAAAACAGTCTTTCTATGTAACCAAACTTTCAGGACCAATGAGTTTGTCTTTAAATAGTCTATCAATGTAACCAAACTTTCAATACCAATGAGTTTTTTTAAAACAGTCTTTCTATGAAACCAAATTTCAATACCAATGAGTTTTTTAAATAGTCTGTCTATGTAACCAAATTTTCAATACCAATGAGTTGTTTATTAAATAGTCTGTCTATGTAACACAATATTCAATACCAATGAGGTGTTTTTAAATAGTGTGTCTATGTAACACAATGTTCAATACCAATGAGTTTTTTCTTAACTAGTCTGTCTCTGTAACACAATGTTCAATACCAATGAGGTTTTTTTAATAGTCTGTCTATGTAACCAAATGTTCAATACCAATGAGGTTTTTTTTAAATAGTCTGTCTGTGTAACATAATGTTCAATACCAATGAGTTTTTTTTAAAATAATCTGTCTATGTAACACAATGTCCAATACCAATGAGTTTTTCTTTAAATAGTCTGTCTATGTAACCAAATGTTCAATTCCAATGAGGTTTTTTTTAAATAGTCTGTCTGTGTAACATAATGTTCAATACCAATGATTTTTTTTTAAATAATCTGTCTGTGTAACACAATGTTCAATACCAATGAGTTTTTCTTTAAATAGTCTGTCTATGTAACCAAATGTTCAATAACAATGAGGTTTTTTTAATAGTCTGTCTGTGTAACATAATGTTCAATACCAATGATTTTTTTTTAATATAGTCTGTCTATGTAACACAATGTTCAATACCAATGAGGTTTTTCTTTAAATAGTCTATCTATATAACCAAACTTTCAATACAAATGAGTTTATTTTAAATAGTCTGTCTATGTAACACAATGTTCAATACCAATGAGGTTTTTTTTAAATAGTCTCATTGGTTTCGAAAATTTGGTTACACACATAGACTGTTTAAAAAAATCATTGATCATCACAAAACTTGGTCACAATGTTTATAGGCATAGTATCTCGGCCAAGTTACTTAGTCCTTAATTGAATTTTTAATAAATTGACTTTGTCTGCTCTCTTACTCAAGTTAGTCACAATGATAATGGGCCTAATATCTCAGCCAAGTTTGATAACCAGCCAAATTGCTTAAGTCACATAGAAGTTATGGACCTTTCATTGATGACATTTTTCCAAAGTGACTTTGTCAGCTCTATAACTTGAAAAATCCTTATCCAATCATCACTAAACTGGGTCACAATGTGTATTGTATCGGCTAAATTCGAGAACAAGACGGATATCGAAGACACTCAGGAGTTATGCCCCCTTAATTGATATTTTTTTTTCCAGAGTGACTTATTCTGCTCAAACAATCCTTTACATAACATCACAAATTGATCGAAAAATGTCCTTGTACCCTTTATTGAAAATGTGATAAACACCCTCAGGCGACAAGCGTTTAGTGTTTAAGCAAATAATTATACCAATTATAAAGACATTCAATGTAAATGAACCTATCACAGGAAACGTAAATCAAAATTAATTGAATCTTTTGAAAACTGACATGATTTTCAGATTTAGTCAACATTCAGACTGTGAATTTCAGCGAGAACTTTGAATTCATGAAGGTTTCTGCATGCGAATGTTAGCAAAAATGGGATTCTTGTGAATAAATAGTGTTTTACAGTATGTTGAAACCTTTATTATTGTAATGGAGAGTGTATTCCATGTTTAAATATTTATTTTCCTTAATGTCCTTGATGCCTTTGCTAGAAATATTCATGTATAGATAATAAAAAAAAAAGCAAAAACAATGCATTGGCAGACAAGGATTGAAGTCCTTCGAATGTAGGTTATTTAAAGCAAAACTGAATGTTAAGAATATCTAAATCAATCTAACTTTTGTGTAGATTTTAAAATAAGGTGAACAATAAATTTCTTTTTAGATTGAGCACAATTGATTTAAGGGGTGACTGTTGAGGCAAATCTTGACTATTGCAATACTATTGATATTGCTGAAAGTACTATGGCGATACAATTGCTAGTCTCTCTCTCTCTCTCTCTCTCTCTCTCTCTCTCTCTCTCTCTCTCTCTCTCTCTCTCTCTCTCTCTCTCTCTCTCTCGCTCTTTCTCTCTCTTCTCTCTCTCTCTCTCTTTCTCTCTCTCTCTCTGTCTCTCTCTCTGTCTTTCTCTCTCCGTCTCTCTCTCTCCGTCTCTCTCTCTCTGTGTGTCTCTCTCTCTGTCTGTCTGTCTCTGTCTGTCTGTCTGTCTGTCTGTCTGTCTGTCTGTCTGTCTGTCTGTCTCTCTCTCTCTCTCTCTCTCTCTCTATCTCTATCTCTCTCTCTCTCTCTCTCTCTGTCTCTGTCTCTGTCTGTCTCTCTCTGTCTCTCTCTGTCTGTCTGTCTGTCTCTCTCTGTCTCTGTCTCTCTGTTGAAGTTATTGTCCTTATTGTACAAAAATGAAGATAACTTAACAAATATTCATTATATAGCTTTTCTTGTACTCCATCTTATTCATTTCTATCGACATTTCAAGTGATCGGTCGTCAAAACATGCATTTGAGCCTTGATGTTCAGACGCCCATGTGCAAGCTGCGGAGTGTTAATATTTTTTAGGTTTTACTAAACGTTTGTTTGTTTTCAACAATTTCCTTTGTTAATCAAAATTGTATTTTAGAGAGGATATGTGGTCAATTCTAAACTCGATGCTCAACCTAACTTATACAGGGACCGGGAAGAGGGAAGCACATGAGGTATTTAGGCTATGAGAATGGAATTAACAAGTGCAGTTTTAAAAAATAAACATCAAAATACTTCGTCATTCATTCATTTAGGTTTGATTTACGAAACACAATGTTATCGTAAAAAAATCCTCTCACTTCAACTATTTTCCCGATTATCAGCTGAAATAATATGAGAAATAAATATATAATATGACACATATAAATCAAATTAAACTTTTTATAACTTAAACATCGTATAAAACGTTGTATTTATTGCTTTATAGTGACCAGACTCTACCAGTGTCCATGTTCACGCATATAATATTTCTATATTCACTCAAAAACGGACTAAAATAGGCAAATACATTTTATTTTTAATTTATATGATACAATAACACTTTATTTTATTCATTTCAATACAAAAACACAACAAAACAGTGATATAATGGGATATTTGACCACCAGACTCTGTTTAGTGACACCGGTGAAGTTGTGTTCAGGTGATGAAAAGACTAAACATTCAAACAATTTTGGATTCAATTATATCCAGGAATATATGTTATTCCAGATCATCTATATACATATTTGCCATGTATATATACAACCGCATTTTTGTGATGATTCCGTCTTTTAGTAAGAAATACAAAAAGTAGTTCTTTTCATTTATTACACAAAATTATTTACAATTCTCACGAGTATTACTTATCTTAAACCCTTCCACCGCCGAATTTCACAAAGTCAACTCTTTTTTTTTTTCACCATATTTTTACTTTATGTTATTTATTGTATGAATATGTACCAACAGAAATGAATATAAAACTCAACTTTAATTCATATACAATCACTACGCGTTTGGATTGACAGTTCGACACGCCTTTGGGCGTGTCGAGCTGTCTTTTAGGTACTCATATATATATCTTATACCTCATTGGTATTTAGTGGGCGAGTTCAGATGGGCTTCTCTAGGATAGAGAACTGACGTCATGTCTAAATATAAATTCATGCGCACTAATGCTTTCCATCTGAACGGTGTTTCCTCGTCTTAGTAGTAAACCATTCGGAACTCTCGGGTAATTCCGTAATCCTTCATCATCCATTGAGGAGGATTCATCACCAAGGGATTCCGAATGAGTAGTAAACATCGTTGGTCGTCATTTTGAAATGCTAGTAACCCCAGGCTTGAGGTGGGTTACTCGGATTCGGGTCAAAAGGTCAAAATGACGTCACTAAGGTTAAAAGTATCACTGTTCAAATGGATTCCGAGTGCACTCGGGCTGTTCTCGGATCCCATATGAACTCGCCCAGTGTTTCCGATGTAGGACCCGCTGACTGGTTCCCGTGTATAATCAAAGCGTATACAGTACCACGAATGAGCGAACCGACCAGACATCAGATTTATGGAGAAAGAATATGTATTTACCTTCCAAAAGTCGGAATTGTTTATCAATCTGTCTCCAGTCGGCTTATTGTACGGAACTGGAGTTATTAGTTCAGTCGAAGAGTTCTGGGCCCGAAACTATAAAACTTTTAAAACGTGATCCTAGCTCAACTTGAGCACCGAGTACGAAAAGTCGGAACTATAAAACTTTTGGGGTACGATTCAGTTGAGTTCGTTTTGATTTTGGAGAACCTTTCGCTGAGAAGGTTAACGCGCTGAGAATGGTTTGAACCATTATCAGCGAAACGTACTCCACGCTCAAGTGACTAAAATTACTGAAATTGGCAGCCGTTTTAAATCGCTAGAAATGAAAAATCTGAAAAATGCAGGAAATACTTCAACGTTTCGACTAAAGGGGAGTAATAATTGGTGAAAAATATATGGATTATATAGCATTACTTCAGTCTTAATAATAAATATCATTTGTCATTAGGCATACTTGCCCCATTTATATATTGGGGATCCTCCAATATATATTCTACCTGAAACAAGTCACCAGATGCAGCTTTTAAGTGTACTGTTGTCCATTTATCTTCTTTATTTATCAGGAGGGCACTTAGCATAATTATTATCCTTAATAAATGAATCTGTGATGTAGATTATTATTCAACGAAAGTGATCAAATAATTCACAGACATTAATATTGAGGCACGGTGTCAGGTTCAATTTCACCTCATGACAGCCATGTCAGAATGCCTTTTCCTTGTCTTTATTACCCAGGGTCATGGATTTATACTGTAATATAACTGGAATACTGTAAAAATGGCAAAAAAAAAAAAGAAAAAAAAGAAATGTTACAATTAGACATCCTAATGGCCGGTGGTTTTTACTAGAGAACAGTATTAACATAATAATACACAGCAGGCTTTGACCAGGACCAATATATCTATTTATAAAACCAGCAGTTTCGATTGTTCGTCATTTCCTCTAACTGATGTCGCAGCAAACCAGAGTTAATCAAAGCACCGAAAGTGCTGACAGCAAGGGGCTAACTGCAGATTACATTAGGACATGTAAATACCGATCCCGGAAGTCTAACAAGAACACTTTACAATTGCACTTTGCTACATGTATGTCCATACTGTTACTAGTTTATTCCTCCTTTCTAAGAGCACTCCCTAGGGATTAATCTAATAATCAGTATATACATAATATTTATGAGGTATTTAATTAACCTTTTTTAAGAGGAAGTTAATCTTAACTTACTGTGAGTAGCACAATCACCCATAAATGTCATCATTTTTATAATCTTAGTCCTTTGCGAGTAGTTAAGTACGTTTTACATGAAGGCTGTAGAATAACGTTCTTGTAATTGTTTCAATGTACCTATAATTTTGGTTTCTTCAGTTTAAGTAGCTCGTTGAATTTAGAAACAGACGAATCTAGAATGAATTGAATCAGTAATTCTTGTTTTTCTATTTTCTCAAATGTACCGGAAGGAGTGATGTTACTCAAATAAGATTTGAGAACAGTTAAATATCTATCTCGCCCTGTACTAAGGTAAGGACAATGTAAAAGGAGGTGATTGGTATCCTCTCTGTTTGTTCCACATAGCAAACATGTATCATCTTCTCGACCTCTTGTAAATTTTGCTCTATCGGATTGCAGGGTATAGGTTCTTGTAACGAGCTCGGCTTTGATTTCCGCCTTTTTCACTTCAATCGTTGTACTCGGTACTAATTGTCAGATGTGGTAAGGCTTTCCTATATGTATAGACTTTATATCCAGGTAAAGCATTGTATATTTAGTTTCTTTCTCTGCTATCCACTGTTTCTCCCATATATGTTTATTGCCTGTCTTATGGTCTTATGGTACAATTTGGAAGTCCTTGTATTTGTCGGCAGACCTGTAGTTGTAGTCGTTCTAGTTTTTGGATGTCGGTTGCTGTATAATGCAATATCTCTATACCATGCAGGCTCCTCGGTATTGCATATGTTTGCCATGTTTTCAGGGAAATAACTGGCGACGTTCCCTTACGTACACGTAGCCCTGGTCCTATCACTGCATAGAAGGCTTCCTTGCTGTTTTAAGTCTCCTCCGAAAGTGTCAGGCCGATTTTCAAATAATTTTGTAGAAATGTTCCTTGGGTGATCCTCTATCAGACTCCTTCAAGCCATGTTGATTGGTCGAAAAACATGGCCGCCAGGGGGGCGGGGCTATTTTGACTTATATGGCTATAGTGCAAACTTAAAAAATCTTCTCCTCGATAAGTGTCAGGCCGATTTTCAAATAATTTTGTAGAAATGTTCCTTGGATGATCCTCTATCAGATTCCTTCAAGCCATGTTGATTGGTCGAAAAACATGGCCGCCAGTGGGCAGGGCTATTTTGCCTTATATGGCTAGAGTGAAAACTTAAAAAATCTTCTCCGCGAAAAGTGTCAGGCCGATTTTCAAATAATTTTGTAGAAATGTTCCTAGGGTGACCCTCTATCAGATTCCTTCAAGCCAAATTGATTGGTCGGAAACTATGGCCACCAGGGGACGGGGCTTATATAGCTAAAGCGGAAAAAAAATTAGGTGAGCGATCCAGGGCCATCATGGCCCTCTTGTTTACTAGATGCATTTGCCCGCCTTTGTGCACTTCTCAATTGTCTTTTATCTGTTACCAGTGATTGTTATTTTTCCTTGTTTTGTGTATTTAATTTCCATTCAAAGAATACTTGTTTGGAATATTTTGAAGCCTGGCTAATTTCATCATTCCAGATCCCCCTTCCAACGGTTTTTGTTGTTATCTGTTTTCTATAATTTGGTATGAAGTCTTTTCCTGCCTGGTGGAAAAGGATTGTTTAGCCTTTCTATTTCGTCGGTTGATTATTTAAGATTGTTTATGTATCTTTCAGTCAGATTTTTCAAAATGGAGGCTTGATAACTTATTGTATAACATTTTTTCCAGTTTGCCTTTTTGACAATGTTCATTGTCCTCATAACTTCTGTTTTCATGACCGCGTATACAAGTGTATGGTCTGAGACCTTAAGCGATGTAGATGTAGCTGGTTTTCGTCCTTGAATTTCTTAAAGACGGGGTCTCTCAATCTGTTATCTCTTGTAGGTGAAGCGTTCATATCTTTATATAGCTCGAATAAGTAACTTTTTTTGGCCTGGGGCTTTAGCCCCTGGTAATAGTAGTAATACCATTTTATTCGGAGATTGCAGCCTGCAATTGCTGTTAGCACCAAACAACGCATTTTAGGTTGAGACTGCGCGAGAAAAATAGTTCATCATGGATTCAACCAAACTGCATTTAAAAGGTTAGGAATTCCCCCATAAATATCATTTTAATGTTGTTGGAACATCAGTGAAAAACTTAAGGCGTGAGTACTCCAATATAAGTTTAAGAAATGCTTTAGAAATTAATGCGCCGAGGGGTCAAATATGGACGTTTGTTAACATTATTAACATTCGCGAAGAGGAACGGAAAAAAAGAAAGAAGTCACGTGAAATATACAGTGGCGGATTAACCGGGGGGGGGGGGACCGTAGGGCTCATGCGTGGCAAATGTAGTTTCGAATTTAGCGGGGGCCCATAGGGCCCGTGCCCGACTTCTCTCCCCCCCCCCAACCTCATGACACCCCGACCCGGTCGGGTATCATACATATCTGGCGAGCGCCGGGCCTAATTCGCCAATCAGAGCCCGGCCGGACATCAGGCAAACATTGACCAGGGAAAGGCGGCGTCTGGCCGACCATCCAATTTGTCTCGCATGTTATAAAATTAACCGGGAGCCGTAGGGCCCGTGCGTCAAAAGATTAATGGTAAACAAAGGAAAAGCGTGGCAAATGTAGTGGCAAATTTAGCGGGGGCCCATAGGGCCCGTGCCCGACTTCCCCCCCCCCCCCTCAACCTCATGACACCCCGACCCGGTCGGGTATCATACATATCTGGCGAGCGCCGGGCAAATTCGCCAATCAGAGCCCGGCCGGACATCGGGCAAACATTGACCAGGGAAAGGCGGCGTCTGGCCGACCATCCAATTTGTCTCGCAGGTTATAAAAGCCGAGTCATCGCATCATTAATCAGATTCTAGTCGCGCTCTTCACAGAAGGTAGCAATTTAACACACAGTTTATCACAACAGTGTCAGAGTAACAGTACTACAAGATGCCTTTTAAAAGAAGGGAGGACTGAAGGAGAAGGAGGGGCAGTACCCACAAGAGAGGGAGAGTGGCAGTAAAGGGAATGAGACCTCTCCTTTTCAGCCACCAATGTACCAATAACTAAGTTTTAGAGGTAGCGTGCAAACGCAAACCTCTCCCTCAATCGTAAGTCAAGTTCGAATATGGGTCATATTGGGTCAGAAACTAGGTCACTAGGCCAAATTGAAGGGAAATCTTGTTAACATAATGGAGGCTGCATTTTTAACTTGAGAATGTTGAAACTGTATCAAAATGTTTGTCTTGATGATATGTAGGCCAAGTTTGAATATTGGTCATGTTTGTTACAAAACTAGTTCTGCCTAAACCTGCTGTCAAGATTCCCTTTGATTCTTCATGTTTTAAATGTGTATACTTGTGAGCTCTTGCACTCAGGTAAGCGATATAGTGCCAACAACGTCCTTCTGTTTTTAAATTAGCAGTTTAATACAATTTACTATTTTTGACAGGATCTTTCAAATACATAAACATAAGCTGCAATTGTTATTTCCTTTCACATTTCCCCTACTTCTCCAACCTTCCAGCAGCCCCCAGGCCGTCAGCACTGCAGTGCTTTGATTATTATCTGAGGGCATATAAGTGATGATAATACATAATGGGTGCTCTTTAATGTTAAGAGATAAAACTGTAGTTCTCTCATTTCCATCTGGCATGGTCTAAATCAGTTCTCCAGAAGACAGCTACTCCTCCGCAGCTCCTATTTTTAGATCCGTGAAGTTAGGTTGACGAGTGACGAATTGACGAGTGACGAACTGTGACATTTTTTAGGTCCGTGAAGTTAGGTTGACGAGTGACGAATTGACGAGTGACGAACTGTGACATTTTTTCTAAAAACTTTATTTCTTTCTTTAAGATAATATATCTGGACGTATTAAATGCAAATTGAGCCCTATTTCATGCTTCATGGCGATCAGTCAATCAGAAGAGCTTCGTCAAGTTCGTCAACTCGTCAATTTAGTTGACGAAATTGACGAAAAAAATATGTTTCTAAAAACTTGATTTCTTTCCTTTAGATAATGTATCTGCACGTACTGGATGCAAATTAGGCCCCATTTCATGTTTAATGGCCATCAGTCATTCAGAAGAGCTTGGTCAAGTTCGTCAATTCGTCAACTTTTCAATAAAGTTGACGAAATTGACGAAAAAAATATTTTTCTAAAAACTTTATTTCTTTCCTTTAGATAAGTATCTGGACGTATTGAATGCAAATTAGGCCCTAGTTCATGTTTCATGGCGATCAGTCAATCAGAAGAGCTTCTTCAAGTTTGTCAATTCGTCAACTTGTCAATAAAGTTGACGAAATTGACGAAAAAAATATTTTTCTAAGAACTTTATTTCATTCCTTTAGATAAGTATGTGGCGGTATTGTATGCAAATTAGGCCCTATTTCATGTTTCATGGCCATCAGTCATTCAGAAGAGCTTCGTCAAGTTCGTCAATTCGTCAACTTGTCAATAAAGTTGACGAAATTGACGAAAAAATTATTTTTCTCAAAACTTTATTTCTTTCCTTTAGATAAGTATCTGGACGTATTGAATGCAAATTAGGCCCTAATTCATGTTTCATGGCCATCAGTCATTCAGAAGAGCTTCTTCAAGTTCGTCAATTCGCCAACTTGTCAATAAAGTTGACGAAATTGAAGAAAAAAAAAAAATTCTAAAAACTTTATTTCTTTACTTTAGATAAGTATGTGGACGTATTGAATGCAAATTAGGCCCTATTTCATGTTTCATGGCCATCAGTCATTCAGAAGAGCTTCGTCAAGTTCTTCAATTCGTCAACTCGTCAATAATATGTTTATAAAATATAAATAAGCAATTATAACTTACTCATTTTCCTGTCAGTAACACAGCACTATCCAAATGTACACTTGACACTGGTAAATAACTAAACCGTTTTATCCTCACTATTATATATAGAATTAAAACTGAAAACGATTACTTAATGGCACTCTCTACAGATTATATCACATCACAACTTGCAAGTTAGCATTTAAATCCATTTCTAACACACTAAAATCAACACAATTCCTAAAACATCACATGACGGAACGGGTTTTACCCCTATTGTTTACACATATTGAGTTATGCATTATGTTTGACTTCCCAAAATGTTGCGATTGTAAAATAACCTTTCCCTAATTCTGTCATTAGAGACTTGTATTAGTATACAAAGAGAACATTGTGAAAATTGGTGCGATGGGTTATTATGCCTGATCGCATCACTGAACACAATGTTACTACTTTTCCTTAAAATAACAATCATTATTGTTTTTCCACATCTGAAAACACTTAGTAAAAGTTTAACAAAGTCCATATGAGGGAAATGTTACGCATTGTGTTTGTCTTACTCGGAATTCCATGTAAACTATAGTCTATTTCTACTATTGGACTCTCTCTTACTCCAATAAAACTAAAATCTACTAGACTATTCACAAAATAAAACTTTTGGCTCAGAAACTCGGAAACTCCATGCACCCATTTCCCTCTAACCTCCCCTAGAATATCTTTCTCTCTCTCTCTCTCTCTCTCTCTCTCTCTCTCTCTCTCTCTCTCTCTCTCTCTCTCTCTCTCTCTCTCTCTCTCTCTCTCTCTCTCTCTCTCTCTCTCTCTCTCTCTCTCTCTCTCTCTCTCTCTCTCTCTCTCTCTCTCTCTCTCTCTCTCTCTCTCACACGTGACTTAATAATTGATATACTGTGAATTTGTAAATTTATATCTCTTGTATCTTGTATTTAGATTAGAGAAATAAAACGAGTATGTATGTATGTATGTATGTCAATAAAGTTGACGAAATTGACGAAAAAATTATTTTTCTCAAAACTTTATTTCTTTCCTTTAGATAAGTATCTGGACGTATTGAATGCAAATTAGGCCCTATTTCATGTTTCATGGCGATCAGTGAATCAGAAGAGCTTCTTCAAGTTCGTCAATTCGTCAACTTGTCAAAAAAGTTGACGAAATTGACGAAAAAAATATTTTTCTAAAAACTTTATTTCTTTCCTTTAGATAAATATCTGGACGTACTGAATGCAAGATAGACCCGTTTTCATGTTTCATGGCGATTAGTCAATCAGAAGAGCTTCTTCAAATCGTCAACTTGTCCATAATGTTGACGAAACTGACGAAAATAATATTTTTCTAAAAACTTTATTTCTTTCCTTTAGATAAGTATGTGGACGTATTGAATGCTAATTAGGCCCCTATTTCATGTTTCATGGCCATCAGTCATTCAGAAGAGCTTCGTCAAGTTCGTCAATTCGTCAACTTGTCAATTTTGTTGACGAAATTGACGAAAAAAATTATTTTTCTGAAAACTTTATTTCTTTCCTTTAGATAATGTATCTGGACGTATTGAATGCAAATTAGACTTTAATTCAAATTTCATGGGCATGAGTCATTCAGAAGAGATTCGTCAATTCGTCAATTTTGTTGACGAATTGATGAAAAAGAATATGATTGTGATTTCTGAGTCCTGTCATTAAAACTAACTCTTGAGATGAAGAATCTAGTAGAAACTGTAGCGACAATCCCTTGTTTATTATATTTTGGAATGCTCCTTTCTTTATATTGTTAGTACAATATAAATAAGACCAGTTATTGCAACCAAATTACCAGTGGTAACAAGTTGAAATTTATATTTATATCAGCAAAAGGACGGACCTTTATGTTCTCTTTACTAGCAGTAAACAACATTTGATATGTCAACCGTATTACAATGGGTTCACTTATGAAAACAATACCAATTTCGTCTACACTGTACGGGTGTCAGCTATTGCATTCTATGTTCTCTTTAGATATCCAGAACGTTACAAATCACATCATTTGCCCTGTAGAACACGTACAGATAAAGTATTTAGTCTGCTAGGTCGGTACAACATACAATTAGAAATTGACAAACGCAAAAAACAAATTTCCTTCAAAGACTGTAAAATGCCTACGAATTGTCTCACTAACAAGATTTTCACTTATTGTCTAAATTGGTTTAAAGTAATTCAATGTACTCGACAAAAATGTTTTATTTTCGATACTTTCAATTAATTGCAAACATATTTGTATGCGCACTCGTATCTAACTACTGGCACATTGCCTGATAAAAAGTTCTTAGAAAAGGAAAGTTGACTGCGAGCGTCAGGAAAGAATGAACTTCCCCCATGGTTCGATCGTTTTGAGAGAGAGAGAGACAGAGAGAGAGAGAGAGAGAGAGAGAGAGAGAGAGAGAGAGACAGAGAGAGAGAGAGAGAGACAGAGAGAGAGAGAGAGAGACAGAGAGAGAGAGACAGAGAGAGACAGAGAGAGATAGACAGAGACAGAGACAGAGAGAGAGAGAGACATAGACAGAGACAGAGAGAGAGACACAGAGACAGAGAGACAGAGAGACAGAGAGAGACAGAGAGAGAGACAGAGACAGAGACAGACAGAGAGAGACAGACAGAGAGAGACAGAGAGAGAGAGAGAGACACACACAGAGACACAGAGACACAGAGAGACAGCGAGACAGAGAGACAGAGACAGACAGACACACACACAGACAGACATACAGACAGACACACAGACACACACAGAGAGAGAGGGACAAAGATACAGAAAGAGAGATAGGGAGGGAGAGGGACAGACAGAGAGAGACACACACACACAGAGACAGAGAGACATAGAGAGACATAGAGAGACAGAGACAGAGACAGAGACACAGACACAGACACACACAGACACAGACAGATGGAGTGAAAGAAAATACAAAACAAAAAAAAACAAAAAAATGATGTCAGTATATATGAGATGCACCGTAGCTGAACTTAACTAAATGCATTTGATGATAATAGCTTCCCACCAAAGAAATGCTTGACCGAAACGAAGAGAAAAGCGTTCATATGGAAGAGGGTGCAAAACACGTGCAGAAATATACCTACATCAACATATCTCAACAATTAATATATACAATATTACAAAAACAAACATGACATAAAATAATACTGACAGTATTTATTTAACCCGATACAAAGTACTTGTAACTATTCCATAGGTTATATAGAAATAGTACCACATGTTTGTAAAACATATCATAATTTTTAAGCAGTTTACTGTTCAAGTTCGGATTCAAACCGAATAGAGCTTCAACATACTCCTTACCATTCAAAGAATCTAGCATATTGAAAGTACTACTACCAAATTTGACATAAGTTATTTATTGAAAGGAATACATAAAAACATTTAATCAGAATATGCTCAAACTTGTTTTAATATCACTATTTCCACACCGTGAGCAATGGGAGAAATCAGTGCATGCCGTGTATGCAATTATTTGGGCGATAGAAAAACAAGCACGTAGCATATTCGGATAACGTTTAGCGTAGTCCCACACTGGATTAGCAGAGAATTGTTACTGTAGTTTTCTGTATAAGACAAACTGATAGTAGTTACGAACCTTTGTATTAATACAATGTTTCCAAATATATCTACTAGGAAAATCGCGAAATCGGAAGATCCATTCTTAAACAAACTAAGACTTAATACAAACAAACGTTTGGCTGTGCAGTCCCTTTCTAATCGACACACACTATGCAGAAAGCTATTAGTTAGAACCTGTGTATGAAGAGATTCAACTGAAGAAGAATATGCTGTGATGTTTGTCAACGTATTATTTCTTGATAAACATCAGGGCTCATTTTCATGCATGATTTGCTTTACGGGTCTGTTCACCAGTTCGTGTGTATGTGATAATTCCCTACGTGAGTGCGTCTCGAAATATTTTTTCCAATGCAGAATGTCATCAACTAGAACCTGTATATGTCGAAGTCAAAAATCAGGACCGATTTTCATATAATATATTCAGTTATCTTCCGTTCACCAGAATGAGTGTACAGTCAAACCTGTACTACCGACCACCTGGTATAACCGACCCCCTGGTGTAAGCGACCACATTGAACTCCCCCCGATGTTTTTTAGTCATAAATTAGCCTGCAATAAGCGAGATCCTGCTGTCTGCGACCAACGGACACTGAAACCATTCCCTTTTTAATAAAAATCCACGGTTGAGCGACCTTAAATCTAACAGTCAAATAAATCTTACACAACTGTCGCGTGTAAACCACGCAGGTTTAAATTATCATCAAGCTAAAGGTGTTACATGTAAAATTACCCGAGGTCAAATTCTGCAGACGTGTATTAGAGTGAGTAAAAACCAATAACTGCCTCGTTAGCAGTTTGTATTTAATACACTTTAGCTACAGTTATTGTCTTTGTTACGACTCTCAAATACTGCAGATGTAGCACAGTGGTAAAATTGGTAACATTGCATGTTTATCAGTTTGTACTTAATACACTTTAACGTCAATTAATGACCGTGTTAAATCACCCCGTGGATAGTTTTGGGATTGTTTGTGGATTAGTTATGACAATTTTGGTCCGACTTTCTGATCTCTTTAATTGGATCTGTGTTTGTCTTTTGCTTTCTAATGGTGATAGCACGTTTATTTAATCGGCTCTTTTATTAGATTTAATTAGCAAATCTGTGGACACTCAAAGATTTTAAACCTGACAATGTCTTTAAATGACTCCTTAAATAATTTGTTTTTAGATGGACAGTCTTTGAAACAGAACACGTTTTTTAGTAAGAAGAAGTGCGCTATTCTTCTACTGAACATACATGTACATATCCTTTTCATGTTATAGTTAAACAAAAACATCAAATAATAAATAACAATCAAGTTTGAGATTAAATTTATATATGTTTTATTTATCAACTTACACTTTTGCAAATAAATATTATTAATATTGAAATAAAATATAAAATTAGAAGAACAACAAAATGTTTATTGTTATTTGTTCTTTAATACCAATACATGTACATGTATAATGTAGTATACATAAGACCCAAAAAAAGAAAAATACATTTGTACCCCAATAAGAGACCACTTATAGCATTTCCCGTGGGTGGTCTCTTAATACAAGTTTGACTGTATATATGATAAGTTCATGCGTGGACTAGCCCCAGAATACATTTACCTCTTACAGAAAGCCATCTCAACTAAAACCTAGGTACATGTATTAATCTTTTCAACTGAACAAAGAATATGCTGTGATGTTTGTCAACATTTATTTTGGTGCGTTTTATACGTTGCAAACATCAGTGCTCATTGTATGTTAATGACAACCAATTGACGAACTTGATCAAGCTCTTTTGAATACGTTCAGATTCAGTTTCTGAAAAACAGAAATAAAAGTTTTTAGAAAAATATTGTTTTCGTCAATTCGTCAACAAAATTGACGTGTTGACGAATTGACGAAGTTGATGTAGCTCTTCTGAATAAGTGATGGCCAGGAGAATTGAAACAGGGTCTAATTTGCATTCAATACGTTCAGATTCAGTATCTGAAATACAGAAATAAAGTTTTTAGAAAAATATTTTGTTCGTCAATTCGTAGCCCTTCTGAATGACTGATGGCCATGAAAGTTAAAAAAGGGCTTCATTTGCATTCAATACGTCCAGATACATTATCTAAAAGGCAGAAATAAAGTTTTGAGAAAAATATTTTTTTCGTCAATTTCGTCAACTTTATTGACAAGTTGACGAATTGACAAACTTGAAGAAGCTCTTCTGATTGACTGATCGCCATGAAACATGAACTAGGGCCTAATTTGCATTCAATACGTCCAGATACTTATCTAAAGGAAAGAAATAAAGTTTTTAGAAAAATATTTTTTTCGTCAATTTCGTCAACTTAATCGACGAGTTGACGAATTGACGAAGCTGTTCTGATTGACGGATCGCCATGAAACACGAAATACGGCCTAATTTGCATTTAATACGTCCAGATACATTATCTAAAGGAAAGAAATCAAGTTTTAGAAAAATATTATTTTCGTCAATTTCGTCAACAAAATTGACGAGTTGACAAACTTGACGAGGATCTTCTGATTGACTGATCGCAATGAAGCATGAAATAGGGCCTAATTTGCATTCAATACGTCCAGATACATTATCTAAAATAAATAAATAAAGTTTTTAGAAAAAGTGTCACAGTTCGTCACTCGTCAACCTAACTTCACGGACCTAAAAAAATGTCACAGTTCGTCACTCGTCAATTCGTCACTCGTCAACCTAACTTCACGGACCTCCTATTTTTGATGAAAATGTCTGTGTCCGTTTTATCATCTACAGACTTGGCTTCAACATTATGAGTAGTAGAAATGTCTTACAATTTATTCTTTTCAAAGGAGTATAGCCAGTGTTCTTGTATACATGGAATGTCACATTTTTTTAGCACTTGCTTCAGATATAACTGGTTAGGGTTTGCGTTCCGTACATTTAATGTTCCTATAGTGATTTCATTTCATTCCTTTGTTCGTCGAGGCTCGGCTGAGGGATACCATTGCGGACTGCTTGGTTATTGCGTATTTACCTAGATATACCTTGAGTTGTTCTCTTTGTTGACTGGTTAGACAATCTGATATCATCTTGATTATAGGAGTTCGTCCTCTGACCGATACCTGACTGGTTCTTTGTAGTTCTTTCTATTGCGTCAGAGATGTTAGATAAAATCCATTGCCGGTTGATATCCAACCAAGTTAACGAATTTGGTTATTTTAGTGACGGATTATTTGGCGGTACGATACTGTAGACATGGACACTCCGAAACCAGTACATTCTTTTTTAGCAAATATTCCATATGCGTGTGCTTTCATTGACATTATATACAATCTACGAATATGTGTCCAGTAATGGAGAGCTTCTGTAGAAAGAAATATTTGAAGTAATTCATTGCCGATGTTGTAATAAGACTTAAACAATAGGGACTGATTCCAGCCTAGACTTCGGTGAGTGTCTTCGGAATTCGCCCACTATAGCAATTTACTCTAATTAAAGAGCCCCTTGCTTAAAACAGATTAATGTAGAAGTAGAGACCAGATGTTCTCGGTTGGGTCATTACCCTAGTGAGCACATAAGCTTTAAGCTTGTTAGGCCCATTTTAATGTTATTTCATAATATTGGAACAGTTCGATCATGTCACTTCCCTTTGATATATGTATCATTTTGCTTTGATCTGTCCCAGTGTGAAGGCAAGAGTTTTTTGAATTCCACTATTCCTCACATGTTTAATCCAATTTACTCAAAACCATTAACTAAGATGTTTGTTTTACACTTTATAACACTATATACTTTTTTTTCGTCTATTTCATACTTGTAATACAGATGGAAAATAGGAATAGAGGACACACACCGTAACATTTCTGTTAAGTTTGGTGGGAATTAGGCAAGTGGTTTAAGAGGACATATTATTTAAAGAAATTGTTGATAAATCGCATCTCACTTGAGCTAAAAATGATATTGACTATTGTGCAGATTTTAAAGTTGGTCTGGTTGTCAAAACGCAGAAGAACATTTTACGTCTGTGTTATATTTCACCTTTACACTTACGGAAACATGCAAGACACGCCAACAAGATTTCTTTTCCACATACAAAATATATTCATCTGACGACTTTGAAAACATCTAAGTAAATATAAAGATTGCCAGTCAAACATGGAAATATGATTATTGAAAAGAGCAATTTCTTTTTTTCAAGAGGCGTCTGCTGCGGATGTGGTCAAATGTGCCCGTATATAGAATAGGGTTCACTTATTATCTAAATAGAAAGCAGTTTAGTAGATTCGATCCCTGACTCCATTTAATGGGAAAGTGGATTACCACGATATTATTGCAGGAAAATGTCAAATTGCTATTCAAAGTTTTCTTTTCTGAAGTAACCTGCTGAAGATGAACCAAACGCCACGGTTGGTATTTTATCATTTCCACAATACAACAAATAAGCAGCAGACGTCTTTTCAAAACTCAGTATTGTCCAAAAATGTGGTAACTCTCTGTAAATGAAAGCACAATAGTTGAATCGAGTTGAAAACATTGTGTCAATGGTCCTTCACGGGGTTACAGCCACCCTGGGTCACAAAAACAGGCACTTACCACATTGTAACATGAACCCGGTCCTTCGAGGGGTTACAGTCCCCCTACGTCACAAATACAGGCACTGACCACATTGTAACGTGAACCTGGTCCTTCGCAGGGTTACAGCCTCCCTGGGTCACAAATACAGGCACTGACCACATTGTAACGTGAACCTGGTCCTTCGCAGGGTTACAGCCTCCCTGGGTCCCAAATACAGGCATTGACCACATTGTAACGTGAACCTGGTCCTTCGCGGGGTTACAGCCTCCCTGGGTCACAAATACAGGCACTGACCACATTGTAACGTGAACCTGGTCCTTCGCGGGGTTACAGCCTCCCTGGGTCACACATACAGGCTAACTGGGGGAATGCTTATCACTTTGTGAACAGCAAACCAGTCGTCATACGTCGCTATAAAAGTCAACTTGCACAACAAGGCTGTAGAAGTGGTATGTGTATCTTTAACCCATTCCCGTTGCACCATTTTCTTCATATTAAAAGGGTGATTGTATGACCCAATGGCGAACAGGGAAGATCCTTCTTTTACCGCGCCACTTAAATGTGCCCTAAGATCACAACAAGGTTGACAAGGTTTTAACATATTTATGTGATGGTCATGTTTTACGAAAACCGCCCATAAAGGCATTAACCAAATAAAATTAAAGTTAGACAACGGTCATAGTTAAAATCCTCTCGGTATATACAAAAAACATTTTGGACAAACACCTCCTTATTCATAGAATGAATGAACACCACACAATGAAATATTCATTTGCTTCTATTCCTAAAATAAATAATAACATCTATACGATTCCTGATACACAGATACACAATGTTGAGCATTTTATCTGTTCCGACAATATTTTCAATCAAGCTCTTAATTTATTGTTATATCATTTTGTCCTTCTCATTCAATACTTAACAATTCTTAGAGCTAGATAAAGGTCGTAATCTTTTTCTCATAATATGCAGCAAACAACTTTGAAAACATTTAAGCAAAAATATGGAAAATTCTATATTAAATAATAGAATAAATACAAATAAGTGTTTGAAAATATTGTGGCAAAATGAGAAATGTATCATCGTGAACATTTTTTTCGTTTACCGAAATGTTTCCAAATGTCGTCTGCTGCAGTTAGCGGATGTATCAAAATTGCGCCCAGTGGGAAAGAAAGGATTATTTGACACTCAAACCTTATGTTTCGAGACGATGTTTTCAGTACCTACAACATTAGGGTTGGTCGGGTAATACGAGAAGTATCGTAGGGAAGGGACGAGAAACTTCCTTTAATTTTAATCGTTTTCCACATGCAGATATTTGACACGTTTCTCAGTGTTGCCTAGATGTTTACAAAGTCGTCTGCTGCATTAATCTTGTAAGTGGAAACGGGTTAATAATGTCAGGTTATTTAATATGTATATACATGTGTGTACATATCATCTAACAAAACTATAGCCAAATGCCTATAAATAGAATGCGTTCTTACAGATTTTTACTACACAAGTACGCGGCAGAACTTCATCGCATACATTTATCGACCTCAAAACATATGTATAATGTCTATTCAATACGTAATTTATACAAGATAATCAGAGGTAAAGCGATTATAAACAATAAGTAATTTAGTAATAATCATCAACTACTTATCTGTATAAAAGATTATTCCAAATCACGTTAGACTTTGCTTATCCAGTTTACATTTGGAAGCTTCCAGTCTGGGCACGGCTTGTTAACCATGTGACTCAATACATCAATCGCAGGGTCTAATCTAATTAAAATTCTTACAGGGGGGCGAATCAAACATATTTAACGTCGCTAAATATCATTTTAATGTTGACAAGTGTAGTATTTCCATACAGTCCTCCAGCATATCAAGTTACATCTTCCATATTGTTTAATACGCATGCCTCTTTCATAGCAGTTTCAGTTTTACTTTTATACTCTTGAAGCTAACATTGTATTTAATTTAATATAATATCCGCTGCCGACTTATTCTATTGTTTCAAGATATTACAAACAGTTTTGTTGAACTCCCAATTCTTCATGAAACAAGTTGCCTTGTATTGTTGCGCAATGATCTTATGCACATAGGCACGTAAAACAGTGTGTCAGGAAAACACCAGGTAAACAAGGCATTCCTCAGCAGTCTGTAAACTTACTATGTTATATTTGTGTTACGAATATTAACTTTATTATTGGAGATGCAATATTATAAAAAACAACAATAATGACAACTCTTGTGGAGAAATAATTTTTTGCACGATCACCCCCAACCACACAAACCATCACGACAAATGGGTTGTCATTTTCTCTATATTATATATTATATTTGCATATAAGTAAAAATGTTATAGGGTCGGCCATTTTGGTTTTAATATGACATCATGGTTATTTTTAGAATTTATTTTTAGAATTTAATCGGAGGACATTTTGGATGACCTAGTTTGAACACGAATGAATCATTGTGAAAGTATACAGAGGTGACTTGTATACTCGATTTGATATCTACTCGCGAAAATTTAGGTTCACTTCCTTTCAATCACAGAAAGACTAGACTCATATTGGTAAACTAAACTCACTTCCTCTCTCCGCCGTGTCCTACGCTCAAAGGTCAGTTTTCATGTGATCATCTATTTTTAGTGTGGTATTTCACAATCACATTACTGCGCATGCTCAATGACCAATTATATTGTTCTATTAAACATTTCACAACATTTCATCAGCCATCGCTAAGCTAAGCTACTTTTATAACCCGGATTTTGTCATGTACAAACCGGATTTCCATCAATAACGGATCTGATTTTATCATATTCTGTATCAGGATGTAGCCAGTCAACATATTGAAACATTTATCGTGACCAATCAGATTCTTCTATTTAACATTTCACAACATTTCATCAGCCATCGCTAAGCTAAGCTAAGCTACATTTATAACCCGGATGTGTCATGTACAAACCGGATTTCCATCAACAACGGATCTGATTTTATCATATCCTGTATGGGGATATCGTCAGTCAACATGTTGAAACATGTATATTTATAACCGTTTTTAACAAGATTTAATTTCTGAACATTTCACAACATTTTAGCATTAACATTTCACAACATTTTATAACCCTTACCTTACACACTAAGCTAAGGATGATCTACATTTATAACCCGGATGTGTCATGTACAAACCGGATTTCCATCAATAACGGATTTTATCATATCCTGTATCAGGATATCGTCAGTCAACAAGTTGAAACATGTATATTTATATCCGTATTTTAACAAGATTTAAATTATGAACATTTCACAACATTTTATCATTGATCACCAATAACATCACTAAGATGTATCACACGTTGGATAAACATTTATATAATTATCATTTGTATGAAAATGCATCTGTTTTTATAAACAGAGATACTATGATGTTTTGTATTCAAGAGTGTTCTAAAAATAGGTCATGTAGTACTGACGTCATCGTCATGATTATCTCCCTTATCCTTAGACCGAATATTGTCATTTTGGGTATCAAACGAAAGGTAATGCAAAGACATACACGATGAAAAAGGTAAACCGTAAATCACTTCAATGATTGGAAGGATAGAAACGGAAATCGAATATATATGTTAAGAAAATCGATTTTAAACTCGGTTGCTAATAAAATTGTCTATGCAATTAAGTTAAAACGTGTTCTTACCTCTTATTCCTAATAAATATACTCTAGACTCGATTTACATTTCAAATAAATTCCCTACGCTACGTTATTTATACACGTCTACAAATAGTTCACTTATGAATACACCGTAGACTCGTTTTTAACCAACCTTCCTCCACAATGTCTTAAGCTCAAATGAATTTTTTCCCACGTTTGAAATACGACACAATGTCACATGACACAGTATTTTACAATCAACTGATATATACTGTAACGTGTCTGAACACTTAAACTAAAACTAGCAATGACAACTGACCAATCAAACTCATGTAACTAAATATAATTGATCAATAAAAATCGATAACGCGTAAAATTAAGTGTTTATGGTAAATGAATAAATAACAAAGACATTCTATTTTTAAGTTTCAATTTTATTTACAAAAACATAACTTTATGTTTGAATAGGTTTACATGTCAATACATTCATATAATACAGTTACATCGTAATTAACACATGTGGTCAATAAAATATTATTAATGAATATACACCGTCTGTCACACGCACATTCAATCTTCTTCTCCAGAGACTTCCTCAGATTCGTCTTCAGACTGATCTTCAGATGCCAACGTTTCCAATAATGTTTCTCTTAAATGTCTGTTTTTTGTCACTGCCACTGTTATTGCCATTTCCTCTCTCATGTCCGTTCTATATATTTTTCTACATCTTTAATCACTTGCTGATGTACGGACCCCCCTCGTAGATCATTGAACTGTTGAATAAGCAAGGTGTATCTTTCCAGGACATCAGTTATATAAATAAGCATCAATTTGTCATCGGCCCTTTCCCTAGCCTCCTCTTCTGACATGTTGTGACCCAGATATTTGTCATATTTTCTTTGCCGTTCAGAATCATTCATGTCCTGTGTTCTTTCAAACAGCGCCGCAAATACTTCTTTTTCGTTCTTATTGTCTTCCATTATTTCATCGTCTTCCTCAACATCAGAGTCGTCATCACACGGTAATTTTATCCATTTCTTTGGTTCCGGCTCGTCCGTGTTATCTCGATCTTCCAATTTCCTTTTTCTCCCTATACACCATTCTTTTACATGTTTTTGTAAAGCGTGGTCAACCCCAAACATAATTCCGCAATCGTCACAAATAGGCATATCGATGTCGCTCTCGTCCGATAATTGTTCCGATGAGTATTGATGATCATAAGACGGTACTTCCCTTATAACGTTTCGGTATCGGGTATTAGAGGTAAAGTTGACTTATCCTCGTTCAGTATATTAGCTCGCATTCGATCTTGTTCGTGCGTATTGGCCCGTCGATCGATAAGGAGATGACCGTAATGTATCTCTACAGCTGGCTTATACGTGTTCATAAAGAGATGACTATTGGTAGGATAGATGCGACGAGCGAGATTGGACACTTGTATTCTGTCCACCGGATTGTTAAACAACACTAAATATTTGGTATTCAAACTAATATCCCTCGATGATTTTCCTTGTGGAAACAAGTTTTGAGTGAGATATAACACTGTCATATTTCTATGATGCGACCCTTTTGTGAATAGATTAGCGACGCGTTCATCTTTTTTGGCATCTCCCATGACGTCATCGAGAATAATACAATTTCTTACAGATGTATCCAAGTAAGTATCATGTTCAATAAAGTCCGGAATCCCTTTCACAAATTCGACACCCGGTAAATGTTTCTTTACTTTTTCGTTTAAGGACTGGTATTGTCCGTAACACCATATGATTCGTTGTGGTGGTGGTGGTGGTTGGATTAAACCTTGACACAGTACGTTTTTGGTCCTTACCGATTTACCACTTCCGCTCGGACCCGTCAATACAACAGAACAAGGATGTAGAAATTTGAACTGGGGCCTATTTGATTGTGTCGACGTCATTATCGATGGATGGCTCCTTTAACGTGTCATGCGTATATGGTATTCTGGGTGGAAAATGTTCTGTTACCTCAGAATGTTTGTTCCTCTTGTGTCTTAACATTGCATCTCTTCTTGAAAATGAAGTATATTACACTTGACATACGTTAGAGTGGTGGTGGTGTGGTGGTGGTGGTGGTGGTGGTGGTCGTCGTGGTGGTGGTGGTGGTGGTGGTGGTGGTGGTGGTGGTGGTGGTGGTGGTGGTGGTGGTGGTGGTGGTGGTGGTGGTGGTGGTGGTGGTGGTGGTGGTGGTGGTGGTGGTGGTGGTGGTGGTGGTGGTGGTGGTGGTGGTGGTGGTGGTGGTGGTGGTGGTGGTGGTGGTGGAGGTGGTGGTGTTTATTCCTCTCGTGTTCTTATTTCTGCTCGAATGGTACGTCTTAAATAGGCTGTTCTGAACAGTTTAGGGATAAGTTGATGTTGACTTAACAACAGTCTACGTTTCCTTCTAAATGGTAAAGTAGGTTTAGCAATAACCTTCAAAATCCGTTTTCTCCGACGAAAGTAATTAGAATATATGTCCATGATGGCTATCCTTGATTGAACGATGTACTGATTTCGTCTAATTGAGCGGGTATAATATTTTCAATCATCGCTTTTC
Source organism: Serripes groenlandicus (assembly GCA_031761405.1). Taxonomy (NCBI): domain Eukaryota; kingdom Metazoa; phylum Mollusca; class Bivalvia; order Cardiida; family Cardiidae; genus Serripes; species Serripes groenlandicus. Next base: position 61,445,082 of record JASEVX010000009.1, on the reverse strand, counting down.
CTATTTCTCACATTCGTTCTTCCCAATTCTTCTAAATAATAATAACGTCCGTGTACTCTCGAATACTCCATCTAAGAGTACAATGTTCTAAGTTTTGTATTGCTAGGGATGCCTGGTGGAAAAGGCCTTTTGCATGTCGTTGGAACCTCGTACAATGTGATCGGCACGTCTAATCTCTTTAAACCGCTGTTAAACTGCGAAATTCCCGCTATGTCCTTATTCTTATGCTTGTTTTGACTATCTATCAACAAGTCTTTGATATTTGATTCGGGTACCGCGACGCCTTCGTAGATTAGTTGACCCGTCTTATTCCATGCGAGTATATTTTGCTTATAATGTATGATGTAATAAAGTATTGCTCCAGCCTTATATTTATAACGTTGCGGTATTTTGTCAAGAATACTCGAGGGATCTAGGGATGAATCGGTACCGCCCATTTGGTCTTCATGAGTCTGGTTTACGATGTACTAATCTTTGGGGTCCTTATACATTTTTCTTGCATCCCATCAGCCGGAAATGGCGAGTCCACTTTTCTACTTCATCCATGTCTGCTACTATCAACTAGTTTAGTCATGCCCCTTATATACTATTCTACAATCTATGTTTAGTAACACACGTCATCTTTCGTAATTTGTGGTAATGGTTCTTCGGAATGGACCAAGACATCAGTGTTTCTTTAGTTTAGGACTGGGTAACGTGTACGCTATATACAACTGGCGAGAAGACTTATCCACAGTTCGTTGCTTGCGTTCTTGAGTGATAGGTTTATAAGGCCTGAGGTACTCGTAATAATAAATGTCACCTTTTCCCGTTGGATTGGGTTTTGTCTTGGGGAACATGAATAAAAGTTTCCCTCTCGGGTGTAGTAGGTTGATAATTGGCCATGTTCTTATCACTTTTATTTGCTTCAGCCATGTCTTTTAATATCAATTGGTATAGTCACCTTATGGCAGTTAAACACTTAATTTTAAGAGTTATCGATTTTTATTGCAGGGATGTACTTTGGAACTTCGTCTTTTATTAGTAACATATAGTTACCAGTTGTGAGAATCACACGGATTACATTTGGACCAACTTAACATCCCCAGTTGGTTCATATGGTCACTTTGTAGACTACAATGTACCACAGTGTTCAATTCAGGTTAAGTCCGTCCCATTTCCGTTATCAGTTCCTTTTAGCGTTGGTACTCGAGTGGTCTTAGTCAGAGTCCTTTCTTGGTAGGTACAACTTCCTCCTCAGGGTTCCAATATTGTCTTATGTCGACGCACAACCCATACACGTTTCCACCAAGATGTCTTTGGTAGGACTCTTTGTCTTGGAGAGCTTTGTCAACGTTCTCTGTCTCATCTACGAAGTTCTTGTATCGCATCAATATCAGGCTAATTCATTTTTAGTAGGCACATCACCGTTCCATTCTCTTAAATTCACCCGTAACTCTTTTTTCCATTCGCTCACTTGAACATAACATAGATGCTTCACAGTCTTTTATACTTTTGTTCAGATACAACGATCTTCACTTAGTGATGTTATTGGTGATCAATGATAAAATGATGAAATGTTCAGAATATAAATATAAATATACATGTTTCAACTTGTTGACTGACGATATCCTGATACAGGATATGATAAAATCCGTTATTGATGAAAATCCGGTTTGTACATGACAAATCCGGGTTATAAATGTAGCTTAGCTTAGCGCTGTCTGATAAAATGTTGTGAAATGTTAATGATAAAATGTTGTGAAATGTTCAGAAATTAAATCTTGTTAAAATACGGTTATAAATATACATGTTTCAACAAGTTGACTGACGATATCATCATACAGGATATGATAAAATCCGTTATTGATGGAAATCCTGTTTGTACATGACACATCCGGGATATAAATGTAGCTTAGCTAAGCGATGGCTGATGAAATGTTGTGAAATGTTAAATTGAACAATCTGATTGGTCATTGAGCATGCGCAGTAATGTGATTGTGAAATACCACACTAAAAATAGATGACCACATGAAAACCGACCTTTGAGCATAGGACACGGCGGAGAGAGGACGTGAGTTTATTTTACTGATTTGAGTCTTTCTGGGATTGAAAGGAAGTGACCCTTAATTTCCTCGAGTAGATACAGATCGAGTATACAAGTCATAGCTTTATACTTTCACAATGACTCATTACTATCGTGATAAACAAATAGAAACTAGGTCTTCCAAATTGGCCTCCTAGAAAATTGGTCATCAAAAATGGCCTCCGATTAAATTCTAAAAAATAGATTATAAAGATAACCCTGATGTCATATTAAAACCAAAATGGCCATATAACATGTTTACTTATATGCAAATGAGTTACTATAAATAGTAACTAGGTCATCCAAGATGGCCACCGATTACATCATCTTTGTTTACCCCTGAGCCGTCCCCTATATTACTGATCAATATTACTGAAACGTAGACCGTCGTGTATATAATTTCAAAGGCAGAATTTATAACAAATGTGTAAGCAAATCACATATATCGTCTTCAAATATGTCAGTTCATGTATGTAGTCGAGAGTGATCAGTATGTGTCAAACTGTCAAGGCAGACAGATCAAAAAAGGATACTACTCTTTGAAAAAATGCCTCCGTACCAGTTACTCTTCCTAAATAATAAGCTGGTTTCTGTCATGATTGGGATGTCTGAACGCCAGCAGGAAGCCTGCGACTAATATTGCGAACATGTAAGTTGTATATCAACCACGAATACGTTATTGGTACTGTTTCAAATAAACTTGCAGAGTGAGATGATAATATTTAAAAGAGTTTAAACAAATGCATGGCGTAGACAGGTTGAAGTCAGATCAATAATGAGTAAAATTAAAATTATTATTACCCGAAATAAGCCATAATTTTACCTGTGTCAGTCAAGCGATAATGGGCGATACACTCCTCCTTTCATAATAATATCCCTACGAACACCCATGTGTTACTGATATCCTTACGAACACCCATCTATCCCTACGAACACCCATGTCTATATAATATCCCTTCAAATACCCATGTCTTAATGATATCCCCACGAACACCCATGTCTAAATAATATACCTACGCACACCCATGTCTTAATAATATCCCAACGAACACCCATGTCTTAATTATATCCCTACGAACACCTGTCGTAATGATATCCCTACGAACATACATGTCTTAATGATAGCGAGGAAAGTACGGCGCATGCATATTCTCTGATAATAGAGTATCCACATACTCTTTTTTTTTTTCCATTGATGATGTTCAAAACATGTTTTAACCGACAACAGTTTTAACGCACGTGCAGCTGACAATTTAAATATGAAAACGATTACAGTCCTTTCCCGAAGTACTTTCTTAATTTCGGTTTAAACCTTTTATTATTTAAAACATCATCTTTGACCTATTTTCTGAGCCAAGATACAAGTAAATTTATAAAATGTAAAAAATAAATATCAAGACATATTTCTGAACCTCAACTAATCCTGAAAGTTTAACGGAATGGCCTGACAGATTGTTTTCTGCCTGGCGAATACATTTCAAGTTACATTTTCTTCTCTCAATGTATTATATCTGTGTGAGGATACAAACTCTTGGTTTAAATGAGCGCATTGTTACAAGCAAACATTCTTCTAAATTGATTTAAGATAGAAAAGTACTCACGAGTTTCGAAGATTTTGACTGTCCATCACTATGTACACGATATCACAAATGATTGTTGACGACTCTACTTATCTTTCAAATATGTTCCTAATGTGTTCTACTTGACGCGTTTACGGAGAAACAAATGAAGGATTTCCCGAAACAGTAGTATCTATATAACGCAGGGCAATGGTTCTAGATAATGAACCGTATTCCAACCTACTAGGACCTTTCCCTTTCTATGTTCGTCCATGTTCCGTTTGTTCACTTTGATAAATGTTTAATTGAACGACTTAAGCAATTCCCTTATATTCCAATTCTTTAATCCGTACAAAAAATCCGTAGCAGACGACTTACAAAGCGTATTTGCCAAAAAAAAAATGGTAATTTTCTCTGAAGGAAACTACACCTTCAAGATAGAAAAGAAACGTTGTTCGAAAGCAAGTTTTAGTAATTTCACATCTTTTAATGCTTTTTATAATGCGTCAGATGCAGATATGTCTGCTTGTGGAAAAGGGTAAATTGGGTTAACTTCGCAATTCAGCGAATATGTTTTTATCTGCATGAACGTGACATGCATTTAAATAAGAATGGCCTGTGGAAAAGGGTAAACTGCGTTAACATCGCAATAAAGCTTCGTCTAGCATTTGCGTACAGTCTAACCGGAGTCTTCATGGTTCGTATATATGTTATACTTATATGTGTTCCCCTTCTAACAAAAGAAAACTGAACGGGTAGCTCTAGTAGTTTTATGTCAATATGTCTTTAAGATATGCCATAGCGGCGTGTCATTACGACCCAACACCATTAGACGCGGTTCGTTAATATATTCAAGACAGGAACATACACAGGTTTGTGTACTTCCGCGAAGTTCATTCCCTCTTCCTTTTTAAATGTGAAGTTGGTTACTTGTTCCTTGTTCCTTATTCCTAATTCAAATCTGAAGTTGGTTACTTATTACTTGTTCATTATTCAAATGTGAAGTTGGTTACCTGTTCCTTGTTCCTTATTCATTACTTATTTAGAGTTGATCTAAGGTACTTCATATGTTGATGTAGCCAACAACAATGTAGATGGTGTTGTTGTTTTTATTGTAGATGATGAAAGAAACCAATTGGTACATTTTAAATCACCTATTACTTATTCAAAAACTGGTTACTTATTCGGCCTTTTTCATTGAAGCTGCAAAGATTGATGTTGAAAATAACAACATTGATGCTGTTGTGATTGTAGATGCTTACAGAGACCCATTGGTACATTTAACATCACCGGCTTCTTATTCAATCAAAGCGCCAATGGCACTGTAGTGGCGATCGTATGGAAAATCCTGCAAAGTAACAAGCAGTATATCGGTGTAGGGCTTGCGATGACTCTGGTGCGGGTAAATTTGAGAATGTATCAACCCTGCATCTTTTGACAGTAGAATAATGTTAGTTTGCCAGAATGTTGTCTTGGTGATTGTTTAGTTACGTTCTGAAATTGGTCATGATGTGTTCAAAATTAGGCCATTCCAAAGTTATGAAAAATCTAGTTGGTATTCGATAGACTACCGTTTTAGCTCATTAGAATGACTATTTGTAAACTAAATTGTTCGGGAAATCACATGTTCATCACCAGGTCGCTAGGCCATATTAAGATGAAAGGAGAGAAAACAGTATCCATTAGTTTGGTGTTTGTTTCAATGATGTCCGATATTAAACAGGTCTGTTCAATTTAGTCACTTCATATTGCATGATTGAGGGTTGTCAGAGACATATAAACACAGTGTATTTATATGTCCCTGAGGTTGTTAAACTGCTTCGAATAATGTGAGTGCAAAAACAAACACAAAACATGCTCAAAAAGCACAATTTCACTATTTGCCAAACTGTTAAATTAAAAAAAATATAGGCATATATTATAATGCTCGATCTCCAAACTAAATTAGGCTACACTTTCAGCATTGATTGCTAATTGACTCTAGAACGTGCAGACGTGTATACATAACGTGTGTACACACTGACATTGTGTGTCCTTTAAACCTTTGTAAACCAGTCTTATCATCTAGACGCTTTCATATATTTAAACAACTACACAATAAAGCGTTTCTAATATTGAGATAATCATGCAGTCTCGCGAGCTATTTATAGAACCTTTTGGAATTTCCAGATTTGAGTATCATCAGAGTTACCGGTATTTGCAAGGCAGATAGAACGCGCAATGATATTTATTATCTGCCCGATCATGATGATGATAATATTTACATATTTTAACTCTGTGTAGATAATGTCTTGATAAAACTCAAATATTAGTAACAATCCGGTACCAAAGTAGCACTGACATAATTATTATTAATCACGTCTCTGCATCAATGATGGAACTATAACGGATGTGAGTAAATTAGTTTGCAGTAAGGAAAACAAATATCAACCGATTTTTCAAAACCGACTATGTGAATATTTTTCGTTGTTGTTGTTTCTGTTAGCATTGTGGCGATTGTCAAACCAATCGCCACAAAAACCTGTTACTTATTCGGCCGTGTTCATGAAAAGAAGCCTTTGCTGTCCTAAATATCATTTAAAATGCATATGTTTATGTTGCCAACAACAATATCGAGGTTATTGTTGTTGTAAATGATGAAAGTGAGCTACTGGTACATATTAAATAACCTGTTACTTATTCAATCAAAGCACTGAAAGTACTCACAGCAAGGGGCTAACTGCAGATAACATTTGGACATGGATTTACCGATCCCAAAAGTCTAACTTGAACACTTTACACTAGCACTTTGTTAGTTTGCACTTTATATCCATATATTAAATGATAAAGGAGTAAAGCAAAATACTGTACACACAATATCTATTGATATACTAAAAGTTGGCATACACATGCGCATCTGCTATCTGGATAGTTTCTGCTTAGCACACCTCCTGGTTTACAATGGATTTTTAGCTGTGATTTTTTTATTGCAATTAACACATATACATTTCATATCAAACTCACAATAACCTAACAATGATAATTATATTGAGAGTCCAATTCTACTTTCAAAGCAGAAATAAAATCCTGTGTTATCTACATTTTCTTCAACGTGCAATGACTGAAATATTGTTAAAAGCGACGTATACATCATACACACGATGTAAGCATTTCTTAGTGTTTCACAACGCATAGGTGAATAGTTTTAAATGCATTGCTTTTGAATTCATTTTAATTCCCCACATTTTGAAAGAGTTTATTGCAGCGGTGTTAAATAACAATTGCACCACTGATATCGGCAATTTATAAGACAAAAAAAATCATAATTATAAACCGATACACGAGTTAGCGAATTATTTAATATTGAAGCGTTTTATCTTGATAAAAAACAAAAGGCATTTAAATCGTTTGTTTTATAACTGGGACTTGACTATCTTATTCCGTCTCCTGGGTTTGTTCAGGTTAATTTTGGTTGAGAATTTGGTGTATTTACGCAGGAATCTAAAATGAAATACTCTAGTACTTAGATTCCTGATTTAACGTTACCGCTGAAAATACATTTTATTCGAAAGGATTTTTGGAAATTCCGACGCCTAGGCTCACTTGCACATTTACCGTATATGTTATATTTTGTCAACTATTTATTTTATTATCATTTAAATAATTTGAATGTTTGAGTGTATATATTATAATTGGGACTCGAATATCTTAATTTGTTTTTGAGTCGGAGTCGAAAAGTTGCCTTTACTCCATTCGATTTACAATATTTAGGAATTACCAAGGAACTTTACGCGCGATCCAGTATGTTGAAAGCGTAGAAATACATTTTAATTATTAATCATGTAATTCATATATTTTAACATAAAATTTCTTTCGAGTTATTTCTTTTGGGTTAGTGATGTCGAATCAAATCAATTTTCCGCTTCATATGTCAACAAGTTACCGCATTTTGATTTTTAGACGGGAACTATTGGCGGTACGAGATGTCCAACATGAATATTAGCTGGCAACAGTCATTTCATTTTTAACTAAATATTCCACAAATCATCCACTTTCATTGACATTATGTACGATCTGCAACCACCAATACATCTATATGAAGTCGAGATGGTGTTCAGAAACGGAGAGCTAGAAAGACAGATGTGAAGTAATTCAATGCCGATATCGTGAAACGCCTGTCTAGATTCCAGTCTCAAAATGATGCGTCGTTTCGAAAACCTCTAACGAGCCCCTTGCTAAAAACCTGTTACTTATTCATTACTTATTCGGCCGTTTTCAAGAAAAGAATCCTCAAAATGCATCCGTTTATGTTGCCAAAAACATACTTGAGGTTTGTGTTGTTTTAAATATGAAAGTGAGCTATTGGTAGTCTTTAAATCACCTGTTACTTATTCAAATCAAAGCACTGTGGGCTGCAGGAAGGCTGGAGAAGTAGGGACAATGTGAAAGGAAATAACAATTGCAGCTTATAATTATGTATTAATTGTTAAGAAGTTGAAAGATCATATAACAAATGGTAAATATTATGAAACTGCCAATTTGAAAACAGGTCGTCCTTTTTAGCACTATATCGCTCACCTGAGTGCAAGAGCTCACAAGTATACACATTTAAGACATGAAGAATCAAAGGAAAATTTGACAGCAGGTTTAGGCAGAATATTTTGATCAAGTAGAAATAATTATCTATGTACTAGACTGGGAGAAAGTGTTTGGTCAATGCAAAACTCATCAATACAATTATTCTGACAAAGATTCAAAATGCAACCTCTAGAGTGTTATCAAGATTTTCCTTCATTTGGCCTAGTGATCTGGGTTTTTTTTGTTTACATGACATGATCCATATTCGAAAATGGACTAGATATTATCAATACAAACATTCTGACTAAGTTTCAAGCTGCTGAAGCAAAGAATGCGGCCTCCAGAGTATTAACAGAATGTTCCTTCCATTTGGCCTAGTGACCTAGTTTTGAACCCGGCATAACCCATATTTGAACTTAACCTAGATATAATTAAGATAAACATTCTGACCAAATTTTAAAAAATGTGGCTCTTACAGTGTTGACGAGATTTTACTTCAATCTGGCCTAGTGACTTTGTTTTTGAACAGACATGACCAAGGGGAGGGCACGGGGCCTATGGCTTCCATAATTGACCTCTCGGCGCATTAATTTCGAAAACATTTGTTAAACTTATATTGGAGTCCTCACGCCTTAAGTTGTTCACTGATGTTCCAACAATATTATAATGATCTTTTCTTGGAAGATCTTAACCTTTTAAATGCAGTTTTGTTGAATCCATGTTGAATTATTTTTCTCACGCAGTCTCACACTAAAATGCGTTGTTTGGTGTTAACAGCAATTGGCAAGCTGCCAACTCTGAACAAAATGGTATTACTACTATGACCAGGGGCTAAAACCCCAAGGCAAAAACTGTTACTTATTCGGCCGTGTTCAAGAAAAGAAGCCATTGCTTTCCCAAATATCATTCAAAATGCATTTGTTTATGTTGCCAAAAATAATCTTGAGGTTGTTGTTGTTTTGAATGATGAATGTGAGCTACTGGTACATATTAAATCACAATTGTGATGTTGCTGTTGTTGTAGATACTGACGGAGACCCATTAGTACGTTTTAAATCACCTGTGACTTATTCAAAAAACATGCTACTTATTCGTTACTTATTCGGCGGTTATCAAGATGTTATAGTTTTATATCCATAAAATCCATTCAAACTGCATACGTTTATGTTGCGAACAGCAAATGTGATGTTGTTGTTGTTGTAGATGCTGAATAAAATATATAAGTACCTATTAAATAACCTGTTACTTATTCAAAAAACCTGTTACTTATTCGGCCGTTTTAGATGCTCACAAACACCCATTGGAACATTTAAAATCACCTTTTACTTTAAAAGAAATATTACTTATTCGGCCATGTTCATGAAAAGAAGCCATTGCTGTCCCAAATATCATTCAAAGTGCATTTGTTTATGTTGCTAACAACATTCTTGAGGTTGTTGTTGTTGTTTTAAATGATGAAAGTGAGCTACTGGTACATATTAAATCACCTGTTACTTATTCAAAAACCTATTACTTATTCGGCCGTTCCCTGTTCCTTGTTACTTATTCCTTATTCAAATGTGAAGTTTGTTACTTGTTCCTTGTTCCTTATTCAAATATAAAATTGGTTATATATTCCTTGTTCCTTATGAGTTCTTAATCATATTTGATCTAAGGTACTGCAAATGTTGATGTTGCCAACAACATTGTTGATGATGTTGTTGTTGTTGAAGATGATGAGAGAGACCCATTGGTACATTTTAAATCATCTGTTACTTATTCAAATTATAGTTACTTATTCGGCCTTTTTCAAGAAAAGAAGCCCTTGCTATCACAAGTATCATTCGAATTGCATATGGTGATGTTGCCAACCACAATTGTGATGTTGTCGTGTTTGTAGATGATGACGGATATCTGTAAGTACCTATAAAATCACCTGCTACTTATTCAAAATCTGGTTACTTATTCGACCTTTTTCAAGAAAAGAAGCCTTTGCTATCACAAATATCATTCCAATTGCATATGTTGTAGATACTGACGGAGACCCATTAGTTCATTTTGAATCACCTGTGACTTATTCAAATCAAAACGCCGAAAGCGCTAATGGTATAGGGACATATCGAGGGCTTGGCGTGAAACGGTTGTAACTAAAAACCTATTTTGAAAACCCTGGTTTAGGTGCAATTTTAACCCCTTTGTAAACAATGCAAATTTAGATGCCATTGCTCAGAACGAGCAATGGCACCTAAATTTCCATTGTTTACAAAGAAAAATTATTTAACGCTTATAAAGACTTTATGGTGAGGTGATTAACATTGGTAAAGAAATACCAATATTAGTTACAACCGTTTCACGCCAAGCCCTCGATATGTTAGTTGAAAGTATATGGCATAGTTAATATTGACAAACATTGTTGAAACAATAAATCATCGACCTTTAAACAAACCAAACCAAAGACAGATTGCCTGCCAATAATCAATACATCATTTATCAAAGTTTGACCCTTATATTGTATAGACAAAATAAATCAAAATATTGACAAAAACTGAGCAGCGACCCTTAATTAAAATATTTCCAGTTCAGAAAACACTAAAGATCTACAATGTGTATTGGAATCATGCTGATAAATGAAAGACACTCGAAAGCATGCTAGGGTTATGTCTCTTGTGCACTGCACATCTGTAGCTTATTAGTTTCCTATGTGGAAAAGCAGCCAGTTGCTTGGAAAGTATGTTGTGTGAAGTACTGGTGTGAAAAAATCAGGAAACATATGAATAGGTGAACTGGCCGACGTGAAATATGACTGAAACATTGTTGAAAACGGCGTTAAACCCAAATCAATCCACCAATCTCTGTCTGTAAAAGCGTTACACATCTAGGACTAGATTACATGTTGATGGACACGTTGAGTCTTCAATTTACGCAAATGCAAATACATTATCATTTAAGTCCCAAAATCGGTAGAAGCGCCTCACTTATAAAATAAATAATGACCTTGCGGTTATAACTTGTGTGTATACACAGTAGGACGCTCTCTCTTTGGACGAATTATGTAATAGAAAGTTTGTTTACAGTCTTCCTAACCCTTGACCACATATGCTAAATATACAGCAAACAACATTGAACTAAGGCTAAGATATTGCCCTGAATTAATGAAAGTATAATTTTGAATAGTAATGAAAACATTGTGGAAAAAGACAAACTTGCTGATTATCATGACATTCATCTGTTAAGGTTAGTCAAAATGTGTCTAAAAGGGAAAAAGGTTAAAATAATAACTGAAGGCAAATGTTTTCGTTATCTAGATTATAGAAAAAAAAACTTGATTCTTGTTTCAAAGCATTGTTTGAAAAGGAGGAATTGCTCATTGTCAGCAATTGCTCCGTTTGCAAAAATACTTTTAATATTCGTATGTAATTAAGTAGCTATATATAACGTAAACGGTTCAACCCTTTCCTGCTTACAGTCGCTTTTGACGCATGCGCAGCAGACGGCATTGGAATACATCGTGAATACAAGAGGAAAAATTGCTTATCGTGACCCATTTCCTGTTTTTCCACAAAGGTTTCAACTATATATTTTCCCCTAGATATTAGGCAAAATTGCTCGTTATCATTCATCTCCTGCATGTTATTCAAAATGTGTCCTGAAGGGAGAAAGAGTAAAAGAACGTCCATAGTAAAACGTTTAAATATGAAAAGAGTTAATTTGAAACGTGTTTGAAAGCATTGTGTGAAAAGGAGGAATTGCTCATTGTCAGCAATAGCCCCATTTTCAACAATATTTTCAATATTCGACTGTTATAGTATAATGGAAAGGGTTCCGCTTTCATGGGAAGGATGTAACCATTTTCCGCTTACAGACGCATGTGCAGCAGACGATATTCGAAAACATCGTGACAAAAGGAAAAATTGCTTATCGTAGTCAATTTCTACTTTTGCCACAAAGGTTTCAACTCCTTTCAATAATTATAATTGTATTTACAGTGATTTGCATATTTCTCTATATAAGTCGACTGCTGTAAACTAATGGGGTCACAGCACGGTCGACGTTAACTAGCAACGCTGACATTGAGGTCAATCATAGTTCAGAGTATGTTTCATTCGATGGAACTATTTTGTCTCATTTATTAATGCAAGCGGATGGTTTTTCGTGATTATGTCGAACCAATGAAATCATTGTTAAAGCAGATTATAACCAATAACAACTCGATTTTCGCGGAGGAATTCAATTGTGAGGCTTGGTTGCAGCCGTTAATCGACTTTTCGAAAGCAGGCTAGGAATGGTATAGGGTCGAAAAGCCCATATCCCAAAAACAACCTGTTACTTATTTGGCCGTTTTCACGAAATGAAGCCTTTTTATCCAAAACATCATTAAAACTGCATATGTTGATGTTAAAAATCTCAATGTTGATGCTGTTGTTAACCTACTTAATCCAAAAATCTCGAGGTTGTTGTTGTTGTGAATTATGAAAGTGAGCTAGATGTACATTTTAAATCACCTGCTTCTTATTCAAAAACGTTTAACATATTCATTAATTATTATGCTGTTGTCATGAATAAATAACGAATAAGTAACAGGTTTTTGAATAAATAATAGGTTATTCAATATGTACAAGTAGCTCACTTTCACCATTTACAACAACAACAACCTCGATATTGTTGTTGGCAACATAAATATATGCATTCTGAATGACATTTAGGACAGCAAAGGCTTCTTTTCATGAACACGGCCGAATAAGAAGGTTTTTGAATAAGTAACAGGTGATGTTAAATGTGCCAATGGGTCTCTGTCAGCATCTACAACAACAGCATCAACATTGTTATTTTCGACATCAATATTTGAAGTTTCAATGAAAAAGGCCGAATAAGTAACACATTTTTGAATAAGTAACAGGGGATTTATAATGTACCAATTGGTCTCTTTCATCATCTACAATAACAATAACAACAACAACATCATCTACATTGTTGTTGGCAACATCAACATATGAAGTACCTTAGATAAACTCCGAATAAGTAATGAATAAGGAACAAGGAACAAGTAACCTTCACATTTGAATAAGGAACAAGGAATAAGTAACCAACTTCATATTTGAATAAAGAATAAAGAACAAGGAACAAGTAACCAACTTCACATTTAAATAAGGAATAAAGAATAGGGAATTAACTTCACGGAGGTTTGAAAACATCGTGGTTTTCCCACAATGATTTTAAAAGTTGTCTGCTGAAGATGCGTCTACAGGTGGGAAAGTGTTCATTAAAAAACAAAAGTGAATTTTATGCTGATACAAATAACTGTTTCTAACAGTAAATTGATCAATCATTACTTGCACTGTTTGGTCGGACTTATTGCAGCAGATGACATTTGTTAATATTGTGGCAAAAGGAGACTATCGGAGGTGTTGGCTGCACATGTTTAGATAACCTGAGCCAAGGCTCAATGTCATCTATTATGATCTCTTGTTATCCATTGTATGTCGTCTGTTCAAATTTTCTTTTCTGAAACTACTGATCTGATTTCAACTAAACTTCACAGCAATGTTCCTTAGGTGGGCTTCTTCAGAAATTGTCCAAAGATTTAAACTCTATGTAGAATTTTGGTTGCTGCAGCATCAGAAAGGGGGGAAATATCAAATTCTTCTCCTCCGAATCCTTTTCTCAAATTCCAAGAGAATTTCGTAGAAACAGTCCTAAGATAACCCTCTTCAAATTGTGTCCAAGCCATATTAATTGGTTAAAAAACAAGGAAATTAACGTATTGGGTATTAATGTTGTTTTAATCAAACTTTCAGTCGTATGAAAACGGCCAGTTCACCTACCCATGTATTTCCTGTGTTTCCAACACCAGTACTTTATACAACAGTCTTTCAAAAAACTGGCTGCTTTTTCCACATAGATTGTTAGCCAATTGGTGGAAGACAAATGACGCTTATTGCAGAAAGAATGTTGGCCGAGCTAGGGTTCAAACTTGTAACCCTTGGATTTACAGCTCGCGTCACTACTAACTGAGCTACCGGGGACCGCATCAGAAAAGGTGAAAAATGACATAACATATCAATTTGATACCTATGAAAGTTTTAATCTGATTTAAATAAATTGGTAGAAATGTACCCTTAGTGACCCTTTGCATAATTTGTTTAAGTCTTATTAATTGGCTGAAAATCATAGCAACATGGCCACATCAGAACAGTGATAGAATGAACTTAATGTCTTAAGTGACCCTTTAAACAAAACTGTTCAAGTCATATTGATTGGTTGAAAAATATGATAAGAAATTGGCAAGATGACAACACTTTATAATTCCATTCTTCTAAAAGACAGATTACAGGATTATCTAGCAGAATTGTTCATGCATTGACCCTTTACACTTAAATTGTTAAAGCAATGTTAATTGTTTCAAAAACATAGCCAGCACGAGAAATCAGAAAAACAGTAAAATGAACTTTGAGCTTCAAACTGGACTGATATCAACCAAACAGGAATGTTCCGTTGGTTTCCTCTTTCTAATTCGTCAAAGATTCAATGCCTTATTACAACTTCCTATATACGGTATTTTCCTGATAAGGTATTTTTATTACACTGTTCATGCAGTGTCATTCTCCCCTTATTCAAAATAAGACTTAAAGTGGCTAAACATTGACTACTATACCATCATTCAGGTGATAAATTTAGGGTCATCATGTCCCTCTTGTTTGCATGTGGGAAAGGATTAAAGGATTAAAGGATCTCGAAGACAGAAATCCAATTTTCATTTCAATTAAATTTTCATTTTAATGTCCATAAATATGAAATAATAAAAAGAACAAGAGTTTGTTTTGAAGTTTTAACATGAAACAGATGCAGATACAGATAAAATTATGCTTGCATTATCAAAACATGAAATTAACCCTTTCCCTCAAATAGACGCTTTCTGACGCCTCTGCAGCAGACGGCTTCTTGAAAACGTAGGTGACAAAAGAAGAAATTGCTCAAAACGAGCAATTTCTCCTTTTGCCACAATGTTTTTCACTTTTAGCTTTATCATGTAAATATTGATTTATGTTACATATCACATCTTTCAAGTTTGTTATTTGCCACGTCCATAGGTATGGAGAGGTCGTGGCCATCCTCCCTCATACCTTACACACATTGTTACTATAATAATATTTGTAGTCTAAGGAAATTATATGAATTTACCTAATGCATAACCTATAAGGAGTCTGGGCAGTTTCTTTTCATTCTGTAGCGTAATATGTTTTGAAAAAAAACAGTGTGGGAAAAAGGAGAAATTTGATCAAATTCTTCTTTTACTACAATGTTTTATTTTATAGATTTGTTTTTGAGTTTCATTTACGTATAACACATAGTTGTTATCAGTTAGAAAACAAAGTATGTGTACCCACAACACAGAATTTATGAAAACATAGTGAGAAAATGTAACCAGACTGTGCGGAAGTGAAAATCTTAATCATTGGTGATCAAGATCGACCTCGTTTATCACAATTTGATTTGGATCGACAATGTATGCAAGGTTATTGTCAATTACAGTAGCATTTCACTGTAAAAGGAGTCCCAACTTTTAGTCATAGGTTATCCATTCAATTATAGAGATTTTCTATTTTTTGACAAAATATGTTCAAAGTCGTCTGCTGCAGAATTGTCGTATGAGGGAAAGGGTTAAACAACCTTGAAATGTCAAATTTATCATAACAAAATAGGAAGAGGAGCATGAAGACCTCAATACTTTCTGTCCTTTATGCTGAAGATAATGCTTTTGATAGTGCAACCAATATCAAATTTAATTTAACCCTTTCCCTCATATTGACGCTTTCTGACGCCTCTGCAGCAGACAGCTTTTTGAAAACATAGTGACAAAAGAAGAAATTGCACAAAACGTGCAATTTCTCCTTTTGCCACAATGTTTTCCACTTTTTGTCATAGGTTATCCATTTAATTATAGAGATTTTCTATTTTTTGACAAAATACGTTCAAAGTCGTCTGCTGCAGAATTGCCGTATGAGGGAAAGGGTTAAACAATTCCCTTTTAATTACATCATCAAAACAGACAGGAAGACGGTGGTTCAGAGGTAGAGTGCCGGCCTCTCGTACCAAAGGTCCTGGGTTAGAATCATGTGATGACCTGGTTCTGCCTTTGGGATTTTCCACACAAACGGCGTGAGTACTGGTTAAGTCTCCAGGAAGCAAACATCGAGCGTGAGTATTATAAGCTGAAAGCTTGGTTCGCATTCCACATAGAATAAATAAGTTATTGAAAACATTGTGGCAAAAGGAGAAATTGCTCATTTGGAGCATTTTCATTTTTTGTCACAGTGTTTTCAAAAGTTGTCTGCTGCAGAGGCATCAGAAAGCATCTGTATCTTTGAAATGGTTAAACAATAAAAATAAAATGCATCACAAGACAGAACACAGATTCTGAGTCTGAATATACTGTTTCTTACACATGTCACATGATCCCCTTTCTGTCAAACATTGGTCCACTTTAGGTATCACAACGGAGCAGTTACTGACTTGTAACAAACATTGGACATCTAGTGATTCATATTGCTTCATTGAAAAACATTTCTTCATCTCTGATTTCTCCCTCCGAAAATAAGAAACATTTTTCACTTTATTTCCACCGACACTTTCAAAGGTCTTTGAAGATACAAAAGGTCTCTTTATCATTGAGTAAGAATTGTTTACTTTCATAGGTGATGTTTTTTCAGGGGACTTTGAAATATCTGGTACATCACAAATCCAATTCTCTATTTCAGAATTAGTCTTTCTTAAACTTGGTTGATAAAGATTTCCTGTGCTCATGTCATTTAATGTTACTTTTTTAGAGGTTTTTGAAGATACACAAGATTTCGTTGTCATCAAGTTAGATTTTTTGTTCACTTTTTGACTGGTCTTTAAAGATACATGAGATTTCTTTATCATTGAGTAAGAATTGTTTTTTACTTTTTTGGGGGATATGTTTTCAAAGGTCTTAAAAGATACATGGACATGAGATTTCTTTCTCATTGAGTATAAAGATTTGTTATTTACTTTTTGAAGGGTCTTTGAAGATACATGGGGCGATTTTATTTCCGGGGTCTTTGAAATAACTGGTTCATTATATTTCCAATTATCTATGTCAGGAATAGTGATTCTTACACTTGGTGGATGAAGATTTTCTGTGCTCTTTTCTTGTACCACTAAGACTGAAGAATTATTATCTTCACTAGTTTCTCTCTGCAATAAACTTTGTGCGACAAATTTCAGAGCTTTTGAACAACTTTTACACTGTTGAAAGTCTGTCAGGGTGTGTATGGCATGCCTCTTCAATATAAAACCACATTTGGAAATACAGTAGTTTCTGTCATGGTTGAAGTGCACTTCAGATATTAAAATATGGACTCGATGACATGCTACACAACTGAAAACATTCACAAACTGGGTTCCAAGCCTCTCATGAAATACCACAAAACCAGACTCATGAAAATAAGTGTATTTAATTTCGTCACTTCCAACTTTCTCAACGGACGTATTTCTAACACTATCACTTTGGACTACAATATGTTCTTGTTTGTCCTTGTTGTATGTCATTGGTGTCTCTCCATATCCTGTTGTTGTCACCTGAATACAATAAGACCCGACTGTTTGATGGGAATTTACTGCACCAAAGCCAGGTGATTTATTAATCCATGAATCATTCAGTGAAGGTTCAGGATGAACTTCAATCTCTTCAATGTCTTCATCCACACCTTGCACATCATGTCCTGTTTCATCTTCGGGAATTCCAGGCTCGGGTTCGAGTTTAATTCTTTGTTTAACATAATCTAATTCATGAGAATCCTGATACAATATCCTTACAAAATCACATTGGTCATCAAAGTCAACTGACTCTAACTTTATTGTATCTTTCAATAATCCCTGAGTATTATCATCATTTGAAGTGTCAATTTGTTCTAAATCATATTCTTTCTTAATGTATCTCAAGTCCTTGTCAATAATCATTGACTCATTTCCAGTTGTTTGCCGCAAAGCATTTTCATTTATTACAGATGAATCTAAAACTGGCCCATCCTTCTTCATTCCCCATGATACTAAAGTACCTCCAACACAACAGGCACATGAACAATTGTCCAAGTCACAAGAAAAAGTGTTACATTTGGTATAACTGATAGAGGGATGTACATAATGCAGTGCATTTCCTTTTCCATCTGTTTTGCGTTCTTGTTCTATGTTTTCATCCTTCACAAGTGTTTCCACATCAATTAAACAATCTTCCTCCGGACTTATGACAGTGATTGCGTCTAATGTTTTGTAAAATGTCTTACTCTTGGGTTGGTTTGATTGTATCAGTATCATCCCATTTTCCTCCACAATCTTTTGTGTAACTTTGTAGGACCTTTTCTTTGAGCTTTTTTGCTGACTACAATGTGATTTTACCATGATTCAATTTTGATGCACCTAGATTTGGTAAAAGAATTTAAATAAAATCATTAACCCTTTCCAACATGACGCAGACACATCCTGATACCTATGAATCAGATGACTTTTGCCTCAATTATTCCATCTCTAGTAAATAAATAATTACTTTCATTTACAGAGATTTAACATATTTTTGCTTCTAAAGATGATTTCAAAGTGTTCTGCTTCAGAGATATATGTTGGAAAGGATTAAAATCATACATTTATCAACCTCCAATAGCTGTTATAAAATTTCTACCTGATACAGATGATAAAGCAGACAGCTATTGTAAACATTGTTGGAAAAAGAAAACATTTTCATAATGAAATATCTCCTAATAAACAAATATACCATGGAAACTAGAAACATGAGAAATTGATAACAATCTCTTTCTTTCACTTAAAGTTAATGTCTTAAAAAATCCGTATGCTAAGCAAGAGGATGATTCCTTACGCCGAATTTAATTGTTTGACTGAAGGTTAAACAGCACTCGGTCACCTATCCACTCAATACATTCATGAAAGTGAGTGTAAGGAACGACAACTCTGTGAATGAGATTGGTTAATAGATGACGGTCGGTAATATATACTATCCGAATACTATTCAATAAGAGGGTTTCGTTGGACAACACTGTCTTATAAATTCTAGGAAATTCTCAATACTCAGCTACATTCCTTTTTACAGCTCAGAATGAAAAGCTAGAAAGAATATATTTACCTTCAAAATAAGTCGGAATTGTTTATTATCAATCAGTCTCCAGTCGGCTGATTGTACCGAAATCGAGTTTTTACTTCAGTCGAATAGTTCTGATCGTCCCTACTCGACTGTACTTAATCAAGTACCGTGAAGCCAGACGCAATTAAAAACGTTAAATGGCAACCTGTTTTACTATTATTAACCCTTTCCCACTTGAAGAAAATGCCACAGACAACTTTTGAAAACAATGTGGTAAAAGAAGACAGTATTTAACATTAATAAATATGATTGGATCATAACATACAGTAATAGTCCGTTTTGGTTCATAACCATTGTTACGTGTACCTGGGACCACATAGTGGCCCAGCGTGTACCTGGTCCTTCACAGAGTTACAGCCACCCAGGTGACAAATCCAGGCACTAACCCCATTGTAACGTGTACTGGTTCCTTTACGGAGTTTTACAGCCACCCCGGGTCACACATCCAGGCACTTACATCATTGTAACGTGTATCGGTTCCTTTACGGAGTTACAGCCACCACGGATCACACATCCAGGCACTTACATCATTGTAACGTGTACCGGTTCCTTTACGGAGTAACAGCCACCAGGGTCACACATCCAGGCACTTACATCATTGTAACGTGCACCGATCCTTCAAGGAGTTACAGCCACCAGGATCACAAATCATGACAGGCACTATTGTAACGTGCACCGATCCTTCAAGGAGTTACAGCCACCAGGGTCACAAATCCAGGAACTAACCCCATTGTAACGTGTAGAAGTGGTATGTGTACATATAACCCATTCCCGTTACATCATTTTCTACAGGTTATAGGGTGCTCGTACGATCAGACATGGCGAACAGGGAAAATCTTTTTTAAACTGCGCCATTTAAATGTGCCGCAAGATGACAGGGTTTAAATATGTGTATGATGGCCATGTTCTACGAAAACCAACCATAAGGGCATTATACAAATCAAATTAAAGTTAGACAACAGTTAAAATTAAAACAGTAAAACTATGTTGAAACAGTTCAATAAGTGTAATAGTGTATATATAATACAAAAAAAACATTTAGGGCAAATCTCTCCTTATTCACAGAATGAAAGAACACCACAAAATGAAATATTAAATAATTTTCTGTAAATAAATAACATGTAGACGATTCATGATACACAAAGTTCATCATTTTCTCAGTTTCCCGACAATATTTTCAACCAAGCTCCTTGTTGTTATGCCAATTTTCTCTTATCATTCAATACTTAACAATTCAAAGCGCTAGATAAATGTTGTAATCTGTATCCCTTTCTAATATACTGCTAATATGCAGCAAACAACTTCGAAAACATTTTAGCGAAAATATGGACAATTCTATATTAAATAAAAGTATAATAAATAATTGAGTGTTTGAAAACATTATGAAAAAATGAGAAATTTATCATCTCGAGCAATATATTTCCTTTTACCGTAATGCTTCCAAAAGTCGTCCGCACTAGATGGCATATGCATCAAATTGCGTCTGGAGGAGGGAAAGAAAAGGTTATTTGATACTCAAACCCTATGTTCTGAGACGCGTCTGGAGGTGGGAAAGAAAAGGTTAATTGATACTCAAACCCTATGTTCTGAGACGCGTCCGGAGGAGGGAAAGAAAAGGTTAATTGATACTCAAACCCTATGTTCTGAGACGCGTCCGGAGGTAGGAAAGAAAAGGTTAATTGATACTCAAACCCTATGTTCTGAGACGCGTCCGGAGGTAGGAAAGAAAAGGTTAATTGATACTCAAACCCAATGTTCTGAGACGCGTCCGGAGGTAGGAAAGAAAAGGTTAATTGATACTCAAACCCTATGTTCTGAGACGCATCCGGAGGTAGGAAAGAAAAGGTTAATTGATACTCAAACCCTATGTTCTGAGACGCGTCCGGAGGTAGGAAAGAAAAGGTTAATTGATACTCAAACCCTATGTTCTGAGACGCGTCCGGAGGTAGGAAAGAAAAGGTTAATTGATACTCAAACCTTATGTTCTGAGACGCGTCCGGAGGTAGGAAAGAAACGGTTAATTGATACTCAAACCCTATGTTCTGAGACGCGTCTGGAGGTAGGAAAGAAAAGGTTAATTGATACTCAAACCCTATGTTCTGAGACGATGTTTTCAGTACCCACAACACACAACATTAGGGTTGGTCGGGTAATATCGGAGATTAAACTTCCATTTATCTTCATCGTTTTACATATGCACACAATTGCTGATACCTCAGCAGCAGACGACATTTGAAAATATTCTGACATAAGGAGAATTCAACTCGTTCCCTTAGCTATAGTTAAATTTACAGATATTTGATATGTTTCACAGTTTGGCATAGATGTTTACAAAGCCGTCTGCTGTATTAATCTAAGTGGAAACGCGTTTATAATGTCAGTTTATTTGATATATATATATATATATATATAATAATAATAATAATAATTGACCCATTTCACGAGAAAACCAACATTATTGACTCTGCCTAAAGTATCGACACGTATTAACCTAAGCATACCGCGCAGGCTAATCTGGGCAGACACTTTTCGCCTCCTGTGGATTTTCTGTTTCAGGAATTATTACTCTATACCTCTATCCCCCTGAGACGGAATGTGTCGGCCCGGATTAGTCTGTACGGACTGCGCAGGCTGATCTGGTTCGATATATTACGCAGAGTCCATGCTATTGGGTTTTCTCGTGGAACAGCTCACTTGTATATATACAATACAATATTCTGTTCTGTTCTTTATAAAATATATCACAGATAATTAGGTAAATTTGGCACATGTATTTCAGCAATTGTTCATAACAACACTTCATTTAGTCAGTAGGCAAGTTGGATATTGATAATAAAAGTCATTTTCTTTAATAAATAGATACATGAATTTAATATTTGCAAAAGAGAACATTTTTATAACTTGGAATTTCCACATAGATGTTTAATTATGATTTTGTTTGTTTTGGGTTTTACCTCGATCGCTTTCAACAACTAATGTCATATCGCTTCAGACATGAATGTTGACATTGGTCTATTTACATCGAGATAAAAATAGTTAAAGCAAGAAACCAATACCACCCAACCTGCTGGAGCTCAAGAGTTGCATTTACTCCAATCAGGCAGACCCATTCAACCTGCTCTTACGGTTAAAGCAAGAGTCAGGAAATCTAATAAAGTAAAACACATATAATTGTTCTGTCACGTGCGTGTATTGAAAAATAAATTAAACATAGGCCTGGCAGAGGTCCAGTCTGGACCGTCCAGATAAGGAGGGGTATTCAGCTCTTTTTCCAACAACATCTCTCTTATTATTAGAGCGAACCCTTTGTTGTGGGTACTTAAAAGAATCGTCTCGGAGACGATTCTTTTGAGTACCCACAACATAGGGTTAGAGGATCAAATAAGGATGTTAGTACATGCAAAACGCCTCTTATCTAGAGCTCTGCCGCCTGGTTTAAAATGGTTCCCCAATCTTTTTTCAAAACGAAGTAGTTTTCAACGATATTTTCGAGATTTCAAGAAATAAAACTATGAAAGTATTCTACCTTATGCAATATATACCAATATTTACAAACATAATTGACCAAGATCAGCATGCATGCAGTCTAATCTTGATCCGTATTATTTCCTTCTCTTTAGCACACATTTAGCAAAATAGTCCTAACAATTACGGATACATACCCGTGCATACGGCTAGCAGACTCCGAATAATGTTTCTCGTATGTTAAGCTGAATAAAAACCTGTTCTTGCAACCTAAAGGTTATGCAACTTCAACAGTAACATTATATTTACCTAAAGGTTGGGTTACAGCACTTACATTGCTTTTACTCGTTTTACTTTTAGCAGACATTCGTCTTTCTTTTTTTACTTTAGCAACCACAACTTTTTCATTGGTGTCATCTTCACCAAAAATATCCGTGTCGTCCATTTCTTTTGAATCATCAACCACTGCCCAAAATCTCCGTATCTTCTTCTTTTCTTTTGTAACATTTTTGCTTTCAAAATCTTTTTTATTCACGACATCAATTTCGAGTGTTAGTTTATCTCTTATTGTAACATCCTCCGGTCTAGGAGCAATAGGCATTATTGGATACATTTCATCATGATTGGGTTCATCATTGGGTGTGTTTATAGAATAGGGCTCCATCATCATGTTTGGTACATTCTCTTTAGTACCCTGTTTTGAGTCAAACGGCGTTTTTTTTAATCTGTTGTTTGTTGGATTGTTGGCACCCCTTCCTTTTACTGTTTGACCTTTGCTTAGCCTCGAAGTTCTTGCTGGCTGTTTACCAGCATTCCTAGGTGTGCCTTTGTTACTTTTAATACCTGTACTTTTGCTTGTAGATGCCTTTATATCTGGAACAGGCCCGGAAACAAACTGGTCAAAGGAGGCAGCAATAGCATCAATGTGAACCTTATTTGGATAATCTGTTTCGCTAACATATTGATCTAACTGTTCCATCAGTCTTGAGTTTTCTTCTGATAGCCTGTCATCAACATAACCATCATCGCCTCTAACATGCTGTAAATCCATAGCTGTATTATTAATCGGATACATATTACTTTCACCACCTTCAACTTCAAGTGCAATAGGATCTATAGATAAAACAGCAGGCCCCAGGCCATTTAATCTTGCAGTATTTTCTGTTTTAATTTTATTTCCATCTTTTTCTTCTTCTTCTTCTTCTGCACCATTATTCAACATTGCATTTGCTTCAGTCATATTTTCGTATCTTTGTTTTCTTAGGGTCCTGCTTTTTTCACTTCTATCTGTAAGTGCCACGCTTTTATGACCAGCTATAGGTTTATGTTCACCTGTCTCCAAGTGTGCATTATCATTTTGCCAAGCTTCCTTGAATCCTTTAGCTTCAGCTTTACCATAAGCCATGTCCATCATATACATCTCTTCCCTCTCTTTTTTTCTGTCAGCCATTTTGAACCGACTGTTCATATTTCTATCTGCATGTGCCAAGACCCGTGACTCTCGTATTGTGGTCGCCTCCTGAACATCTGGAATTGGTTGTGGGATCATGTCAATGATTGTGGTATCCGGGTGTAATTTATACGTCATCTCAAAGTCTTTATCATCAATATTGTGGCCCGCATTTACCCTGTATCGTTCTCTGGTACCTCTGGTAAAATAGTTGGAATGTTTCCTCATGAGGGCATCCAGATCATATTCACCAGATCCAAGTCTAATGTTGGCTGCCCGTAACTTATTCAATTTGTTTCTTTCAGTTTTAAACATTTCATAGACCTTTTCTGCATTTTTCTTTGAAAATATGCCATTATCTACACTTTGCGATCTTCGAAGTCTGGATAACTCGTCTTGCTTCTGCTGTAAGATAGATTTCTTTCTTAAATGAATTTCCCTGTATGATTCGGCTCGCGATTTCTGCATAATTGGACCTCGAGTTGGTGTTTTTTGTTTCACACGTTTTGTTTTTATACCCTCCTGGGATTTCTGAACCTCTCCTAAATCAAGTTTAGGTAAATTAGGTGGAGCAGCTAATCTGTCCTCCATAGATGTTTGCTGTCCCAATAACATATCCCGTTTTGGTAAAATAGGCTTCAGCTTCAGATTTCCTTTTACTGGTTCTATTCTGAAATCATTATGTGTCTTTTCCTTAACAATATCATAAGTCGGCATTACCATTTGTTCCATCCCTTCAGGATGTTGTGTGTCTTTATCTTTAATTGTATTTTCATGTTCTTTCAAATTTTTCTCAGATAAATAAACAACCGCTCGTCTAGCCTGTACGTGAACATTTTTCTTGGCACCACCAATCCCTTCGTTCCTACTTGATAACAAAGTGTCCTCATTTGTATTATCTGGTCCGAGGTTCGCTCCATACTGGGGATGTATGTGTAAATCTGTTATTGGATTGATGGGGTCTGCCGTGGACATAACATCCTGTCTGGAGGGGGGACGAGACGGAACTTCTACTCTGTTATAGAAATAAACGAATAAGTGATCGGTGTTTAATGCAGGTTAAACAGTATTTCAGTAATATATATATGTGCGGCCATGCCGTATAAAACCAAAGATCTTTCTATAAATAGACAACATTGAGCACTATTTGTTTATAACACTACAGTAAAGAGAGAACATGTAGTCATGGCTTAATGATTCGATTAGATTCATAAAAATAAAATAAATACCCACATTTTAATTTACAAAAAAAAACTTCATTTACTAGCAGAAAAGGTTATAAGGAAAACATGTACTCAGAAAATTTCACAATAACCCTTTTCCACTTAAGACGCATTTTGGCACATCTGCAGCTGTTGACTTTAGTATGAAAATATTGATGCAAAATCAGCAATTTCTCCTTTTCTCCATATTCTCTTTTCAAATTTACTCACTAATT
The DNA here is from genome assembly GCA_031761405.1 of Serripes groenlandicus. NCBI lineage: Eukaryota > Metazoa > Mollusca > Bivalvia > Cardiida > Cardiidae > Serripes > Serripes groenlandicus. The sequence goes on along the minus strand of JASEVX010000009.1, from coordinate 61,419,396 downwards.
ATATTTTTTTATTTCAAGAGATTATATCTCTTTTTGCCCATATGTTTTCAAAATCATTTACGCCAGATGTGTTGTATATGGAAAAGGCTTAGGCAATGCAAGGGAAAATAGGATACTTCAAATAGTGCATGTTGTCGGGTGAACATAAATTGTCTTTGTCAGGATAGGTGATGACTCTAAACCAGCTTAATTCCTGAAACTGATTCCATATTCTTGATATATTTCTAAAATCATTAAATAATTCTGTAGGAAATGACATTTACCAAGATTCAAAGGCATGTTTAAAGTGGGCTGATCTTGGTTTATAGTCACTGCTTTTGTTGTGCCGTGTCAAATAAAGAAGGATAAGGCCTAGGAATTTTGATAATGTGTTCTCAAGTACCTTAACCTTTAGTGAGTCCTGATTCTCAATGCCTGGGTAATAGCGTTTCGGGGCAAAGGTTGATAATAGTTCGTTCTCATGTACCATCAATTATGTGAGCTTTGGTTTTCAAAGTCTGTGTGTGACTTTTTTCAAGACAACGGTAAATTATTAACAGTTTCTTAAGTACCTTCGCTTTTAGTGAGCTCTGGTTGTCAAAGCCTATGTTGGACTGTTTCAGGGAAAGTTTTAATGATTAACATTTTCTTTAGTACCTTATCTTCTTTGTATGAGCTCTGGTACTCAAAGCCTAGGTGAAACCAGTTCAGGGCAAAGGTTTATAATTAATGTGTGCTCAAGTACCTTAACTTTGTGTGAGCTCTGATACTCAAAGCCTAGGGGATACCATTACAGGGCAAATTTTTATGAGTAATGTGTGCTCAAGTAACCTACATTTGTGTGAGCTCTGGTACTCAAAGCCTGGGTGAAACCATTTCAGGGCAAAGGTTTATGATTGATGTGTGCTCAACTACCTTAACTTTGTGTGAGCTCTGGTACTCAAAGCCTGGGTGAAACCATTTCAGGCCAAAGGTGTATGATTAATGTGTGCTCAACTACCTTAACTTTGTGTGAGCTCTGGTTCTTAAAGCTTGTGTGAGACCATTTCAGGGCAAGGTTTTATTAAAGTGTGTGCTCAGGTACCTGAACTCTTTGTGAGCTTTGGTTCTCAAAGCCTTGTGAGACCATTTCACAGCAAAAGTTTATGATTAGTGTGTGCTCATGTACCTTAAGTAAAAAATAACCTTTGGTGAGCTCTGACTCTCAAAGCCTAGGAGAGACCATTTCAGGGCAAAGGTTTGTGATTGGGTGTGCTCAAGTACTGTCAGTGTTTGTAAGCTCTGGTTCTCAAAGCCTTGGTGAGACCAGTACAGAGCAAATGTTTATGATTAATGTGCTCAAGTACTGCAAGTGCTTGTAAGCACTGGTTCTCAAAGCCTTGGTGAGACCATTTCAATGCAAAGGTTTATGACTAATGTGCTCAAGTACTGCAAGTGTTTGTAAGCTCTGGTTCATAAAGCCTTGGTGAGATCAGTTCAGGGCAAAAGTTTATGATTAATGTGCTCAAGTACTGCAAGTGTTTGTAAGCTCTGGTTCTCAAAGCCTTGGAGAGACCATTTCAGGGCAAAGGTTTATGACTTATGTGTGCTTAAGTACTGCAAGTGTTTGAGAGCTCTGGTTCTCAAAGCCTTTGGGAGACCATTTCAGGGCAAAGGTTTATGACTATTGTGTGCTCAACTACCTCAACTTTGTGTGAGCTCTGGTTCTCAAAGCTTGTGTGAGACTCTGTGTGGTGATACTGCTAACATTCACAAGGTGAAGTTCTCTGATTCGCAGATTTTTCTCCATGCTCAAGCTGAACTCTATGATGTTGTCTACAAGCTGCAGACTACATTGCTCAATCTCAAAAGTCTCTCTCAGTCGAGCTGTAATCAATAAAATTAAAATTCTTATGATTTGGAAATTAATTCTTAACCTTTAACCTATTAAAATGAACGTCATATGGGAATACTTGTTTCTCGAATGAAGCATATTTTTTTGAAGATCATGAATCGGCATTACTTTGTCATATAGAATTTACAATTATGAATTATGAAACTTTTAAAATCAGTATGTTTATCTAAATCGCTCAAAAACATGTATGCAAAGCTTCACTCGTTTGAGGTAATACTTGTCATAACAAAACGTTTCTCTTTAACAGATGACTTTTGACAACTTTGTTGCATGGTATTTTTGAATATACTGTATAAAAAGAAGAACTTGCTTAAAACAATGAATTAATGCTATTAACCCCATACTAATATTGAGGTCATATTTCCTTCAAATGTTTACCAGCATTAAGAAGGGTCAAGGTCAATGATATTATATGTCATACAAAAGAAATGGTTAATATATTTAGAAAGGTCAAGGATTGAATATATCAAAGAAGGTAAATGGATAAAATATTTTGATTGTTATTACCTGTTCCAATTAAAGGTAAGGCCAGACTTGTGATTCCCATCCGATTGGCCGTATGTAGGACCTCATTGTTTATGTTATCTAGGCGGGCAAGATTTTTGCGACTCACTCGGTAAATTGGACTCTCTACTATGCTGTGTAAGACAAGATCTGTGTTCAGATTTCCACCCTCACTGACGATCACATCACCTTCATTTAACTCTTTCTTTCCTCTGAGAATGATAACATTGAAAAACCATATAACACACACACAGAACTGCTTTGACTGGAATTACAAGGCTAAATAACCTTCCTTATAAATCCTTAAATTACATTTTCAACCCTTTCCCATATATAAAACAACTGCAGTTAATCATCTCAAGAAATATAGCATTAACTTATACATCAATTATTGAATAGAGTAAAAAACATAATTGCAAAAGGAGAAATTGGTCATTTTTAGCATTATTTCATTTGTCACAAAGTTTTTCAAATATTGTCTGCTGTGAAAATGTGTCTGTATGTAGGAAAGTATTAAACCGTTTTAACTTCTTTTTCCCATACTATTCGCCTGATATGATAATTTAAAAGTTATCTGCTTTAACCCTTTCCCACATACAGACACCTGTGCAGCAGACATCTTTTAAAAGCATTCTGATAAAAGAGAAAGTGAAATATTTTCTCTTGTTATTTTTTTTTTCCAACTGTTTCCCACATAAAGACACCTTTTGACAGCAGATGATCATTTTAATTATTGTGGCAAAAGGAGAACTGCTCATAATGAACAATTTTTCCTTTTGCCACAATGTTTTCAACTGTATTCAATTATTGTTCTTTCATTAATGGAGTCTCCAACTAAATGCTAACTAAATGCCTTCAAAGTCGTCTGCTGCAGATTTGTTCCATGTGGGAAAGGATTAAAGCAGACAATTTAAAATTTCTAAATTTGAAAATTGATCTACATTATTGAAAACAGATTTAAGAAAAATATGTGAACAAGACAAGGAAATTCCATGAAACCAGATTTTCTATAATGGAAGGTGTTTGATTAAGAATTAACAGATCTGTCAAATCTTTCTGTTAATAGTTAATCAAAGCTAGTTATTCAAGTAACAGGGAATATTTCTATTGATGAATAATCATAATTACTTTGTCAATTAAATATATCACAATTTTATCTAACAAATATCAGTTCAATACAGTCAATCGTGTGTTGATGGCCTCATTTATTAAGAACATATAATAGATAACAGATATTAAGCAACCTTTTGTTGTAAGCAGCCACATTTTAGGATCCCTAATGCCAGGTTGATAATCAGTGATCTGCCTTAACCCTTTACTTGATAGTAACGCGTTTATGCCTTTGCAAACAGACTAGATCCAGGGCCCGAGGTTATGAAACTTACTCAATTTGAGCATATAATAGAAATATTGTTGTTGAAGTTAGATGCTTGAGTTACAAGTTTATGAAATATGCTCATTGCATAATAGGGTGAAATTACAAACCAACGATGAGAATAAAATCCATGTTTGGAGTTTGTCGCCATGGTTACGAAGCATTTTTAGTTTGAGCATGATGCTAAAGTTGAGCATGATGCTCAAACTAAAAAAGCTCTGTTAGCTTGAGGACAAAGTTTGGGGGGAAACAAATCTACTTTTAGTTTGTAACTGAAATCTACTTTGCAACGAGCCAATTTCCTAGCTGTGTTATCTAAGTGTGTAACTACAATAGTAATAATTATGTTAACATTCTCAAATTGAGTAAGTTTCATGACCTCGGACCCAGATCAGACAGCTTCTGTAGGAGCTGTCGGATCAGGGTCTGCTCTGTTTGCTTATAGAATGTTATAGATTTGATTATTTACAAAAAAAATCATTTGAAAATATCTAAATGCATAGTAAAGTTATGGTCTGAACAAAAAAATTCAAGTAAAGTATATTTTCTGTCACTGTGACCTTGACCTGGAAGCTAAACACATAAATTATGCATATGACACAGCGTCTTGATATGGTGTATATCTGTTCCAAGCTTTTTGAAAATATCTCTATGGATGAAAAAGTTATTGTCCGGACAAGAAAAGTTCAACTGATGTCTATTTGTTGTCACTGTGACCTTGACCTTGAAGCTACAGACAAAAGTTTTGCATTTGGCACATCGTCTTGATATGGTGCATGTTTGTGCCAAGTTATTTGAAAATATCTCTATGCATGGCAAAGTTATGGTCCGGACAAGGAAAGTTGACGCCCGCCCGCCCAACCGCGCGCCCGCCCGCGCGCCCGCCCGCGCGCCCGCCCACCGACTTCGCCAAACTAATAACCAGATTTTTCCTTCTGAAAACCTGGTTGAAAAAGGAGAAATTGTTTAATTAGAGAAATTTCTCCTTTTCAACCATGTTTTCAAAAAGTCCTCAGCCACTAAAGCATCAAACATGACGGTAACGTCATCTGTATCCTAGCAAAGAGTTATAAGGGTTACCTTGCTTTCCTTAAAGCTCTCTCATATGCTAATCCCCCATGCAATAAGAACAGTTTGGCTAATGCTCCTCGCATACTTGTGTCCATACCGCACACCAGGCCGTCAACACCATCTACGTTCAACAGAGTTCCTACAAGTTACAAAGGAGCCAATGACAATGACAATGACAAGGGAGCCAATGACAATGACAATGACAAGGGAGCCAATGACAATGCCAATGACAATAACAAGTTACAAAGGAGTCAATGACAATGACAATGACAAGGGAGTCAATGACAATGACAATGACAAGGGAGTCAATGACAATGACAAGGGAGCCAATGACAATGCCAATGACAATAACAAGTTACAAGGGAGTCAATGACAATGCCAATGACAATAACAAGTTACAAGGGAGTCAATGACAATGACAATGACAAGGGAGCCAATGACAATGACAATGACAAGGGAGCCAATGACAATGCCAATGACAATAACAAGTTACAAGGGAGCCAATGACAATGCCAATGACAATAACAAGTTACAAAGGAGCCAATGACAATGACAAGTTACAAGGGAGCCAATGACAATGACAATGACAAGGGAGCCAATGACAATGCCAATGACAATAACAAGTTACAAGGGAGTCAATGACAATGACAACGTACAAGGGAGTCAATGACAATGACAACGTACAAGGGAGTCTTCAACTGTTTCCCACATACAACAAACCTGCAGCAATATTTTCAAAAGTTTTCAAAGTCGTCTGATGCAGATTTTTTGCATGGAACAACAATTATTGAAGTGGCAGAAGGAGATATTGCTCATTATGTGCAATTTCTCCTGTTGCTCAAAGTCTTTCAAAAGTCATCTGCTGCAGAGGCATCTGAAAGTGTCTTTATATGGAAAATGGTTAAAACTGATTAAATGGGTACTAAAGTACCAAATGTCCATACTTCTGGCAAAAAATAATGCATTTACTAATGCTGAAAATAATTATGTGCATCTTCTCTAGGTACTGCAGATTCCCATCTACAGACGCATTTTGACACATCTGCAGCAAACGACTTTTGAAAACATTGTGACAAAAGGAGAAATTGCTCAAAATGATCAATTTCTCCTTTGGCCACAATGTTTTCAACTTTATTTAACAATTAAGCTATCTTTTATGGTAATTGTTCAGGTTTTTGTCACTCTGTTTTCGTAGTCGTCTGCTTCAGATTTGGTGTATGTTGGAAAGGGTTAACTGAATTCAAGCAAGCAGTTGCTGAGAAATAGCCTGGACACAAAATGTTTTCAAAAGTCGTCTCCTGCAGATGTGTCAAAATACAAATCTGCATGTGGGATAGGGTAAACACAACTTACCGGTATACACATGAACTAAGAGTTTCGTCAGAACTTCAAAAGTCCACACTTGATTCCCCTCGGAAGTGTATGACTGCTCCATAAAGGTGACCATGTTTTGGCTTTTATGCGATCTGGCGCCCTTCAGGCTGACAGCGCTCTCAGCACGTCGTGACAACTGTGTGGCATTCGTCAAAGAGTCTTTCCCTGTAAAATGGATAAAATATGTATATCTAAGGAATATGTATGTTATTTTCACAGGGTTTTGGCTTATTATGTCAGTTTAGGGCATACCATGAGCAATTTCTCGTTTGCCACAATGCTTACAAAAGTTATCTGCACCATAGGCTTCAGAATGCATCTGTATGAAGGAAATGGTTTAAAGTATTGTATCACTGAGACAAATATTATGAGCACATACAACATAGGTTTTTAGGCACCCTTCCCACATAAACAAATCTGCAGCAGACGACTTTGAAAACATCCTCAATATTTTTTGAGAAGTCTCAAATTAATGTTAGTTTTATTATTAACTAGAGGTTGACAACATTGTGGCAGATGTAGAAATTGATCATTATGAGCAATTTCTCCATTTGCCAAAATGTTTTCAAAAGTCGTCTGCTGCAGATGTGTCAGAATGCGTCTATAAGTGGGAAAGTGTTAAGTAACAAATGAGATATTGTTTGGAGAGGACCCTTTTACTCCTCATGGTCTGGGTCTGTGAATATTTCATAATTTTACCAGAAACGGACGACTTCGAACATTTGTGGTAAAAGGAAGTGAACAGCTCTTTACCCCACAATAACCTCTTTTATTATCAAACCAAACTCCTATCTTCAGTATTAAAAAAATTGTCTGAAAGAAAGGATTCTCTCCAGCAACCACATTAAAGAGTTATTCCTTTCCCTTATATAGAAGCTTCATGACGCATCTGCAGCAGACGGCTTTTTGAAAACATAATGACAAAAGAAGAAATTGCTCGTTCTTTTGCCACAATGTTTCCCTCTTTAAGTCATAGGTTATCCGTTCAATTATTGAGATTTTTTGTTGACAAACTATGTTCAAAGTCGTCTGCTGCAGTATTGTCGTATGAGGGAAAGGGTTAAAGTTTCAGATAAGGAATTTAGAAAATTCCTAGAAAAGAGATACAGCTGTACTTACTAGAGTCAAACTCTGAACATAAACCATGGCCCTTTTCTAAAACTGTGATACTTACTAGAGTCAAACTCTGAACATAAACCATGGCCCTTTTCTAAAACTGTGATACTTACTAGAGTCAAACTCTGATTTCATGTTCGCATAGGCAGAACTGGATGCCCATTTCTCGTAGGATTCTTTAATCAAGTTGAGCATTTCTACGTCCAAGTCGACGAGGTGTATCTCCAGTATTGGGTAAAGTGGTCCCATGGCCAGGCTGTAGTCCACCAGGGCTTTAACGTACGTATCCGCCACAATCTGTCTGGGAACGCCAAAATACGGCTCTGAAAATTAATTAACCACATACAGTGGAACCTGTCTTTAACCCTTTTCCACCTGCAGACGCATTTTGACGCAAAAGCTGCTAGCAAACGACTTTTGGAAAACATTGTGGCCAAAGGTGAAATTGCTCATCATGAGCAATTTCACCTTTGACCACAATGTTTTCAACTTTATTTAACAATTAAACTATCTTTTATGTAGATTTTTCAGGGTTTTTTCACCATATTTCAAAGTCGTCTGCTTCAGATTTGCTGTATGTGGGAAAGGGATAAAGACAACCCATGGGAAGGCAACATTCTGGTCTTCGTTCATCCGTGGTCTTTTTTTGACAGGATCATTTATGCAGGAAATGAGAAATTGGGAAAATAAAAGAGTGGTTGCTATTGACAAGGAATTGCTGTATATGTATTTTTCAACTTTCTAGGGTTAAAAAGGGGCATCCTTATCAGGTAAATTAAGTGGGCCCTTTCTATCCGTACATGAATTGTGTTCTGTACGAATTCTTATTGCATCATTTAACATTCAACAGACATATTATATATATATATAGAAGGGGGGACTTGCAGGAACATTATGAGAAAAAATATATGATACTTAACCCCCCTCCCCTTTCCCACATACAACAAATATCTGCAGCAGACGACTTTGAAAATATTTAGACGAAAATAAGAAAGCTCTCTATAGATGAATGTATAACGATTTAACCCTGTCCCTCATACGACAATTCTGCAGCAGACGACTTTGAACATATTTTGTCAAAAAATAGAAAATCTCTATAATTAAATGGATAACCTATGACTAAAAGTGGAAAACATTGTGTCAAAAAGAGAAATTGCTCGTTTTGAGAAATTTCTTATTTTGTCACTATGTTTTCAAACAGCCGTCTGCTGCAGAGGCGTCAGTAAGCGTCTATATGCGGGAAATGGTTAAACATTGTGACCCCTAAATCATGTGAGATTTCTTTGAACCTTATCCCACAATGCTTTGTCGTTTTGATGAATCTGCAGAAGACAATTTTTAAAAATAAATAAAACGGCAGTAGATATGCTCACAGTGAAGAAATTCATGTTTTGGCAAGATGTTTAAACTCTATTCAACAATTATTCTCTCATGTTTAATTAAATCCTATCTTTTTGTCTATAACTATATTCAAATTCGTCTGCTGCAAGTTTATTAATTAACCCTATCCCACATATAAACGCTTTCTGACGCCTCTGCAGCAGACGGAATTTTGAAAACATAGTGACTCAAGAGGAAATTGCTCAAAACGAGCAATTTCTCCTTGTGCCACAATGTTTTCCACTTTTAGTCATAGGTTATCCATTCAATTATAGAGATTGTCCATTTTTTTACAAAATATTTTCGAAGTCGTCTGCTGCATAATTGGGAAGGGTTAACTATTGTAAAGGGTTAAAAAATATCTACAATAGAAATGAGTGTTCCTTACCAGAGCTTATAACAGGAATACCCACTTTCCTATACTGGTGTTTTTCTGCCGTTTTTAATGCATTGTAAATGGTTTTATGTAGGTCTATCACACACTCCTCCTCCGATATGTTTGTATAAACTTCCCAGACAGGTGCCGCCACATGGATGATCCCTAGCGCAGGAATCCTTCCCGCTGACGTGACCAGATTATCTCCCATTTTAAGATGTCCGTACATTTTGAGGTAAATGTCAACTTCATCCGTGACACTTTCCCCGGCATGATCAAACATGGATTTTGCAATCAGACCTCCAGATTTCAGCGATGTTGAGACGACATTCACAAGAGCATCCATGTGGTCCAACTTTACAATAAAATGTTTGTACATGTATATCGCCAGACCATTCACTTTGATTTGGTAGCGGACACTCGTAACTGACATCTGATCTTTTAACACCGGTTTCAGCACTCTCGCCGTCCCGTCAATTCTCAACAGCTTCTTTACTACTTTCTTACCGCCCGGGCGGATATTTTTACCACGTGTCTTAACACCTGGGGCAAGGGTTGGATCAGTAACTGATGTTATCACATTTCTAGCATTCAGCTTAGAACCAGGAATGAGATTTTTCTCTGTGTGATAGACCTTGACGGGATTACCCCTGGCAGGTCCAAACCTTTGACCTTGTGATGTTGCATCAACCTGCAGATGAACATATATTCGGTTAGTTCCAGGTTTAGCAGGAACTCTCCTACGAGTTTTAACAATATCATCTTCTCTGACCCATCTCGCTTCACCGGCCATTGGGTTTACAGCTATTGCATTAAGTGAGGTTGTTCCACTCTCATCTATTGTACTCAAATCGTCCGGTTTTTGTAAGTTAAACGGGTTATTCACCATTTGGTTTTCCTGTGACAATTTATAGAACTCTTTATCCGTCTCATCTAATGCTATGGGATAAACAAAATTATGTGGGCGGGGATAGTTAGAGTTATCAACCGTGGGTACCCTTGGACTTGTTTTTAATAGATCTGTGGTGCTCTTTCTCTTTGAATCAGTCTGGGTCTGAAATCCAAACCCACCCTGTTTATCATTGTTGTGTTGATAATCAGGTTTTTGTCTGCTTTTAGGGCTTGATCTCTCACTTGTGAGCGCAGATGAGGGATGTTCAATAAACATGAGAGAATTCATATCCACTCCGAATGCTCCCTCTTCTTCTACGAGTTCATTGTCTCGTGCAATCATCCCTACATGCTGAATCCATTCTTTCTTGGCTTTAATGATTTCCTGGTTATCCCTTGCAAAGATCCAAACCCGAGTCTTGATGTTTTAGGGATATTCCTTTAATGCATACAAAACTTTCTCATCTCTGGCTTTAGAACGTGCGAAAGCTCTAGCCTTGTTAAAATCTGACCTTGGTACAAAGAAGTCAGTTTGAGAGATCTTTTCCAGTTCCGCGGTAATTTTTCGAATCACCCCTTTTACTTGTTGATACACTAAAAAGTTACAGAACACCTCAACATATTCTGGGTTTCTTTTTGTCGGTACAGCTTTTACATACAATGAAGTAACTCTTTTAAGTTTGGCTATATCATCCGAAAATAGATGATTGAACTTTTTGCCATAATCACCATGGAAACGCCAGATTACAATCCCCTTGTTGGGATATCCAACCTGACAGGTGATTCCTGTTGAGGGATAATCATCTTCTTCAACCCAGAATCGTAGTGTTTCTATGGCGATATGGAGGATTTCTAGGTCATCTCCTATGATATCAAATATGTCGGTCTTTTTGTCATAGTTATACCTCAGCCCGATATCACGGACGATCTTAATACCAGCCTCATTAACTCCTCCTGGAAGCCGCTTGAACTTGTTCACCAAAATCGGATCAATTCGGAGATGGCATCCACTCGAATGTTTTTTATGCATCTGTAAAATAACCCATGACAGAAAAGTTTCAGTAGTATATTGCAAATTTCGACATAATTGTTTCAGTTTAAAAAATAATTTTAACAATTTCACTGTTATAAACTACTTAAGACATCTCTGCAGCAGATGACTCTTGAAAAATTGGCGGAACGCTTTCTTCTTTTTCTGCAATGCTTTCAACTCTTAGTCTCTGCATAAAAAGTACATAAATTTCCATGTAACATTTTATTCTTATTATATATTTATGAGGTATAGATGGTATAAAACTGGAGAGTCAATTAAAACCTTAATCCCACCAAGTGGCTCATATCATTTATAGGTCATATAGCTTTGAGCAATTTCTACCTTTGCCACAATATATTCAACTCCATTCAATATATACTATAATTTTTTTTTTTTTTTTTGCCTTAAAGTCTTCTATCTAATTTCAAATTTCGTCTTCTGTAGTAGGAAAGGGTTACTGGTGTTTCTTTCTACATGTTATCCAGTAATTAGTTGAAATACATTTTATTGTTTGAAAATTTTTACTCCCAAATCGTAACAAAAGATGGAATTGCTCAAAACGAGCAATTTCTCCTTTTGCCACAATGTTTTCCACTTTTAGTCATAGGTTATCCATTCAATTATAGAGATTTTCTATATTTTGACAAAATATGTTCAAAGTCGTCTGCTGCAGGATTGTTGTATGAGGGAAAGGGTTAACTCTTTCCCACAAACACAAAAACATATATGAAGTAAACAACATTTGAAAACATGTAGCAAAAATTACTGAAAAGAGTCGAAAAACATTTTTTTCAAATATCGTCTGCTACAAATGTGACTGCAGGGGGAACTGGACTGTCTGATTAAAACGTTGTCCCTTGTAGATTCGAAATCATTTGAAACGATGAAAGTTAAATCTACTTTGTTCAATGCATGATATCAACTATAATGGTGATAATAAGCTATAATTTATTGTTTTTTACGACTTATATCTTGTAAAATAAACAACTTCAGGCTGACCGATCAGATAAAAACATATTGAAACTAGACCCCTGTGGTTGATGTATCAATTTTATGAAATTTTAAACAGAAAAATAAATTAAACTTACTTTGAAATCTCAATTTTATATTTCATGCGTTTGACATGTTTCCCGATTAACGTCCATTTTAACCTGTCAACGGTAAATAAAAGCGCTGGAACGTAAAACATGTTCCCCTTCATTTAGTAAAAACAAAACGAAAGTAATATGATACCGGACAAAGAATTCGGTACTCTGCGCATGCGTACGATCATGTTTACGTTCATAAACATATGCTACTTTCGTTTTCAGAGTGTAACTAGGAAGGTAAACACACGTTAAGAGGCAGACATTTTAGATTTTGTCTTCATTTAAATATATGTTGTCTTACAATGACGCATTTTTCACAACGGTGACATTGATTGCATATATACTGTAGCTGGATTTGCAGTGAGAAATTTCTGATATGCGATGTAGTCTCATTATTTCGACGTTAAGGTCATTCCGAGTATAGAAACTTGGACTAATATGCGATGATCATCCGGAGAGAACCCTGCATATTGAAGTAAGACATTATCATCCACATATATTTCACCCCGATAGAGCTAATTGATCCGTTGTCCACTTAATTTAGACATTCGCTTGCTCGTTTTATCATGTTATTTATTTATTTTGCAAATTTATGCATAATAATAACAAAATGAAAAATTAGCATATACGATGTCTTTTTTATGTAGGACTAACCCCAACCAGGGACCGTGTATTACATATATATATATATATATATAGAGAGAGAGAGAGAGAGATATATATATATATTGTCCCTGCCATAATGACATTATTCCATGTCCACTTTTCATTTGGAAGCATTGACCATGCAATTTATACTGTCGACACTTCTTCAACTTTGTTACAAAGGTGTTCAGATTACCATTTCACACAAAAAAACGATTTCTAACACCTTTTTTGCAGATGAGTTCTGAAAACATTGCATAAAAGGAGAAATTGCTTATATGAGCAATTTCCCATTTTTCAATTTGTTTTCACTTTATCTAGACTAACCCTTTCTCATATACAATAATTCTACAGCAGATATCTTCGAAAACATCTGGTTAACCCTTTCCCTCATATAGACGCTTTCTGACGCCTCTGCAGCAGACGGCTTTTTGAAAACATAGTGACAAAAGAAGAAATTGCACAAAACGTGCAATTTCTTCTTTTTCCACAATGTTTTCCACTTTTTGTCATAGATTATCCATTCAATTACAGAGATTTTCTATGTTTTGACAAAATACGTTCAAAGTCGTCTGCTGCAGAATTGCCGTATGAGGGAAAGGGTTAAAAATATGGTTAATCTCTATCAATGAAAGTTTAACCCTTTCCCTCATACGACAATTCTGCAGCAGACGACTTTGAACGTATTTGTCAAAACATAGAAAATCTCCATAATTGAATGGATAACCTATGACAAAAAGTGGAAAACATTGTGGCAAAAGGAGAAATTGCACGTTTTGTGCAATTTCTTCTTTTGTCACTATGTTTTCAAAAAGCTGTCTGCTGCAGAGGCGTCAGAAAGCGTCTATATGAGGGAAAGGGTTAATCATTGAATAAAGTTGAAAACAATGTGACAAAAGGAGAAATTGCTCATTAATGTGTGACCAATGTCTCCTTTTGCCACTATGTTTCAAAAGTTGGCTGCTGCAGAGGCGTCAGAAAGCGTTGGTATGTGGAAAAGGGTTAATAATAGTTCTTTCATTTATAGAGAGTTGCGATATTTTGTTCCTAGATGTGTGCAAAGTTGTCTGCTGCATTTTTTTTTGTATGTAGGTAAGGGAGGGTTAAATTGTTTCTGGACTTCCTAATTAATTAAATTCGATATTTTTAAGTTGAAGCGTCTGATAAAAAGCTACAGACAACACATGAATACATTGTTGGAAAAGAAAAAAATATAAGCTGTTTCCTTCTACAAGACTTTATAGTGCTATAAATGTTTAAATGATATGGACCTTTTGAACCTTACTGCTCCTTTTTTTAATAACATTTTGTTTTTCTGTCTCCCTTTTCTTTTTGTGTTGGGGTGAGGGTGGGTCTCCTCTGGTCCATAAGTGCACAGTTGCTGATACTGTCCATATTTTTCATAATGTCTCATGTATGCTCATGTGTATGCTCATGTATGAACATCAGCTGTGAACATCGACAAGCTTAACCCTTTCCCTCATACGACAATTCTGCAGCAGACGACTTTGAACATATTTTGAGCAAATTTAGTTTTGTCACTATGATTTTCAAAAAGCCGTCTGCTGCAGAGGCATCCGAAAGCGTCTATATAAGGGAAAGGGTTAAAGCTTTTTTCCTTAGAAATTGATTCAATTTAACCCTTTCCCACTTGTATACATATTTTGAAGCATCACTGCATCAGCAGCAGACGACTTTTGAAACATTGTGGCCAAAGAAGAAATTGCTCTAAACGAGCAATTTATCCTTTTGCCACTTGTAATGTTTTCAACTCTATTTATTAGTAAGACTCTCACTTTATTGAGATTTTTCATGCTTTTTTCAATAAGTTTTGAAAGTCGTCTGTTGTATGTGGGAAAGGGTTAAAGAGAAATAAGAAAGTTGAAAATGTCGGAAAATTATAATTTCTCAATTTGAGCCATTTATCATACTTCTACAAATGTCTCAAGTAGAGGTTTTTAAGGTCTTAACCCTTTCCCATCTGCAGACGCATTTTGACGCAATAGCAGCAGAAGGCTTTTTGAAAACATTGTGACAAAAGAAGAAATTGCTCAAAACAAGCAATTACATATTACATATAACTGAAAAAGGTTGAAAACATTGTGGAAAAAGGAGAAATGGCTCATTTTGAGCCATTTCTCATTTTGTCACAATCTTTGCAAAAGTCATCTGCTGCAGATGCATTAAAATGTGTTTATAAGTGGGAAAAGGTTCAAACTACTTCAAATTGAAAAAAATTAGCTTTTCTCATAATATTTTAAACAAATCTGCATTGAGATATCAAGATATATACCCTAATTTTACCTGTATCAGACAAAGGCTTAAATTTTCTTTGTAAATGGGCAATCATTATCTTGTCATAAGTCACTCTTTTACTTTCTACAGAAAACACTATTTTAAGAGGAAAGACATTTAAAAGTTTAACAGGAATACACCAGGAAGAATGGCAACTATAACATTATCGCATAATTTTGTTCTCAAAATGAAGGAATTACCAGGAGGCATAACTCCTGAAATTGATAAAATACGCACAGATTTTAATATTGATGTCAATTTTGATGGAAAAGAAACAGTTAAATTAAAACACAAAAATGAAGATTTTTTGAACATTGCTATTAAAACATTAGAACAAAAATATAACATAGATGGGAGTGACAGTGAAATTGATGGTGAGATCAGCAATCAGCAAGTGATATGGGAAATAAAATATGAAAGTGCTTGGAAAATTGTAAACCTGTTTAAAAAAGAACTGGATCAGTTAAAGAAGAAAGGTGATGTTAAAACACACGGCAAAAACAAGGAACTTCCAGACTCAATAAGCATAACTTGTAAGATAAAGGAATTTGATAAAGTTAATGAAATTCTAAAAGACATTAATGAAAGAAGTAAAAACATTAAACCTCTGTGTGTACAGATAACTAAAAGGATTGAAAATAAAGCCAAGAGGTTTTGTAAGGAAGTGAAGGTTGAGGGCTCATTTTGTTACTTTGATCAGCCTGAGCAGTCTCTGAAAGCTTATAGCACTGATCCTAAAAAGATGGAGGAAGTCAACAGAAAATGGAAGGAATATAACAGTGAAGGGAAAACGGAAGAAAAGCAATCAAAGTCTCAAGTAAATCCTTCCAACAGCTCCGACAAGCAACCAGTGAATATGAAACAAACAGTTACAGATAAGTCAGGTATACCAAGAGCTGTCACAAGCAGCCCAGTTAACCAGGAAACTAAGCTACAAGATATGAAAGAAGACTCTCAATCATCCAGACATCATGCAGGACCATCCGACAATCAACCGCAACCGTTTGATTCTTATCAGAATTTACAAGCCGGAGTTAAAACAGCTGATGGAAAGTATGAGTTTCAGAGTGGACAGATAAAGATCCTTGTATATAAAGAATCGATTACCGATATAAAAGGCATGGATGGAATTGTCAACGCTGCTAATGACAGAATGATGCATGGAGGGGGTGTGGCTTATTTTATCTCAAAGGCAGCTGGACAAAAAATGAACAATGAATGTAGCGAGTATATCAAAAAGAACGGAACTCTAAAAGTAACGAAGAATTACGTGTCAAAGGCAGGAGATATGAAGTGTAAGGGAATTATCCACGCTGTTGGTCCACAATGGCATGACTACAGAGGGAAGCAGGTTGACTGTGCCAAGGACTTATACTACACAATCATGGAATGTCTGGAGGCTTCTAAAAAACACAAGTGGAAAAGCCTGGCCTTGGTAGCCATTAGTTCAGGTTTGTTGTATTTCCAATTTGTGTCGCATGCCTTGGTAAAGTCACACTTAGGGATCAATACTCCATTGTCTACACATACAAGCGTCTGGCTGCTACACTATGACTTATTGTGTTCTTTTAGACAAATCTTGTTTGAACATTAAAGGTCTTGATAAATAGGATAAAATGAGTCTTTCCTCCATTCACCCCTTCCCCTCCCTAAAATAATTCCACCTCTGATTACTCAGTTTAACCCTGTAATTTCTCAGAACTTTTATTTGTGCATGTTTCCCTATCTGTTGGCATTAATGTATTATGCAACAACTATAACATCTGCAGAATTTGAAGTGAATTCCTCAATTTTTAACCCTTTCCCTCAAACAACAATTCTGCAGCAGACGATTTTGATCATATTTCGTCAAAAAATAGAAAATCTCTATAATTGAATGGATACCCTATGACTAAAAGTGGAAAACATTGTGGCAAACGGAGAAATTGCTCAATTTGAGCAATTTCTTCATTTGTCCCTATGTTTTCAAAAAGCCGTCTGCCGCAGATGCGTTAGAAAGCATCTATATGAGGGAAAGGGTTAAAGGCATCTGTTGCATAAGGTTTCAAACGTCACATGTATCAAGAAAAGCGTTAATTAACCCTTTCCCACATACATCAAATTCGTAGCAGATCCAAAATTGAATGTTTGATTAACAAATACAGTTGAAAATATTGTGGCAAAGGTAAAACATTGCTCATTATGAGAGATTTCTCCTTTTGTCTAAATGTTTGACCCTTTCCAACTTGCAGACGCATTTTGATGCATTTGTAGCTGACGACTTTTGAAAACATTGAGGCAAATGGAGAAATTGCTCATAATGCTTTCAACTATATACAGTTATTATACTTTCATTTCTAGAGATTTCCCATCATTTTGCCTAGATGTTCTCAAAGTCGTCTGCCCCAGATTTGTTGTATGTGGGAAAGGGTCAAGGGTTAACAACGACTGATTTACAGGTATTTTTGGTGTTCCAAAGCTGTTATGTGCCGAGATGTATGTGAAGGCTCTTGTTGATTACGGTGCAAAGGACCCTGGGAGTGTGAGAGAAGTTCACTTTATAGACATCAACGTGGAAATCCTTCAGCTTGTAGAGAAAGCACATAGGGATTGGGTACTGAGTCCAAACTACATTTCATTTGACAATGCCCTTCAATACAAGGATGCTTCATCTATGACGGGAACACGGTATAAAAGAGGTATAGTTATGATAACTCTGTTTGTCTGTCTGTCTGTCTTGTGGTCGATTCATCTTTATTATTTATATTTTGTGGTATCAATAATTAAGTTGCAGCAGGTTAGAAAGGTGTTGGGCAGATTATTAGGAAATAAGCCCTTCAATGTGACAATTGACTATGTTGGTCAACATTTTATACATATACATGCTCTCTGTCTGTATTACTGTCTGTCCTCTGTCTTTCTGTCTATGTCTATGCCTTTCTCCCCTCTCTCTTTCTCTCCCCTCTCTCTCTCTCTCTTCTCTCTCTCTCTCTCTCTCTCTCTCTCTCTCTCTCTCTCTCTCTCTCTCTCTCTCCTCTCCTCTCTCCTCTCTCTCTCTCTCTCTCTCTCTCTCATCTCTCTCTCTCTCTCTCTCTCTCTCTCTCTCTCTTCTCTCATCTCTCTCTCTCTCTCTCTCTCTCTCTCTTCTCTCTCATCTCTCTCTCTCTCTCTCCTCTCTCTCTCTCTCTTCTCCTCTCTCTCTCTCTCTCTCATATTGTCATCTTGTGTTTATTTGTCATTATCAGATAAGCAATCAGACAGACAGGATGGGCCTTTAGTGAAGCTTATTAAGGAAACAAGGGATAGAAAGCTATTTAAAATAGCTGGTATGTTGAACCTTCATGTATATACCAAATCAGTTTTAGAGCTATATGATGTTGATTGCTATTGTCTGCAGTATGGATATGCAGTGTCAGGGGTTTCTATTGAATAAAATGATAGAGACTGCTGGGAAAAAGATGAAGGAAGACATTGCAAAAAGGTAATTATGGAATTTTAATAGTTACAGTTATTCCTTGTTTTATAACATGAGATTCATTCTATAAAAAAACAAAGGTAATGCATTTGTTTCCAGTGCAGGTACCTACCTATCAGCCAGCCAATCAGTGCAGTCTTATTTGGCTATGCATCGTTTGGTTTTTAGTCATAGAAGGTTTCAAGAAACTTCAGTAAAGCAGTATTCATTTTGATCCTTAGCATAAATGCTCGGGTATGGCTTTTTTCATATTTGTAATCAAGTCTTGTATGGTGTTTTATGCTGCTTTCAATAATTTATAAGTTATCTCACACTGTTTCCTGGGTAAGTTACCAGTAATTCTGATCCAAATATCCTGAAACCAGCCAGGCAATTGTAATGCTAACCAAACAATTCTGAGTGTCGAGAAGCCACATATTTAACTTTATTACATGCCTGTACATTTTCCGGAGGAAATACATGCAGATTGACATGTGCAAATACACCACGACAGATTGAAATTCCGTATCTACATGCGGTGTAAATACAAGATTGTGACGTCAGACAGTGCGCGGACCTACTTTCAGCGAGGTTCCCATTTTGAATCTGCGCTATGTTGTAAAATACGCAGACAACCAGTACTATTTAGAAAAATTGTTTCTATTGAATGTATCGAAAACCTAGCGTCAAATTTAATAAAAAAAACCAAATAAAGATTATGTTGTCATTTTCTCCCACAAAACAATGGAAATTTAATTTGATAATGTTATTGGGCGGGACTTACGTATAAGCATACTTTTTAGGGGCGTGGCCTAAGCATTGTAGTAAATATTCACCTGCCATTCATCTTTTCATTTCAAGATTACAAAATTGTATCCCCAATAAAAAATATATTGAAGCTGTATATTTGTTAGTTTTTTCACTCTTCATAGATCGTAGGTATATAATAAAAGGAATATTACGTTGCGGGAGCGATAAATGTGTTGGTATTGCACGACTCGTAGCGTGGGAAAATCCATATCTTACTCCTCGACCTTTCGGTCTCGTAAGATATCGATTTTTCCACGCTACTTGTAGTGCAATATGAATAAAAACCCTTTTATCGCTCCCGCAACGTAATATTCCGTATTAATCATGTCAAAAATATGTCAGAATGATTGACTTGATGACATCTGGGAATATATGTCCGGTCAAAAAGTAGGTCACTAAGCCAAATTTAAGAAAAATCCTGTTAACCCTTTCCCTCATATAGACGCTTTCTGACGCCTCTGCAGCAGACAGCTTTTTGAAAACATAGTGACAAAAGAAGAAATTGCACAAAACGTGCAATTTCTCCTTTTGACACAATGTTTTCCACTTTTAGACATAGGTTATCCATTCAATTATGGAGATTTTCTATGTTTTGACAAAATACGTTAAAAGTCGTCTGCTGCAGAATTGTCGTATGAGGGAAAGGGTTAATACTCTAGACCGCAGTTTTATCTTCAGCAGCTTGAACTCTTGTCCGAATGTTTATCTTAAAATATAGCAAGGCCAAGTTTGAATATGGGTCTATTCCAATCAATATCTAGGTCATTACACCGAATCGAAGGAAAATCTTGTTAACACTTTTAAGACCGCAGTTTTAACTTGACCATAACTCATGTAAGTGATCCAGTATTTCATATTCCCTGGCCAGGGATTGAAACCTCAACCTCCCACACCCTAGGCGGACTCTTAACCACTACACCCCCAATGTGATGAATAATAACATTGAGATTGGTTTTGCTGGTCAAACTTTGTGTGTATGTATGAAAAGGCTAATCTTTTAGCAAATTTTTATTTTTGTACAAATCTAACGCTGAATCTTCTGCTCTATTTATATTGCATGAAGTTGGCATTTTTCCAAAGTGATGAATATATATTTTATGTTTGCATGGCGTACAATATCTTTACACCGCCATGGCAAAGCAGTGAGGGTTGGGGACTTTCGTTCCCCGGTCTGAGTGGTCATAATTGAGTGCCCTTGGGCAAGGCCAACTTTCTAGCCTAGTACTGGTTTTTTCACCCATGGATCATGAGTAAATGAAATAGTTGCCATGTTATAACTGAAATAATGATGAAAAGACATAAAAACCAAATAAAACCAATAAAATAATATCTTTGCACATTCTTATCGATAGACAAAAGGAGCTGAAACAATGTAAAGACAGTCAAGTGTTCATTTTCCCAGGCGGAAATCTCCGAGTAGAGCATGTTATTTCTGTTACCATTGGTAGTCAAATTCAAGACACAAGTCCTGGAAACCTCGTAAGACTTCAGGAGTACTATAAAAACATCATGGAAAAAGCAGAAGAAGCAAAGATTGCCCGTCTGGCAATGCCAATGGTTGGATGTGGTAAGAGTTTTTATCATCTCATAATGATATTTGAGCCACATCACACAAAAACAATCCCTCAGTATAAATCTGTCCTGAAATTAAACCTTTCCCAAATATAGATGCTTTCTGCAGCAGACGACTTTTGAATAAATTGTGACAAAAGGAGAAATTGCTTATCATGAGCAATTTCTCCTTTTGCCACATTGTTTTCAACTCTATTCAATAATGATATCATTAATTATACAGATTTTCTATATTTTGGAGTAGATAATTTCAAAGTCGTCTGCTGCAGGGAAAGGGTTAATTTTTTGGAAGCCTCTGGAGAATGGTTAATATCCTGGCACCCGTAAGAGGACGCATTGTCATGAATCAGATTGATACTTGACCATCATTTGCTAAGACGCTTCTTATTGTAAACTTTTTAACTTTTATCAACACAGAAGTTAAAGAAGCGCCCAGTGACTGTATGGCTAGAATTCATGGTACTTTAATAACTGGCCCGCAAGAATTTAAAAAAAAGTTGTACAAGATTTTTTTCATACTGATGGTTCTGATGGTTTGCAATAAATGGGCATGTTTGATCTTTTCCTTTTTCCTGGAAATTGACTCTTCTATGTGGCTAAAACATGTGTAACCAGGTAAGGCACCTACATGTATTAACCCTTTCCCCCATACGACAATTCTGCAGCAGACGACTTTGAACGTATTTTGTCAAAACATAGAAAATCTCCATAATTGAATGGATAACCTATGACAAAAAGTGGAAAACATTGTGACAAAAGGAGAAATTGCACGTTTTGTGCAATTTCTTCTTTTGTCACTATGTTTTCAAAAAGCTGTCTGCTGCAGAGGCGTCAGAAAGCGTCTATATGAGGGAAAGGGTTAACAAGTTAGAAATAACCCAACTTTTACAGTTTTTAGCTCCACTGGCTGATAGCCAGTCAAGCTTATGTCATGGCAAATTGTCCGTAATAAGTGGGTCCGTCAGTGTGTGCAAGCGTCTGCGCGTCCAATTGTGCTTCAACTTTTGTCTTCAAACAACTTCTTCTCTGTAACAACAGGGCCAATTGGGATGAAACTTCATAGGAAGCATCCTCTCAATGCCTTCTCCTAAATTCCTTCAAATTTCTTGGATCAATGCAAAATTCTGGTTTCACCTTATATGGCTATAGTGAAAACTATATAAATCTTCTCCTACGAAAGTATGAAGCTATTTTTGAAATGATTTTATAGAAGTATTCTGTGTGTAACACTCTTACAGATCCCTTCAAGCCATGTCGATCGGTATAAAACATGGCCACAAGGGTATAGTTAAACATTTTAAATCTTCTAATCGGAAAGTGTAAAAATGATTTTCAGATCATTTTGTAGAAATATTCCTTCGGTGACCCTGCATCAGATTCCTGCAAGCCATGTTGATTGATAAAAAAACATGGCTCATTTTTAGCTCCACTGGCTGAAAGCCAGTCGAGCTTATGTCATGGCAGCTTTTTCCTTTAAACGACTTCTGCTCACTAACCACTTGGCCAATTTGGTTGAAACTTCATAGGAAGCATCCTCTCAATGTCCTCTCTTAAATTCCTTCAATTTTTTTTGATCCATCCATAATTCTGGTTTCCATGGCAACCAAAAGAAAAAAATAGTGAAAACTTAAAAAATCATCTTCTCTGAAAGTGTTCAGCTGATTTTCAAATAATTTTGTAGAAATGTTCATTGGGTGACCCTCTATCAGATTCCTTCAAGCCATGTTGATTGGTCGAAAAATATGGCCGCCAGAGGGCGGGGCTATTTTGCTCTATATGACCATAGTGAAAATTTAAAAAATCATCTTCTCCGAAAGTGTTGAGCAGATTTTCAAATAATTTTGTAGAAATGTTCTTTGGGTGACCCTCTATCAGATTCCTTCAAGCCATGTTGATTGGTTCAAAAATATGGCCGCCATGGGGTGGGGCTATTTTGCCTTATATGGCTATTGTGAAAACTTAAAAAATCTTCTCCTCCGAAAGTGTCAGGCCGATTTTCAAATAATTTTGCAGAAACATTCCTTGGGTGACACTCTACAAGATTCCTTTAAGCCATGGTGGTTGGTAAAAAATATGGCCACTAGGGGGGCAGGGCTGTTTGGAGATTTGATTTTTGCCTTATGGCCGTGGAGCGATACTGGCCCTCTTGGGCCTCTTGTTTATGGTTCATTTTGCTCCTAGGTGAATCTAGCACAAATATATCTCAGGTGCCTTCTGATATAACAGTACTACTGGCTATATTTCTCCCCGAGAGCTGAATTGAGATATAAAAGAGTGAAGCGTTTTAAAATATACCTGGGATAAATTTATGGAATCGCTTTTGTGTTGATTTTTAGCTCCACTGGCTGAAAGCCAGTCGAGCTTATGTCATGGCGAATTGTCCGTCGTGCGTGCGTGCGTGCGTGCGTGCGTAAACTTTTTCCTTTCAACGACTTCTTCTCCCTAACCACTTGGCCAATTTGGTTGAAACTTCATGGGAAGCATCCTCTCAATGTCCTCTACTAAATTCCTTCAATTTTTTTTGATCCATTCGAAATTCTGGTTTCCATGGCAACCGAAAGAAAAAAATAGTGAGAACTTAAAAAATCTTCTTCTCCAAAAGTGTCAGGCGGATTTTCAAATAATTTTGTAGAAATGTTCCTTGGGTGACCCTTTATCAGATTCCTTCAAGAAATGTTGATTGGGCGAAAAACATGGCCGCCAGGGGGGCGGGGCTATTTTGCCTTATATAGCTATAGTGAAAACTTAAAAAATCTTCTTCTCCAAAAGTGTTCAGCAGATTTTCAAATAATTGTGTAGAAATGTTCCATGGGTGACCCTTTATCAGATTCCTTCAAGCCATGTTGATTGGGCGAAAAACATGGCCGCCAGGTGGGCGGGGCTATTTTAACTTATATAGCTATAGTGAAAACTTAAAAAATCTTCTTCTCCAAAAGTGTTCAGCAGATTTTCTAATAATTTTGTAGATATGTTCCATGGGTGACCCTCTATCAGATTCCTTCAAGCCATGTTGATTGGTAAAACAACATGGCCGTCACAGGGCGGGGCTATTTTGCCTATATGGCTAAAGAGAAAACTTAAAAAATCTTCTCCTCCAAAAGTGTCAGGCCGATTTTCAAATAATTTTGTAGAAATGTTCCTTAGGTGACCCTTTATTAGATTCCTTCAAGAAATGTTGATTGGTTGAAAAACATGGCCGCAAGGGGGCGGGGCTATTTTGCCTTATATAGCTACATGTATATTGAAAACTTAAAAAATATTCTTCTCCGAAAGTGTTCAGCTGATTTTTCAAATAATTTTGTAGAAATGTTCATTGGGTGACCCTCTATCAGATTCCTTCAAGCCATGTTGATTGGTCGAAAAACATGGCAGCCAGAGGGCGGGGCTATTTTGCCTTATATGACCATAGTGAAAACTTAAAAAATCTTCTCCTCCGAAAGTGTTTGGCTGATATTCAAATAATTTTGTAGAAATGTTCCTAGGCTTACCCTCTATCAGATTCCTTCAAGCCATGTTGATTGGTTGAAAAATATGGCTGCCAGGGGGTGGGGCTATTTTGCCTTAATGGCTATAGTGAAAACTTAAAATATCCTCTCCTCCGAAAGTGTCAGTCCGATTTTCAAATAATTTTGCAGAAACATTCCTTGCATGACACTCTACAAGATTCCTTTAAGCCATGGTGGTTGGTAAAAAACATAGCCACCAGGGGGCAGGGGTGTTTGGAGATTTTATTTTTGCCTTATGGCCGTGGAGCGATACTGGCCCTCTTGGGCCTCTTGTTTTTTAAAGGACGGGCGGGGGTAACTGGACAACTTGATATATTATTCTCTTATTGTATAAAAATTCTTTCCCACATTTTGATACATTTTGATGCAATTTGATGCATTTTCTCCTTCAACCTTTGATATTATTAGCTATGTTGACTAGTTTTTGGTATGTGAAACATGTTTTACTTTGATCATCTTGATGTTTTATGTACCTTTTTGTACTTGCAGATGCATTTTGGCACATTTGATGCAGACAGCTTTTGTAAACATTGTCACCACTCTATGAATTCCTTTTTACTTTTATTTGAAAGATTTCCCGAAAGACGTCTGTGGCAGAATTGTTGTTTGTGTAAAATTTATTTCATTTACATCAATTGTGAAACAAGAGTTATAAGATCTTACCAATTGTATTATTACAGGTTATGTAAAAGATGTAGAAGATGTTCAAAGCTGCTGTTTTCATCTTATCAACACCATTACTTCACTGTGTAAGGATGAGGCAGACAGAGGTTATGACCCATACATACAGGACCTTCATCTCGTTAATTATGACAACAAATTCACTAAGTATTTAGTTGAGGCTTTACAGTGTACAGCAATGGAGAGCCATGGTTCAAACCATCCCAGTTCCTTTCGATATGATGGTCCACAGTTTGATCCTAACAAACCAAGTGGTTGGACTCTACACAAACCTTTGACAGAAGTTTCCACTAAACCACAGCCGGTTGTGGAGGAAAAGAAAGCATCAAGATCTACCATGAAGTCTACAATGAAAACGTCTTCAAAGAAAAGTGTGTTGGCTAATTGTCATTATTTTTCGGATTGTGACCAAGTGGCAGATAAGCAGCTACAATGTGGCCATGTATTCTGCAACGTTTGTTTGGTGTCAATGCAATCTGGTTGCAAAGTGTGTCAAAAAGAAGGTAGTAAAAGTGTTAAAGAAACAAAACTTGAAGTGTCAATGATTGGTAAAGAATGTCCAATCTGTTTGGAGAAGTTTGAGTTCCTAGATAGTTTACCGTGCACTCACAAGTTATGTAAAGATTGCTTAGATCGAGTTAAGACGACAAATCCAGTTTGTCCAATATGTGGCCATATATTCGGAATTCTTACCGGAGACCAGCCAGATGGACAGATGTATTACAGAACTGTGGATGAAGGTTTGCCAGGATATGAATCTCACGACACTATCGTCATAACGTACTTCTTCAAAGATGGTATTCAGGGGGTAGGTGTATGTGTATGATCACTACTTAATATCATATTTATAATGATGTCCAACAACTTCTAAAGAGACTCTTAAGATATTTCAGTGCTAAAAATAAAACTTGATTGGTCAATTTAAAGAATGAATTTTCTTCTGACCAATCAGATTCTTAACCCTTTGCCACATATAGACGCTTTCTGACGCCTCTACTGCAGACAGCTTTTTGAAAACATAGTGACAAAAGAAGAAATTGCTCAAGATGAGCAATTTCTCCTTTTACCACAATGTTTTCCATTTTTAGTCATATGTTACCCATTCAATTGTAGAGATTTTTTATTTTTTGACAAAATATGTTCAAAGTTGTTTGCTGCAGAATTGTCGTATGAGGGATAGGGTTAAGCATATATTCTGAGCACAGAGTATAATTTAATTATTTTGGAGGATTGAAAATCTTGACAAATACAAGTCTATATACTACATATTGAAGAAGACATTGTCAGAAAAGAAGAAATTGCTCATCATGAGATATTTTAATCACAGAGTCATTGCTCTTCGACACTACGGTCATGGTGGAGTGCCCTTGGGCAAGGCACATTTTCTAGCCTAGTAATGGTTTGTTTACCCAGGGATCATGAATAAGTGAACTGTCGCTGTGATATAACTGAAATAATGTTGAAAGCGGCGTAAAACCCCAATAAATAAATAAATAAACATTGCTCTTCTTCTGCGTCACTAGCCGCCAAACTGGAATTAAATTTATTTTGTCCACTAATTACTGTATAATAGTTTGAATTTGCAAGGTCAAAATGGCGTGATTTTTGAGTTCGTAAAATAAGCTTTTTTTAGCTCACCTATGCACGAAGTGCAAGGTGAGCTATTGTGATCACATTTTGTCCGGCGTCCGTCCGTCGTCCGTCGTGCGTCGTCAACATTTCAGCTTGTTAACACTCTACAGGCTACATTTTGCATCCAATCTTCATGAAAGTGTATCAGAACATTCATCTCCATCAAATCTTGGACAAGTTCGAAACTGGGCCATATGAGGTCAAAAACGAGGTCACTAGGTCAAATTGAAGCGAAATCTTGTTAATACTCTGGAGGCCACATTTTCAACTTGAGCATGTTGAAACTTTATCAGAATGTTTGTCTTGATGATATGTAGGTCAAGTTCGAACATGTGTCATGTCGGGTCAAAAAATAGGTCACTAGGTCAAATTGAAGGAAAATCTTGTTAACACTCTAGAGGCCGCAATTTTTCAGCAGTTTGAAATTTTGTCAGAATGTTTGTCTTAAAAATATCTAGGTCAAGTTCGAATATGGGTCATATCGGGTCAGAAACTAGGTCACTAGGCCAAATTGAAGGGTAATCTTGTTAACACTGTAGAGGCCACATTTTCAACTTGAGCATGTTGAAATATTGTCAGAATGTTTGTCTTAAAGATATCTAGGTCAAGTTTAAATATGGGTCATATTGGGTCAGAAACTAGGTCACTAGGCCAAATTGAAGGGAAATCTTGTTAACTCTGTAGAAGCCGCATGTTTTGCTTTAGCAGCTTGAAATTTGGTCAGAATGTTGATCTAAATGATATCTAGGTCAAGTTCGAATATGGGTCATGCAGGGTTAAAAACTAGGTCAGAATGTTTGTCTTAAAGATATCTAGGTAAAGTAAAGTAAAGTAAAGTTCGAATATGGGTCATATTGGGTCAGTCACTAGGCTAAATTGAAGGAATATCTTGTTAACTCTGTAGAAGACGCATTTTTTGCTACAGCAGCTTGACATTTTATGAGAATGTTTATCTAAATGATATCTAAGCCAAGTTTGAATATGGATCATGTAGGGTCAAAAACTAGGTCACTAGGTCAAATTGAAGGAAAATCTTGTTAACACTTTGGATGCCACATTTTTTGCTTCAGCAGCTTGAAATTTGGTCAGAATGTTTGTCTGAATGATATCTAAGCCAAGATCGAATATGGATCATGTAGGGTCAGAAACAAGGTCAATAAAGGAAAATATTGTTCAAACTCCGGAGGCCGCATTTTTACTTTGAGCAAGTTGAAAATTTGTCAGAATGTTGTCTTGATAATATCTAGTCCATGTTGGAATATGGGTCATATCAGGTAAAAAAATATAGATCACTAGGCCAAAGGAAGGAAAATCTTGTTAACACTGTGGAGGTTGCATTCAGAATAACTGTTCTGATGTATTTTGCATTGTAGTACATTGTATAATTAAGGTGAGCGATCCAGGGCCATCATGGCCCTCTTGTTTTAAAATTTCTTTCGCATAAATTTGCGACATTGGCATCGTCCAATATCATCATCACACTGGTCAAACGCACTTTTAATGGAAAGTTACTTCGAAATGATTACCTGTTAAATCTTGCTGAAGATGTGAAATAGAGACAATATTTATAAACAAAAGAATTTCATTGGGCTACTAGTACAGGCATTAATTAACAGGCTTAATTGTTCAAACAGCAAAATTAATGGAAAGGGAATGTGTAAAACTATCTCATTTTTCAAACAATGTTTTGGCAACTGTATGACAATTATGTAGGAAATATCAAATAGAAAGAGAGAAAAATGCAAAACTTTAACTCTTGTCCAAAAGAACTTGCCCGATTTGAATATTATTCAACACAAATGGTCTTGGAAAACCGTCTACCAAGATTTTTTAAATTAATAAATTGGTTGAAAAACATAGAAGCCAGGGGTGGAGCTTGTTTTCCTTGTATGTAGATATAATTAAAACTTTAAAAATCTTCTTGTACAAAAGTTAATTTAATGAAAATAATTTGACATTTATATTCCATGCTTGATGCTCTTCCAAGATTGTTTTTATTATTCTGATCCGTAAATAAACATGGCAACCAAGGGGTGGGGCGCACTTTGCTTATGTATATAGAATTAAGCCTAAGAAAACTATTGTAGTTCTATTAAATTAGGTGAGAGATATAGGATCATCATGGTCCTCTTGTTACTGTGATGTTTTGGACCAGATAATGCCAATGATTTTATAGCAAATTCGAATTTAACAAATCTGCAGAAGACACCATTGAAAACACATAGACATATATATTGTAAAATCTGTTTATATGAAAGAATATTTATTGACTAGAGTTGAAAACATCGAGGCGAGATGAGAAATTGCTTGTAATGATTAATTTCACATTTG
The DNA here is from genome assembly GCA_031761405.1 of Serripes groenlandicus. Classification (NCBI taxonomy): domain Eukaryota; kingdom Metazoa; phylum Mollusca; class Bivalvia; order Cardiida; family Cardiidae; genus Serripes; species Serripes groenlandicus. The sequence goes on along the minus strand of JASEVX010000009.1, from coordinate 61,390,410 downwards.
CCATGATGTTTTCATAAATTGTTTACATCAAGATGTATCTGCTTGTAGGAAAGTGTGAATTAACCCTTTTGCACATACAGAAAATCTGCAGCAGAAGACTTTGACAACATATTGACAACAACATAAAATATCTGTACAAATGAGAGTTTTATTAATTAGAGTTGTAAACATTGTGGCAAATGGAGAAAATGCTCATCATGAGCAATTTCTCCTTTTGCCATTGTGTTTTCAAAAGTTGTCTGCTACAGAGGCGTCAGAAAGCGTCTACATGTGGGAAAGGGTTAAACCAATTATCTGTTACAGGACAATCATCCTAACCCGGGGCGCCACTACAAGGGAACTCAAAGATGCGCCTTCCTACCCAATAACGCAGAGGGAAAAACAGTGCTCCGTCTGTTACGACTCGCATTTGACAGGAAGCTGACCTTCACTGTCGGCCAGTCAAGGACTTCAGGGAGGGAAGATTGTGTGACATATAACGACATTCACCATAAGACCAGGCAAACTGGAGGGCCAACTTGGTAATAGTATAGTTTATTATCCCCCCTTCCCAATTCTTGCCTTGTGTCTGCACAATTAACCCTTTCCCACTTGTAGAAGCATTCTGACAAAAGGAGAAATTGCTCAACAATTTTATAGCTCACCTATGCACGAAGTCCAAGGTGAGCTATTGTGATCACATTTTGTCCGGCGTCCGTCCGTCGTGCGTCGTCAACATTTCAGCTTGTTAACACTCTACAGGCTACATTTTGCATCCAATCTTCATGAAAGTGTATCAGAACATTCATCTCCATCAAATCTTGGACAAGTTCGAAACTGGGCCATATGAGGTCAAAAACGAGGTCACTAGGTCAAATTGAAGCGAAATCTTGTTAACACTATGGAGGCCACATTTTCAACTTGAGCATGTTGAACGTTTATCAGAATGTTTGTCTTGATGATATGTAGGTCAAGTTCGAACATGGGTCATGTCGGGTCAAAAAGTAGGTCACTAGGTCAAATTGAAGGAAAATCTTGTTAACACTCCAGAGGCCGCAATCTTTGCTTCAGCAGTTTGAAATGTTGTCAGAATGTTTGTCTTAAAAATATCTATGTCAAGTTCGAATATGGGTCATATTGGGTCAGAAACTAGGTCACTTGGCCAAATTGAAGGGTAATCTTGTTAACACTGTAGAGGCCACATTTTAAACATGAGCATCTTGAAATTTTGTCAGAATGTTTGTCTTAAAGATATCTAGGTCAAGTTTAAATATGGGTCATATTGGGTCAGAAACTAGGTCACTAGGCCAAATTGAGGGAAAATCTTGTTAACTCTGTAAAAGCCGCATGTTTTGCTTCAGCAGCTTGAAATTTGGTCAGAATGTTGAGCTAAATGATATATAGGCCAAGTTCGAATATGGGTTATGCGGGGTCAAAAACTAGGTCACTAGGCCAAATTGAAGGAAAATCTTGTTAACACTTTGGATGCCGCATTTTTTGCTTAAGCAGCTTGAAATTTGGTCAGAATGTTTGTCTAAATGATATCTAAGCCAAGTTCAGATATGGGTCATGCTGGGTTAAAAACTAGGTCACTAGGCCAAATTGAAGGGTAATCTAGTTAACACTCTTGATACTGCATTTTTAACTGGAGCATGATGAAACTTTATCAGAATGTTTGTCTTGATGATATGTAAGCCAAGTTTGATCAAGGGTCATGTTGGGCCAAAAAGTAGGTCACTAGGTCAAATTGAAGGAAATCTTGTTAACAGAGGCCGCAATTTTTGCCTCAGCAGTTTGAAATTTTGTCAGAATGTTTTTCTTAAAGATATTTAGGTCAAGTTCGAATATGGGTCATATTGGGTCAGAAACTAGGTCACTAGGCCAAATTGAAGGAACATCTTGTTAATTCTGTAGAAGTGGCATTTTTTGCTACAGCAGCTTGACATTTAATGGGAATGTTTATCCAAATGATATCTTATTTCGAATATGGATCATGTAGGGTCAAAAACTAGGTCACTAGGCCAAATTGAAGGAAAATCGTGTAAACACACTTTGGATGAAATTTGGTCAGAATGTTTGTCTGAATTATATCTAGGTCGAATATGGGTCATATTGGGTCAGAAACAAGGTCAATAAAGGAAATTATTATATAACCTATAAATAGACGCCTTTTCATTGGCTAAAAAGTAATTTTTTAGAAAAAATATCTAGCGATATTGACCGTTTTTTTCTGATATTGACCAGTTTTATAAATAGTAACAGGGGAAGACCGGGGAATCCCACGAGCCGCCTATTAATATCCTTCGCCTTTATCGGTACGCTACGGAATTTTCCGAGGCGCGTTCCGAATGACCACGGAAACTTCCGAAGCTCGTTCGGATGATCATGATAATATTAAATAAATATGGCATGGCTTCCAGTGTGACAGTAATATTGTCAACATGAGGAAAATACTGTTAGCCGAGGCGAAGCCGAGGTTAACAGTATTTACCCGAATGTTGACGTACTGTCACGCTGGAAGCCATGCAATATTTATTTTATTATACCGAACAAAATTACACGATTATTCAATTTATTCTGTACCTTTATAGGGGAGGTGAACATGGGTAGATCTACTACAATGTAACACACACATATGAATATACCGGTTAACAGTATACTGTTACATGGCACGCGCGTCTAAAAAGTGACATTATTGTTTGAAATGACGTCATGCACGTGCATAACCAACATTTTAACGCGTGTGCCATGTAACAGTATACTGTTTACCGGTCAAAAACGTACTGTTATCATGAGACAGTAAGAAATTGCCCATGATGAGTATATGAGAATTTAACATTACAAAGTCACGTGAGGTATAATAAGATAAATTGAGGGTTATATAATAAAACAGTTATGGGCTTTTCAGCTGTTATACATGATGTTGATATGCACCAAAAAATTCTTTATTGACCTCGGCTCGGTCAATAATGATTTTTTTGGTGCATATCACATCATGTATAACAGCTGAAAAGTCCATAATTGTATAATATTGTTCAAACTCCGGAGGCCGCATTTTTACTTTGAGCAAGTTGAAAATTTGTCAGAATGTTGTCTTGATAATATCTAGTCCATGTTGGAATATGGTAAAAAAATATAGATCACTAGGCCAAATGAAGGAAAATCTTATTAACACTGTGGAGGTTGCATTCAGAATAATTGTCTTGATGTGTTTTGCATTGCAGTACATTGTATAATTAAGGTGAGCGATCCAGGGCCATCATGGCCCTCTTGTTTTAGTTATCATACTTTCCATGGTTTGCATGATTGTTTTCAAAGTCGTCTGCTGTTGTTTGTGAAAGGGTTGACCCTTTCCCTCATATAGACGCTTTCTGACACCTCTGCAGCAGACGGCTGTTAGAAAACAGAGTGACAACAGAAGAAATTGCTCAAAATAAGCAATTTCTCCTTTTGCCACAATGTTTTCCACTTTAATTCAAAGGTTAATCATTCAATTATTGAGATTTTCTATTTTTTGTCAAAATATGTTCAAAGTCGTCTGCTGCAGAATTGTCGTATGAGAGAAAGGGTTAAAGTAAACCACACCACATACTTATTCCACATTATGAGAAGATGCTCCCAATTGATTTCAAGGTCCGAGGTTAAGGTTAATTGATGCATGTATCAAAAGTTCTTGTATACATGATTTAGAGAAAACTTTACTGCTGAGGAAAATCAAATTTCAAATACTCATAACAAATTGTTAAATAATAAGCCCTATTGATTTTTTCAAAGGCCATTTTATAAAATAAGATGAAAAATAATGGCAGAGGAGCTGGATTATAAATTTTGAAAGTTTAAATAAATCAATAAATCACATCTTAACCCTTTCCCTCATACGACAATTCTGCAGCAGACGACTTTGAACATATTTTGTCAAAAAATGGAAAATCTCTATAATTGAATGGATAACCCATGACTAAAAGTGGAAAACATTGTGGCAAAAGAACAAATTGTCGTTTTCAAAAAGCCGTCTGCTGCAGAGGCATCAGAAAGCGTCTATATGAGGGAAAGGGTTAAACTGTATTCATATGATTAGAACTTGTTTAGTCAGATGTACAGAATTCTCTGGTTAGAAAAGTTCCAATCTATCAAAAACACAGATCAATAGTCAAACTTGTATGACAGGCGGATGCCCCTTTCTGTGTTTACCTTGTTTTATACTCATAACAAGAAATGTATAATGAGTTGAATACAATAGGAGAGAAAAACAAGTTTCCAATTAAATAGAATGTAATATGGAAATGTATTCACTATAGCTGTTTCACAAGATCAGTAAGTAGTGTTGTAAATAAAACACATCTTTGAGCTTCAACAAGGTCTTTGTTTGTCAAATCTGGCTTTATTGTTTGTATATTCATCTCTCCTGAATGTTTGCAGGAACATTTTTTAACTTGAGATGTTGCTCTGGGGAAATTTGTTTCTATGAAAATACACTTAAGTTACAAAGCACTTCTAGGATAACATATTCTGCCACTTTGCAGCAGATCAATTTTTAACCAGGTTTTCCAAAGAAAAAATCTGGTTATTAGTTAGGCGGGCGGGCGTCAACTTTCCTTGTCCGGACCATAACTTTGCCATGCATAGAGATATTTTCAAATAACTTGGCACAAATATGCACCATATCAAGACAATGTGCCAAATGCAAAAAAATCTGTAGATTAAAGGTCAAGGTCACAGTGATAAGAAATAGACTTTAATTGAACTTTTCTTGTCCGGACCATAACTTTGTCCTGCATAGAGATATTTTCAAATAACTTGGCACAAACATGCACCATATCAAGACGATGTGCCAAATGCAAAACTTTTGTATGTAGCTTCAAGGTCAAGGTCACAGTGACAACAAATAGACATCAGTTGAACTTGTCTTGTCCGGACAAGAACTTTTCTTGTCCGGACAATAACTTTTTCATCCATAGAGATATTTTCAAATAGCTTGGAACAGATATACACCATATCAAGATGCTGTGTCATATGCACAATGTCTGATCTGGGTCCGAGGTCATGAAACTTACTCAATTTGAGCATGTTAACATAATTATTACTATTGTAGTTACACACTTAGATTACAAGGCTAGGAAATTGGCTCGTTGCAAAGTAGATTTCAGTTACAAACTAAAAGTAGATTTTTTTTTTTCCCAAACTTTGTCCTCAAGCTAACAGAGCTTTTTTAGTTTGAGCATCATGCTCAAACTAAAAATGCTTCATAACCATGGCGACAAACTCCAAACATGGATTTTATTCTCATTGTTGGTTTGTAATTTCACCCTATTTTGCAATAATCAATGAGCATATTTCATAAACTTGTAACTCAAGCATCTAACTTCAACAACAATATTTCTATTATATGCTCAAATTGAGTAAGTTTCATAACCTCGGGCCCTGCTGCATGGATCTAGTCTGTTTGCAAAGGCATAAATGCGTTACTATCAAGTAAAGGGTTAAGGCAGATCACTGATTATCAACCTGGCATTAGGGATCCTAAAATGTGGCTGCTTACAACAAAAGGTTGCTTAATATCTGTTATCTATTATATGTTCTTAATAAATGAGGCCATCAACACACGATTGACTGTATTGAACTGATATTTGTTAGATAAAATTGTGATATATTTAATTGACATTATGATTATTCATCAATAGAAATATTCCCTGTTACTTGAATTACTAGCTTTGATTAACTATTAACAGAAAGATTTGACAGATCTGTTAATCTAAATCAAACACCTTCCATTATAGAAAACCTGGTTTCATGGAATTTCCATGTCTTGTTAAAATATGTTGGAAGAGGAGGAATTGCTCAGGACATCCTTTTCCTCTGAATCCTTTCCCTAAGTTTCGAAATCCTATCTTCACTGGTCAAGTTCTTCAAATGTAAATGTTAACCCTTTCCCACATACAACAAATCTGCAGCAGACAATTTCTATGGCAAAACTATGGAAATTCTCTATAAGTCTAGGTATAATTGCTGAAAAAAGTTGAAAACATTGCGGCAAATTGAGAAATTGCTTGTTTTGAGCAATTCTTCCTTTTGTCACGTTATTTTCATGAGTCGTCTACTGCAGAGACGTCAGAAAGCATCCATGTGTGGTAAAGGGTTAAGATGAGTTGAGTTTTATTTTTGTTGTTTCAGCTTTGGTTACCCGGACCCATCATACTTAACAAGGGTGCAAGAGGAGCTAAAATCTAAGGGAATAGAAGAGTGATTTATTAGTCACTAAATCACTTAAAAGTTTACAGACATGCCATATTTACCAAGATTGTAAGCAGAACTAAAGGCCACATATAATTAAATGGTTTATTAGTCAATACATCACTTCAAAGTTTATAGACATGCCATATTCACCAAGAGTGTAAGCAGAACTAAAGGCCACATCGAATTGAAAGGTTCATTAAATATCACAATAACATCAAGTGATACATATGTCTAGACATGTGATTTAAACCTGATGGAATGGACATAAATGCTTTTTTCATCACTTTTGATGACTGTGATTGTAGATTATTCATTAATGTATTTTTGTCTCGCCAACGAATGTGGTATGAGACAACGCAGTCACTTTTTCGGCGAAGGTAGCGGCCAATTTTTCACTTCTATATTACTCAGGAAGCTTTGGTAGAATTTTTCTGAAACTTTGTCAGATGTATTGATTGGTCAAGGAACATCGTTCAACAGGAAAATTACCAAGGTCAATGTCATGGTTGGCCTGAACTTAGCCGTGGTTAGGTAAATTAACCTTAACATTTGTCTCCATCAAATCTCAGTCAAATTGATTTTTGACTTGCCCAGGATTGTGGAGTGAGACATAGCAGTCACTTTTAGGGCCGCAGCCCCTTTTAGCTCACCAGAGCAGGAAGTGCTCAAGGTGAGTTTTTGTGATCGCCTTTTGTCCGTCGTCAACATTTGCTTGTTAACACTCTAGAGGCAACATTTTGCATCCAATCTTCATGAAAGTGTATCAGAACATATATCTCCATCAAATCTATTCCAAGTTTGAAACTGGGTCATGTCGGGTCAAAAACTAGGTCACTAGGCCAAATTTAATGAAAATCTTGTTAACACTCTGAGCCGTATTTTTGGCTTCAGCATGTTGAAACTTTGTCAGAATGTTTGCCTTAGTGATATCTAGGCCAAGTTCGAATATGGGTCATGTCCGGTCATAAACTAGGTCACTAGGCCATATTGTAGAAATATTATGTCAACACTCTTGAAGCTGCATTTTAAATTTGAGCATGTTGAAACTGTCAGAATATTTGTCTTGATAATATCTAGGCCAAGTTCGAATATAGGTCATGTCAGGTCAAAAACTAGGTCACTAGGCCAAATTAAAGGAAAATCTTGTTAACACTCTGAAAGCTGCATTTTAATCTTGAGCATGTTGAAACTTTATCAGAAAGTTTTTCCTGATGATATCTAGGCCAAGTTTGAATATGGGTCATGTCCTGTCAAAAACTAGGTCACTAGGCGGCCAAATTTCAGGAAAATCTTGTTAACACTCTGGAAGCCACATTTTTGACTTGAGCATGTTGAAATTTTGTCAGAAAGTTTGACTTGATGATATTACCATTGTCGCTGAAAGAGATAAGACTTAAATGGCCCATTCTCAGGTGAGCGATTCCAGGGCCTCATGGCCCTCTTGTTTAATTCTCTATTACTCAGCAACCCCTGGTCAAATATTTCTGAAACTTTGTCAGATGTATTATTAGGTCATGGGACATCATTCAAAAGCAAAATACCATACCATGGTCAAGTCATCGTTGGCCAGAACTTAGCCATTGATAGGTCAGTTAACCTAGGTTAACATTGATGTAGAGGTAACATTTTTCATCCAATCTTCATGACATTTTTTCAGAACATTAGTCTTCATCAAATAGGTCACTAAGTCAAATGTTAAAATAACCTTTGGCACACTGAAGATATGATTTTTTTCACCAATACATTCATTGATATTCTTTTTTTATGTTTCAACGGCTTTGGTTTTTAGCTCACCAGGAGCATGCAGTGCTCAAGGTGAGTTTTGTGATCGCCTTTTGTCCATCTTTCGTCGTTCGTCGTCAACATTTGCTTGTTACCACTCTTGAGGCAACCTTTTGCATCGAATCTTCATGCAAGTTTATCAGAACATACATCTCCATCAAAACTATGCCAAGTTTGAAACTGGGTCTTGTGGGGTCACAAACTAGGTCACTAGATCAAATTAAATGAAAATCTTGTTAACACTCTGGAAGCCGCATTTTAAACTTGAGCATGTTTAAACTTTGTCAGAATGTTTGCCTTAGTGATATCTAGGCCAAGTTCAAGTATAGGTAATGTCGGGTCAAAAACTAGGTCACTAGGCCAAATTGAATGTAAATCTTGTTAACACTCTGGAAGCCGTGTTTTTAACATGAACATGTTGTAACTTTACTTGAATGTTTGTCTTGATGATATCTAGGCCAAGTTCAAATATGGGTCATGTCCAGTCAAAAATTATAGAGATCGCAGTTTTGACTTCAGCAGCCTGAAACTTTGTCAGAAAGTTTGTCTTGATGATATCTAGGCCAAGTTTGAATATGGGTCATGTAGGCTCAAACACTAGGGCACTAGGTCAAATTAAAGGGAAATCTTGTTAAAATCTGGAAGGTGCATTTTGGGCTTGACCATGTTGAAACATTGTCAGAATGTTTGTCTTGATGATAGCTAGACTAAGTTCGAATATGGGTCATGTCCGGTCATAACCTAGGTCACTAGGCCATTTTGTAGAAAAATCTTGTTAAAACTATAGAGACTGCATTTTTGACATGAGCAGCTTGAAACTGTCTCAGAAAGTTTGTCTTGATGATATCTAGGCCAAGTTGAATATGGGAAATGTAAGGTCAAAAACTATGTCATTTGATAAAATTTAAGAAAAAGCATTTGGACACTACACTACAGAAGTCACATTATTTACTTGATCTTGATTAATATTTGTCAGATTGTTTGTCTTGAATATATCTTGCCAACATAAAAACTAGGCTTCAACTCTAGTCCAAATCAATTAGTATAGAACACGCACATAATTTCATTTACAGTTGTGTTGAGAAGTATAAACTTTGTAACAAACCGTTAAAAATCAATAAGCTTTGTCAGGAAATGCTTCCAGTCAACAAACATTGCCGCCAGTCAAAAACCTCATATTGCCATTGGCGCTGAAAGAGTTAAGTCTTAAATAGCCCATTCTCAGGTGAGCGATCCACGGCCTCATGGCCCTCTTGTTTTAGCTCAGCTGAGCACAAAGTGCTCAAGGTGAGTTATTGTGATTGCCCTATGTCCAGTGTGTGTTGTGCGTCCGTCCACATATTCTCCCCAGTAACCAGTCGATCAATTGGGATGAAACTTCACAGCAAGCATCCTCTCAATGTACTCTCCAGAATTCCTTCATTTTATTAGGATCCATGCAGAATTCTGGTTTCCATGGCAACCAAATGAATTGGGTTTTTTAAAAGTTTCTTCTCACAAACTGGTTGGCCGAATTTTGTAGAAATATTCCTTGGGTGACCCTATATCACATTCCTTCAAGCTATGTTGATTGGTTTAAACGCATGGCTGCCAGGGGGCGGGGCTGATTTGCCTTTTATGGCTAAAGAGAAGATTTTAAAAATCTTCTTCTCCCAAAGTGTCTGGCCGAATTTCAAATAATTTTATAGAAATGTTCCTAGGGCGATACCTTTTCAGATACCTATAAACCATCTTGATTGGGTTTAAAAACATGTCTGCCAGGGGGCGGGGTTGTTTTGTCTTATATGGCTCTAATAGTGGAAACTTTAAAATTCTCCTCCTTTGAAAGTGTCTGGCTGATTTTCAATTAATTTTGTAGAAATGTTCCTTGGGCAATTAAGACACATTAAGTCCAAGGTATTGTTGTGATATATAGCTCAGTTGTTTTTATTTACAGGGAAGTTATTTATTAATAAAACAAATATTCATATAGATGCTTTTGTTAAATATAAAGAATTCAATCATTTTGTTCAATTTATTTCAACTAGCATTGGGGAATCCGCCATGATCGAGGGTTTAGCGTCGGGTATTTGAAACTGGGCATCCTGGTTTCGATCCCAAGTCTTGGCATGATGGTCATGGAGTGCCCTTGAGAAAGGCACATTTTTTAGTCTAGTACTGGTTTGTTTACTCATAGAGGATCATGAATAAGTTAACTGTTGCCGTAATATAACTGAAATAATGTTGAAAATGGCATAAAACCCCAATAAAACAAAATCAACTAGCATTAAAAATTAAAGTCTACAAAATATTAAGTTACGTTTTTAAGATTCATACAACCTTATGAAATCATTGTTGGAGAAATAACTGGTTGATATCCTTGTGTATCCGAAGTTTGTGAGTATTCAAAGAACTACCCTGCCAGGGACTTAATCAAAACTATGAAATACCAATTTTGCCTTACAGATTGATTTGATTTCCCCTTTTATCACAAAAACTAATTTGCAAACACAGTCCATAAAAATATCATCCTGTTACACAACATGTGATCAGCAGGCAACTGGTAATCTTGTATATATCCTTCAGTTTATGACAAGATTTATAATAGGCTTTACCTGGGCAGGGAAATGCCAAAAGTCACATGGCCATGACAACTAAAAAATAAAAATTCAGGTAAATGTCACTTCAGATTTTTCCATGTTACTGTTGATCTAGATTTCTATTATATTCTGATCTATGAAAATTCTGCATACATGTATTTGGGATTTATATACATTATTACAAATATTAAACCAGTCTCAGTTTAACCCTTCTCCTCATATAGACGCTTTCTGACGCCTCTGCATCAGACGGCTTTTTGAAAACAGTGACAAAAGAAGAAATTGCTCAAAACGAGCAATTTCTACTTTTGACACAATGTTTTCCACTTTTAGTCATAGGTTGGTTATCCATTTAATTATAGAGATTTTCTATTTTTTGACAAAATATGTTCAAAGTCGTCTGCTGCAGAATTGTCGTATGAGGGAAAGGGTTAAACACATTTCTTCAGAAAAAAGTTTAATACGTCTTGGTTGACTGCTAGTACAAAGACACACAAGAAAAGGATGAGAATAATGATGTCAAAAACTTAAGATATTCTCAGAGTTAGAATACTCAACATTCAATAACTGACTTATGTAAATATTTCTCCCAGGGAAGTAATTACTCATGCATTATCAGCAATTTCTCCTTTTATATTCCCCCCACCTCCCAACTTCATAGAATGAATTGGATTTATTGAGTAGATGATCATTATTATTATTTGGGTCACTGGAGCAAATTTAAAGTGACTTAAATGTAAAATCTGTTTCCGGTCAATACCTCATGAACCCTATTTCTCAAAGTTTTCAAACTTCATATGATGCTTGGACGTATATGATCACTGGTGTTTTTTTTTATCACTGGGTCATTTAGGTCAATTACCTCAAGAACCCTTTGTCCCAATCTTTAAACTTCACATGATGATTGATTGATGACCCCTATTGCTTTTGGAGTCACTGGGTAAAAGGTCATATCTGATTTCCTCAATAACCCTTTGACCAAGACTTTTCAAACTTAATAGAAGGTGACCTTTATTGTTTTTTGGGGTTACAGGGTCAAAGTTTAAGGTCCCAGGGACTTGTAAATGTCAAATATGTTTCCTATCAATACCTCAAGAACCCTTTGACCCACAGTCTTTAAACTTCACAAGATGATTGGATTCCAGTACTGGATGTCGCCTTCTGTTTTTAGCTCACCTGAGCTTTGCTCAAGGTGAGTTATTGTGATCGCCTTTTGTCCGGCGTCCGTCGTGCGTCGTGCGGTGTGTGTCATGCGTCAACTTCTTCTCCTCAGTAACCAGTGGGTCAATTTGGATGAAACTTCACAGAAAGCATCCTCTCAATGACCTCACCAGAATTCCTTCAAATTTTTGGGATCCATGCAAAATTCTGGTTTCCATGGCAATGAAACGAAAAAACCTCAAAATTCTTCTTCTCCCAAACTGCTTGGCAGATTTTCAAATAATTTTGTAGAAATGTTCCTTGGATGACCCTCTATCAGATTCCTTCAAGCTGTGTTGATTGGTCGAAAAACATGGCCGCCAGGTGGGGCGGGGCTATTTTGCCTTATATGGCTATAGTGAAAACTTGAAAAATCTTTTCCTCCGAAAGTGTAAGGCCGATTTTCAAATCATTTTGTAGAAATGATCCTTGGGTGACCCTCTATCAGATTCCTTCAAGCCATGTTGATTGGTCGAAAAACATGGCCGCCAGGGGGGGCGGGCTATTTTGCCTTATATGGCTATAGTGCAAACTTAAAAAATCTTCTCCACCAGAAGTGTCAGGCCGATTTTCAAATAATTTTGTAGAAATGTTCCTTGGGTGATCCTCTATCAGATTCCTTCAAGCCATGTTGATTGGTCAAAAAACATGGCCGCCAGGGGGCGGGGCTATTTTGCCTTTTATGGCTATAGTGAAAACTTAAAAAATCTTCTCCTCCATAAGTGTCAGGCTGATTTTCAAATAATTTTGTAGAAATGTTCCTTGGGTGACCCTCTATCAGATTCCTTCAAGCAATGTTGATTGGTCGAAAAACATGGCCGCCAGGGGGCGGGGGCTATTTTGCCTTATATGGCCAAAGTGAAAACTTAAATATCTTCAACATCTTCTCCTCAGTAACCAGTGGGTCAATTGGGATGAAACTTCACAGAAAGCATCCTTTCAATGACCTCACCAGAATTCCTTCAAATTTTTGGGATCCATGCAGAATTCTGGTTTCCATGGCAACGAAACGAAAAAAAAACCTCTAAAAATCTTCATCTCCCAAACTGCTTGGCAGATTTTCAAATTATTTTGTAGAAATGTTCCTTGGATGACCCTCTACCAGATTCCTTCAAGCCATGTTGATTGGTCGAAAAACACGGTCGCCAGGGGGGCGGGGCTATTTTGCCTTATATGGCTATAGTGCAAACTTAAAAAATCTTCTCCTCCAAAAGTGTCAGCCCGATTTTCAAATAATTTTGTAGAAATGTTCCTTGGATGACCCACTTTCAGATTCCTTCAAGCCATGTTGATTGGTCAAATACATGGCCGCCAGTGGGCAGGGCTATTTTGCATTATATGGCTATAGTGAAAACTTAAACAAGAGTTGTCGGAGGACAATATAGCTCGCCTATCAGGGCCATCGTATATCAGGGCCTACTTCAGAACAGTTAAAGTATTAGGTAAAGTCGCACAGTATCACCTATTGCAAGATAATACACCTTTTCAATACTTTTGACAAAAATTCTAAGTTCAACTAGAATGGAGTACTCCCCGGAGCACGTGTGTCACCTGCCGGCGCCTTGTCAGAAAATTTTAATTTTTGATAGAAAAGGGGCAATAACTCTGATATAAAAAATATTTGGATTATCCCCCTTTTGTGAACCCATCACAAAAATTGATATAAACATTTGTCAGAAGTTTCAATCCAATCCTTTGAGCAGAAAAAAAGTAATTTGAATATTTGACAGAAAAGGGGCAATAACTCTGATATAAAAATATTTGGATTATCCCCCTTTTGTGAACCCATCATACACATTGATATAAACATTTGTCAGAAGTTTCAATCCAATCCTTTGAGTAGATTAAATTTTTGACAGAAAAGGGCCAATAACTCTGATATAAAAATATTTGGATTATCCCCCTTTTTGTGAACCCATCATACACATTGATATAAACATTTGTCAGAAGTTTCAATCCAATCCTTTGAGTAGAAAAAAAGTTATTTGAAAATTTAAATTTTTGACAGAAAAGGGGCAATAACTCTGATATAAAATTATTTGGATTATCGCCCTTTTGTGAACCAATCACACACATTGATAAAAACATTTGTCAGAAGTTTCAATCTAATCCTTTGAGTAGAACAAAAGTTATTTGAAAACGTGACGAAAAAAGTGTGATGGACAGACAGACAGACAGACGCCGGATAAAAAAAAAATAGACAGACAGACGTCGAATAAAAAAAAAAGTAACATTTGTCAGAAGTTTCAATCCAATCCTTCGGGTAGAAAAAAAGTTATTTGAAAATTTAATTTTTTGACAGAAAAGGGGCAATAACTCTGATATAAAAAATATTTGGATTATCCCCCTTTTGTGAACCCATCACAAAAATTGATATAAACATTTGTCAGAAGTTTCAATCCAATCCTTTGAGCAGAAAAAAAGTAATTTGAATATTTGACAGAAAAGGGGCAATAACTCTGATATAAAAATATTTGGATTATCCCCCTTTTGTGAACCCATCATACACATTGATATAAACATTTGTCAGAAGTTTCAATCCAATCCTTTGAGTAGATTAAATTTTTGACAGAAAAGGGCCAATAACTCTGATATAAAAATATTTGGATTATCCCCCTTTTTGTGAACCCATCATACACATTGATATAAACATTTGTCAGAAGTTTCAATCCAATCCTTTGAGTAGAAAAAAAGTTATTTGAAAATTTAAATTTTTGACAGAAAAGGGGCAATAACTCTGATATAAAATTATTTGGATTATCGCCCTTTTGTGAACCAATCACACACATTGATAAAAACATTTGTCAGAAGTTTCAATCTAATCCTTTGAGTAGAACAAAAGTTATTTGAAAACGTGACGAAAAAAGTGTGATGGACAGACAGACAGACAGACGCCGGATAAAAAAAAAATAGACAGACAGACGTCGAATAAAAAAAAAAGTAACATTTGTCAGAAGTTTCAATCCAATCCTTCGGGTAGAAAAAAAGTTATTTGAAAATTTAATTTTTTGACAGAAAAGGGGCAATAACTCTGATATAAACATTATTTGGATTATCCCCCTTTTGTGAACCAATCACACACATTGATATAAACATTTGTCAGAAGTTTCAATCTAATCCTTTGAGTAGAAAAAAAGTTATTTGAAAACGTGACGAAAAAGTTAGATTTTTTGACAGAAAAGGGGCAATAACGCGTAGATGGACCAATAGTTCCTAAATGTATAAACTAAATATGAAAGCAATCAATGTCATAATAGTGAATGCAGAGTGATATGTTAAACGTTAAACGCAAACCTTAAACCTTGTAACTGAACCAAGTAGAAATGACCTTGACCTTGACCCAGGTGCAGGACGGGTGTAGTGGTGTGCGCAGATGGATGACCAATAGTTCCTAAATGTATAAACTAAATATGAAAGCAATCAATGTCATAATAGTGACTGCAGAGTGATATGTTAAACGTTAAACGCAAACCTTAAACCTTGTAACTGAACCAAGTAGAAATGACCTTGACCTTGACCCAGGGTCAGAACGGGTGTTGTGGTGTGCGTAGATGGATGACCAATAGTTCCTAAATGTATAAACTAAATATGAAAGCAATCAATGTCATAATAGTGAATGCAGTGATATGTTAAACGTTAAACGCAAACCTTAAACCTTGTAACTGAACCAAGTAGAACCAAGTAGAAATTACCTTGACCTTGACCCAGGGTCAGGACGGGTGTAGTGGTGTGCGTAGATTGATGACAAATGGTTCCTAAAGGTATAAACCCTTAAAACCCAAATGAAAACCTTAAACCTAGGTGTCTACGCCACCGCCGACGCCGGTGCCGACGCCGTGGATAACACATAAGCTCTCCTGTACTTCGTACTGGCGAGCTAAAAATCATCTCCTTCAACAGTATCTGGCCGATTTTCAAATAAATTTGTAGAAATGTTCCTAGGGTGACCCTCTATCAGATTCCTTCAAGCCAAGTTGATTGGTCGGAAACTATGGCTGCCAGGGGGCGGGGCTTATATAGCTAAAGTGAAAAAAAAAAAAAATCAGGTGAGCGATTCAAGGGCCATCATGGCCCTCTTGTTTGTGTCACCTGGTCAAAGGTCAAGGTTATATGGGTCGTCAAATTCAAATTGGTTTCTGCTGAGTATTTCAAGAATACTTTTACCCAGAGTCTTCAAACTTCACAGTATGATTGGCCTATGTGTGCACTGTGCAGAGACCCAATGATTGTACAATAGGGTAATATTTTGAAAAAGCAGCTTCTAGTTATAGTTGCATTTATTGAAATTTTCAGTAACCTTGCCTAGAGGATCTCAAAGTTAAAGTTGTTTGCTGCAGATTTGTTGTATGTAGAAAAGGATTAAGATCAAAAGGGATACAAGACCAAAGTAACACTGTATCATTGTTTCATATTTTTATTTGATCAAGTATATCAATAATTTAGTGGCATCAAGGTTTGGTTTTATATATAAATATAAGCTTTAAACTACCTAATTGCAACCATACACAATACATACAAAACATCATCAACACTGTAAGCCTGTCCCTGATACAGACCGATTTTTATCTAATTGTTGAACAAGAGCTTTCCAAGGAATACATGTGTCGCCTGAAGGAAGTTGGATAATCAGTGAGAAAATGGCTGGGCAAAACAAAATCAACAAAGGGGAATGACTTCAAACATATGCATTCTTATAGAATAGGTCGTGTGCACTGAACATCTGCAGCAGCAGACCAGAAACTGACTACATGCAGAGTTTGATGTTAGTACATGGGTAAATATGTGAGAAAAGAGGCAAACAAGATCAAATGAAAAGGGGGGACGACTAAAAATAAATAGGTGTCCTAAACCTGTAGGTCAAAGGCTATTTTAAAGCACAGTTTGCAGTTGGTACATTGAAACATAAGTGATAGAATGGGCAAAGCAAATTTTGTAAAGGAGATCAACTCCTAAAAAGGAATGTGATAGGCATAGATCCTGTATTGTTTTATTATCCTGATCACTAGGTAAAATTGTTGCAAATTTGAAGTCAATCCGCCAATAAGAAAAAAGTTAATACCAATTAATGCAAAGTTTATTGGACAGTAAAAAGGGAGTTAACTCCACAAATGGGATGCTAGAATTATGTGCTTGGTAATGTTCGATTCTTCTGCTCATAAGGTATAAGTGTTGCAAGTTTGAAGTCAATCCAAAGAGTGGAGCACAAATATAAAATGAAGAAAACTAAAAAAAATAGGTATGCTAAAGAAACTCGCTTTGTAATTGTTCCGTTCTCATGATCACCAGGTTTAAGCATTGCAAGTTTATAATAAATTCACAGAACAGAAACAATCATATGACCCATTAATTCAAAGTGTGACGGACGGATGGACAGATGACAGAGAAGTGTTCCCTAAGTGTATCCCTACCTTACAGACAAGCGACACAAAAAGGAGGTATCATCAGCAAATTTGTCTCTATATTTAACCCTTTCCCTCATACGACAATTCTGCAGCAGACGACTTTAAACATATTTTGTCAAAACATAGAAAATCTCCATAATTGAATGGATAACCTATGACAAAAAGTAGAAAACATTGTGGCAAAAGGAGAAATTGCACGTTTTGTGCAATTTCTTCTTTTGTCACTATGTTTTCAAAAAGCCGTCTGCTGCAGAGGCGTCAGAAAGCGTCTATATGAGGGAAAGGGTTAACACAATTTTCAATCTTTCTGATGGATGCTTTCTGTTAAAAGGAGCCTAATATAACCAAGTTATGCAAATATTTATAAACCAATAGTACTCAACCCTTTCCCACATATGACAATTCTGCAGCAGACGACTTTAAAAACCTAAGTGACAAAAACCTGAAAAATCTCCATATAAGATATGTTTATTGGCGTATGCTGCTTTTGCGTCAAAATGCAGTGGGAAAGGGTTAAATTAAACCTTTTGCTTTATAAAGAGCTCTTCTGATACTTTAGCAGTTAACAAATTTTGAAAACTTTGTGGAGAAAATGCTAAAAACATTTGATTTTTTCCGTCTATCACAATGTTTTCAACTCGAAGAATGTTTGCAGTCAGATGTTGTCAAAGGATGTGGAGAGGATTAAAAGTTAAACAATCCTGTAACATAAAGGCATTAGAAATTGGTTGTATCAGGGAAAGGTTTCAGTGATTCATATCAAACCAAAGTAATTTTCACCACCAGCATTAAAAACTTATATGATATATATATATCAAAGGTTTATGGAAATATATTGGGATGGGAAATAAATATTTCCTAGTAGAAAGTATTTAAATCATATGGGATTTATATCCAATAGGAAAACATCAGTTGTTTGGATGATACGAAATGACCTTTTATATAAAATCACCATTTACATTGCAATACATATATTCACATCATGGAATTGCTATAAACACAGATTCTGTTGTCAATATATTGCGTCAAGTTACAAGAAATAACACTTATTTTCATTCATGCTATTTTATTTGTCATTGGACTTTTGATACAGGAATTCTACCAGCTTATACCAAACTAGTGTTGAGGTTTGTTGTTTGTTCCGTGAGTGTAAATTTCAATATCATAAGTTCAATGGTTCACCCTTTCACACATACAGATGCTTTCTGACGCTTCTACAGCAAATGACTTTAGAAAACATTGTGACAAAAGAAGAAATTGCTCAAAACAAGCAATTTCTCCCTTTGCAACAATGTTTTCAGCTTTATTCAGTAATTATACCTTCATTTATAGATATTTTCGATGATTTTGACTATTTTTTTTAAGTCGTCTGCAGCAGATTTGTTGTGGGAAAGGGTTAATAAACTCTTTATTTTCCCCGGATGCATACAAACTGTCCATAAAACATCCTTTCTGGTAATTAGTTCTACTTGGCTTCATTTCTTTTCTTCAAATATGTCAAGTGTCTACGATCTGCATGTCACATGAAAACAGACCTTTAATGGTTTTGAAATAGACCAATTAAAACTGAATTGTATACTTGTATGGTTGGGTTTTGGTCATAACCAATCTTCAGGATGCTAGTACATAATACAACTCGATCTTAAACAGAGAAGGTCCTGTTCAGACATCATAGGGATGCTATTAGATCTGAATCTTTACTGGTTTTATTTTTTATTTGACATGATCAAAGTAATTTATTAACAGATATATACAGAAACCAATTTATACCCTTAGATTTAAAATATGCATGTAACAACATTCATATGAGCTGTATCTACTGATTTTGGGTCATATTGCATCTCTATAACAAGATCCCATCAAAAGGGACATTGTAGTGACACCAATGAGACTACATTTCCTTTGTGTTGTCTATATTTACATCAGGGTCTTCACTACAGGCTCACCAGTCGTCACTGAAAGCAGCTGCATTATTAACCTTTTCCCACGAGGACTTTTGATGGATATACAGCAGTCAATTTGTGGCAAAAGGAGAAATTTGCCCTTAATGAGCAATTTCTCCTTTTGCATCAATGATTTAAACCCTTTCAATAAATTTACTATTTTTTGTAGAGATTTCCCCTATGTTTTCAAAGCCGTCTGCTGTAGATTTGTTGTATGTAGGAAAGGGTTAATGCCCCAAAACGCATAGATGCGGTTCATATATATTACATTTGCTGCTATAAAGTTAACTTTACAATGAATTCCAACAAATAATTATGACAAAGATGTAACACAAATTCTACTTTTCTTAACAACGCAAATTGAGTAACAAAGTGCTTTTAAAAACATGTTCTATGTATCACAAATCAATAACGGCAAATAAAAACAAGCAAGTAAACACACACTATATATTACGATAAATGTCCGCCTCCATCTAACTTTCCTTTGAATCTTTACACAGAAAACTATGCATTTCTTTGCAAACAGTTTAGATCAGCCTGTTGGTACATACAATCTGATAAGGGTTCAGATGCCACATTTACCAACTCTATTAACCCTTTCCCTCATATAGACACTTTCTGATGCTTCTGCAGCAGACATCTTTTTGAAAACATAGTGACAAAAGAAGAAATATCTCAAAACGATCAATTTCTCCTTTTGCCGCAATGTTTTCCACTTTTAGTCATAATGAGGTTATCCATTCAATTATCGAGATTTTCTAATTTTTAAAAAAATAAAAATATCTCCAAAGTCGTCTGCTGCAGATTTGTTGTATGAGGGAAAAGGTTAAAAGACATTTCAAAGCAAACAACTCTACAAACAAATAACAGTTATAAAGGGACATTTATCACATGTATACAGCATGGTTAATCATCACACTTAAAATTCAACAAACATTTATAAGCACTTGTATATATCAGATCAGATACACATAATAAGATTGATTTATGAACCATTCAATCATGTTCATTTATGAAAAACAAAAAACAAAAAAAAGTAATTCTAATTCATGATCCTTTCAATCATATTGATTCATGAACCATTTAAAAAAAAGTCCATTTTGATTCATGAACTACATTATGACAATGATTTGTGATGAATATAATCACATTGATTCTCAAACCAATAAAATCAGAACAGAAGTTTCAGCTTTTTTACAATTGATAAACATGAGGTATATCCAGAAATGTTCTGTTCATATCACTTGTTTATGCCAAATGAAGAACATCGTTTTCCTATCCTCAGTGATATTGTAACAGAACCTATGTTCAGCTTTATTAAACCTATATTGTTGCTAGGCATTTCATTTGTAACTATTTAATGGCACAATTTTTTAAAACCTTTGCCCACTTGCAGACGCATTTCTATACATCTGCAGCAGACGAATTTTGAAATTATTTTTGCCAGGAAGAATTTACTCATAATGAGCAATTTTCTTTTTACTGCAATGTTTTCAACTCTATTCACTAATTAAACTTTCATTTATAGAGGTTTTCCATATTTTAACCTAGATATTTTCAAAGATGATTGCTGCAGATTTGTTGTATGTGGGAAAGGGTTAATTTAACCCTTTACCTCATAAGACAATTCTGCAGCAGACGACTTTGAACATATTTTATCAAAAAATAAAAAAATATCTAGAATTGAACGGATAACCTATGTCTAAAAGTGGAAAACATTGTGGCAAAAGGAGAAAATGAGAAAGAATAGAAACAAGAAAGAATAGAAAAGCTAGATAATGAGAGGAAAAGGTTTATACCTGGATAGAAACCATTGTGTGAAATTGAGAAATGGGTCATCTTATGTGATTCTTACTTTTCCCACAATTATTTCAAGTCAACAGATGCAGAAGGGTGTGACCGTACTGAAATCGGAAACATTTAAAGACTGCAGACTGCCGCTGCTGCAGACGACATGGATGCAGAAGACGGGGAAACAATATAATCTCTCCTGGGACCCAGTCCTGGCATTTTAACATAATAATGAATCTTTAACACAAAATACCGGTTAATGCATGAATGGACGATTGGATACAAACAAACATATCTTGAACTCAAATATCAATCACATATGGCTTGGTTTATATATACACAGCTATTTAACCCTTTCCCTCATATAGACGGTTGCTGACGCCTCTGCAGCAGACAGCTTTTTGAAATCCTAGTGACAAAAGAAGAAATTGCTCAAAACAAGCAATTTCTCCTTTCGCCACAATGTTTTCCACTTTTTGTCATAGGTTATCCATTCAATTATAGAGATTTTCTTTTTTTTGACAAAATATGTTCAAAGTCGTCTGCTGCAGAATTGTCGTATGAGGGAAAGGGTAAACTTTTAAGCTTTACAATACAACGATAACATACAGGACGTACTCAAAGCAAGTGAACATTTATGTGATAATACACCCTCAATTCTTATAATAACTGAGCCTGCACAAAGGAAAAGTAAGGAGAAAACATTGCTGAACAGCGTAGTATAAGGTCAGGTAGATGCATCTGTTCAGTCTTATTATAGAATCTGAACAACTTGAAGAAAAGTTCTCAAATTTTGTTGTAACTAATTTGTCAAAGGTGTAGATCTTGATCAGAATGTGTGGATGCAAAGGTAGATCATTATCTTCAAATCCATGTTGATTCTTTTCCAATGAACAAGCTTATCATTGGGCGTGTCCATTGATAAAAGGTACTAGTTGGAACAACCGCACAATCTGATCAAGATCTACACTGTTCACATATTATATCACTTACAAAAGCTCAGTCAATTTGTATAGATTCTAATAAGATAGATGTACTTTTCAGAAATGCCAACTTGTACCTTTTCTCAGGGGCAGGCTTATAAACATCATCATAAAGAGATTCAATGTTTAAGTCATGTGTACATTATGATCAGCCTACACTGCTCAATTATAACCTTCTCAATTAAATAAAGACACATGAAATGAGCCACATCACATGGTTACAATCCTTCAAGTTAACCCTTTCCCTCATATAGACACCTCTGCAGCAGACGGCTTTTTGAAAACATAGTGCCAAAAGAAGAAATTGCTCAAAACGAGCAATTTCTCCTTCTTCCACTTTTAGTCATAGGTTATCCATTCAATTATAGAGATTTTCTATTTTTTGACAAAATATGTTCAAAGTCGTCTGCTGCAGAATTGTTGTATGAGGGAAAGGGTTAATGATCTAATTGCAAACTTGAAAAATAAGGTTTATTTGCTCAATAAGTCATCCAAATACTTCTAGGGTGATTGTATGACAAGGGTTTGAAAAGGACCGATTCTGATCAGAGGTTCAGTTTGATCTGGATCTTCATTGGTCGCAAAGTCCTGAAGTTCAGATTTACATGATGTTGCAAATTTATTAGTGAAAAAAGAAATGGGCTGTATGATTCAATACGCCAGTTATAAAAGAAAAACGATGACTGATTGGCAACACAGAAATAATAACAAGATTCCAAAGGTATAAACGTTTTCTCTGTTCTGAGAATTTGTGCTCTATCAAGAATCTGAAAGGTCAGAGGTCAATTCACTCTCGATATTGACCAATCAGAATCCTTATTTTGAGCATAGAGCTCGGTTCTGAGCTTTCAGAGTTTTATAGATTTGGGTCCAGGAGCCTATGATAATATAGGGGTTAACTGGTTTTTGACACACAATATCTCTCTTATGTCTCAATTAAACCCAATGCAGTGGGTACCCAAAAAGAATTGCATCATTAACATGATTCTTTGGAGTACCCAAAACTTGGTTTTAGAAATTAAGAAAGGATTTTACCCTTTCTCACCAGCAGACAACAATTTAAATATTGCGGCAAAAGGAGAAATTGGTCATAATTAGCAATTTTGTCTTTTGCTACAATGTTTTAAAGTCTATTCAATAATTGGACTTTTTATAAAAACTATCCATATCTTTTTGCCTATATGTTTTTCAAAGTCCACTGCTGCAGATTTGTTGTATGTGGGAAAGGGTGAAGACTGAAACACATGAAATATGTCCTTGATCTGAAACTCTGCCTTCACCAGAGCTTTCATGACAACTAAGGAGTCAATCACTATCATGGAACTCTCCAGCCTAGACTGACTCTGCACCGCCCACTGATATCACTTCAGGTCCTTGCGTTTGATTTCTTATTATTACACCCAAATATTCTATTGTTAGTAGAATCTTACAGCAATAATTGTTCTCTTTTCACTGTCAGAACTGCTCTAATGTTGTTTCAAAGAAACTAGCAGCTCCTTATTTGTCACGCAAGATACCTTGATGAATGATGAATTTAAATAAAATTGCAATCATAGAAGTGTGGTAGTTGTTAATCTCCGCCAACTTTGGCAATTAGTTCATCGCAAATTGCTGTCAATTCATCATTCTCTTTCAGCTGGAAAAAAAAAAAAAATAGAAAAAATTCAGTTAACTGTTTCCAACCTGCAAGACGTATTTTTATGCCTTATTTGAAGAAATAAGTGAATGTCCTCATTAAGGGCTAATTCACCTTTTCTAAAATACATTGTTTACAAATGTCGTCTACTGCAGACCTATAGAAAGTCATCTATATCTGGGACAAGGTCAACCCATTATCTAATATGATTTCTTATATGCTTAATTAAAAGCACTTATTGAAACAAATACAAAGTGTGAGATTAATGTTGAGTGGCTGATAGCCCTAAACTGATCACCTGAGTGATAGTATAGTAGGAAATATGTAATTGCTAATATCAGGGGAAATTTTATTAGGGTGGGAATGAAATTGCAAGGAGTGGACACTGTAAATAAAATACCTTATCACTAAAGGACGTTTGTAATAAGGCAATGAATCTTCAACAATTAGAAAGAGGAACACCAAAGGGACATTCCTATTTGGTTTATATCAGTCCAGTTGTTTAGGAGGAGATGTTGTTTGAAGCTGAAAGTTCATTCTACACTTTTTATGATGGCCCCTGCCATCTATTTTTTTTCAATCAATCAATATGGCTTGAACATATTAAGCACAGGGTAACTGAGAACAAATCTGCTAAATCATCTTGAAATCGGACAAAAACAAATTTCAGAAGAATAGAATAATGAAGTTTTGTCATCTTGACCCTTTTCTGATGCCGTCTTGTCACCTGTTTTTCAACCAATCAATGTGGCTTAAACAAGTATTGTAAAAGGTAACCTAAGGAACATTTCTATTTAATTATCTTGGAACCAACAAGCTGATTAAGAGGAGAAGAATTTTAACATTTATGATGCAGCAGCAACCAAAGTTCTCCATATAATTAAAATCTTTCTACTACTTTGAAAGAGGATCACCAAATGACCATTCCTGTGAAGTTTGGTTGCAATTTGTCATGTTGAATAGGAAATGTCATTTAAAGCTTTTAGTGTTTTACTCCTTTTCTGATAAATTTAGCTATATGTATGTCTTTCAGCCAATCAGTATTGCTTGAACAACTTGTGTATGTAAAGGGCCACAAGGGAATATTTCAACCAATTTATTTTGAAATCAGATACTTTCATAAGAAAGAAATTCAAAATTAATTCATATTGCCCCTATTCTGAAGCCACCTGGATATTATGTTTTCCATCAATCAATATGGCTCAAACAAATTTTGAAGAGGGTCACCAAGGAAACATTTTTATCAAATTATCTTGGAATTTGATAGGAGAAGATTGTTAAGTTTTGACATTATTCCCCCTTTCTGAATCCGCAGCAACCAAACTTCTACATATAATTCAAACCTTTCAATGAATTTTGATGAGGACCATCTAGGGGTTTTGGTTGAAATCACACTCATAGTTTCAGAGAAGAAGATTTGAACGTAAGAAGTACGCCGGACGATGAATGCTAACATTTAACCAGGTTATTTAATGCAGGAATAGACTTATTTTCCATAAGCTTTTAGCTCTCATTGATGTGAACAATCCGTGCAAGTGATCCAAAGAAATCCTACGGAGATATTGCTTGTTTTTTGCAATCTCTCCTTTTCCGACAATGTGTTCAAAAGACATCTGCTGCAGGGGTATCAAATGTTGTCTGTATCTGGTGCTAAAATGATAGACCCACCTTCTGTTCTAAACTACGGTCTAAGCTATGTATTTTGAGATCAGCTTTCTTCAAGGCAGCTTCTAAACGCGCCACTTCTGAGATAGTTGATTTCCGTAATTTCTCCATTTCCATACTGGCTCTGTCATGAGATATAATTTTTTTTTGTTAAATGTACAATTTGGAAACAAGGAGGGACACATGTGTCACCTGAAGATTAGTCAAAGTGCAATGAGCAATCGATATGATATTTTCAAAGTCATATGGCTGCAGATTTGTTGTATGAAAGGGTTAACCCTTTTCTGCTTGAAGATGCATTCTGTCGCATTTGCAGCAGACGACTTTTGAAAACATTGTGATAAAAGGAGAAATTGCTCATGATCGTTTTCAGAAACAGTAGAAAGCATACAGAAAGAAGGAACAATTGTTCACAATAAGCAATTTCTCCTTTTGTACCATTGTTTTCCAAAAAAATGTCGTCTATATCAGTAAAAAGAATACATGTACCCTTGTCTCTTCACTTGCCAACATGAGACTGAGTAATATCATCCATCTTACATCACTGAACTTAAAACTTTATCTTCATTTATAGAGATTTTCCATTTCTTGAGTAGATGTTTTCAATGTCGTCTGCTGCAGATTTTGTTGTATGTGCGAAAGGGTTAAATGTCTATGTAGGAAGGTAGACAGTTGCCAAAACAGTTGTGTGGAGTTTTGTTCTGAGAAAGCCAGGAACCATATAGGTAGGAAGGGAAACTGATCGCCGTGACATAATTAAAACAATGTTGAAAACTCAACCAATTACTCATTTAATAAAGCATTACTTACAAGTCTAGTTTTTCCTCTGCCTGCTGTCTCACAGAGATGGCTTTGTCATCAGCATTCTTTAGTTTCACCTGATAGTCCTGGACACACTTCTTCAGTATCTCCTCATTCTAAAAATGCAAACATACATGAAAACTTGTAAAAAATTGATGTATGCTCCTTGAATAGGTTGTAAAATATCAAAGAGCCATACCTAATTCAATCAAAAGATGCTTGCCAAACATTTTCCCCCCTGAGCATTATGCTGTCAGGAACACTAATCAGACCAGCTTTCAGTGTAAAAAGTCATGGTGACCTTGACCTTTCACTTGATGACCTCAAAATCAATAGGGGTTATTAACTTGTCATGCCCAACCTCCCTGCACAATTTGAGGACATTAGGCCCAAGTATTCTTCAGTTATCAATCAAGCTACCTTAGTTTAGTTTATGGCAAATGCAGACATATATGTTCCTGCATATCTGTGTAATCTGATCTAATGCTAAAAGATGATTGCCAATAGTTTAAAGAAACCTTCTGTGACTTTTTCGCAATTAAGTAAATGAAAGTATAATTTTAAATAGTTAAAATAAAATTGGCAAAATGAAACATGGGTCATTATGAGCACTTTCTTCTTTTGCCAAAATGTTTTTTATTATAAGTCATCAGCTGAAAATGCATCCTATTATGTCTGCGTTAACACTTTATTACCTTTTTCAGTCCCTCCACAATACCCTTGGTTCTCTCATATCTTTGATGCAAGTCTGAAAACGCAGTTTCTACAGATTGCAAATCTTCTAATGCCTGGAAAACACAGAACAAGATACAATCAAAATGTATCTATTATACATTGATTCTGTAGCAAATTCATACAACTTATACTTACCCTTTCAATGCCGATTCTTTTTTTTTAAATGGACCTTGTCCAGCTTTGCATTTGGAAGAATCAAGTATCATGACAGCACGCTCGACTATTCGAAAGCTTGTTAGTAAAATTGTTTTTTTGTCTAAGAACGTGTATATTGTGTAATAATTAAGTTCAAAGATATGAAACTTGTTCTAAGATCTTTGTAAATGTACATTACATGCAAAGCTTTTAACCTTTAACCAACACAGACGCTGAAGCTGACACCGGTGTGAGTGAAATGTCTCCTTATTCTTCGAATAGTTGAGCTAAAAATGTTGATTTGAGCAGCTAACAGTATAGAGCATTGTCAGATGGCACTGTTTGCGCCGGCTGACCTGACTCTATACGGTTGCTATAGGCTTCACCAGCAGATAGAGGGTATTTTATCAAGGTCCTACATTTTGTGACCTCACAGGAATTTGATTCAGGACCTTTCTCATCACAAAAGCAGGATGCAACATCAGATTAACATGAGGGTGTGATGGTTTAACCCCCTTTTTCTCACAAGCAGATGCATTTTGACAACATTGTGATATCACTTTTATATTACAATTATTGTATACCTGAACAATTTTACACTACTTTTTCAAAATGTGATGAATGAGAAATTGTTTTCCTTTACAATTCTTTATTAACATAATTTTAAATGACACTTATGAGACTAAATTTGTTTCACAGATGTTTTCAAAGACTCTTAAATTTCATATCAGGTTAATATGTAAATTCCTGAAGGTACATTTTCCTACCAAAATAATGATAAAAATCATAAAAGATAATTCAATATAATCCCGAGATCGTTGGAAGACAACATGATCATTCAAATTGTTTCCTACCTGCTCTCTTTCTTTGAGAACATCATCTAATGACATCATGGTTTCTGATGTGGTCTTTTCTTTATCAGCTAGAAACATAATATATAGATACATGTATATGTTAATAAAATGTTGAATAATGATTTGAAAAATTTAAAAATAAATATTTTTATTCCTACGAGAAGTTCTATTCCCAGTATGTGACAGAAAAGTTTGAAGCATCACATGTGTCGCCTGGGCACATAGTCACATGCAACATAGAAGAGATCCCAATATGTCACTATCCTTTGGGGTTCCTTCCAAGGTTAACAGTGACAGTCAGATCAGGAGCTTACCTGTATATCATTTAGCCAAACAAGCATCATGCAAAGGTCCAGATAAGGAAGCGTATACAGCTCTTTTACCCACAATATCTCTCATATCATCAAACCAAACCCTATGATGTGGGAACTCAAAAGAATCGTCTCAATGAGATGATTCTTTTATTGAGACGATTCTTTTGAGTACTCATATTATAGGGTTAGAGGGTGAAATAAGGATTTTAGAATATACAAAACTCCTCTTATCTAGAGCTCTGGTTGTGACAGAAACTAACTATATACCAGTATGCTACTCAATGGTAAATAATCCTTGAAAAGACCTGTTTTTGTAATTTACTTTATATCCATGCTCATTATGAAAATATTTAAACAACTTTTTCATCAAAAAACATCATACATACCTTGTAACTGAGATATAGTTTTATCAAACTCTGCAACCACATGTCTGCAAAAAAAGAAAGAAACCATTGTTGTTTTGTCTGAAACATTAAAGTGTCACCATGCCAGTGCCGGCCACACAGAATCAGACAAGTTCCAATGCAATATCACCTGTACAGAATTACAAGAGAAAAGGCTTGTTCATAAAAACCTTAATAAAGAGGGTATGACACAGACGCCAATGTGGGACAAGAAGAATAGCCCTTTCCCTCATACGACATTTCTGCAGCAGACGACTTTGAACGTATTTTGTCAAAACATAGAAAATCTCTATAATTGAATGGATAACCTATGACGAAAAGTGGAGAACATAGTGGCAAAAGGAGAAATTGCACGTTTTGTGCAATTTCTTCTTTTGTCACTATGTTTTCAAAAAGCCGTCTGCTGCAGAGGCGTCCGAAAGCGTTTATATGAGGGAAAGGGATAAATTAGATTATATGTTCAACTGTCAGAGGTCACAATAAGGAGGAGTGAACTCATCTTTGCTCAACACTACTGATCTATATTGAGGGCACTCAAAATATCTGCAGCAGAATACTTGAAAACTTGTGTCAACAGGATGTGCCATTTTAATTTCCCTTTTTGCCAAGTTGTTTTCAAAGTTCTCTGCTGGAAAATTGTTGTGAAAAGGTTGACCTTTCTGCCATGTAGACGCAATTTGACACTTTTGTCGCATATGATTCTTGCAATGGTAAAGAAAGTAATTGCTCATGATGATCAATTTCTCCTTTTGCAACAACGTTTTCAAATTATTTATTAATTCTATTTTTTGCCTAGATATTTTCAAAATCTTCTTCTACAGATTTGTTGTAACTGGGAAATGGTATAGGATTTAAAAATATGAATTTGAAAAATATGAAATAAACCCCTTTTTTACAGCTCTGTTAACACATTGTGCCAAAAATATGGAAAGTTTATTTAAATGAAATATGCATATGTTTCTAAATGTGCCTGTAAGTTGGTTAGGGTTTAACCCTTTCCCACATGTAGACACTTTCTGACGACTCTGCAGCAAAAAAACTTTTAAAAACATTGTGGCAAAAGGTGAACTTGCCACAATGTTTTCAACTCTATTTAATAAATAAACTCTCATTTATGTAGATTTGTCTTTTTTTTTTGCAAAGGTGCTTTCGAGGTTGTCTGCTGCAGATTTGTTGTATGTGGGAAAGGGTTAGTGAGTCAAAAGTGACAATACAAAAAGCAAGCCTACTTCATATCCTCATTCGCAGATCTCAGCTGTAAGGTCTGATCCTCTATATTGGCTATTTTCTTGTCTCTGTCTGCAAGCTTTTTACTCCATTCTCTCTCCTTGTTGAGGACCTTTGAATTATATTCCAACTCTAGCTCCTGCTTCATCTTATTCCATTCTGACTGAGAATATTTAAGCACCTGAAAGATAAATCCCTTGAATTATATGAAATCCTGAAAATATAGTCAATCTACCATTTCACATCAGTGAAGGCTCCAGTGAGACTGTACCTACACAGACCTGCGCACGTCTTTACCAGTAACATGTGTAACAACAATACTCTCTGTTTGCTAGATGCAGCTTAAATACACAGAGGAAACTGTTGAAGTTTGAAAAGCATGTCCATCTTCTTTTTCTTGAATTATTTTAGGTGAATAACAAAAGAAAATTCAATAAAATTATTCGGTTACAATTTCATTGTTTCAATTTATGTTTTCTCATTTATTAAGCCTTAAGGCTGCACTGTTTACATCAACAAAACATAAATATATTAATCACAGTAAAACAAGTCGGCTTGCCACATGTGGCCTGCCATTAAATCAAAGCATGATGGAGCATGATGGAAGGAGAAACAATGGAAAAGGGACCCTTATATGTCACCCTGTCAAAGCAGGCTACACAAAACAAATAAAACATAATCTATAGACTTGTGAAGTGAGTGACGAACACACAGAATGTGTCAGGGTGTCACAAGTGAAATAGTTGTGAACTAGAAATATCACTGAAGGTGATGAATACCCCAAGCTGGTGCCTGACAATATACATATGTATGAGAAATTCAAGGGGCCATAACTTATTTAAAAATAATTTCAGTGCAACACGCCGACAATATGCACAACTAGGCTTGGTATCAATCATTCTTGTGAAGTCATATTGAATTCTGACCAAGGGTTGCTGAGAAATAGTGTTCACAAGAAGTGTCTACAGACCAACGGACCGACCGACAAGCGTGACTCCTATATAGCCCCCATATACTATGTATCTGGGGGTATGATAACGTTGACTCCTTATTTTCGAACATTTGAACTAATATACAAGGGACTTATTTGCATACCGTTGACTCCTAAATTTTTTGAACACTTGAAGAAAATTATAAGGGACTCCATTAATTTTTGAACACTTGTACCAAAATGCACAAGAATCTTAATTTTCAAACATTTGAACCAATATACAAGGGACTGATTTGCGCCGACTTTAACCAATTCACGTGGCACTGCTTATTTCTGAACACACGTGGCACTGCTTATTTCAGAACACTTTAATGGTACAAGGGACTCAAATTGAACCAAAATACAAGGGACTCATAACTCTTTGAATACTTGAATCAACACAAGGGATTTATAATTGTTGAACTCTTGAACTAAATACGATGGACTCATTCTTGTGTTCTGAAGGGAGTTAGTGAACAGTCAGTTGATTAGCCTAGCCCAAAAACCTACAGGGTTTCAAAAACCTATCAGATCTATATGAAGTTAAGATGAAGCCAATGCATTTTCCGTGGGTGAGCTCAAAAGGACGGCAAGGTTGTTTCTCTTCAAGCGAAGGCAAACTAGCAAAACTAATGATCAAGTCGAGGCTTCATGACTCTTCTTATTTTTACCCGGGAATAAATCAGTACAGCCCATTCTCACATAGTATAAATCTGAAGCAGACACGTTAAAAAACATCTTTGCAAAAAAATGGAAATCTCACACACATAAAAGTATGATTATGAAAAGTATTGATTGCATAACCCTTTCCTTCATACGACAATTTTGCAGCAGATGACTTTGAACATATTTTGTCAAAAACTAGAAAATCTCTATGATTGAATGGATAACCTATGACTTAAAGTGGAAAACATTGTGGCAAAAGGAGAAATTGCACGTTTTGAGCAATTTCCTCTTTTTGTCACAATGTTTTCAAAAAGCCGTCTGCTGCAGAGGCGTCAGAAAGCGTCTATATGAGGGAAAGGGTTAAGGATAAAATGCAATTGCCCCTTGACCCACAACATTTCCAAAAGTTGTATGCTGCAGGTGCATCAAAATAGTTTTGCACGTGGGAAAGGGTTGCATATATTTGGTGTGTTCCCGGAACGTCGACTCGATTTAATCCCTAGCTGATCAGTAGAGCGGATCGGGGGGACCATTAGAGGGTAATTATGTGACAGATATCATAAATAAGACTAATGCAGATTTTCCTAAGAATGAGAAATTTAAATTGTATTTATGCATAAACAAAAAATATGTACATGCGAAATTTAAAACATTTGAGAAAATCGTGTTTTTTTTAATTTAATAATGCAAAATTTCCTAAGAATGCGAAGTTTGAAACATTTGAGAAAAAGCTGCACGTCGGACGAGTGTCTTTACACCTTCGTGTTCAAGTCAAGTACGGTGGAATCTCAGACCGATGTCGTTCATCTTTTCTTGGAGGAGGCTAAAGAATTGTCTGAACGTCGCTTGGATCTTTTCTGGCAAGAAGGAGTAGACAACTGGAATCATTTTACCGGCAATCTGTACATGGATCGAATAGATTTGGTGGAAGTGTCGGGGCATGTGTAGAACGTTCCGTCGCAGTAAAACGTGTTGGATGCGGCTCTCGGTTGTGGCGAAGGCAAGCATACGGTTGTTCTGGTCGTCGAATAGTAGATCTGTCACCAGTGGCTGTTTCTTTCCATTTGACGTCTAAGAATATATCTGTCTTAGTCTTTGGAAGTGGGGTGTATGTTTTCTGCGGGTTCGGTACAGCATGGACTTTGTGGAGTTAAAAGTAGGTGACAATTGTGGGAATTGGTCTTATTCCTTCTGCGCAGCGCCGAGATATCTTGCTCATGATCTGTTTGGCAACAACGTTGGAGTGGTCTGCTGGGTGGTTATGGTTTTGTCTCCCGAATCCTGTTGGTATGTCGTTGAATGTAGACAGGAAAGCTTGGCAACCTCGTTCGACATATCTCCAGAACACCGTGTCTTCTCTTCTACGGTTTACGCGATAAATGTATCCGTCAAATGTCAAGTTATGACCCCCCCCCCCCCTTTTCTGCTGATAATATACTGAACGTTCAGCTGTGCGTTTGTCATGATTGACTAAGTGTGTGTTGGATTGTTTCATCATTTCATTTATACGTAAGTTATTCGTATGTTTCTAACGGTTTGAAATAAATTAACATCAATTAAGTAACAGAACAGTTTATTTTTGTTTCACAGAAAAAAATCTAAAGGCAGTTTTTAATTAAGTTGTTTAACAGAGACCTTGACAGTTTGAACTTATTTACTTACGACTAGAAAACAATACCTTAACGAATAAAATAAAACAACTTAAATGTAACATGTACTAAAATTGTAATTATTCTGATCAATTACCGTCTATCCTTCAGATAAATTTACAGTATGAATTTAATTAATAATGTTAAAAAGTTATTCTTTATTGAAATGCATTTAATGCGTGCATCCTTAAAATCAAATAAATTGATTTATGGTATGTATAGTTATATACCCCATTAGGTACCCCCTAATCCCGAATTAGTTAAAGGTGTTAAGCGGAACGAGTCGACGTTCCGGGAACAAACCATATATTTATGTATTATTTCTAAGTTTGTCCTTTTATATCCCACTCCGCAGGAGTCACCCAATCCCACTACGCTACACACCACTACAAACAAACAGGACCTGTTCCTCTCTAAACCCTTCCCCACTAGTTTGGAAATGTCTAGTCAAAAATATGGAAAATATCTACAAATGAAAGACTGTATTTATTGAATAGAGTCGAAAATATTGTGGCAAAAGGAAAAAATTATAATTATGATCAATTTCTCCTATGTGTCTGTAAGTAGGTAAGGATTAAACAAATACCTTATTATCTTACTTCTAAAGTACCCACTTCCTGTTACATGTTATTTTAAATGTTACCTGCTTTCAATATTTATAGAAAAACATTTTGTAACATATCATTAAGTAACAAATTGAGAACATTTATTCCACTTAATTTATACTAAGGGTGTTTTATATGGTATTTTAAATATTCTAACATAGATGTATTTAAGTGTAAATATTGATTATGATTATGAACAGGGGTGTAACATAAAGGAAACTACAAGTAAATTGAAGGAATTGATAATGAAAAACAAAATGGCAAAACAAACAAAAACATTTATAAATCATCTTACAAAATAAAATAAAAAATAGCCAAATTCAAACTGGTTTATTTACAATACCACATTCCATTTTTTCTCTCCAATCTTAAATTCAATTTTCGTTGATAAAGACCTTTCCCACATACAACAAATCAGCAGCAGACGATTGAACACATTTGGGACAAAAGGAGAAATTGCTCATTTTGTCACAATGTCTTCAAAAGTCATCTTCTATAGAGAAAGGGTCTGCATGTGGGAAAGGATTAAACGCCTTGCAGAAGACGTCTTTGGAGAAAATATGAGAGAAAAGGAGAAGCTCCTCACATAGAGCATTTTCACCTTTCCCCCTTTGTTTCAAGACAAATGATGAATTCATCCCTTTCCCACAGACAATCATCTGCAATAGACAACTTTTGGAGCAATTTCTTTTCTTGCAATAAAGTTTTCAACTCTTCTCCATACTTTCATACTTGTTATACTTGCTACAGATTTGTTGAATGTGGGAAATGGTTACATGGCAAAATTTATCTCAAATTGAACAAAACATGATGGCTCTCAGATTGAAGTATCTTTAATGGAATGTGCCACTGAAGGGATACAGGTCCTATGTCACAGTTCCACTTTATTTGAACAATGTTTAACCTTTTAAATAATTGAGACAACACTTGAAAACATTGTAGGAGAGGAGATTTTGCTCAAAATGAGCAATTCCCAAATGGTCTAAACACTGCTTCAAAAGCTTTGACTTAAAGACATGAACAATATTTTTTTTGACACATTGGTTTGAAAAACAATTGAAATAATATATCATATCAGGGATGTGTATTCAGATTTACCTAACACTGTGAAAACTGTTATTTCACCTCTTGCCACAATATTTTCAAAAATTGTCTGCTGAAGATTTTTCAAAATGCATCTACATGTGGGAAAGGGGTTTATTCAAATTATTATGAAATACGTGGGTAAGCTTTTAACCCTTTTCCTCATATAAACGCTTTTCGACGCCTCTGCAGCAGACGGCTTTTTGAAAACATAGTGACAAAAGAAGAAATTGCACAAAACGTGCATTTTCTCCTTTTGCCACAATGTTTTCCACTTTTCGTCATAGGTTATCCATTCAATAATGGAGATTTTCTATGTTTTGACAAAATGCGTTCAAAGTCGTCTGCTGCAGAATTGTCGTATGAGGGAAAGGGTTAAACAACCGTTGAAGGTCAAGGGAGCTGTGACATGTGAACGTGGTGGGTGGGTGGGGTAAAATATAGGCTGAAAATGTTGAACCCAAAAATCACACTGACCACAGGGAATACAATACAGTACCTGATCACTTGGACCATTTTCTCCCTAAATATATACATAAAGCAACATCACAGTTTTAACTTAAATATATAAATAAATTATAGCAAGAGCATAATTCTAACTTTTTTATATACATAAAGCAACATTACAATTATAAAACCAAAATATATACAGACAGAAACATCACAGTTAGATAATATAGCAACATCTCAGTTTTAACTTAGTTATATACATGTATACATATAGCAACTTCACAATTATGCCTTAACCCATTCTCTCATATGGACGCTTTCTGACGCCTCTGCAGCAGACAGCTTTTTGAAAACATAGTGTCAAAAGAAGAAATTGCTCTAAACAAGCAATTTCTCCTTTTGACACAATGTTTTACACTTTTAGTCATAGGTTATCCTTTCAATTATAGAGATTTTCTATTTTTTGACAAAATCTGTTCAAAGCCGTCTGCTGCATAATTGCCGTATGAGGGAAAGGGTTAACAAACAGAAGCTATACTGACATAATAGTAGAAATATCACAAACATTCAACATAAACAGACAGACACTTAGTCTACAAGATTTCAGGTGTACATTATTAACTCATTTACCTGATATGAGATTTGCACATAAAACATATGAGGAAAATGACTTAACATCAAGAAAATTGGGGAATTCATTTTCATATACGCAGGTGATAGCATTGAGGGAAATGGAGAACATTTTCACCATGAGTAATATCTCTATATTTTCCACAATGTTTTCAAAATGCATCAAATGACATCTGTAAGTGCAATAAGAACCAAAATCGCCCATACGGCGCTCAAGTGAATCTTGCATTCTGACTCTGCAACCTTTACAAATCAATGGAATATAAAATGTAAACCCCCCATTATAACACTTAGATGAAGCAGCCAGACAGAAGTTGTTAAAAACATAGAGCTATACAAAGACTCAGAGAAGCATTAAACAGAAATATTATATCAACCCTTTCCCACTTACATTTTGATGCATATGTAGCAGACAACTTTTGAAACCATTGTGGCAAAAGGAGAAATGGCTGGTTACGAGCGCCAGTACTGCTTTTGACACAATATCTATCCAATAATCTCATTTTTAAAGATTGTACATATCTTTGACTACATGTAGATGTTTTCAAAACTATCTGCTGCAGATTTGTTGAATGTGGGAAAGGGTTTACAAGCATATGACCTCATGCAGCATCAATATTTTCCCAAAGACTGATATGATATCTTTAAGAGATATCTGAGAGAAAAGTTGTAAATATATTGACAATTGGAAGATTTTTTTAATATAATAGATTAAAAACATTGAAGGAAAAGGAGAAATTGCTCAAAGTCCTTTTCCCACAATGTTCTCAAAGTTATCTGCTGCAAATATAAGTCTGTATCAAGGAAAAGGTAAACTATCTTAACCCTTTCCCTCATATAGACGCTTTTTGACGCCACGGCAGCAGTCGGCTTTTTGAAAACATAGTGACAAAAGAAGAAATTGCTCCAAACGAGCAATTTCTCCTTTTGCCACATTGTTTTTTCACTTTTAGTCATAGGTTATCCATTCAATTATAGAGATTTTCTATTTTTTGACAAAATATGTTCAAAGTCGTCTGCTGCAAAATTGTTGTATGAGGGTAAGGGTTAAACATGACAAAGCTTGTTATTGTAGTAATAAGAGTGCTCAAATGTGCATGTGCGCCACCTGCCAATACCCAATATTTACAACCAAAGAGAAAGCATCAGTGTCATCCTGACAAAAAGAAAGGTGTCTGAATTCTTATTTGTTAAAAACCCATTTCTCATAATAGCACCGTGTCATTTTCTATCATCAGTTCTGGCCCAACTCAAGAAAGGATTTAGAATAGCATTGCACACCTCGTCTTTTTTATACAGTAACATTGAAGAGAGATCGCAGGGCTAATTTAAGAAACAGAATAACGGTTAATGGGTATTTTTTTATTTTTTCAAATAAAAAATTCAGACACCTGCAATAAAATAAGAAAATTCATTATACATCTCCCATAATGTGAAGTTACCTAGAGCCATCAAACATCTTAAGTATCAGCGTGAATTCCCTCATTAGCTTCTTTTAAAACTACGGCCTTACCTGAACAAGTTGGACAACCGAGTCTTGACCTCCGTCCCCATGTTTCTTGTTGACAGCGTTCATTCGACTCACTTCATTATCTCCCTTTAAATAAAAATAAAAATACCAAGAGTTATCTTTCATGTCAATTATTTGTACGAGACTCTCTAGTAATTACTAATTAGATCTATATAAACAGTACCAAATCTGAACTTTTGCCAAGTTTTAAATTTATTCAATAGCTATACTTTTGTTTCCATTTTTTTGCAAAGATGTTTTCGTAGTCTTGCTATTGATTTATTATATCTGGAAATGTTTACCAGATTTTATATTATGGTATCATCTGCTCTGAAAATATCCAGGGGATGAAACTCATTGTAAGTTACATCGTTCTCTTGCAGTCTGAAAAGGTATTTCAAGAGTTGTCTGTCTTGAGAATATAGACAAGGAAAAATGTGTTATGACACAAAAATTGTTAGAATAAATTGAAACTTTGTGTTAACCCTTTCCCTCATACAACAATTCTGCAGCAGACGACTTTGAACGTATTTTGTCAAAACATAGAAAATCTCCATAATTGAATGGATAACCTGTGACTAAAAGTGAAAAACATTGTGGCTTTTGTCACTATGTTTTCAAAAAGCTGTCTGCTGCAGAGACGTCAAAAATCGTCTATATGAGGGAAAGGGTTAAAGGAGAAATTGCTTGCTTTGAGCTTTTCTCCCCAATTTCATCAGAAGTCTAATGCCGCTTATAGGCTGTCTATATAGAAAACAAGCATAACATTTATATATATATACAGTAAATGGAATTGAATATCCCACATTTCTTTCTGCTGATAGAGAAAACCATTAGAGCTGCATTCAGCAATTTGGTGTCTTGTTGCTTCTCTGGAAGCAGATTAAGGAGTATAGAAGTGGGCTGCAATTTCACAGTTACCCCTTTCCCTCATGAGACAATTCTGCAGCAGACGACTTTGAACATATTTTATCAAAAAATAAAAAATCTCTATAATTGAATGGATAGCCTATGACTAAAGGTTAAACATTGTGGCAAAAGGCGAAAGTCGTCTGCTGAAGAGGCATCAGAAAGTGTCTGTATGTGGGAAAGGGTTAAAGGATACTGGTAAGACCCCATTTCACCAGAAGCGAAACATTAATATTTCATTAACACATGTCTCTGGAGACACCAAATTGGATCACTTATTGTCTGAACTAGAAAAACAACCTTACACTAACAATTGTAAGACTTTTACCTGTTACAATTTCAACTTCAATCAATTAATCAACTGTTTAATAGTATTTCAGTTATATAACTGCATTGGATTAGTTATTGTCGAAACGAGAAAAACAACATTACACCAACAATCTATTTTAGAGATATTGTCTGTACAGAATTAAGTATATACATGTATAACATTTCCGTCATACGAAAATTCTGCAGCAGACAACTTTGAACATATGTTGTCAAAAATTAGAAAATCTCTTTAATTGAATGGATAACCTATGACTAAAAGTGGAAAACATTGTGGCAAAAGGAACAAGAGGCCCATGAGGGCCTATGCTCTACTGGTATGGTTCTTTGGTCATTTTCAATCCAGAGCATGTATGTATGGTGAAGATCGGTTAGTAAATGGAGGCTCTTTTGTGTTCACAAGCTGTATTATAGCAATTTTTACAATTTCATGGGCCATATTCCAGTCTTGGCGGATCTGGCTGGTTTTCAAAAGGAACCAAGCTCTCTTCAATATTTAACTACTATCTAAGTTTGGTGAAGATCAGATAGTAAATAGAGCCTCTATTGTGTTCACATGCTCAATTATAGCAATTTGAACAATTTCAAGGGCCATAATCCAGTCTTGCATGAGCGGATCTGGCTGGTTTACGAAAGGAACCGAGCTCTCATGGATATCTAACTACTGTATAAGTTTGGTTGAGATACAATCAAAAGTGAAGACTGTATCGTGTTAACAAGCTCTTTTATAGCAATTTTGACCATTTCAAGGGCCATAATCCAGTCTTGCATGGGCGGATCTGGGTGGTTTACGAAAGGAACCGAGCTCTCATGGATATCTAACTACTGTATAAGTTTGGTTGAGATACAATCAAAAGTGAAGACTGTATCGTGTTAACAAGCTCTTTTATAGCAATTTTGACCATTTCAAGGGCCATAATCCAGTCATGCATGAGCAGATCTGGCTGGTTTTCGAAAGGAACCAAGCTCTCATGTATATCTAACTACTGTATAAGTTTGGTTGAGATACAATCAAAAGTGAAGACTGTATCGTGTTAACAAGAAATTGTTTACGGACGGACGGACGCACACACGACGGACAAATCGCCACGACATAAGCCCTTCTGGCCTTTGGCCAGTAGAGCTAAAAATTGCTTGTTTTGAGCAATTTCTTCTTTTGTCACTATGTTTTTAAAAAGCTGTCTGCTGCAGAGGCGTCAGAAAGCGTCTATATGAGGGAAAGGGTTAAAGCACTCTTCAATTGTAGATTTCTGCCTCATGCCTTCATTTGGAGAAAAAGCTGATAATAATCAATTCCTCCTTATGTCACAATGTTTTCAAAGGTTTTCTACTGTAGATAAATCAATTTTTTTGTTTGCATGGTGTTTTACAGCATCTTAAACAATGGTTCATTCATATCACAGCGTTTCCTGGGTACGTTACCAGTACTGCTTGTCAATTTATCCTGTCACCAGCCCATCAGTCATAATGCTAACCTCACAATCTGGAGCGCAAAGCAGGGAAAGACATCGATTACCTCAATTTTTAAATACTTTGTTATGACCATAAACTGGGATCAACCCGACTCTCTACCACTACACAATGGGGCCCGGTAAAAATGTGTCTACAAGACTTAGTGAGAAAGGGTCAAAAGTTGCCTGCATATCTGTCGAATGTTGCAAAGGGTAAAAACTCTATGAGAACAATGAAGCAAACATAAAGTAACACAAATATAATTTCTACATGATATTTATCTCATTTATCTAATTTGATGGAAGCCAGTCTGCTCACCAAATGGCTGTATAGTGCAGTACGAGGGTAAACAAACTCTGAGAGACAAATGGAAGGATACATGCATTCATGCATTAATAATCTATGGAACCTACAAATACCAAGACATGTTTCTGAACCTGAAAAAGAATGCTGAATATATAAACTTTAATAGAGACCTACTATAGAAAGAATGAATGAATGAATGAATGAATGAATGTATATTGTTTTATGGCGCATCGACAGATAAGGTCATTTAGCGCGCAATTAAATTTAATTATTCATGATCCCTGGGTAAACAAACCAGTACTAGGCTAGAAAATGTGCCTTGCCCAAGGGCACTCCACCATGACCGTAGTGCCGCGACTTGGGATTGAACCCGGGACACCCGGTTTCGAAATCCCCCGACGCTAACCACTCGACCACAGCGGATTCCCCACTATAGAAAGAGAAATTGAAGTAATTCAATGCGGATTTAGGAAGTAGTTGCAGTCTATAGTTTTTTCCAGAAAAAACCACATCCCCTTTAATTTCAATTACCATACATAATTATCCCTTTCCCTCATACGACAATTCTGCAGCAGTCGACTTTAAACATATTTTGTCAGATGGATAACCTATGACTAAAAGTGGAAAACATTGTGACAAAAGGAGAAATTGCATGTTCTGTGCAATTTCTTCTTTTGTCACTATGTTTTCAAAACGCCGTCTGCTTTAACCCTTTCCCTCATACGACAATTCTGCAGCAGTCGACATTAAACATATTTTGTCAAAAAATAGAAAATCTCTATAATTGAATGGATAACCTATGACTAAAAGTGGAAAACATTGTGGCAAAAGGAGAAATTGCTCGTTTTGAGCAATTTCTTCTTTTGTTACTAGGAATCCGCTGTAGTCGAGTGGTTAGCGTCGGGGATTTCGAAACCGGGTGTCCCGGGTTGGATCCCCAGTCGCGGCACCTCGGTCATGGTGGAGTGCCCTTGAGTAAGGAACATTTTCTAGCCTAGTACTGGTTTGTTAACCCAGGGATCATGAATAAGTGAACTGTCACCATGATATAACTGAAATAATGTTGAAAGCGGCGTAAAAATCCAATAAATAAATAAATTCTTTTGTCACTATGTTTTCAAAAAGCTGTCTGCTGCAGACACGTCAGAAAGCGTCTACATGAGGGAAAGGGTTAAGAAGAGATTGCAGTCTATAGTTTTTTCCAGAGAAAAACACATCCCCTTTGAAT
This sequence comes from Serripes groenlandicus, assembly GCA_031761405.1. Taxonomy (NCBI): domain Eukaryota; kingdom Metazoa; phylum Mollusca; class Bivalvia; order Cardiida; family Cardiidae; genus Serripes; species Serripes groenlandicus. The sequence goes on along the minus strand of JASEVX010000009.1, from coordinate 61,348,961 downwards.
TTCAATTACTATACATAATTATACTAGCTGCCTCAATTATTGGAATAAACAGACCAGATTACAGCTAACAGTCTATATCTGAAATATTCACCATTGCCCCACAACAAATCTGGAGCAGAAAACTCAAATACATATGAGCTAAGATATAAAAACCCTCTATAAATGAAAGAATTATTTTGGAATTGAGTTGACAATATTGTGACAAAGGGAGAAATTGCTCATCATACCAAAGACTTGGTAAAAATAGAAGTAATGGCTTCCATCTTAGGCACTCAGGGTAGCGGGATTAGCATTACAACCGACTGGCTGGTGTCATTATAAAAGGACCATATTGGTAACTTACCCAGGAAACGCTGTGATGTAATTAACTAAACAAGAGCACCGCGTACGGCACAGACGCTTGACTGATAGAAAACAGAGCTGAATAAAAAACCTTAACCGGACGACAACGCCGCCACAGAAAAAAAGCTGAGCTGAACAAAAAACTTTTAACTGGATGACCACGCCGCCGACAACGACCACACCAGGGTCATGACAAAAGCTCTCGTTTTTTCAAAAGTCGAGCTAAAAATAGTATAAAACATAAAACACCAAACAAATGATCAATAAATTTTTTCCAAAAATATTTTCAAATTTATCTATGGCAAAAGCATAACATGAAGTACAGGGTTAAACTTAACCCTCTTCCACATTTAACAAATCTGCTAAAATGTCATTGAATAACTTCTTTTCCCACAGTATTTTCAAAATTTATCTGTGGCAAAAGCATAAAATTAAGTCTTTATGAAGAACAGGGTTAAACTTAACCCTCCTCCACACATATTACAAATCTGCAGCAGACGCCATTGTAAACATTAATGCAAAAATGTTTTAAAATTGAATGTAGTTCATAATATTAAGTGTGGCAAGCAGAGAAATTGTTTGTCAAGAGCAAATTCTTTGTTTGCTACCATGTTTTCAAGTCAACAGCTGCAGAATATTCAAAATAGTGTCTAAATGTTGGTAAGGGTTAATCCTACATTCCAACTTCCAAATCTAATCAATGTGGTAACTGCTTGCATGTTTGACAGATATTAAACCCTTTCCCACATGTACTACATGATGTAGAATAGAAGCATTTTGACACCTCTGCAGCAGATGGCTTCGGAAAACATTTTAGCAAAAAAAGAAATTGATCATAAAATATCAATATCTCCTCTTTGTCAGTGTTTTCAACTCTGTTCAATGATCATATGCTCACTTAACCCTTTCCCTCATATAGACGCTTCTGACAATGTTTCCCACTTTTTGTCATAGGTTATCCATTCAACTATGGAGATTTTCTATGTTTTGACAAAATAAGTTCAAAGTCGTCTGCTGCAGAATTGTTGTATGAGGGAAAGGGTTAAAGAGTATTTTTAATATTTCTACCTTACCTAACTTTTTTTAAAGTCGTCTGCTGCCGAGTTATTTTGAATGGGAAAGAGTTATCCTACTTGATTGTATCAAAATACACGTAGTTGTTTACCTCATACAGTTTTAACCCTTTCCCAACTGCAAACAGATTTTGACGCAATAGCAGCAGATGACTGCAGACACATTATGCAACAGACTAATTTCGAAAATATTGTGGGAAATGGAGAATTTGCTTGTTTTGAGCCACTGGTAATTTAAACTATACATATATCAATTTAAAAGTTATAGTTTGTAGTTCTGAATGAATGAATGAATGTATATTGTTTTATGGCGCATCGACAGCTAAGGTCATTTAGCGCGCAATTAAATTTAATTATTCATGATCCCTGGGTAAACAAACCAGTACTAGGCTAGAAAATGTGCCTTGCCCAAGGGCACTCCACCATGACCGTAGTGCCGCGACTTGGGATCGAACCCGGAACACCCGGTTTCGAAATCCCCGACGCTAACCACTTGACCACAGCGGATTCCTGTAGTTCTGAATTAAGTTATAATTTCAGATTGTTTGATAGGAGTTTTCAATGATATTTCAGTCATAGCAATGCCGCCAGTTCACCTACCCATGTGTTTCCTGGCTTCCTCACCAGTACTCCACACAACAGTCTTTCCAAGCAACTGGCTGCTTTTCCACATAGACTGTTAGCCCATTGGAGGAAGATGCATGTCACATTGACTTTTGTCAAAGATCAGACCCTTAGTTTGGCAGCTTCCGTTGTTACCGAGTGAGCTTATTATAATAACGGGACTCGGAAATAATTTCAGAAAAAAAAAAAAATGAAAACCTGTGTTCCCAAGATGCATTCAAAGCAGATAGCTCTTCAAATTAATATGCCAGGGAGATATGGTTAACCCTTTCCCTCAAACAGATGCATTTTGAAAACTAATATAATATTATACAGCAGATGACTTTTGAAATTGTGACAAAAAGAGAATTTGCTCATAATGAGCAATTTGACCTTTTCCAACAATGTTTTCAATGCTATTCAAAAATTATACTTTCATTTATAGAGTTTTCCAATATTTTGCCAAAACAATGTCATCTGCTGAAGATTTGTTGTACATGGGAAAGGGTAAAGCAGACAAGTCCTAACGCCGGTCCATAAGCAGAACAGTATACTATGATTCAACGCTAATCATTTAATAACTTACAATTTTCATATGCTTTAAGTCTAATTCCATATTTACTTTTCATGTTAAATCCGTATATAGTGTTCACTATACGGTCTCCTTCCACTCATTGTGTATATTGGAAATAAATTCTGTATTGATCAAGTAGTACACTGATAACCCTTTCCCTACTAAACAACATTTCTCATGCCTTTATATTCAGCAGACGACTTTTTGAATACATCATGGGCGAATGAGAAATTGATCATTCTAAGCAATTTCTCCTTTTCCCATAAAGTTTCCAAGTCTGTATCAAAAACCAACTTCTCAAATATTAGGGTTTTAAAACTATTTTTTTCAAATGTTTTAGAAGCAGCCGATACAAACATTTCAATATTGACAAAAGAACAGTTAAAGCTCTCCGCTGACAATGATCCCTGGTCATAACCCTTCTCTATTCAAAAAGCTTTTTCATGACATTGATCGCTAAAGCTACGAATAAACAACTTTGGAAATTTAGTTGTTGTCTGTCAATTCATCAAATCCACCATAGCCACTTCTTGTAATTGTTAAAAGTTTGCTTTTTCGTTATTACTCAATTGAACTGATCTGTGGTTGACCATAATTTTCCAATTTATAGTAAAGGGCTAATTTTACTTCCAGTTCATACTGTTTGTTCCACTACCCATATATTTGTATAATAAATGATCTATAGGTGTTACTTTCAAACCGTTTGATCAATCTGATAACCAATCTGTAATTACCCAAACTATTTTCATATTACCCTAAGTTCCCTTATGCAGATCTGATGCAATTTGGCACTGCAGCATACAACTTTCGAAAACATTGTGACAAAAGAAAAAGAAAAGCTCATTATGAGCAATTTCTCCTTTTACCACACTGTTTTGAATGCTTTTCAACAAGGATACCTAAAATAATTATTTCTTTTTAATATATATTTTGCATTGAAGTTTTCCAGGTCATCTGGTGCAGATTTGTTGTAATCAGGTAGGAAAAGATCAAACCAGTACCTGATATCATGATTTTAAGAATGGTCTGCATTGAAAATGTTATTAATTAACCCTTTCCCTCATACGACAATTCTGCAGCAGACGCCTTTGAACTTATTTTGTCAAAAAGTGGAAAATCTCTATAATTGAATGGATAACCTATGACAAAAAGTAGAAAACATTGTGCCAAAAGGAGAAATTGCACGTTTTGTGCAATTTCTTCTTTTGTCACTATGTTTTCAAAAAGCCGTCTGCTGCAGAGGCGTCAGAAAGCGTCTATATGAGGGAAAGGGTTAAATAGTACATCTGATATGTGGTACTATAACCAGTACTAAGCTAGGACACATTCTTTGCCCAATGGGCACTGCACCTTGTCTGCAGCAGATTTTAATTGAAAAATAAGAATACAACAACAAAAGATGTGGATATTGGCTAGAGCAGATCTTCTGAATTTGCCAAAAAAACAAACACATTATTAAAATAGCTAATTTCAATATTACCTATTAAATGAGTATAAAATTTCATTTCCTAATCAACCATGACAAACCATTACATTATTTCATTTTTGTAATAAACAAACATATTTCATTGTTTGTACATATTTGACTGAAATTCAAAACTTACAAAAGCCTTAACCCAAACCCTCATGATGTGGTTTAGAAATCCTTTTCTTAACCCTTTCCTTCATCCAGACTCTTTCCGACGCCTCTGCAGAAGACGGCTTATGGAAACATTGTTCATCCAGATGCTTTCTGACACCTCTGCAGCAGACGACTAATGAATAAATTGTAGCAATGAGAGAAATTGCTCATTATGAGCAATTTCACCCTTGGCTACAACATTTTCAATTCTATTCAATAATTAGACTTTCATTTATCGTGCTTTTTCATGTATTAGCTTAGATGATTTCAAAGACATCTGCTGGAGATTTTTATACATGCGGGAAAGGGTTAACTCTTAACCTGATATAATATTTTAAGAGTTGTTGTTTGCTCTGAAAACAGTTTCAGGATGAACTTGAATATCTGGTAAAAGGAATAATCAATCCTTTCCCACATGCAACAATTCAGCAGCAGCTGACTTTGAAACCATATATATGTGAAAGTGAAAAACCACCATTACTTAAGGTTTGATTTATGTTTAACCCTTTCCCACATATAGACGCTTTCTGACGCCTCTGCAGCAGACGGCTATTTGAAAACAGTGACAAAAGAAGAAATTGCACAAAACGTGCAATTTCTCCTTTTGCCACAAAGTTTTCCACTTTTAGTCATAGCTTATCCATTCAATTATAGAGATTTTTCGTTATTGGACAAAACATGTTCAAAGTCGTCTGCTGCAGAATTGTCGTATGAGGGAAAGGGTTAAGGGCTATACCCTTGGTGCATACCTAGGCATTATTGCTATAAGTAATAGTTTGTCAATATTTTTATTATTCCCCCAAAAGATAGTAACAAAACATGGTGAAGATTGGATAAATAGTTGATTCAGTAAAAGATCAGGCAAAGATAAATAAGAAATATTTCACTAATAAAGGGGCCATAACTCGAGTGCCAGAGGCGATCTGATCAGAAATCAATTTGTTTTTTTTGTTTCTATGGTTTTATATGCCACTTTCAAATGATATTCAAGTTATATAATGGCAAATCTTGCGTAACTTACCAGTACCACTAGACCAGCAAGTCAGTTGTAATGCTAAACCAACAATCCAGAGCGCCAGTGGAAATCCATTGCTACAATTTTAAAGTATCCTCCTGCACCAGATTTGGACACTCTCCCACTTAACCTAGGCCAACATATTGTTGCCACTAACATTGTGACTTAGTTTGCTCGAGATTGGATAAAGATTGCTTAAGTATAAAAGGGGAAAAAACTAATTTAGCAAAATTTTGCAAATTCTCTAGCAGTGTCAGGCCAATCTGGCAGAAAATTCAACTTGGCCTTCAGACGCTGTGCTGTCGCCATGCTCAAACATGAAAACATATCCATAACTTTTAAAGTAAATTAATGTCTTAACCCTTTTCCACATATAGTCACATTTTGATGCCTCTGCAGCTGATAACTTTTTTTAAAACATTGTGATAAAAGGAACAATTATTCATAATGGCCAATGTTTACTTTTGCCACCATTGTTCAACTCTTTTCAATGATTGAACTTTCCCTATAGTAAATATGTCCATAATTTTACCTAGATGTGTTTAAATTCCTCTGCTGCAGATTATTTTCTGGGGGGAAAAGGCTTAACCCGTTCCCTCATATGAGAATTCTGCAGCAGACGACTTTGAACATATTTTGTCAAAAAATAGAAAATCTCTATAATAGAATGGATAACCTATGACTAAAAGTGGAAAACATTGTGGCAAAAAGAGAAATTGCTCGTTTTGAGCAATTTCTTCCTTTGTCACTATGTTTTCAAAAAGCCGTCTGCTGCAGAGGCGTCAGAAAGCGTCTATATGAGGGAAAGGGTTAAATGATGTGATTTATGGTAATATATTATGTCATATGTTGGACTAACCCAGTAAGCTTACTTTTTGCACTTTTTCAGCTCTACAAAATACATAATCCGGACATTACTAAAATTTGATCAAATTGTTATTATCTTACTTCTTTTTTATCTTAATCCTTAATCCTTTCCCTCATATAGACGCCTTCTGACACCTCTGATGCAGACAGCCTTTTTGAAACATAGTGACAAAAGAAGAAATTGCTCAAAACGAGCAATTTCTCCTTTTGACACAATGTTTTCCACTTTTAGTCATAGGTTATCCATTCAATTACAGAGATTCTCTATTTTTTGACAAAATATGTTCAAAGTCATCTGCTGCAGAATTGCTGTATGGGGGAAAGGGTTAAGATTATAATTTGAAATGTTTTTCTTTGTTTGGAAATTGTGACCCGAAAAATCTTGACACAGTAACTTTAAAATATTATAATATGTATATGATTAAATCAATTAGGTTAGTCAATAAAATGAATACTGTCATACTCTACCGTAATTACAATTAATTAATAAATCAACCCTTTATCACATGCAGATACGTTTTGATGCATCTGCAACCGACGTCTTTTGAAAACATTGTGACAAAAGAGCTTAATAATGAGCTATTTCTCCTTTCTCAACATGCTTTCAATAACCATTAGATTGCTGGAAACTATTAGCGCTGTCTGACCAGGCTCTGTTCGACTCAACACGTCTTCTCTTGATATACCTTAGCTGGACAAGTCATTGTACTGATATATCCAATAATAACTAATGTATTAAGATTCAAAACTTGTCAAAATATTTTTAGTCAAATATTTAATTAAGGAACTGACAGCATTATCTCTCTTATTTGAACTGTCAGGGCAGGGTTTGATACTCAGATCTCTGAATTATACAGTTTCTCATATTTATTTAATAGAGGGGTTTAACGCCATTTTCAACATCATTTCAGTTATATCACAGCGACAGTTCACTTATTCATGATCCCTGGGTAAAAGTTTCTCATGTAAACAGTCTGATATAATTGCTCTTTATATACATGTACCGTTATGATTGTGTTGTGCATATACCGCACTTGCAAGAATGATTATGAGCAGTTATTTTTTTATAATATGTATTAACCCTTTCCCATGTATAGACCCTTTTTGATGCCTCTGCAGCAGAGGACATTTAAAAGCATATTGACAAAAAGAGAAATTTCTGCTTTTGTCACAATGTTTTCAATGCTTTTTCAGGATTTATACCTTCATTTATAGAGATTTTCTTTGTTATTGCTTATATGTTTTCAAAGTCGTCTCCTGCAGATTTGTTGTGTGTGGGAAACGGTCAAGCACCACTCTGAGATGTGATGTAATTAGGAAAATATCAAATGTGTATTTTCAAATCATCATAACATTCATTTACCCTTTCCCACATGCAACAAATCTGCAACAGACGACTTTGAAAACCTATAAGCAAAAACAAAGAAATTTTCTATCATTATGAGCAATTTCTCCTTTTGAAACAATGTTTTTCGAAAATTGACTGCTCCAGAGGCATCAGAAAGCGTCTATATGTGGGAAAGGGTTAAAAATATATGTACACATTAAAACAACACAAAAACAGGGCATGCTCCTAGACAACATTCAATTAACTAATTATTCTTAATTTGATCACAGCCTTAGATAAGTAGCGTATTTCATGTTCATGTTCCTAAATCCATATCATTCTGACATATTAACATCAAGTGTCGTCTCACTCAGATGATTCTTTTGAGTATCCACAACAAGGTTTTTATTGAGAATTAACCATTTCACACATACAACAAATCTGCAGCAGACAAGTTGGACAATATCAAGCAAAATAACAAAAACATCTTTATAAAGAAAAGGATAGTTATTGACAAGAGTTGAAAACATTGTTGCAAAGGGAGAAATGCATTATGAGCAATTTCTCCTTCGACCAAAATGCTTTCAGAAGTTGTCTGTTCCAGATGTGTCTGTATGTGAGAAAGGGGTAAGACTTATTTTGGGATAAGGATCTATTCATTCCTTTATATCTAGGATTCTATTCCATCTCATCCCATGCATCTAGATGACATTATCTTGACATGTTCATTTTTTTCTCAAAGATTTTGAACCAATAAAGGGACATTACTCTAGAACATTGATAAACCCTCATCTGATGGGTTGTCTTCCCATATTTGAACCATGAACCATTATGGTTAGATAAGTCGGGGGACGGGGAGGGAAACACCACAATCTCTGTGTACACTTTTTCAATATGAGACTACAATAGATTAAACTTATAATTTCCTTTTTTCCATGATAAATTCAATTGTTGTCTGCTGAAAAAGAGTAAAATGTCGTCTGTATCAGAGAAAGCGCTAACACTTCAGATTGTTCATACAACAGACTACTGTACTACATGATCACAACGACACACTGTACTAAATGATGCATGCAATAATGAGACTTACTTTGTTTTTCTTTGATGTCTTTAAATGAAAATATATTTATAATGAAATTGAGTTGTTGGAACATACATACATATAACACATTAACATTACTTCATAATTCATAAAAACAGATCTGCTTGAGGGAATACCAACATCATGGCAAATATGATTGAAGATCCAGATCAATTTGCATCATCCATAATTTGATAATTATTCACAGAATCGTTCTTGAAGCTTTAATCATTTCACACATACAGAAGATTTGTGATGCCTCTGCAGCAGACAACATTTGAAAAAGATGATGTTCATCGTGCGCAATTTCTTTTTTTGTCAGAAAGCTTTCATCTATTTTCCATGATTATTCTATCATTTATAGAGTTTTGTCTGCACTTTTTTTACTAGATATTTTCAAAGTCGTCTCCTGCAGATGGGTTAAGGAAAGGGTTAAACCAAACCATTTTCATTTGAGCCAGAAGACATAGATGTGCTGAAAAATATTTAACTACACCGGTAAAAAGTATCCTATCATTGGTTTATGCTTGGCTCGAAATCTGAGCTATGCATTTAACCTTTAACCCTTTCCCTCATATAGACGCTTTCTGACGCCTTTGCAGCAGAAAGCTTTTTTAAAACATAGTGACAAAAGAAGAAATTGCACAAAACGTGCAATTTCTCCTTTTGCCACAATATTTTCCACTTTTAGTCACAGGTTATCCATTCAATTATAGAGATTTTCCATTTTTTGACAAAATATGTTCAAAGTCGTCTGCTGCAGATTTCTTGTATGTGGGAAAGGGTTAAGTCCATTACTTTTGAAAACATATAGTGAGAAAAACACAAGTCATTCATACTCCTTTATGTACATAATATCAAACTATCACTACAAATGTAAAGATTTGTTCTAATAGCCTTTCTGATTAATCTGATGTAGAAATTCCTCTTTTATATGACAAAATTAAACAGAATATACGGATAGAAAACCTAATGGACTAGCTATATTTTGTGTTAAAGATAACTACTATGGGTAAATCACAAGTTAATTATAGAATATGAAATTCAAGGAGAGACTGTGAGTACCAACATGCTAGTCTTAAGGTTCCACCTGAAACATGTACAGACTCTCATACATTTTTGCAAAATTATCGCTTTTCCCACAAGAATACACATCTTGTGACTTTGCAGCAGACGACTTCAAATTGTCCATGATAAACAATTTCTCAATTTGTGACAACACCTCTACTCAATATTTATGATTGCACTTATTGAGATTTTCCATACTTTTGCCGAAATGTTTTCAAAGCCGTCTGCTGCAGATTTGTTGTATGTGGGAAAAGGGTATTATAGCAAAAATACATCTCCTGTAATTAACAAAATAATGCAATAAAACTTTTACATAACATACATGACACGGATGTTATTGCTCAAAGAGCGATGATTGAGGTAAAACAACATGTCATTTAGACATGTTTGACTGACAAAGGTTACATGTTAACAGCATTACAAAAATATAAATCAAGTTGACCAACAAAACCAGGCCCAAAATAACAAATAAGCATAAGTATTATAGTCCAAATATTTGGAAACAAAAACAACCCATAAAAAGTTTTTACTATGACTTAAATAAATTATAGAATTTACGAACACAAAAAGCTAGCTATAACACCATAAATATATTTTATAACTAATATGAGTGTCAGGTTATTTTCCATATAAATATATTAATTCTTTTTGGAAAAGATGTTTAACTGTTTCCCTTTAAAGGCTTAAATGTCTCAAGTCTTCTGCTATAAAAACACAAAATTATTCCTCTTCCACACACAGATGCATATTGATGCATTTGCAAACAGATCACATCTGGAAACATTGTGGAAAAAGAAACAAGAGGCCCATGAGGGCCTATGCTCTACTGGTATGGTTCTTTGGTCATTTTTAATCCAAAGCATGTATGTATGGTGAAGATCGGATAGTAAATGGAGGCTCTTTTGTGTTCACAAGCTGTATTATAGCAATTTTTACAATTTCATGGGCCATAATCCAGTCTTGCATGGGCGGATCTAGCTGGTTTTCAAAAGGAACCAAGCTCTCATCAATATTTAACTACTATCTTAAAGTTTGGTGAAGATCAGATAGTAAATGGAGCCTCTATTGTGTTCACATGCTCAATTATAGCAATTTGGACAATTTCAAGGGCCATAATCCAGTCTTGCATGGGCGGATCTGGCTGGTTTAGGAAAGGAACTGAGCTCTCATGGATATCTTACTACTGTATAAGTTTGGTTGAGATACAATCAAAAGTGAAGACTGTATCGTGTTAAAAAGTTCTTTTATAGCAATTTTGACCATTTCAAGGGCCATAATCCAGTCATGCATGGGCGGATCCGGCTGGTTTTCGAAAGGAACCGAGCTCTCATGGATATCTAACTACTGTATAAGTTTGGTTGAGATACAATCAAACGTGAAGACTGTATCGTGTTAACAAGCTCTTTTATAGCAATTTTGACCATTTCATGGGCCATAATCCAGTCTTGCATAGGCGGATCTGACTGGTTTTCAAAAGGAACCGAGCTCTCATAGATATCTAACTACTGTATAAGTTTGGTTGAGATACAATCAAACGTGAAGACTGTATCGTGTTAACAAGCTCTTTTATAGCAATTTTGACAATTTCAAGGGCCATAATCCAGTCATGCATGGGCGGATCTGGCTGGTTTTCGAAAGGAACCGAGCTCTCATGAATATCTAACTACTGTATAAGTTTGGTTGAGATGCAATATAAAGTGAAGACTATCGTGTTAACAAGCTCTTTTATAGCAATTTTGACCATTTCAAGAGCCATAATCCAGTCATGCATGGGCGGATCTGGCTGGTTTTCGAAAGGAACCGAGCTCTCATGGATATCTAACTACTGTATAAGTTTGATTGAGATACAATCAAAAGTGAAGACTGTATCGTGTTAACAAGAAATTGTTTACGGACGGACGCACGGACGCACGCACGCACGCACGGACGACGGACACATCGCCACGACATAAGCCCTTCTGGCCTTTGGCCAGTAGAGCTAAAAAATTGCTCCTCATGATTGCAGCGATTTTTTTCCGTAATCGCGACATGATGTTTTGAAAGTCTGCTGCAAACTTGTTGTATGTGGGAAAAGGTTAACAAAATGCCACGTTTAGATAAAAACCCTTTCCCACCTGCAGACACATTTTGACCCAATAGCAGCAGACGACTTTTGAAAACATTCTGGCCAAAGGTGAAATTGCTCATGATGAGCAATCTTTTATGGAGATTTTTGTCACCATGTTTTCAAAGTCGTCTGCTGCAGATTTGGTATATGTGGGAAAGGGTTAAGAATGAGATTATATATAATAAAGAGTTGAAAACATTTTGAGACGAAGAAGATAAATTCACCTTAACATAAATAATCCTGTATCAGGAAACTTGTGTTAAACTACATATATAGAAGTTATTGATTACATCATATATCAGTAAGGACACTAAGAAATATCTAATCCTTTCCTACATTAAGACTCATTTTGACGCATCTGCAGCTCACATCTTCTGAAAACATTGCAACAAAAGTAGAAATTGATCATGATGAGCGATCTATCCTTTTGCCACAATGTTGTCAATTCTATGCAATCAATATAAATTCAGTTGTCAAGATTTTACATATTTTTGCCTGAATGTTTTTAAAATGTTCTGCTGCAGATTTGTCCTATGAGGGAAAGAGTTAATGTTTCCATCTAGACCTCTAATTTTTTTTTTTTATATTAAAATATAATTTAACTGAGTTCTGAAGTTGTTACGTACATCTATACAATTATAGTCAAGGCTTTAAGCATTTCCCGATACAGTTGCCTTTTGACACATCTGCAGCAGATGACTTTTGAAAACATTGTGGGAAAAGGAGAAATTAGTCCTAAAACGACAGTTTCACCTCTTCCAACGTTTTACAAATCTCTCTAAAAGCTTAACCTGAAATTTTTCAAATATTACAAAAGAACAGTTTTAAGATTTTGTGTGAGCAACTCTAAAGATGCCATATTCTTGTGAACATTCCAGATAAAAGAAGAGATATTCAAGTCAAGATACCATGTGATGTCCGCCTTATACAGGACGTGATGATGCTTTACCGTTACATGTGCTCATATAGAATACCAATTAACACATGCTGAAGAATGTGACAAACAAACTTGACTTAAACTTGACTTAAACTTGATTTACAGTTACAAATCTTAATTTGATTTATATGTCTTATAACAGGGGATGATTTGACAAACAATCATATCTTTGAAATATAAGCATCCATTACAAGATTGTGGACCAAAAACGAAATTATGTGTTGAATATAAAAAAAATAATATTAAAGTTCAACCAAGCGCTATGACTAAGAAATGATTCTTACATGTGAGACATTGTCTTTATAAATATAATATTGAAATCCTACAATCCTTAACAAAGTTAAAGACTGGAAACTAAAATCAAAAGGATGGACAGTAATGAGCAAATCTAAGTTAGCAAACTGGTCTTTGATAGGTAATCAACTTATTACAAATTGAAATTAGATTTATTCTGTAACTTTTATTCAGTCACCATTAATGGATGTAACATGTGTAATCTATTCCAACTTATAGACACCTTTTGACGCCTCTGCAGCAGAAATCTTTTGAAAACATTGTGGCAAAAGAAGAAATTGCTCACAAAGCTTTCCAGGTTATTTAATACATTGAGATGTCAATTAGTTTTGCCTTCATACCTTTAAAGTGGTCTGCTGCAGATTTGTTGTATGTTGTTAGGGATAATTTAAGTCAAGTTTGTACCATAACAAAATCATTTATAGAAATAAAGCTAATAAATGAAATAGCCTTGTAGCACAAACGCCCCGCCCCTACAGATAACAGAAACCCCCTCTAGTTCTGAATTACTCTCCCGTCTTTCATTGAATAATAATCCATTTACTGATACAGGCACCTTAATTTTGACGAATCTGTAGAAAACAGCTGATGATGACTTACCTAACACAAACGATCTTTGTCGCCATTGCAATTGAAGATTTTCTAACACATTGTAGGAAACAGAAAAAAAAGGCCAAAATGGACAATAATTATTTATCCTTTTCTCAAAATGTCAAAATCAGATATATTTTTAATTTTTGTCACGATTTTCTTCCGATAATTTCAAAGAAGGCTATTCTTAAAAATATCAAACCATGTTTTAACCCTTTTCCTCATATAGACGCTTTCTGATGCCTCTGTGGAAGACGGCTTTTTGAAAACATAGTGACAAAAGAAGAAATTGCTCAAAACAAGCAATTTCTCCTTTTGACACAATGTTTTCCACTTTTTGTCATAGGTTATCCATTCAATTATAGAGATCTTCTATTTTTTGACAAAATATGTTCAAAGTCGTCTGCTGCAGAATTGTTGTATGAGGGAAAGGGTTAATGTTTTAGAAAATGAGGACTTCCTCTAAATGATTTGTTTGTTTTATTGGGGTTTTACACCGTTTTCAACATTATTTCAGCCTCTAAATGAGGACTTCCTCTAAATGATCAATCTCATTTTCCTCAGTAATATTTCCTACAATCATATTTTAGTAATGTTTAGGTCATCAACTCAATTAATCGGATTGCTTTAGACTACAAAGTATGTCCTATCAGTTGCTAGTGTTAACCCTTTCCCTCATACGACAATTCTGCAGCAGACGACTTTGAACGTATTTTGTCAAAACATAGGAAATCTCCGCAATGGAATGGATAACCTATGACAAAAAGTGGAAAACATTGTGGCAAAAGAGAAATTGCACGTTTTGTGCAATTTCTTCTTTTGTCACTATGCTTTCAAAAAGCCTTCTGCTGCAGAGGCGTCAGAAAGGGTTAATGAACATGGGAAAGATCAGCTCTTCAACCCTTCCCCACATACAGCAAATCTGCAGCAGACGACTTTGAAAACATACCCACAAAACCTTAAATCTTTTTTTTAAATGAAAGTTTAAATATTGAATAGAGTTGAAAACATTGTGGCAAATAGAGAAATTGCTCATCAATTTCTTCTTTTGCCTGAATGTTTTCAAAAGTCTTCTGCTGCAGACGTGTCAGAAAATGTCTGTATGTGGGAAAGGGATAAACAATCAATTAGGAGGGATAATACTTTAGTTCAATGTTAAGCCAGTTGGATTTTTAGAAACAATAAAATGTGGAGGGAAAAACTGAGCAATAATTATTCTTCATCACAGCAGTAAGCAAACGAGAATTTCAATAAAGATGGGGGGGTATTTATGGTACAGTAAAGCAAGTTATACAACAGGATGAAATGTATAATGAAGATTGGAGCAGTGCTTTTGCAAAACCAACCTCAACTTAACCCTTACCCTCATATAGATGCTTTCTGACGCCTCTGCAGCAGACGGCAATTTGAAAACATAGTGACAAAAGAAGAAATTGCACAAAACGTACAATTTCTCCTTTTGCCACAATGTTTTCCACTTTTTGTCATAGGTTATCCATTCAATTATGGAGATTTTCTATTTTATGACAAATTATGTTCAAAGTCGTCTGCTGCAGAATTGTCGTATGAGGGAAAGGGTTAACTGTAACATAATATGTGGAAAAAAGTCCTGCTTGTGCAATCATGCTAAAGGATCCTTATAGATACTGCTAAAGTTTTTTTAATACTAATAGGCCAAATATATCCGCGGCCATGCTGATCTACAGCCAAATAGTCCATTAAAAAACCTTTGCTTGTGTAGAGTTGAGTGTATACCGTATATATCTTCACCAGAATGCATTGAATATATGACGTTTAAATTCGTTGTAAATGTGTATAGGATGCACTGGCAATTGATTGATTTGATCATTGTTTGTATTTTGACCTTGTTTGAAAGTGAAAGTAGAGTATGTAAAAAACCCAGTTTCTTCCATTTTAGGGGTTGAATTCTTTCTTGCATAATGCATATGACCTGCCATTTTCTTTGGATTAATTTAAAGGTTAGAGGTAAACCTCTTTTCAATGATATAGGGTTTTCTATCTGCAGCAGAAGGCTTTTTGAAAACATAGTAACAAAAGAAGAAATTGCACAAAACGTGCAATTTCTCCTTTTGTCACAATGTTTTCCACTTTTAGTCATAGGTTATCCATTCAATTATAGAGATTTTCCATTATTTGACAAAATACGTTCAAAGTCGTCTGCTGCAGAATTGTCGTATGAGGGAAAGGGTTAACCTTTTCCCAGATAATCTCTGACTCCTTTGCAGCAGACAACTTTTGAACACATAGTGGCTAAAGGATAATATACTCCAATGTTTTTTCTGATCCTACACTGGTCCTAAATGGTTGGTTTTGGTATAGCACTTCTCCTTTATAAATGTATGGGAACAAGTCATTATGATTTCTCCTTTGGCAACAATGTTTTCAAAGTCCATCTTCAGCTGATGCATCAAAAATTCCTGATGGAAAAAGGGTTAATTCAGAAACATGGGTAGTATTACTTGTCAAAATGAAACAACAATTTGAAAGAAGCCTCCACCCAAGAAAAAAGACCTTCTGACATTTTGTAGATCACAATCAGTCCACTATTTGTTATTGGCAATAAGTGCAGATCTTGATTTGACTGATCTCCAGCTACAATTGTAACAAATGTCCAAAGGCCAATATTCCTGTGTTGCTGCTAAAATAAAAGGTAGATGCTTGACGATATCAGTAACACATTACCGGAAATAAGCACGCCAATGATATTTGACAAAAGAAGGGAGGTAACTCAGAAGGAATAATATACAACAGTTGTGTTCTGTTCTGTTCTATACCTGTTGTGCCCTCCTGGAGCTATACGGGTACTCCAAGGCATCAAAATATCTGTCCTGCTCTCCGCTAGTACGCTAAAAACAATTAGTACACACACAAATTAGATGAACTTATCAGAACTGAACTTAAAAGATATACATTTTTCAAACAAATTAACCAGCA
>JASEVX010000009.1:61204268-61332306 GCA_031761405.1 Serripes groenlandicus | reverse complement strand
AATTGATCAAAGTTGAAAACATTGTGGCAAAAGTAGAAATTGTTTGTAATGAGCCTTTCTCCTCTTGCTACAATCTTTTTAAAAGATGCATCAATATCTGTCTGCATGCGGGAACGGATTAAAATTTCCTTTCTCCCATCATAGAATCCCTATAACGTCATTATCAATCATTAAAGATTAAAAAGTCGATGGTCTTAACCTTTTCTGCTTCAAAGACATCAATAGCAAAAAAATTATAAGACCACGACAATTGAAATAAAAAAGTTAATGTGAATTTCAAAACAATGAAGGAAAAGGAGAAATAGCTAGCTATGAACAATTTCTCCTTTTTCACATGTATAATGCATATTTTCAAAAGTGTTTTTCTACAGAGTTATGATCAGGTAAACAGTCAATTCTACTCCATCCCACATATACAAATCTGCGGCAGACGACTTGAAAACAACTAGTTAACCCTTTCCCTCATACGACAATTCTACAGCAAGACGACTTTGAACTTATTCTGTCAAAACATAGAAAATCTCCATAGTTGAATGGATAACCTATGACAAAAACTGGAAAACATTGTGGCCAAAGGAGAAATTGCACGTTTTGTGCAATTTCTTCTTTTGTCACTATGTTTTCAAAAAGCCGTCTGCTGCAGAGGCGTCAGAAAGCGTCTATATGAGGGAAAGGGTTAAAGATAAAGAAAACCCCCTATAAATGCAAGGAATAAATTTGAAAACCTCTAAGAAAAAGAAGAAATTGCTTATAATGATCAATTTCTCCTTTTCACCACAATGTTTTCAAAAGTGATCTACTGCAGATGTGTCAAATGGGTTTGCAAGTGGAACGGGTTAACTATATAATGACATGGGTTCAATATAAATGTAACTCTAAGGGGAACACTGCAATAATCAACCTGATCCAGCTCTTGTGTAAGCCTGTATAGTATACCATCATGTATTTTTTCATCAAGTTCTAACTGTGTGTCAAATTTACCATGTATTTAATCATTTTACCCTTTCCTACATAAAGAGTCACTTCAACACCTATGCAGAAGACGACTTTTGAAAACATTGTGAGAAATTTCTTCTTTTGCCACCATGTTTTCAACTCTTTGCAATAATTATACTGTCAGCTTTGAAGATATTCACTATTTAAGCCTAGATGTTTTCACAGTTGTCTGCTGCTGATTGGTTCTATGTGGGAAAGGGTCAATAAGAAACACATCATGGGCACACAACTGGGTTTACGATAGTGACCATATCACAGAAAATCTATTTTTAGATACAATGACCTTGACCCAAAATTACCCTCAAAATTTCCTGGCTTCCTTTCTGTCTAACCTCCCCTTCAAAGAAATTTTATTAGAAAGTCTTATAAAGTTTATTGCTAGTCTTCTGCTTTGAAAACCTTAACCCTTTCCCACATATGACAATTCTGCATCAGACGACTTTCAACATATGTGGTCAAAAAAAAGAAAATCTCTATAATTGAATGGATAACCTATGACTAAAAGTGGAAAACATTGTGGCAAAAGGAGAAATTGCTCGTTTTGAGCAATTTCTACTTTTGTCACTATGTTTTCAGAAAGCCGTCTGCTGCAGAGGCTAAAAAAACATGCTTGTCCTAATAATAAATATCTCTGCACAAAGGTCGGGATCAGGTCAACATAGTCAGGTGATATCCACCTACGGATACAATACGCACCTTTATCTCTGTGCCTTTACCAGGGGAGGAGAACAGCATGGTATCTATAACATGGGCCTCCTTTGGGGCACCATCTCCTTCCACCTGCTCTTGTAAAGCCCTTGCAGCTGGGTGACGCGAGCCAACCTGTGTCTTTCCTGAACTCTTATTTGAAGGTGGCGTGTTCATCAAGATTAAATCTTCATCCTCAATTTCACTACAAAATCAAATTGGCAACATGAAGCTACAATAGACCGTAAGAGGTACTTTTAACAATCAATTTACTTACTTCCATAATCAGTTTTTAGCCATAGCCATTCAGTGCAGGCTTCAGCAAAGCTTGTATATCTACATAATGCTATCCCTGCTACCCTGAAAACCACTGATCCATCGGAGTAATGCTGTTTTTCAAACAGTTCAGTAATATCCCAGCAGGCATTTCACCTAACATTTTGTTTCCTGGCTTTCTTGCAACAGTACACCTCACAACATTCTTCCAAGGCAACTGGCTACCTTTCCAAATGAACTATGGTTTCTAACACCTGAGACAGACATTTCAACCACTATCCCATTGAGCCCTTTACAAAGTATATTCAACAAATATGACCAGTAGATCAATAACACTTGGTAACGTCTCTTTACACCTGCCCAAAGGTAGGTGCATTTAGATGAATCTGATGACTGTTGGAAACATTGTGGCAAAATGAACAAGAGGCCCAAGAGATCCAGTATTGCCACACTGCATTAGGCAAAAGTTAAATCACTATAGCCTAATAAGGCAAAACAGCCATGGTTTTTTTCCCAATCAACATGGTTTGAAGGAATCTGAAAGAGGGTTACCAACATTCACAAAATTTTCCACTTAGTTTTTAACCCTTTCCAACACGTTTTGAGTTTGAGATAGGACATTGATTGGATGGAACAGCTCTGGATTTTTAAAGTTTTCACTATGTCCATATAAGTTCTGCCCCGTGGCGACTATGTTTTTTTACCAGTCGACATGGCTTTAAGGAATCTTATATAAGGCTTTAAAAAATCAAATACATTTTCTCACCCAAGGAACATTTCTTCAAAATAATTTGAAAATCCATCAACCAGTTTTAATGGGAGGAGAATGTTTTAAAGTTTTTCTTTCCGTTGCCATGGAAACCAGAAATTGTGCATGGATCCAAAAGAATTGAAGGAATTTTAGATAGGACATTCAGCAGATGTTACCTATAAAGTTTCATTCCAATTGGCCCAGTGGTTACAGAGCAGAAGTCGTTTGAAGCAAAGAGTTGACGCATGGACATACACATACTCAAAAGATAATCCACCGTGACATAAGCTTGACTGGCTTTCAACCAATTCAGCTAAAATTGCTCATTGTGCCCTTTTGTCACAATGTTTTCAGCTGCATTTAATGATAAATAATTTCATTTATAGAGACTTTTTATATTTTTTCCTGAGTTTTTCAAAGGTGCCTGATACAGATTTGTTGTTTAATAGGAAAAAATTCAGTTAACCCTTTCCCAAATACAACAAATCTGCAGTAGACAATTTTAAAAAAACATCTTTGCAAAAATATGGAAAATAGTTTTATTACTGAAAATAGGTTAAAACAATCATCAGTTTGGCAAAAGGAGAAATTGCTAATTCTGAAGCACCTAAGTGTTGGAAAGGGTTAAAAACAAAGTGGAAAATTTTGTGAATGTTGGTTCTGAAACAGACAATCGGAAATCGCAGGTGTACAGCTTCAAATGATGATAGAAGCTTTCTTAATGTTTGATTAAACATATTAAACAACAAGTGACATTCTGAGCAAATTCTGTTTACAGACAGGAGAGTCCAGAATGCTTCCTCCTAATTTGTTTGAACAGGTAATTTAAGGTACAGTTTATCCCATTTCCACATAGAACTAGAAAGGTTGTTTTTATGAAAAAACATATGTCTCCCCATTGCAGTTTGTCAATGACTATTAAAATATTGAACAAGGGGAGATAACTTTGCAACGAAGTAGCCCAGAGTTATAATTCTTGCAAGGTGCACAACTTCACATTGCCATCTATCTATATTCCAAGTTTCAATAAATTCCTTTAAGTACTTTCTTAGTTCTGCTCTGGAGAAAGTTTACACTATTAAAATATTGAACAAGGGGAGATAAATCATAATTATTGCAAGGTGCACAACTTCACATTGCCATCTATCTAAATTCCAAGTTTCAATAAATTCCTTCAAGTAGTTTCTGAGTTCTACTCTGGACAAAGTTTACACTATTAAAATATTGAACAAGGGGGAGATAACTCATAATTATTGCAAGGTGCACAACTTCACATTGCCATCTATCTATGTTTCAAGTTTCAATAAATTCCTTCAAGTAGTTTCTGAGTTCTGCTCTGGACAAAGTTTACACTATTAAAATATTGAACAAGGGGGAGATAACTCATAATTATTGCAAGGTGCACAACTTCACATTGCCATCTATCTATATTCCAAGTTTCAATAAATTCCTTCAAGTAGTTTCTGAGTTCTGCTCTGGACAAAGTTTTCACAATTAAAATATTGAACAAGGGGGAGATAACTCCGTTATGGTCGGAACATGGGTTCTGCACATCGCCTTCGTGAGGTGAACATCTGACACAAGTTTCATGAAAATCCTTCAAGCCGTTTTGGAGATATGGAGCGGACACGAAAAACAGGCTCAAACCTTTGACCTTCAAGCCTGACCTTGACCTTGAACCGGTATGGTCGGAACATGGGTTCTGCACATCGCCTTCGTGAGGTGAACATCTGACACAAGTTTCATGAAAATTCTTCAAGCCGTTTTGGAGATATGGAGCGGACACGAAATTAAGGCTCAAACCTTTGACCTTCAAGTCTGACCTTGACATTGAACGTGTATGGTCGGGACATGGGTTCTGCACATCGCCTTCATGAGGTGAACATCTGACACAAGTTTCATGAAAATCCTTCAAGCCGTCTTGGAGATATGGAGCGGACACGATTTCGGACAGACGGACAGACAGACAGACAGACAGACAGAAGGACAGACAGACGCCCAGGACAAAAACAATATATCTCCCCTGTATACAGGGGGAGACATAATAAATTTGCAGCAGACAACTTTCAAAACATCTTTGTAAAAAATATGGAAAATCTCTATACATGAAAGAATGATTATTATGTTAAGTTCAAAACATTGTGGTGATTAGAAAACGGACTCATTATTTCTCCTTTGCTATCTGCTGCATGTGCTTTAAAGCAAGTCTGCAAGTGGGTTAACATACAGTAAATCTGCAGCAGACGACTTTGAAAATATATGGAAAATCTCTATAAACAAAACTATAATTAATGAAAAGAGTTGAAAACATTGTGGCAAAAGGAAAAATTGCCTTTTTGAGCAATTTCTCCTTTTTCTCAAAACGTTTTCAAAAGTTGTCTGCTGCAGATGCATCAGGATGTGTCTATATCATAGTGTATGTGCACTATGTGGGAATGGGTTGAAATTGATGGATAATTTACCTGTTTGAGCCAACATTGATCTCTGAACTACGTCTTGTCACTTTATCAGGCACTGAAATAAAGAAAATAGAACACATGAATTCTAATTTCTAACAGACACATTCACTTTGTTGGGCACTGAAATAAAGAAAATGGAACACATGAATTCTAATAGAAACACATTCACTTTGTCAGGCACTGAAATAAAGAAAATGGAACACATGAATTCTAATAGAAACACATTCACTTTGTCTGCAGCCGACACCATTAATCCTCTCTCACAAATCACAAATATGCAGCAGATGACTTTGAAAAATGTCAAGGTCAAGATTATTTTAATATTTGAAAAAACAATTCTGTCAAAAATGGTTTTAACCATTTCGAACATGCAGACACATTTAATGCATTATGTAGCAATTTACTTATGAATTTTAGATAGGTTTAACCCTTTCCCACTTACAACAAATCTGTAGCAAACTGCTTTGAAAACACTGTGGCAAATGTAAAAAACCTCCATAAATGAGAGATAAATTATTAATTACAGATGAGAACATTGAGATAAAAGGAGAATTTGCTCATTATTTCCCCTGTCACAATGTTTTCAAAAGTCATCTGCTGCAGAGCCATCAGAAAGCAACTGTATGTAAGAAAGGGTTAAAAGGCAGAGGCATTAAAATGCATGTAGTGCTTGGCAGGAAAAGTGTTAATACATTGGAGTATTGAAGATTACTTGACTGTGGACAATTGATCCATTGCGCTCATAAACAGCTAGGTACATGCAGTACATACATGCATGTTTGTGGCTTGGTGTGCGAATCTAGACTTGGCCATAGGAACATTGAAGAAGGTATCGTGCCAGCCTATTTTCAAGTATAACAGACGCATGATGTATGTGCTTGTACGAGGTTAATTAATTTTCACCATGCATGAAATAAAGATTTCTGTTAGAAAAGAACACAGGAGCCACGTCACATGTAAACCAATTTTTAAGATTTTGCAACCAGAATTCAGCCTGACATTTAACAAACATGTCAAGTGATAATAATATCGAATTGCTTCTTTCCAAATTATCTAAGGAAAATTCATTTAACGCATACTTGGGAACATCCTTTCGTCCAGTGTACTCAAAAATAGGTAGACATGGAAACCTTCAAAACATTTGTATTACTCATTATGATCCAACTCACAAGAAAGAACAGCTCTTCCAATTTTTCGAGTGCAGTTGGTCGAAAGATGTATTCAAAGTCCTAAATCAATAAATTTTCACAATAATTGCCCTCAAATTGCATATTTGTAGTCAGATTTTGGTAAATACCAATTCACCAGTGCTTCAAATATCGAGGGCTTGGCGTGAAACGTTGTAACTAAAAACCTATTTTGAAAACCCTGGTTTAGGGGCAATTTTGACCCCTTTGTAAACAATGCAAATGTAGGTGCCATTGCTCAGAACGAGCAATGGCACCTAAATTTCCATTGTTTACCAAGAAAAATGATTTAACGCCTATAAAGACTTTATGGCCTGGTGATTAAACTTGGTAAAAAAATACCGATTTTAGTTACAACTGTTTCACACCAAGCCCTCGATATTCTTGTACCAGTGGATTTAACAGCAGAGGTCTAGATAATGAGAAGTTACAGTATTTGATCTGCAATATCTCTCCTATTACACATTTTAACCTATGTTGTTGGGATTCAACTGAATTGTCTCGCTGAGAAGATTCTTTTGAGTATACCCCAATCATAGGTTTTCGAGGCGAAATAAGGATGATAGATCATGAAATATGCCTTTTTTCTAGAGCTCTGAACAGGAAAGGTTATGATCAGACTATGTAAAGTCCAGGAAAGGTTATGATCAGACTATGTAAAGTATAGGAAAGGTTCTGATCAGACTATGTAAAGTCCAGAATTATTATACTTTGCTTCTCAACCTGATATAGAAGATTTTGATTCTGTAATTAACCCTTGCCCACAATTGACAATTCTGCAGCAGACGACTTTGAACCTATTTTGTCAATAAATTGAAAATCTCTATAAATGAATGGATAACCTATGACTAGAGTGGAAAACATTGTGGCAAAAGGAGAAATTGCTTGGTTTTTTTATCACTATGTTTTCAAAAAGTCGTCTGCTGCAGATGTGTCAGAAAGCGTCTATATGAGGGAAAGGGTTTAACACAGACTATAAGTGTCTCTGTATCAGCTGCGGAGGTGTCAAAAGGTTTTAACAGATCCTCTATAAGACTGCAGCAGAGAACTTTGAATACATTTCCAGAAAATATGGATTTGCTCACTATGATAATTTCTCCTTTTTCTATATTGTTTTTATTTTGTTTATTAAAAATCAATACTAAGCCTGATTTTCCAGCTTCCAGGATGGTTATTTTTCAGAATTTGTTTTCAACCCTTTTCCTCATATAGATGCTTTCTGTCACCTCTGCAGCAGATGGCTTTTTGAAAACATAGTGACAAAACAAGAATTGCTCAAAACAAGCAATTTCTCCTTTTGCCAAAATGTTTTCCACTTTTAGTCATAGGTTATCCATTCAATTATTTTCTATTTTTTGACAAAATATGTTCAAAGTCGTCTGCTGCAGAATTGTCATATGCGGGAAAGGGTTAAAGCAGGTGAATCCAATAACTTTTTTAGAAGGTAAAAAATGAAACCAGACACCTTACATGTAGTTTAACTCTTTCACACATGTATGCAGATGCATTTTGACAAATCTGCAGCAGATGACTTCTGAAAACATTGTGGCAAAATGAGAAATAGCTCATGCTGAGCAATTTTCTGATACAACCACTTTATTCAATAACATTAATAGTTTCACTTAATAAGTTTGACCATATTTTTGCATAGAAATTTCAAAGTAACCTGCCGCAGACTTGTTGTATACATGTGGGAAAGGGTTTAACAGATTCCATAACTAATTACTTCACATTTGCCATATGTTGTTATAACTCACAACTGTGAAAATACTCTCTCACATGTATGTAAACTTGGTGAATTTTTCCGAGAAGGAATGGAAATACATGTTTAAGTAAATAAACTGTGCTCCAAGAACATCACCCTTAGCATTTCCATCATCATGCAGATAACTGTGGAAAAACATTGTGAGCTAAGAAGAAATACCTCTTAATAAGCCTTATTTTCTTTTGCTACAATGAATTCAACTCATTAAGGTTTTAAGTTGCAGCACATTTGTACTAGGTGGGAAAGGTTTGAAGTATTTGCTGTGTATATATATATATATATATACAGATCTGTGTACATTTTGGTCTTATTGTGTATCTGCAGTCTAATCTGACCAACCCTAGAGTGTAAACTAATGAGGAAAGTATTTTCACTCAAAGTCAATAGAAAAATTCAAGTGTTTCACTCAACCTAATGTGTCATGATGAGCATGGGATTAAGAATGAGAAAGTGAATATTCTTAAAGTTCTTAACCCTTTCCCTCATACAAAAAAATCTGCAGCAGAAGGCTTTGAAACATACGCGAAAAACATTGGAAACTCCCTTTAAATGAAAGTACAATAATTGAATAGGGTTGAAAACATGGTGACAAAAGGAGAAATTGCTTGTTTTGAGCAATTTCTTCTTTTGTTGCCATGTTTTCAAAAATTCGACTGCTGCGTCAGAAAGCGTGACTATATGTGGGAAAGAGATAAACCAAAGTTCTTAAACTTCCCGTAAACACACATATAGTATTATTATCATTGTTCTCTCCTTTGACCGTTTCCCTCATACGACAAATCTTCAGCAGATATGACTTTGAAAACTTAAAGGCAAAACATGAAAAATCTCCATAAATGAGAGTTTAATTATTAAATAGAGTTGAAAACATTGTAGAAATTGCTCATTGTGAGTTGTCTGTTCAGAGGCGTAAGAAGTGTATATATGTTAACATATAAATGCCATGTCATGAAAGATCAATCTAAGAAATAAATGTCTTGACGTGTTTGCTTTCATCTAGCTCTTTTTTTAAAACATGTAGTTTATTTGTAAACATGCATGGTGTTTTAAGCCGCTATGAATATAACCATACACCAACTAACAAACATTCATGATGGTAGCGTGTCTACCTATTTCTGAATGCAGTGGACTGATTGATGTATGTATGCAGGCATCACTTACCAAACAAACAACAATCCAAGACAATAAGTCCAGACAACAGATCTATACCATAACATCAACAACATATTCAAATATTGATTAAACATTTACAATTCACACCATAAATCACCATATGTATATATAAAACTGATGATTTGTATCCATTGTAATCCTTCCCAGGATATAGAAGACTTTAAAGCTCTTAGGCAGACACATTTTTAAAACATTGCAGGAAAAGGATAAATTGCTAAAAAAACTAAGCAATATCAATTTATATCCGACGGTGTTTTCAAATCCTGTATCAAAATTATAAATCCCAATTTTCCGGATGTTATTGATTTCTTTTTCAAAGATATTCTCAGAGCAGAGGACTCTTAAAGATTTCGTATCAGGTAAAACGATTGATCACGATTGATAATAAATTAATAATCACCAAAAACGTACAGTATCAAAAATAATCTGCTGGGAAGCTCCGGAATGTTGTCGAAGGGACAAATGGAGAGTTTTTACAAATCAATACTCATTCCGTATGCAGCAGACAATTTTATCCCATCACAGCCTCTGAGTGATTCAGAATACCGTATACATCCGACAAGCTCTTGCAATACATTGATCAATACTCATGGTAACAGGTGAATCATGGGTTTTTCTAACCAGAATTGCCAACATTAGAATTAATTGTTACAAAACAGTTATATAATTATTTAACAGAAAAATAAGTTTATTTTAACACTTTTCCACATGCAAAGACATTTTGAAGCATATGAAAACATTGTGGCAAAAGAAGAAATTGCTCAAAATTAGCAAATTCTTATTTTTTGCTCATAATACTCTCATTGATAGAGATTTTCCATAATATTACCAAGATGTTTTCAAACTATAATGTTGGAAAGGGGGGGTTAAAGTTATAAACAGTTTTAATGAATTTTATATCACAAAAGAAAGTTTACTTTCATTTTTTAACTATCATTTATGAAATGTTTCTGAATAACTTCTGCCTCGAAAAAATCTTAGTTCTAGAATATTTCATACACATAAGTTGTTGAAATAATTGTGG
Organism: Serripes groenlandicus; assembly: GCA_031761405.1. Classification (NCBI taxonomy): domain Eukaryota; kingdom Metazoa; phylum Mollusca; class Bivalvia; order Cardiida; family Cardiidae; genus Serripes; species Serripes groenlandicus. The sequence goes on along the minus strand of JASEVX010000009.1, from coordinate 61,321,988 downwards.
GAAAGGAAAATTTGATCATCAAGAGCATTTGTTCGTTGTATTATAAGTAATTTTATTTTAGTTAATCAAAACATTACTCAACAAGTTTTTTCCCTAAAATATGATATTTAGTTTGCCAGATGTTTTCAAAACTCTTAAATGAAAATCTGAAGTAGATCTATTCACAGTCAATTAGATGAGCAACAATTACACAAACATTACCCATAAGATATGGAGGATAATCGTTTGTATTAAGAAGATGTGTAAGCTGATGATATTTTTCAATGAGTGAAAACCAAGTGTTATATTTAAGAGTTCCTATGCCACAAGTGAAAATGGCCTTTTTAATGCTTTAGTGTTCACAAATGGAAAGATAACTTGATATCAACCCTTTCCTACATACCTCTGCAGTAGACAACTCAATTTAGTCATTCAATTCTTATTAATGAAGATTTATCATGTTTTTGTCAATATGTTTTGAAAGTTGTCTGCTGTACATTAATATGTGGGAAAGGGTTATATAATACTTATTCCAAACAAATAGTCTTTCTGATTTTGTCATGATTTGACTGATGAGATGTTTAGAAATGGGTTATATCTAAGTTAAATGACTAGGTATTTTCACTGTTTGAAACTGTAACAAACAGTGAGGTTATCAGGATATAATACACAGTTTTTTGAGCCTGTGATTAGACAAGAGGGCCATGATGGCCCTATATCGCTCACCTGATTTAATAGAACTTCCAATAGTTTTCAAAGATTTTACTCTATACATATTAGGACATGCCCCACCCCGTTGCGGCCATGTTTTTCAACGGATCGGAAATAATTAAACAATCTTCATAGAGGGTGCCCTTAGGAACATAAATTTTGTGCAAAATAATTTTTAAATCGGGCCAGCACTTTTGGACAAGAAGATTTTTTAAGATTTGGCAATTTTCCCCTTTTCTGATGCTGCAGCAACCAAAGTTCTACTTGGAATGTAATTCTTTGAACAACTTTGAAAGGGGACCACCTAAGGACCATTTCTGTGAAATTATTTTGAAATCTGGCCAGTACTTTTGAACAAGAAGATTTTTTAAAGTTTTAACAATGCACATATATAAGGAAAACAAGCCCCGCCCCCTTGCGGCCATGTTTTTCAACGGATCAGAAATATTTGAACAATCTTGGTAGAGGGTGCCCTAAGGAACATTTGTGCAAAATAATTTTCAAATCGGGCCAGCACATTTGGGCAAGAAGATTTTTTAAGATTTGGCAATTTTCCCCTTTTCTGATGCCGCAACAGCCAAAGTTCTACTTGGAATTAAATTATTTGAACAACTTTGAAAGGGGACCACCTAAGGACCATTCCTGTGAAGTTATTTTGAAATCTGTCCATTAGTTTAGAAGAAGAAGTCATTTGTAGGAAATTGTTAACAGACGGACAGACGACGACGCCGGACAAGGGACATTCAGTGATCACAAAAGCTCACCTTGCACTTCATGCATAGGTGAGCTAAAAAAGGTACAAGTTGGCATTTGACAACAGTGTAGACGCAAATCAGTATGTCGAGGACTTGGCGTGAAACAGTTGTAACTAAAATTGGTATTTTTTTACCAAGGTTAATCACCTCGCCATAAAGTCTTTAAAAGCGTTAAATCATTTTTGTTTGTAAACAATGGAAATTTAGGTGCCATTGCTCGTTCTGAGCAATGGCACCTAAATTTGCATTGTTTTCAAAGGGGTCAAAATTGCCCCTAAATCAGGGTTTTCAAAATGGGTTTTTAGTTACAACCGTTTCACGCCAAACCCTCGATGTGCATCCACACAGTTCGATTCAAGAGCTACAATGTTCACATGTTATATATACATACACAAGATTGTAAGAAGATTCTGTCAACTTGTGCAGACTCTGATAAGAATGAGCAGGTGCACAGGATGATCTGAACCTACACTGTTCAGAAATGCCAACTTGTACATATCGAGGGCTTGGCATGAAACGGTTGTAACTGAAGACCTATTTTGAAAACCCTGGTTTAGGGGCAATTTTGACCCCTTTGTAAACAATGCAAATTTAGGTGCCATTGCTCAGAACGAGCAATGGCACCTAAATTTCAATTGTTTACCATGAACAAGAGGCCCAAGAGGGCCAGTATCGCTCCACGGCCATAAGGCAAAAATAAAATCTCCAAACAGCCCTGCCCCGTGGTGGCTATTTTTTTTACCAACCACCATGGCTTAAAGGAATCTTGTAGAGTGTCACCAAAGGAATGTTTCTGCAAAATTATTTGAAAATATGCCTGACACTTTCGGAGGAGAAGATTTTTTAAGTTTTCACTATGGTCATATAAGTCAAAATAGCCCCGCCCTCTGGCGGCCATGTTTTTCGACCAATCAACATGGCTTGAAGGAATCTGATAGAGGGTCACCAAATGAACATTTCTACAAAATTATTTGAAAATCGGCTGAACACTTTCGGAGAAGAAGATGTTTTAAGTTTTCACTATAGCTATATAACGCAAAAAGGCCCCGCCCCCTGGCGGCCATGTTTTTCGCCCAATCAACATTTCTTGAAGGAATCTAATTAAGGTTCACACAAGGAACATTTCTACAAAATTATTTGAAAATCGGCCTGACACTTTTGGAGGAGAAGATTTTTTAAGTTTGCTCTTTAGCCATATAGGCAAAATAGCCCCGCCCTGTGACGGCCATGTTTTTTTACCAATCAACATGGCTTGAAGGAATCTGATAGAGGGTCACCCACGGAACATTTTTACATAATTATTTGAAAATCTGCTGAACACTTTTTGAGAAGAAGATTATTTAAGTTTTCACTATAGCTATATAAGGCAAAAAAGCCCCGCCCCCTGGCGGCCATGTTTTTCGCCCAATCAAAATTTCTTGAAGGAATCTAATAAAGGGTCACCCAAGGAACATTTCTACAAAATTATTTGAAAATCGGCCTGACACTTTCGGAGAAGAAGATTTTTTAAGTTCTCACTATTTTTTTCTTTCGGTTGCCATGGAAACCAGAATTTTGAATGGATCAAAAAAATTTGAAGGAATTTAGTAGAGGACATTGAGAGGATGCTTCCCATGAAGTTTCAACCAAATTGGCCAAGTGGTTAGGGAGAAGAAGTCGTTTAAAGGAAAAAGTTAACGCACGCACGCACGGACGGACGCACGACGGACAATTCGCCATGACATAAGCTCGACTGGCTTTCAGTTAGTGGAGCTAAAAATGATTTAAAGATTATAAAGACTTTATGGCGAGGTGATTAACCTTGGTAAAAAAATACAAATTTTAGTTACAACCATTTCACGCCAAACCCTCAATATCTTTGCTCATACACTTGCACCGCCTCTGTGGTGTAGAGGTAGAGCGTCCGCCTCGGGAGGTTGCAGGTTTGATCCCTGGCCAGGTCATATCAATGACTTGGTAGTAATGGCTGCACTCCTTGACGCTCAGGGTTGCAGGTTTGGCATTACGACTGATTGGCTTGTGTCAAGATAAATAGACCAGAAGTACTAGTAACTAACTAAGTTAAGTCAGTGATATAACTGAAAAATAGCTGAAAGCTGCTTAAAACTCCAGACAATCAATCAATCAACTAGAATTGTTTTTGCAAAAAACAGATGTCTCCCCTCAAATATCTGTCAAAATCTCTCAAAACATTCCAACCTATAAATTTGGGACAGACAGACAGACAGTCGAGACATGGGTTCTGCACATCGCCTTGATGAGGTGAACATTTGACCCAAGTTTCATGAAAATCCTTCAGGCCGTCTTGGAGATATGGAGCGGACACGATTTGGGTCGGACAGACGGACGGACAGACAGACAGACAGTCGAGACATGGGTTCTACAAATCGCCTTGATGAGGTGAACATGTGACCCAAGTTTCATGAAAATCTTTCAAGCCGTCTTGGAGATATGGAGCGGACACGAAATAAAGCCTCAAACCTTTGACCTTCAAGCGTGACCTTGACCTTGACCCTGACCCTATATTGTCGAGACACAGGTTCTGCACGTCGCCTTGATGAGGTGAACATGTGACCAAAGTTTCATTAAAATCCTTCAAGCCGTCTGGAAGATATGGAGCGGACACAAAATAAAGCCTCAAACCTTTGACCTTCAAGCGTGACCTTGACATTGACCCTATATTGTCGAGACGCAAGTTCTGCACGTCACCTTGATGAGGTGAACATGTGACCCAAGTTTCATGAAAATCCTTCAAGCCGTCTGGGAGATATGGAGCGGACACGAAATAAAGCCTCAAACCTTTGACCCTCAAGCGTGACCTTGACATTGACCCTATATTGTCGAGACGCGGGTTCTGCACGTCGCCTTGATGAGGTAAACATGTGACCCAAGTTTCATGAAAATCCTTCAAGCCGTCTGGGAGATATGGAGCGGACACGAAATAAAGCCTCAAACCTTTGACATTCAAGCGTGACCTTGACCTTGACCCTATATTGTCGAGACGCAGGTTCTGCACGTCGCCTTGATGAGGTGAACATGTGACCCAAGTTTCATGAAAATCCTTCAAGCCGTCTCGGAGATATGGAGCGGACACGAAATAAAGCCTCAAACCTTTGACCTTCAAGTGTGACCTTGACCGTGACCCTATATTGTCGAGACGCGGGTTCTGCACGTCGCCTTGATGAGGTGAACATGTGACCCAAGTTTCATGAAAATCCTTCAAGCCGTCTGGGAGATATGGAGCGGACACGAAATAAAGCCTCAAACCTTTGACCTTCAAGCGTGACCTTGACCCTATATTGTCGAGACGCGGGTTCTGCACGTCGCCTTGATGAGGTGAACATGTGAGCCAAGTTTCATGAAAATCCTTCAAGCCGTCTTGGAGATATGGAGCGGACACGATTTCGGACAGACGGACAGACAGACAGAAGGACAGACGCCCAGGACAAAAACAATATATCTCCCCTGTATACAGGGGGAGACATAATTAATACACTTTCTCATTTTTCAATTATTCACTTAAGAACATGTACTAAAAATAAATATTCATGCAATTACCTCAGTTTCATCTGTATAAGTCACTCTATTTCAAACACATAAGACTCCATTTTAAACCGATTTTAAAAGCATGAAATCAATACCCACCAATCAATCCAATTGAAATCTCAAAAACACTATACAGTATGCGAAAATAGTTCACAATGTGTTTCATGGACAGGCAAATTTCCTGGTGTACTGTATACAGTCAGTGTTTGTCTTGGGTATAGAGATAAAAAGGATTATTTCAGGTTAACACTTTCCCTCATATAGATGCTTTCTGGTGCCTCTGCAGCAGACGGATTTTTGAAAACATTGTGACAAAAGAAGAAATTGCTCAAAATGAGCAATTTCTCCATTTGCCACTATGTTTTCCACTTTTAGTCTTAGGTTATCCATTCAATTATAGGGATTTTCTATTTTTTGACAAAATATGATCAAAGCCGTCTGCTGCAGACTTGTCGTATGAGGGTAAGGGTTAAAAGAGCTCTAGATAGGAATTAAAAATAGAGAGAAAATCATTTTGAGATTGTTCAGAGCAAAAACAATTGATCACAATGAGCAATTGCATACTTTTCAAAAATGTGTCTTGTTTAACCCTTTCCCTCATATAGATGCTTTCTGATGCCTCTGCAGCAGACAGCTTTTTTGAAAACATAGTGACAAAAGAAGAAATTGCTCAAAAAGATCAATTTCTCCTTTTGCCACAATGTTTTCCACTTTTAGTCATAGGTTATCCATTCAATTATAGAGATTTCCTATCCTTTGACAAAATATTTCAAATGCATATTTTTTAGAGCCATTTCTGAAATTTATTTAACTCTTTCCCACATACAAATGTAGCTTAATTAATACATCTACACAGACGAAATTTAAATTCATAATGATCAGTATTTACTAATTCTACAAACAAATTGAACTCTTTTCAATCATAGATATTTTTCATATTTTTGCCTAGTGATGTCAAAGCCACATGCTGAAGATTTGTTTAAAGTGGGAAAAGGTTGATAATTCATAATGAAACATCATTTAAAGATCAAGATCAGTATATGCTTCTCAGTGTTAAATACCTTCGTTTTCAAATAAAACAGAATCTATGGTTATTATTTGAGCGAATATGGTATAACCTTTTCCCTCATATAGACGCTTTCTGACTCCTCTGCACTGTTGATACAACAAATCTGCAGCAGACGACAATGAAAACATCTGGGCAAAAAACCGATAAATCTCTATAAATGAATGTATAATTGATAAAAGAAGTTGAAAACATTGTGGCAAAAGGAGAAATTGCTCATTTTGAGCAATTTCTACTTTTGTCACAATGTTTTCAAAAGTTGTCTGCTGCAGAGGCATCAGAAAGCGTCCATGTGTGGGAAAGGGTTAATTAATCAGACTGTGCAGATGCTAAGGCTGATCTGGATGTATGCTGTTCACAAGTCACCTTGTACCATTTCCCATGGATAGGCTCAAAATGTCTATAAAGTGTATTATTGTTTACAACTTTCAACATTTTAAATGCCTTTAAAACATTTTATAAATAAAGAAATCAGTGAACTGTTTTCAATGCTTCTTTAATTTTGCACAAGAACAAAAGATAATTCACAATGAATATGTAGTAATACTTGAGTCATGGCTGTAATTGAGAACTGTAACACAATGTAATTCCATGCACTGAATATTTTTAACCTTTTCACACATGCAGAGCATTTTTTATGCATCAGAAGCACAGGTGCCCGGCGCATAATAATACACTTTACATATTATAATATATATATATTATATGTAAAGTGGGTAAAGTGGGCGGTTTATGCGCCGGGCACCTGTGATCAGAAGCAGATCAAATTTGAAAACATTGTGGCATTGTGAAATTTCTCATTCATAATTTAATAACTTATTTATAGATTTAATATTTCCATGTCTTGCATGCTTGTTTTCAATGTCATCTCTTGCTGATGTATTGTAACAAATGATGCCTATGCAATAGACACCTTTTGCAAACAGTGCGGGAAAAGAAGAGTTTGCTATCCAAAGTTTTCTGCTGCCAATCCATCAAATGTTGTATATATCAGCTAGAGTATTAGGGTAGCTTTCATTATGAATGTATTATAAGTAAAATGGAGTAAGTGATATTCTGGGTCGGCCATGTCTTAGCAGAAAACTGCAAAACAACAGTATGACTTGAACACCAGAGGGCAGCCAAAAATGAGGAAGACCAAAATGGAATTGAAAAAGGACAATTGTAAGAGCAAGAAACATGGACAGAAATAGCAACGCTGCTGAGGACAGAAAGAGCCAAAACAAATTAATTCAAGGCCCTATTTTCAGGGAGAAGTCAAGCCATTAAAATATGTGAATTACAAGTATTTACTATTACAAAATGTTCAGGGTAATTACCCTGGTCAATAACCCATAAGCTATCCTGGCATCTCTGAACACCAAGGACAGTTAAGAATTCAAATGATTGCCTAAATGTTCAAAGTTAGCTGCTGCAGATTTGTTGTATGTTGACAAGGGTTAAATCCGGTTCCCTCCCCCATAGAATAGACAACCTTATTCAAAATTCATTTGTTTCACATTTTTGAGAAGTAAATGGAGGAAGGGAGACAACCTTATTCAACATTAACAACCTTTGGATGCAGTCCTAATTTTATTATTGATTGATCGATTGATTGATTGATTGATTTGGTTTTAACGCCGTTTTTAACAATTTCTCAGTCATATCGCGGCTGCCAGTTCACCTACACACGAATTTCCTGGTTTTCTCACACCAGTACTCCACACAACAATCTTCCCAAGCAACTGGCTGCTTTTCCACATAGACTTACCGGTAGCCTAATGGTGGAAGACGAATGACGCATGTCGCATTGATTTTTGTGAAACGTCGGAAAGAAAGTTGGTCGTGCCGGGATTCAAACTCACAACCCCTGGATTGACAGCCCACGTCGCTACCGGGGCTCGGCGTCGCCTGAGAAGGACATGACCTTTTAATATTTTCCGGGGAAAGGAGAAGTTGTTCAAAACAAGCAATTTCTCCTCTTTCCACAATGATTGTATCTTTTCTTCCAATTTTGCAGATCATGAGAATGATGGAACAATTAGTTTTCATCAAATTTGTCTTAAAAGTCAAGTCTAATAGCACAAACAAAAGGGTAAAAATACATATTCACTATTTTCTCTCATACTCTTTTTATAAGCATTAAATAGTCTGCTTTAACACTTTCCCTCATATGACAATTCTGCAGCAGACGACTTTGAACATATTTTGTAAAAAAATAGAAAATCTCTATAATTGAATGGATAACCTATGGCCAAAAGTGGAAAACATTGTGTCAAAAGGAGAAATTGCTTGTTTTGAGCAATTTCTTCTTTTGTCATTATGTTTTCAAAAAGCCGTCTACTGCAGAGGCGTCAGAAAAGTAATGCTACTATTGGGAATTTTGAAGTATTCTGATGATGCTGAAAGGAAAACATTGTGGGAAAACAAGAAACTGATCTTCATAAGCAAATTTTAAGCAAATTTTGCTTTTTCAAATGTCATCTGCTGCAGAAACATCAGATTATCTATATCAGGTACTGTTTCAGGTACACAAAACTGACATACCTGCACATCCGCTGAAAGTCCAGGAAAGTCTCCGATGAGATCGACAGTAATTAGACCATCCATTACTATACGGACTCAGCGTACTTATCTCCATTTTAAAAGATGTGTCCGTTAAATTTAAAGGAAGGTGTGGTATAACGAGAAAGTCAAGCCTTTTCTATGTCCCTTTTCACTAAAAATTAAAGTCTTATAACTTTTATACTTTGCAATTTTTGAGGTAATTAGAGCATGGATATCTTGAGAAATATAACAATCATTTCACAATAGATAAGAAACATTGTGAGAAGTTCCTCATAATTATACATGTAATCTTTTCTGAAATATTTCGAAGCCTGAAGCAGCTGATGACTTTGTTAACATTGCTAGAATAGAATTTGTTGCTCAAAAATTCTTCCTTCAATGTTTTCTGTATCAAAATGCAATTTTCAATTTTCCAGATGATACATTATATTCTCCTTAACCCTTTCCCTCATATAGACGCTTTCTGACGCCCCTGCAGCAGACGGCTTTTTGAAAACATAGTGACAAAAATAGAAATTGCACAAAACGTGCAATTTCTCCTTTTGCCACAATGTTTTCCACTTTTTGTCATAGGTTATCCATTCAATTATGGAGATTTTCTATGTTTTGACAAAATACGTTCAAAGTCGTCTGCTGCAGAATTGTCGTATGAGGGAAAGGGTTAAATGTTTTCAAAGCAGAAAACTCTAGAATATTAGCTTAACAGGTAAATGAGGCAATTTCTTATTTCCCCAAAAAAATTATAGTTAAAAACATTGCCCATTTCCTACAAAGTTTTAAATATTGCTTGCTACAGGTGCATATAAGTACACTCTGCAAGTGGGAAGGGATAACAGACAGAAAACTGAATTAAATTCTTTAAATGTCATACAAGGTAACCAGAAGACAATTTAGTTAAAACACGCACAGCTAAATCACAGTCATCATTCCATCACAATCAAAGTACATGTGATAGTCAAACTAACTTTTGACTTGAACTCGTGTTACCCTCCAAGACAAAATTTGATTATCTCCCACTAATAATACATGTTTAATCAGATATCCCCTTACTTCATGATTCACAGGTCTCAACCCTATAATCTATTTCACATATGCAGATGCAGTTTAACCCTTTCCCACATACGACAATTCTGCAGCAGACGACTTTGAACGTATTTTGTCAAAAAAAATAGAAAATCTCCATAATTGAATGGATAACCTATGACAAAAAGTAGAAAACATTGTGGCAAAAGGAAAAATTGCACGTTTTGTGCAATTTCTTCTATTGTCACTATGTTTTCAAAAAGCCGTCTGCTGCAGAGGCGTCAGAAAGCGTCTATATGAGGGAAAGGGTTAACATATCTGCAGACTACTTTTGAAAATAATGAGGCAAAAGGAGAAATTGCTCATATTATAGTAGGCTCTTTCTCATTTTGTCCCAATGTTTTCAACTGTTTTCATTAATAACAATTTCATTTCCCTATTTTTGCCTTTATGTTTTCAAAGTCGTCTGCTGAAGATTTGCTGATGTAGTAATGGTTTTTTTTTAATACAATATTTTTTAAGTCATCTGCAATGAAAACATCCGCGCGTAATATTGTGAAAATTAAAAGTATTGTTTTTCTACAGACTTGAAAACTTTGATGGGATAAAATGATATTATTGAAATTTCTCTTTTTCCTACGACATACTGTATGCTGCAGAGACATCATTTGATATCTGTAACAGGTAAACATTGTCATGAATTAGCAACTACTCCATTTTCCAGAATGTTTTCATCTCTTTTCAATAACGATACATTAATTGTTTTTCTTTAGTTTTGCCTATATCAGTAGTTGTTTTTAAAATGGTCTCCTGCAGGTTTGTTATATTGTTTGAAAGGGTTAACTATCAACTTGATAAATTTAATTGTTTTTTGCTTTAACCCTTTCCCACAATCAACAAATCTGTTGCAGACGACTTTGACAAAATTGGAAACTCCCTTTAAATGAAAGATCAATAATTTAATAGATTTGAAACATGGTGACAAAAGGAGAAATTGCTTGTTTTGAGCAATTTCATCTTTTGTCGCCATGTTTTCAAAAAGCTGTCTGCTTCAGAGGCGTCAGAAAGTGTCTATATAAGGGAAGGGTTAAAAATGTCTTGGACAATTTTTCTACTTTTGAACAATAATAATTTATCCACTTTCTACAAAAGCAATTTCTCCAATTTCCTACCATGCTATCAAAGCTGTCCACTGCAAAAACCAAAACTGTCGTCTGGATAAAAAAAAATAAGTATTCACTGCAGATATGGCAAATATCTCTATCAAATAAGGGTTAAGTACTTAAGATCATATCAAAATAATACAAAAACAAAAATATTAATGTTTTTTACATAAACACATTTAAAGACACAGACTCATTGTTTATATCTATCATTAAATTAAAACAAATAAGATTTTCTGAAATAAGGCATAAATCAGTATTTTTGATCTGCAACAAACAAAACAATCATAGTTTTAAATGAATTGAACTTTTTGCCTGATATGCCATTCTAAAAATAGTCTGCTCTGGAAACATTTGAAAAAACAGTTAGTACCAATTTGAAGTTTTGTTTCCATTTAAAAGTGTTGAAACATTGTGGCAAAATGGAGAAATTGCCCATTTTGAGGAATTTCTATTGCTCCTACATTTTTTTCCAAAAGGCATCAGAAGTCATCCGCGATGGAATAAAGGGATGATCAGAGATGTGTCTGGATTTAAACTTGTCTAATCAACGATTTCCATCGATCATGAATAAATGAATCATGATTGCATGACAGCCTGTCAGTGATTTTTGACAATAACAGACAGAGGTTAATCACTCTGTATACAAAACTGTGTGTCTGCGGTGGTACCTACATCAGATTAAAAAACCCTTTCCCACAAACAATAAATCGTCAGAAGTCGACATTGAAATTGAGAAGGCAAAAAATGACGAGAATCCGCATAATTGAAATTATAATTATTGAAACCTTGAGGCAATAACGAGTAATTTCTCGGTTTGCCATGTTTTCAAAACATTTATGCTGCAAATGAGTGAAAATGAGTCTGCATGAAAGGATTCATTGCAATGTTTATCTGACACGTCATTCTAAGACACCAATTAAGCAGTTTTTAAAAACGTTTTTGGAAAAGGAAAACTTGTTCAAACCAAGATTTAGATTATAATCTCCTAATCCTATTCCATTAATTTCATGCTTCCCTTTTCCAGTTGGAACAATTATATAATCAGAAATCTTCAAAGCAGACATCTAAAAATCTCCTTAATAAGAAGAGGGTTGGTTTGAACATGTCCCATATTGTCACTACATGTTGTAATACAGTGTATATTCCCTGCATCATTGACATGGTAGGGCCGGAGTTATTACATATCTTTGCAAATGAGTGTTAATTAATGCAAAAGGGTTCTGAAGTTGGTTGTGATCGAGACTGTGCTGATAATGATCTACATTGTTCGTTGAGGTCATCATGTACCTTTTTTCATGGTCTGTCTCAAATAGTTTTTGGGTAGGACATCTTTTTTTACAGAGGCAATCCTGATAACTGGTCATACTCCTTCATGCATTTCAGTTTTCACTCAACATGTACAATGTACAACAAGCGACTATGACAAACTGTCTATGTAAAAACCAAGTCTTAACCCTTTCCCTCATATAGATGCTTTCTGACTCCTCTGCAGCAGACGGCTTTTTGAAAACATAGTGACAATGTTTTCCACTTTTTGTCATAGGTTATCCATTCAACTATGGAGAATTTTTTTTGACAAAATAAGTTCAAAGTCGTCTGCTGCAGAATTTTTGTATGAGGGAAAGGGTTAATCCTTTCCCACATGCTACAAATCTTCAGCAGACAACTGTGAAAACATATAGGCAAAAAAGGACAATCTCCACAATCAACAGTTATATTATTGAAATAAGCTGAAAACATTATGGCAAAAAGAACAAGAGCTGTCGGAGGACAGCGCGCTCGACTATTCCAACGCTTATTTAAGTTACTGAGATAATGGACTCTAATGTAGTTGCATGCAAAACATTAACCACAATTTCTTAGTGGGTGATAATTTGCATTATATGCAGGATAGTGTTATTTAACATGATTATTTTCATAGGTGTGATGGTTAGATAGGGTTGTATAACCTTTCAATGGAATGCATCAAGTAGTTACTAAGATATGGACTCTTAATGTAGTTGCACGCAAACCTTTAACCATAATTTCTAAGTAAACAAGAGGGCCATGATGGCCCTGGAATCGCTCACCTAATATTTTTTTTTCACTTTAGCTATATAAGCCCCGCCCCCTGGCAGCCATAGTTTCCGACCAATCAACTTGGATTGAAGGAATCTGAGAGAGGGTCACCCTAGGAACATTTCTACAAAATTATTTGAAAATCGGCCAGACACTTTTGGAGGAGAAGATGTTTTAAGTTTTCACTATAGCCATATAAGGCAAAATAGCCCTGCCCACTGGCGGCCATGTTTTTTTACCAATCAACATGGCTTGAAGGAATCTGAAAGTGGGTCATCCAAGGAACATTTCTACAAAATTATTTGAAAATCGGTCTGACACTTTCGGAGAAGAAGATTTTTTAAGTTTTCACTATAGCCATATAAGGCAAAATAGCCCCGCCCCCCTGGCGGCCATGTTTTTCGACCAATCAACATGGCTTGAAGGAATCTGATAGAGGGTCACCCAAGGAACATTTCTACAAAATTATTTAAAAATCGGCACGACACTTATGGAGGAGAAGATTTTTTAAGTGTTCACTATAGCCATAAAAGGCAAAATAGCCCCGCCCCCTGGCGGCCATGTTTTTTGACCAATCAACATGGCTTGAAGGAATCTGATAGAGGGTCACCCAAGGAACATTTCTAAAAAATTATTTGAAAATCGGCCTGACACTTTTGGAGGAGAAGATTTTTTAAGTTTGCACTATAGCCATATAAGGCAAAATAGCCCCGCCCTGGCGGCCATGTTTTTCGACCAATCAACATGGCTTGAAGGAATCTGATAGAGGGTCACCCAAGGAACATTTCTACAAAATTATTTGAAAATCGGCCAGACACTTTCGGAGGAGAAGATTTTTTAAGTTTTTACTATAGCCATATAAGGCAAAATAGCCCCGCCCCCCCTGGCGGCCATGTTTTTCGACCAATCAACATGGCTTGAAGGAATCTGATAGAGGGTCATCTAAGGAACATTTCTACAAAATTATTTGAAAATCTGCCAACCAGTTTGGGAGAAGAAGAATTTTGAAGTTTTTTCAGTTTCGTTGCCATGGAAACCAGAATTTTGCATGGATCCCAAAAATTTGAAGGAATTCTGGTGAGGTCATTGAGAGGATGCTTTCTGTGAAGTTTCATCCAAATTGACCCACTGGTTACTGAGGAGAAGAAGTTGACGCACGACGCACGACGCACGACGGACGCCGGACAAAAGGCGATCACAATAACTCACCTTGAGCAAAGCTCAGGTGAGCTAAAAAAGGGCAACAATTTGCACCATATACAGGATAGAGTTATCTTAATTGGTTGTGTTTATAGTTGTGCACTTGGGAAAGGTTGTATGAAGTTTCAATACAATTTTTTCAAGTTGTTACTGAGATTACACTCTAAATGTAGTTGCAACACTTTAACCAGAATTTCTAAGTCCAAAAAGGCCATAACTTGCATAAAATGCAGGATAGAGTTATCATACTTGATAATCTACACAGGTGTGATAGTTGGGTAGGGTTGTAGAAAGTTTCAATGCAAAGCATCAAGTAAATACTGAGATATGGACTCTTAATTTAGTTGCACGCAAAACTTCAACCAGAATTTCTAAGTAAAAAAAATGCCATAACTTGCATAAAATGCAGGATAGAGTTATCTAACTTGATAATCTACATAGGTGTGATAGTTGGGTAGGGTTGTATAAAGGTTCAATGCAATGCATCGAGTATATACTGAGACATGGACTCTTAATTTAGTTGCACGCAAAACTTTAACCAGTATTTCTAAGTAAACGAAGGGCCATAACTTGCATAAAATGCAGAATAGAGTTATCATACTTGATAATCTACACAGGTGTAATAGTTGCAATGCATCAAGTAAATACTGAGATATGGACTCTTAATTTAGTTGCACGCAAAACTTTAACCATAATTTTTTAGTAAACAAAAGTGCCATAACTTGCCTAAAATGCAGGATAGAGTTATCTAACTTGTTAATCTACATAGGTGTAATAGTTGGGTATGGTTGTAGAAAGTTTCAATGCAATGCATCAAGTATATACTGATATATGGACTCTTAATTTAGTTGCACGCAAAACTTTAACCATAATTTCTTAGTAAACAAAAGTGCCATAACTTGCCTAAAATGCAGGATAGAGTTATCTAACTTGTTAATCTACATAGGTGTAATAGTTGGGTAGGGTTGTAAAAAGGTTCAATGCAATGCATCAAGTATATACTGAGATATGGACTCTTAATTTAGTTGCATGCAAAACTTTAACCAGAATTTCTAAGTAAAAAAATGGCCATAACTTATATAAAATGCAGAATAGAGTTATCATACTTGATAATCTACACTGGTGTAATAGTTGGGTAGGGTTGTAGAAAGTTTCAATGCAATGCATCAAGTAAATACTGAGATATGGACTCTTAATTTAGTTGCACGCAAAACTTTAACCATAATTTTTTAGTAAACAAAAGTGCCATAACTTGCCTAAAATGCAGGATAGAGTTATCTAACTTGTTAATCTACATAGGTGTAATAGTTGGGTAGGGTTGTATAAAGGTTCAATGCAATGCATCAAGTATATACTGAGATATGGACTCTTAATTTAGTTGCATGCAAAACTTTAACCAGAATTTCTAAGTAAAAAAAGGGCCATAACTTGCATAAAATGCAGGATAGAGTTATCTTAGATGATAATCTACACAGGTGTGATAGTTGGGTAGGGTTGTAGAAAGTTTCAATGCAATGCATCAAGTAAATACTGAGATATGGACTCTTAATTTAGTTGCACGCAAAACTTTAACCAGAATTTCTAAGTAAAAAAAGGGCCATAACTTGCATAAAATGCAGGATAGAGTTATCTAACTTGATAATCTACATAGGTGTGATAGTTGGGTAGTGCTGTATAAAGTTTCAATGCAATACATCAATTAAATACTGAGATATGGACTCTTACTTTAGTTGCACGCAAAACTTTAACCAGAATTTCTAAGTAAAAAAGGGCCATAACTTGCATAATATGCAGGATAGAGTTATCTAACTTGATAATCTACATTGGTGTGATAGTTTGGTAGGGTTGTAGAAAGTTTCAATGCAATACATGTAGTATTTAAGAACTTGCATGCAAAACCTTAACCAAAGTGTGACGTGGACGCCGACGCCGACGCCGACGCCAGGGTGAGTAGTATAGCTCTCATATTCTTCGAATAGTCGAGCTAAAAATGGCTCATAATGAGAAAATTCTTCTTTTGTAACAATGTTTTGAAAATTTATCTGCTGCAGATTCATCAAAATGTGTCTGCAGGTAGAAGCTAATACAAGATATATTCTGGAGCATAAAATCCACACGTTTCTTTGTTCACAGACGAATTCTATATATGGTCCCCTGTACTAGGTCATCATAATTATTCATCATTAATTATTCAAAGCAAAAAAATTGTATTAATGATGCCAATGCTATTTGGCATATACAACTGGAATTTATAACCATTTACCTCGTTGTATGATAGTTGTCTGCATTGACAATTTCTGAGGAAAAATGTGTAACATCTTTAAAAGTAGGAGTATTATTTTGATACATAGTTGAAAACATTGTGGGAAAATAAGAAATTGTTAATTTGGAGCAATTTCTGCTTTTCCAACAAAAACATTCCAAAGCCGTCTGCTGCAAATATGTTAAATGTCGTCTGAATCACGAAAAGTGTGGATGTAATATGTGAAACACTCCCATGGAATATCAGCTTATAGAGCTTGTAGCCTACTGCAGAATAAATCAAACCATTGACCCTTTTGCACTTGCAGACTCAATTGAAAACATTTTGGCCATTACAAGAAATTTAATATTTTGTCGCAAATTTTACATTCATTGAGACTGTTCTTGTCTTTGAATAGGAAAAGGTTAAAAGTTAATATAACAAGCAAATTCAGAGAATCATGGTCCCCCGCCAGGGTCAAGGTCACAAAAATTGGTATTGATGGAAAGGGGTTGTCACAAGGAATACACATGTGAAATATGAAAGCAGTACCTATTACGGTTCAGAAGTAAGGGCCATAACTCATAAATCATCCAACCGGAACGCAAACACGATATGCGCATCTACACTTGGTGGTGATCCTTCATATGAAGTTTCATAAAATTCCAAAAAGCGGTTGCAGAGAAATAGCCCGGAAATGAATTTAGTCATACATAGCCTGATGGTGGAGTAAAGGGCCATAACTCCGTGAAAAATAATCCAACCGGAACGCAAACACGATATGCGCATCTACACTTGGTGGTGATCCTTCCTATGAAGTTTCATAAAATTCCAAAAAGCGGTTGCAGAGAAATAGCCAGGAAATGAATTTAGTCATACATAGCCTGATGGTGGGGTAAAGGGCCATAACTCCGTGCAAAATAATCCAACCAGAACGCAAACACGATATGCGCATCTACACTTGGTGGTGATCCTTCCTATGAAGTTTCATAAAATTCCAAAAAGCGGTTGCAGAGAAATAGCCCGGAAATGAATTTAGTCATACATAGCCTGATGGTGGAGTAAAGGGCCATAACTCCGTGCAAAATAATCCAACCGGAACGCAAACACGATATGCGCATCTACACTTGGTGGTGATCCTTCCTATGAAGTTTCATCAAATTCCAAAAAGCGGTTGCAGAGAAATAGCCCGGAAATGAATTTAGTCATACATAGGGGTAAAGGGCCATAACTCCGTGAAAAATAATCCAACCGGAACGCAAACACGATATGCGCATCTACACTTGGTGGTGATCCTTCCTATGAAATTTCATCAAATTCGAAAAAGCGGTTGCAGAGAAATAGCCCGGAAACGAAAGTGTGACAGCGTGACGGACTGACGGACTGACGGACGGACTGACGAATGAGAAATAATAGTCCCCGCGCTTTCGCGAAAGCGGGGGACAATAAGCTTATCCCTTTCCCTCATATAGACGCTTTCTGACGCCTCTGCAGCAGACGGCTTTTTGAAAATATAGTGACAAAAGAAGAAATTGCACAAAACGAGTAATTTCTCCTTTTGCCACAATGTTTTCCACTTTTTGTCATAGGTTATCCATTCAATTATGGAGATTTTCTATGTTTTGTACTGAAAAATTACATTCAAAGTCGTTTGCTGCAGAATTGTCGTATGAGGGAAAGGGTTATACATGTAATAATTTCTAGGTCACAGCTCTGCATGATGGGATGGTCATTTTTTTCCTTCATGTTCTATGAAGATGCAATATTGCTAGAGGAAAGATGGTTGTACCTAATACCCGTCCTGCAAGACAACTTTAAAGGGTGTATTATGTTGCAGTAGCAATACCTGGCTTAATTTGTATTGTAATACAAGTCACATGAAAATATTGACATCATGCGAGACTGAACAAGGTACACATTTATCCAAAGGCATTAGAAAATGAATTATTGGATACTTATTATTAATACTGCTTATAAATATAATATTTTTATTGCTGTTTGCTATGAAATTGTACAAGAAAAATCATGTAATACATTTATGGATTGTAGGTAAAGTTTTGCTAAGGAATTGAAAACATTGTGGGAATGGAAAATTTATAAATCTTGAACCATTACTTTTTTCCCAACAATGTCTTCAGAGGTCGTCCGCTGCACCAATGTCATCTGTATCAAGAACAAGGTTAAGAAAAAGAGATGGGAAAACTGAGGGAGTGGCGGTCAATTTTATCTTATCAATATTGATGCACAAACCTTTGAATCTTTATATTGGTTTACCATTTACTGGAAACCTGCAACTTTAACCCATTATGATATGGCCTGTTATCTCAAAATGAAATGCTTTCTTTAAACTACATTTAATTTGAATATAAAACTTATGGAGTACAATTTGAACAAGAGTACCACATTAGTACTGCAGTGATTGGAGTTTAACTCTTTCCCGCATATGACAATTTTGCAGCAGACGACTTTGAACATATTTTGTCAAAAAATAGAAAATCTCTTTAATTGAATGGATAACCTATGACTAAAAGTGAAAAACATAGTGGCAAAAGGAGAAATTGCTATTTTTGAGTAAATTCTTCTTTTATCACTATGTTTTCAAAAAGCTGTCTGCTGCAGAGGCGTCAGAAAGCGCCTATATGAGGGAAAGGGTTAATAAGACAATTGATAATGGTTGCAATGACTTGTCAATCATCAGATTTTTTTTTTACCCAATCAGAGGTTCAATCTTAGCAACTTAAGACTTCCTTGAAGGCTTGATAACAACTGAGAATAGCCGCTTAAACATTTCCAACTTTTAGACCCTGTTTCAGGATGAACATGGCCTCAATTGGCTTGAATGATTAATATTAAGTTATTATTGGTGGATGCATATCTTACTAGTACTAGGGACAAGAGACAGGCAGACAGACACATACACTGACACTGCAGAGACACTATGTCTCATAGAAAAATATGGTAAAGCAGACATTGCCCTACCCATAACAACATTTTTATGTGACAGAAAAAACACACAGTGAATAAAACACACATTACACTAGACATATAAATTGATCTGGACATCTCAGAGGTTTAGTTCTAATTGGGTCATACCCGTCCTAGAAGATTATGAAATTACCAATTTTCCATGTATAACGAATCGGTAGCAGACGACAACATAGAAATCATCTTGGTGAGAATATGGATAATTATTTTGAAATGAAAGAATGATGATTGAATAGAGTAGAAAACAATGCGTCAAAAGGGAAAATTGCTGAGAAATTTCTCCTTTTGCCACCGTGTTTTCAAAAGTCATCTGCTGAATAAACATCAGAATGAATATGTAAGTGTGAAAGGGTTAACAGCAATGACAAAATCATTTTAAACTTCAATCCACTGGTTTGGGTCATAACCATTATCCAGAGGCTTCCAGGTACTGGTTCATGAACAGGAATGGTACTTATAAGAAAGCTGATCTACATCTTCACATATTACACAGCACTGAATGAGGGGTCCAGATTAGAAGGGGTTTACAGTAATTTCCCCCCAAAAAAACGCTCCTTATCTAGAGCTCTGGCTGACTGTCAGTTTTCTGAACCCGTATAAGAGATTTACTTAACCCTTTCCCCCATATAGATGCTTTCTGACGCCTCTGCAGCAGACGGCTTTTTGAAAACATAGTGACAAAAGAAGAAATTGCACAAAACGTGCAATTTCTCCTTTTGCCACAATGTTTTCCACTTTTTGTCATAGAAAATCTCCATAATTGACAAAATACGTTGAAAGTCGTCTGCTGCAGAATTGTCGTATCAGGGAAAGGGTTAAGGAGTAAACTGAACTTTTACTGACAATAAATTTCTTAATCATTTCCCATATAAAACACACCTGCAGAAGACGCCGTTGAAAAATCTAGGAAGAAATATGGGAAATCTCAATAAATGCAAGTATACAGTTGCAAACATGTTTTATAAAGTTGTCTGCTGTAGATGCATCAAAATGCATCTAAATAATGTTTCAAAGGCATTTTGATGCATTTACAAAATCAGTTAATGCTGTCAATGACTCATTGACAGCTGAAACCGATTTTATTAAGACCATACCACTAGTAATATAGAGCAAGGCCAGCCAGTGCACCTGAGCCATCTTACTAGGTTCTATACTATTGACTAGCTAACTTATCATCTTTATCTTTATATGCCAACATTTGGCTATCGTCTCTTCCAAATGCAAAGTCAGACAAGTTCATTTTAAAAATTCAGCATTGAAAGGGATAAATCCAATCAAATTCATTGCTGTGAGTTCATCAAGGGATCATTTAAGTCATACAACTCTTTGCTTAACCCTTTCCGACCTGCAGATGCATTTTGACGCAATAGCAGAAGATGACTTTTGAAAACATTGAGGCCAAAGGTGAAATTTTGCCACAAAGTTTTCAACTTAATTTAACAATTAAAGCTATCTTTTATTGAGAAATGTTCAGGTTTTTGTCAATAAATGTTGAAAGTCATCTGCTGCAGATTTCTTGTATGTCAGAAAGGGTTCAGACTGTACCACTAGTATTATAGAGCAAGGCCTGCCAGTGCACCTGAGCCATCTTACCAGGTTCTATATTGTTGGCTAGCTAACTAATCATATTTATCTTTATATGCCAAAATTTGGCTATGGTCTCTTCAGAATGCAAGTCAGACAAGTTTAATTAAAAAAAAATCAGCATTATAAGGGATAAATCCGAATCAAACTCATAGCTGTGAGTTCATCAAGGGATCATTCAACTCTTTTCTTAATACCTACAATCTAGAGGCTGAGGGTCAAATAACCATTCAACAACATGAAAATATGGTCTGGTGAGGCCACTTTTCACTGATCCCCATGTGAAGGAAAAGAATCAGAAGAAAGTCTAAGAAATGGTTGGTGAATAGCGGCCCCAGATTTCTTCTTTTATTCAAAGTAATATATTGACCGTTAGCCCTATACCTGATAAAGATGCGTTTAAGGGCCCTGAGCAGCAGACATTTATGGAAAACATTGTGGGAAAAAGAGACATTTCTAAAATGAACACTTCCTCTCTTAAACAACATTAGGCCAAATATTTTGTTTTATTTGTTGTCACATCTGTTTTCCAAAAGGTTTCAAAGCAGATGACTCTGAAAGTATCTTTATATCAGTTAAATGGCTAATATACACAGGTGAAAACTTGCAATATCATACCACACAAAATCAAATCCAGTGTAACTCACTTACTGTTTTTCAACAATCATCAAAGAACCTAAAATTCATACACATTCATTTTGTTTTAGTAAATATAAACCATTTAACCTTTTCCAAGTTTTAAAACATCTGCAGCATTTGAATTTGAACAATATCTAGGCAAATATATGAAAAATCTCTGTAAATGAACATATAATTATAATTGAAGAAATTATTTCAATATAGGCTATTTTTTTCCCTTTTGTAACAATGTTATCAAAAATCTTCTGAAGCAGGTGTGTTCAAATGGTTTAAAATGGCTTCCTATCTTAGAATGCACCTCTAGATATAAACCATGTCACTATAAAAATGATTTGAGTTGCCAGGCAGTAAAAGCTTTCACTTAGAAAACAATTTCGTAAAGTTCCATTTATTTTTTTCCCTCAATTCACATGCTGTAAAGGTGTCAAAGGTCAATTGTATTAAGAAAATGTGAAGAATACACAAGTCATGCATAAAAATAACAACAAGAGGCCCAAGAGAGCTAGTATCTCTCCATGGCCATTAGGCAAAAACTAGAAATATCACTGAAGGTGATGAATACCCCCAGCTGGTGCCTGACAATATACATATGTATGAGAAATTCAAGGGGTCATTACTCATTTAAAAATATTTCCAGTGCAACACGCCGACAATATGCACAACTAGGCTTGGTATCAATCATTCTTGTGAAGTTATATTGAATTCTGATCAAGGGTTGCTGACAAATAGTGTTCACAAG
Source organism: Serripes groenlandicus (assembly GCA_031761405.1). NCBI lineage: Eukaryota > Metazoa > Mollusca > Bivalvia > Cardiida > Cardiidae > Serripes > Serripes groenlandicus. The sequence continues at coordinate 61,299,748 of JASEVX010000009.1, read as the reverse complement.
AAATGGCTACAGACCAACGGACCGACCGACAAGCGTGACTCCTATATAGCCCCCATATACTATGTATCTGGGGGTATAATTAAATCTCCAAACAGCCCCGCCCCCTGATGGCCATGTTTTTTGACCATCAGCATGGCTTGAAGGAATCTGATAGAGGGTCACCCTAGGAACATTTCTACAAAATTATTTGAAAATCAGCCCGACACTTTCAGAGTAGAAGCTTTTTTAAGTTTTCAATATAGCCATATAGGGCAAAATAGCCCGCCCTCCCTGGCAGCCATATTTTTTGACCAATTAACTTGGCTTGAAGGAATCCAATAGAGGTTCACCCAAGGAACATTTCTACAAAATTATTTGAAAATTGGTCTGACACTTTTGGAGGAGAAGATTGTTTAAGTTTTCACTATAGCCATATAAGGCAAAATAGCCCCGCCCCCTGCCGGCCATGTTTTTTGACAAATCAACATGGCTTCAAGGAATCTGATAAAGAGTTACCCAAGGAACATTTCTACAAAATTATTTGAAAATCAGCCTGACACTTTCAGAGGAAGTTTTTTTAAGTTTTCACGATAGCCATATATGGCAAAATAGCACTGCCCCCTGGCGGCTTGAAGGAATCTGATAGAGTGTCACCCAAGGAACGTTTCTACAAAATAATTTGGAAATCGGCCAGACACTTTTGGAGGAGAAGATTTTTTCAAGTTTACACTATTTTTTTCTTTCGGTTGCCATGGAAACCAGAATCTTGCATGGATTCAAAAAATTTGAAGGAATTCAGGAGAGGATGCTTCCTATGAAGTTTCATCTTGATTGGCCAAGTGGTTAGAGAGAAGTCGTTTGAAGCAAAAAGTTAACGGACGTACGCACGCCAGACAATTCGCCATGACATAAGCTCGACTGGCTGAACTTTCAGCCAGTGGAGCTAAAAACAGGAGCAACACAATCATATTCTACAACAGAAATGACCACAATCAATTTTTACTGATTACATAATATATTTAGTTGCTATTTGCTTTGAAAACCTGTGAGGATGAAAATCCCGGAATTTTGAGTATTAACTTCTTATTTAACCCTTTCCCTCATACGACAATTTTGCAGCAGACGACTTTGAATGTATTTTGTCAAAACATAGAAAATCTCCATAATTGAATGGATAACATATGACAAAAAGTAGAAAACATTGTGGCAAAAGGAGAAATTGCACGTTTTGTGCAATTTCTTCTTTTGTCACAATGTTTTCAAAAAGCTGTCTGCTGCAGAGGCGTCAGAAAGCGTCTATATGAGGGAAAGGGTTAACTCTTGAAATTGTTGTTGAAAGGAGACATTTCTAAATATATTTGTTTTTCCCTTTTCATACAATATCTTCAAATGACAATTGTTGGAAAGGAACAAAATGTTAACTTTTTCAGGGACATGGATTTTTGTCAATATCTCTACTTACCTTCATTTTCTGTTAACGGATCAAAGGCACTTAACGACTCCCTACCAGCTGGGGCCTTAAAAATAATGTTAAAATACTATTTTTAAAAATACATACATCACAAACATTTAGATCATTTCCTTCAAATATGCACCAGAAGACTTAGACAAAATTTAATAGGCAAAAAAATGGAAAACCTCGATTCCCACATGCTCCTTGACTGAATCAATTTGAATACATTGTAGTAAGTGTGCAATTTCTTCTTCAGCCATAATGTTTTAAAAGCCATCTATTGCAGATGCATCAAAAATGAGTCTGCATGTGGGCTAAACCATTTACCTTATATGATAATTTTAAAATTGTCGGTTCCAAGAAAAAATAGGAAGATAAAATTGCACCCCCAAGAAAAGTTGAAGTATATGGTTTTATTAAAAGACGTATTCTGTGGAGGCATCAAAAGTTGTCTGTTTCAATAAAAGGTATAGCGCAATCAGTGAAGGTAACACCGAGTTAAAATTAATGCTGCTAAACTCATGGTTCTTAGTAAACTTGCTACACTACACTTTCTCATAATATTTGTTTTAGTTATACAGCACATTTTCTGGTGCAAATATAACCAACTTGTCATGTCCAAATACAAGGCGACAGATTAAAATTCTGAATTTGACTAAGACAATTAAGCCATGATAATTTGACGACATTCGAAATGTGGTAATAAGGGGACATTTACATACCACTCATAAGATTTATTTCATACCCATGTTACTGTAAACAGGCTGTTTCAATATTAAAAATCTTTAATTTTCAAATATCTTAAAGTCTTTTTTTCAGTCTTAAAATTTATAATAGCTACTGCAACATAAATGCTTAACTCGAGAAACAGAAATGTACAGACTGCTTTCACCATGCTTTAAGATTTTGTCTAGGAAATAACCTTGTCACCATAAAAGCTAGTATGTGTAATATCAATATTAAACTACAAATGTGTTCTATATGAGCAGTCTAATGGTACACTGAAATATATATGAAAATTGAGGGGTAGTATATCTACTAAGGATAATTTTGACAGAACCAAATTTGAACTTGATCTGTGTCTTGTCAAAATACAACTACTCACTAAATAGCATAGAAATAACTGAAAGAAAATGAAATTAATTATGACACAAGGATACAAGGACAGCTACTAAACAATTTATGCACCTAGCCAAAATTTGACAAGAACATAAAACAAGAGGGCCATGATGGCCCTATATTGCTCACCTGAGTAAGTGTTTTAGGGTCCTAATTTAATTGCTCTACAAAAATAAGAAAGAAGGTCAAAAAGTCATGGTGAAGGTCATCCAAAGACAATGATGATATTTGATTGTAAAAGTGTATACATGGTGCAAATTTTGTTGCTGTAGCTTTATAAATAAGAATTTAAAGAAAGTAGGTCAAAATGACACAGTCAATGTCATCCAAGGACAACATCACAAAATCAGTTATAACAATTTTGCCAAATTTTAAAGGGCCATAATTCAAAAGGGACCGAACTCTCATGGATATCTAGCTACTGAATAAGTTTGGTAAACATCGGATCATAAATGATGACCTTAACTTGATCACAAGAAATTGTTGACTGACGACTGACGAAGGGCGATCACAAAAGCTCACCTTGTCACTACGTGACAGTTGAGCTAAAAAGATTCAAACAGCATAATTTAAACTCACATTTTCTTCGTTGTTCATTTTCTCCATGATCTGCCAAGCTTCGTCATCTTCATTGAAAGCTTAAATTACAAATAACCCAAGTCTGAATTAAAAGTTCTTTTACTATGCCACACCATTTTAGTTCAAATGATACTCTTTTATCTATATGTCATTGTATATTGAAAAAGTAACTACAGGTTGAACTGTTCCCTTACACAGAAAATGCCAAACATGACCCCTATTCAGACTTAGTCTAGATATCATCGAGACAAACATTCTGACAAAGTTTCAAGCTGCTGATACAAACAATGCAGTCTCTAGTGTTAAATCTGGCCTAGTGACCTAGTTTTTGACCAATATTAGCTAAAAACATTGTATGAAAATTGAAATGGAAAAATTGCAATATACCGGTACATAAAATTTCTCCTATTTTCCCACTTTAAAAAAGAAAAAATACTTTCAAATTTTACTTGTTACCTATTGAACACCAAATGCTTTCAAACCCAAAGTCAATTCAAGTTAACAACTACGAAAACACACATTAAACATGAAATTGTATTTCTTTCTTAAAGTTATAATCATACTTATACATAAGCTAGATATATATAGTTAGAATAGTTACACATCTATTTCCGTTTAACATTCACTGACAACCAATCTTAAAGTTTTCACTCATATGCATGAGATTGAACCCCTCTGCAGCAAAAAAACCCAAAGGAAACAGGTAATTAGAGATATCTCATGATGTGGCAAAGGGTCCAAACCAGTATTGCTTTGCCCTTCAATATGACATGTATATTAAGTATATTAACCCCTTCCCACATACAAAAAATCTGCAGCAGACGACTTCCAAAACAGAGTGACAAAAACCTGAAAAATCTCCATAAAAGATAGCTTAATTGTTAAAAGCTTAATTGTTAAATAAAGTTGAAATCAAAGTGGCCAAAGGAGAAATTGCTCATCATGAGCAATTTCCCCTTTGGTCGCAATGTTTTCAAAAGTCGTCTGCTGCTATTGCGTAAAATGCGTCTGCAGGTGGGAATGGGTTAAAATACATGAAGGCTTAATCCAATCACTCACCTTCATGAGCAGGTACAAATTCCTCATTATTCTCCATTGGCATTTCACCTGCGCCAAAATCATGGACACTGTCCATCATCATTTGACCTTCACCCGTGACGTCTCTCAGGTCTGACATTTGACTGGGTAGATCACCACCACCGTCTTGGCAAATCTCTGTGTCATCCTGCATGGTCATACTCTCATTGCCATCCACTAACCCATTATTGAGGTCACTGATATCATCTGGGTTTATTTCAGTGTCTGTAGGTGGTGGGGGAAAGTCTTCGATCTCATTTGGCACTGGTTCTATGTTGCATGTATCACTTGAGTTTTCAGCAGTTTGCGTAGGGGCGTAAATAACTACATCATCTGTGTCCTGGTAAACAGAGTATACAACACCTTATAAGGCTAGATTTAATTCCAAAGCTTGTACCTAGCATTCTAACTTTATAATTATCCTGAGCTCATGACATCAATATTCTCAGGAAAACTTGAACCTTTTCCCACATTGAACAAATCTGCAGCAGACACCTTTGAAAATATTGAGGCAAAAACATAGAAAATCTCTATAAATGAAAGTATAATAAATGAAAAAGTTGAATATGTTGAGGCAAAAGGAGAAATTGCTCAGAATGACCAATTTCTCCTTTATGTCACAATGTTTTCAAAAGTAGAGGCTTCAGTAAATGTCTATTTTTGGAAACAAGAACGAAGATTGTTGTTCAAATTGGCCTATTGGCCTTGTTATTTCATCCAACATAACCAATGTTCAAACTTGGCCTAGATATCATCAAGACACAGACTGGCCAAATTTCATCATTTTCCACAAGATTTTTCTTATCCCTTACCCTTATAAAGATGCTATCAGACGGCTTTTTGAAAACATCGCGACAAATGAAGAAATTGCTCCAAACAAGCAATTTCTCCTTTTGTCAACTGGTTTTCAGCTCTGTTCAATTTATAGTGTACCGAGAATAAAGATGTATTTAGTCGATGTCAAAAAGTGTCATAAAAGGCTGCATCTAGCCATTTAGGCCCTTTATCTCTTTCCCACATTCATTATATCTGCAGTAGATGACGTTGCAAACATTAACTGAAGATCTGGAAAATCTCTAGAAATGAAGGTGTTCTTATTAAAAAAGTTGAAAACATTGTGGCAAAAGGAGAAATTGCTCGTTTTGAGCAATTTCTCCTTTTGACGTGATGTTTTCAAAAGTCGTCTGCAAGTGGGAAAGGGTTGTCTCTTAATGCGTCCTCATACAGTGAAGACTTAGATGAGCCCTTGCATATGCACAGTACCACTAAAGTCTTGACTCTCTATCTATTTGTTATATAGAGGAATTAAAAAATCTGAGGTATTTATTATGATCCTAGAACTGTAGTGTAACTTTAACCCTTTCCCTCATACAACATTTCTGCAGCAGCGACTTTGAACATATTTTGTCAAAAAATAGAAAATCTCTTTAACTGAATGGATAACCTATGACTAAAAGTGGAAAACATTGTGTCAAAAGGAGAAATTGCTCGTCTTGAGCAATTTCTTCTTTTGTCACTATGTTTTCAAAAAGCCGTCTGCTGCAGAGGTGTCAGAAAGCGTCTATATGAGGGAAAGGGTTAAAGGTGCTGAACTCCAGACGGAGATCAAAATTTTGAAATGTTGAAACTTCTGCAAATATTGCTAATAGTGACAACAAAGTAATAATAAATAGTTCTTAACTATTTTGGCAGTAAATGTTGAAAAACAGTCAATTGAAAGTCAATGAAAATGTACCAAAATTGGCGTTATGGGTACCCAGTAGAAATGAAGCATAAACGATCAATATTTAGATGTTTATTATACTGGAAAGTGAAATTATTACTCTAATTTGATCTCAGAATTATGATTATAATATTTCAATACAACTTTTTTTAAACTTTTGACTATACTATATATAATCTGGAGTTCAGCAACTTTAACCCTTTCCCATATAATATAGACCTTTCCGACGCCTCTGCAGCAGACAGCTTTTTGAAAACATGGCGACGTAACAAATTGCTCAAAATAAGCAATTTCTCCTTTTGTCACCATGTTTTCAACTCTAATAATTGATTGTACTTTCATTTAAAGGGAGTTTCAAAAAATATTCAGCTATGTTTTCAAAGGGTTAAAGCAGACGGCGTTTTGAAAACATATTGACAAAAGAAGAAATTGCACAGAACGTGCAATTTCTCCTTTTGTCACAATGTTTTCCACTTTTAGTCATAGGTTATCCATCTGACAAAATACGTTCAAAGTCGTCTGCTGCAGAGTTGTCGTATGTGGGAAAGGGTTGACAGATGTGAAACAAGAGTCAATATTGAATAACATCCCAAATCATGAGAAGAGGCTCACTTACCTTTACACCAAAATTCACAGGTGGTTTAAACTTGGTTCTGGCTTTAGGCTTCTTTAATCCAGAGGATTTTTTTGGACTAGGTTTCTTCCTGAAAACAAAAATATTCAGCTTTTTTAATCCAGTCACGACAAAAACAGATTAACATTTATTTCATTTGACTGGAGCACAGGTGCCCTACACTTTAGAAAACATTGCAAAGCAAAAAGAAAAAATTATCATGAGCAAATTCTCCTTTTGCAAAAACGATTAAAACTTAATCCAATGACCAACTTTCATTTTATGGGATTTTCAATATTCTTCACTAGTTGTTTTCAAATAAAGGGATAATCCTTTCCCATATATAGACACTTTCTGATGCCTGTGCAGCAGACGACTTGAAAGTATTGTGAAACAAGAAATCGCTGAAGATGGTAAGGTCGGATTGTCGGAAATTTGACCTTGAAAATCGACAAACCAAGGTCAAGGTCAAAGTAACCATAGAAATCAATAGAACTTGTTACTGGTTACCTTCAGGCAAAGTTTCAAGTTTGTAACCCTTTCCAGTGCTGAGATTTTGCCTCAACCTGAAACTTTAACCAAAATGTTGACTGACGGACGGACATCGCCAATCTATAGACCGGAATTGCTAGAGCAATCCGGCCAAAAAAGGAGAAGTTGCTTAAACTAGAGGACCGTGATAGCTCACCCGATTCTTTTTTTTTTTCACTTTAGCCATATAAGCCCCTCCCCCTGGCAGCAATAGTTTTCGACCAATCAACATGGCTTTAAAGAATCTGATAAAGGGTCAACCTAGAAATATTTCTACAAATTTATTTAAAAATCGGCCTGGCACTTTAGGAGGAGAAGAATTTGTTTATGTTTTCACTTGTGGCGGCCATGTTTTTCGATCAATCAACATGGCTTTGAGGAATCTGATAATTGGGCAACTCAGGAATATTTCTACAAAATTATTTGAAAATTGGCCTGACACTGTCAGGAGAAGATTTTTAAGTTTTCACTATAGCCATATAAGGCAAAAAAGCCCCGCCCCCCCCTGGTGGTCATGTTTTTCGACCAATCAATATGGCTTGAAGGAATCTGATAGAGGGTCATCCAAGGAACATTTCTACAATTTTTTTTGAAAATCCGCCAACCAGTTTGGGAGAAGAAGAATTTTAATTTTTTTTTGTTTCGTTGCCATGAAAACCAGAATTCTGCATGGATCACAAAAATTTGAAGGAATTCTGGTGAGGTCATTTAGAGGATGCTTTCTGTGAAGTTTTATCCCAATTGACCCACTGGCTACTGAGCTGAAGAAGTTGACGGACGACAGACGACACATGCCAGACAAAAGGCGATCACAATAACTCCCCTTGCTAAAATGCAATTTCTCCTTTTGTCACAATGTTTTCAGATTTTTTCAATAATTTAATCTTCATTAATAGAGACTTTCCATGTTATTGCCAAGATGATTTCAAAGCTGTCTGCTGTAGACCTGTTGCATGTCGGAAAGAAAGGGTGAAAGTAATTAAGACGCATATATATACGCTTTCTGATGCCTCTGTACCAGAAGTATTTTTGAAAACAAAGTGACAAAAGAAGAAATTGCTCAAAACAAGCAATTTCTCATTTTGCCACAATGTTTTCAACTTTGAGTCATAGGTTAACTATTCAATTATAGAGATTTTCTATTTTTTGACAAACATGTTCAAAGTCGTCTGCTGCAGAATTATCGTACGAGGGAAAGGGTTAATCAAAACTGACAGAATGCATATTCCCGAAAGATATGATCATTTTGAGCAGTTCATCCTTCTCAAACAATAATTTAACCCTTTCCTACAAACAAACACACTTTGAAACATCTGTAGAAGGTGACTTTTGCCATAATGTTTTCAACACTTTAAAATAATTATATGTATATCTTTCATTTTCCATATCTTTACTAAAAGTTTTTAACATTGTCTTTTGCATATCTATCATACATGGTTAGGGGTTAAAGTCAAATGCACTTTTTAAACATTCTATGTGAGACAGTTATTTAACTTACTCTGGTATTTTAGGTTCAACATCAGCCCCTCCATCCAGTACTTTCTCACCTTCACCTTCGTCTCCTAGGTCATTATCTTGCTGTGGTGAGATTTTCGGAGATTTCTTTTTCTTTTTAACAAAAGTCCCTGTATCCATTTCTTTTTCAACTTCACCTTCGTCTCCTGGGTCATTATCTTGCTGTGGTGAGTTTCTCGGAGATATCTTTTTCTTTTCAACAAAAGTTTCTGTATCCATTTCTTTTTCACCTTCCCCTTCTTCTCCTGGGTCATTATCTTGCTGTGGTGAGTTTCTCGGAGATTTCTTTTTCTTTTCAACCAAAGTTCCTGTATCCATTTCTTTGTCACATTCATCTTCTTCTCCTGGGTCATTATCTTGCTGTGGTGAGTTTCTCGGAGATTTCTTTTTCTTTTCGACCAAAGTTCCTGTATCCATTTCTTTGTCACATTCACCTTCGACTCCTGGCTCATTATCTTGCTGTGGTGAGTTTTTTGGAGATTTCTTTTTCTTTTTAACAAAAGTCCCTGTATCCATTTCTTTGTCACATTCACCTTCGACTCCTGGCTCATTATCTTGCTGTGGTGATTTTTTTGGAGATTTCTTTTTCTTTTTAACAAAAGTACCTGTATTACGTTTCACTGGAGATTCTTTAAAAGCAGTTTTAAAGGAATCAGCACTGTCGTCATGTACACTCTCATTGTCAGCAATCACTGTACATGTATTTACGTTATCCTGAAAACCACTGTCGTTAGGGGGAGACTGACCAAGTTTAGTTTTTGTCTGAAATGGGTTTACTTCCTCACTGATATGATTATTGATTGGAGGTGAGGAAGACAAATTTGACTTGCTAACAAAAGGGTTAACATCCAGTTCCTTATCTGGTGAGTTCCTCAGACCCTTACTGGATTTAAACGGGTCAAGTGAGTCCAAGTCATCAAAATTAAAGTTGTATGAGCCTTTCGGTAACGGTGGGCTTTTAGAGCCGTCTTCATCGTCTGCCATCTTTTCTGTTTCTGTATAAAATTAATTATTATTATAACCATATCTAACTATGAATAGAGACTTTTTTTTCTGAGATGAACACTACCACCACATTCAAGATTGCCTGTCACAGAAATTAAGATCTGAACTACGTGCAAGTTGGGCATGTAATTAACCAAATTTTACTAACCCAAATCAGTAACATTTCTAGGAATCGAAAACAAGGGGGGAACTAATTGAGACATTTTAACCTTCTTTGTCTTTTTAAAAAAAAATCAATACAAATAAAGGGGGGAATATTCAAAACAGTTTGAGAATTAGCATGACGATTTTGACCCCCCTCCTAGAATAGAGTCAAATATTTTTGTGAGGATTTGTCTTAAAATCACAGGTATTATCATGAAGTATAAACTGTCAGCTCCTCTTTGTCTTTTGTGGAACAGAACACTCTATTTATAATTAGATATTGTAAAACAAGAAACCGTTGAAGACGGTAAGGCCGGATTGTCGGCAATTTGACCTTGAAAATCGACAAACCAAGGTCAAAGTTTCAAGTTTGTAACCTTTTCCAGTTCTGATATTTTGCCTCAACCTGAAACTTTAACCAAAATGTTGACGGACGGACAGACAGACAGGCATCGCCAATCTATAGACTGGAATTGCTAGAGCAATCATGCCAATTGGCATAATATCTTGGGGAAAAAAAGAGAGCAATGAAATATCGCCCTATACTTTTTATATGATTAAAAAAGATATGTATACATATTAGTAGTCCCTGCTTTTGGTCAATGGTGTGCCATGCATTGCAGTATCTAGATTTGCCCCTTGTTTAGAATTGTTCAGAACAAATTTATAGTCGGGAATTGTAAAAGAGAATGACTTCGCATATGCAGGAAAATAACAAAATGAAAAATGAGGATATGCGATGTCTTTCTAATTCCCAACTGTGCATTTTTTCATCATTCTGAATATGCTCGTGCATTGCTAAAAGTACTATTTCATGAGCTAGATTTCCTCTCTTAACCCTTTCCCTCATATGACAATTCTGCAGCAGACGACTTTGAACATGTTTTGTCAAAAAATAGAAAATCTCTATAATTGAATGGATAACCTATGACTAAAAGTGGAAAACCTTGTGTCAAAAGGAGAAATTGCTTGTTTCAAAAAGCCGTCTGCTGCAGAGGCGTCAGAAAGCGTTAAAGGGTTAAAGTTTTCAGCGAAAATTTGCAACGTTTTTATTTTTTTACTCATTAAAATATATGCTAAAGATGTTTTGCAAAAACAGTAAATTCATAACAATCTTCAAGAAAACAAGTAACTGGATTGCAAGCAATACCATAGTCCCCTACTGGTTTGCACTAAGTCCAAAAAGGGGCATAACTCATTAAAAAATTGACGAAATCCCAGGAAACGCGAACTTGATCTGTGACACATGATTACAAAGGCATATACAAAATTTCAGCTCAATACCTCAAAGCATGTAGAAAAAAAGTGCGGAAAACGAATATTCTAAGTCCAAAAAGGGGCATAACTCATTAAAAAATTGACGAAATCCCAGGAAACGCGAACTTGATCTGTGACACATGATTACAAAGGCATATACAAAATTTCAGCTCAATACCTCAAAGCATGTAGAAAAAAAGTGCGGAAAACGAATATTCTAAGTCCAAAAAGGGGCATAACTCATTAAAAAATTGACGAAATCCCAGGAAACGCGAACTTGATCTGTGACACATGATTACAAAGGCATATACAAAATTTCAGCTCAATACCTCAAAGCATGTAGAAAACAAGAAACCGCTAAAGACGGTAAGGCCGGATTGTCGGCAATTTGACCTTGAAAATCGACAAACCAAGGTCAAGGTCAAAGTAACCCTAGAAATCAATGGAACTTGTTACTTTTTAGTTTCAGGCAAAGTTTCAAGTTTGTAACCCTTTCCAGTCCTGAGATTTTGCCTCAACCTGAATCTTTAACCAAAATGTTGACAGACAGACATCCGGACAGACGGACATCGCCAATCTATAGACCGGAATTGCTAGAGCAATCCGGCCAAAAATAATAAAATAATAAATAATAAAATATAAATAATATAAAACTATAAAACTGTTGAAAGCAAATTAAAACACAAGTCCATATAACTATAAAACTGTTGAAAGCAAATTAAAACGCAACTTGCTGTGATATAACTATAAAACTGTTGAAAGCTGAGTAAAACGCAATTTGCTGTGATATAACTATATAACTGTTGAAAGCAAATTAAAACGCAATTTGCAGTGATATAACTATAAAACTGTTGAAAGCAAATTAATACGCAAGTTGTCGTGATATAACTATAAAACAGTTGAAATCAAATTAAAACGAAAGTTGCCATGATATAACTATAAAACTGTTGAAAGCAAATTAAAACACAAGTTGATATAACTATAAAACTGTTGAAAGCAAATTAAAACGCAAGTTGCTGTGATGTAACTTTAACCAAAATGTTGACGGACAGACAGACAGACAGACGGGCAATAGGAACGTGAAGGTCAAGAGTTATCATGGAAATCAAAAGAACATGTTAGTGGCTACACACAGACCAATTTTCAAGTTTGTAGCTGTTTCCATGTCCGAGATTTTGCTTCAACCAGAAACTTTAACCAAAATGTTGACGGACAGACAGACAGGCAATAGCAACGTGAAGGTCAAGAGTTATCATGGAAATCAAAAGAACATGTTAGTGGCTACACACATACCAATTTTCAAGTTTGTAGCTGTTTCCATGTCCGAGATTTTGCTTCAACCAGAAACTTTAACCAAAATGTTGACGGACAGACAGACAGACAGACAGACGGGCAATAGGAAGGTGAAGGTGAAGAGTTATCATGGAAATCAAAAGAACATGTTAGTGGCTACACACAGACCAATTTTCAAGTTTGTAGCTCTTTCCATGTCTGAGATTTTGCTTAACCAGAAACTTTAACCATTTTGCCTAACCTAAAACTTTAACCAAAATGTTGACGGACAGACAGACAGACAGACAGACAGACAGACGGACAGACGGACATCGCCAATCTATAGACCGGAATTGCTTAAGCAATCCGGCCAAAAAGTGCGGAAAACTGATTTGCCGGACTGACTGACTGACTGACTGACAGATGGACTGACGGACGGAGTGCAAACCTAATAGTCCCCTTCGGCACGCCGGTAGGGGACTAATAATATACTTTGTAGCTTAATTGCTCATCATTTATTTTTACAAATTGTTTGGTAAATATCCCCTTTTCCATGCCACTGTCGCCATCTTGAAAGGTTACAAAGGTCACGTGACCTATACAAATTTATTCAAATTCTCAAAAATACCCCAAATCCCCAACAGTCAATCAGATGCACGAAACCATAGTGACAGCTTCTTCCCGATTCAGATCAGTGGCCTGCATATTTTCAAGTTCAATTTACCGACAATTCATGATTGTTTTTGTTTTATTTGTTTATACAGTCAGGTAACCCTTAGCGGATCACTTTAATGTTCAAGACATGCTAACTAATTCATTTGACAAAATTGTTGTGTATAAATTGGCAGGTAAGTACTTCATAGTATTATTTAGATACACAATAAAAAAAAAATGATTGTCAGACTTCAGTTTCATCCGTATCATCTGAACGCCTGATGCAAGTGTTTATGTGACCCAGTTATTTCTACCTTCAAGGCTTGTTTTGAAGAGTACAGTACATGTATTTTTCGCGAGAACAACTAGCGATCTTAATTATGTAAGTCATTTAGTTTGGCATTTTATTAAAGACAAATACATACACCTATTGAAATGTAACAAATCATTCTCATTTGTCTTTGCATGTTTACACTGAAGTGATAATAGAATAGCTAGGTAAGTTACCATTAGCGGAACACCATTTTGTTTTAATGACTGAGTCTGAGGGATTTTCTTAAAATTATGTTCGTACAATTTAGCAATTCCCGAAAATGCAAGTGATTAAATCGGAAATCTATCAATACAAATCTGCTGTCAGATAAAATTCAACTTGTACAATAACAGCAGAATTTTTGACAGCTAAAATGTTGCTTGAGATGACCCCTGATATCAGAACGTCATGTGATCGATCCTCTATAGCTACAATTGATCTGGTAATGCATCAATAACTCATACTGGTAAACAACGGTCTGTACAGCTGTTTCTCCACTAAAACTAAAAAAATGTTTTTGTCAATTTAAAGGAAAATTATTTTACTTGTGGACTATAAACGAAAAATTGACCGTTTCTCATTTGAACTACGTTGTTTGGTTACTGATCCATTAACCCTTTCCCTCATATAGACGCTTTCTGACGTCTCTGCAGCAGACAGCTTTTTGAAAACATAGTGACAAAAGAAGAAATTGCTCAAAACAAGCAATTTCTCCTTTTGCCACAATGTTTTCCACTTTTTGTCATAGGTTATCCATTCAATTATAGAGATTTTCTATATTTTGACAAAATATGTTCAAAGTCGTCTGCTGCAGGATTGTCGTATGACTATGAGGAAAGGGTTAAGGGTAACTTGACAGTATTTCATTTTTGGATTGATCAGTATATATATATTATTAATATAAACAGAACTTGAACATCTTATATCAACAACCCACATACGCTGCAGTGTCCGACAAATCCATTGCCCGGAGCCCGCGGGCTACCTGAATAATTGATCGGGCTACCGTCGTTTCCAAAATGAAAGCCCGCCAGGCTACTGTAAATTCCTATGTCTAGTAGCCCGGCTTATTACTTACACATGCCGTGTATTGTATACAGTAGTAATTGACTGTATCATTACGATATACATGCCACTCGCTGTGACAATAAAAAATCAATAAACAGTAGGCGGAGTTACCCAACTGTCAGATCGAGTGGTTTCAACCAACCGAATCGCGTCATTAACTGTCAATTAGCGTGATACCCAATAAGTCGATCCAATCAACAGTGACAATTGATCCCTAGGCGAAGCTATGTGTTAATCCGTGAATACTGGCTAATTACCAGTAGATTGGTCTCGTTAAAATGTTCCCGTTAATGTATTTTGATCCATATTTCTACTTTCGGTATGCTTGTTTACAAACTGGTGCAAACCGGTTCTGAAAGACTTGGAAGAAAATTCTCGCCATTCAGAAGTTAATGAAAGAATTCCGATCCAAATTAAAGACAATACTAAATCTTATCTTGCGGCTTGCCGTTTATCAAATATGAAATACCTTGATGATCGACATGATATTCGTAATATCAAATGAATTGTTTGGAATGAAAACTAGAAACGATTCCCTGAGAAAAATAAATGACCAAACGCGGCTTTGTTTACCAAAATGAATTAGCATAAATAGCGGGAAAAATCGTATGAAATTGGGTCAATGACGTACCCCGATTTCTAATTCTCAAAGTGGGGAAACCCATGATTATTGCGCAATAATCAAGATGGCGACTATGTTGCGAAAAAATAACGGAACACATGAAACAAATTTAACGTTTTATTGTCTGTCGTTGTTTCTGACAATATTTTATGATTTAGCGGTTGGAACCAATATTCGTTGGAATGCCGAGTAATGTGTTTGATCGTTGACAGGTAAGTACTTGAAAGAAATCGTCGTTTATCATGAGATGATAATACTCCTGACTAATGAGAATATGAACATTTCTTGTATCTTGTTTTGCAATTACATGTATATAAAGTTTGTTATGTATTGAGAGTTCTGTTCTGTTCAAACGTTACGCAAATGCTACAGTGAAGGTGTGAACAACTGGCAACCTGTTTGACTGGCAACCTGTTTGACACCTGGCTACGGTACCTATTTGACACCTGATATTAAATTGTTTTTGTTTGACACTTGTTTGTTAATTGATGTGAAATTGCAATAAAACCAATTAAATGGATTATGCATGTCAGTTTGTTTTTGTCTTGCTGGTGGCACAGTTGTAGATCTATATTATTTTACAAAAGTGGCTATTAACTTTCGAAAATATACTTTGATATGGAATTATAGATTAAGTCCCCTTCATTGATTTGCTGTATGTTAGAAAGGGTTGAACCATATATATATGCATGTAAATAACTACATAATTGAACCTGATAAATTTGACTTTTGCTAATAAAATTGAATTTTATTTAAAAATATGTCTTTCTTTGTAAAACTGACCCTCGTATATCTTTGTACAGAAGTAGCAAAAAACACTCGAGCGTCCGCGCTAATCCGGGCTACCAGCTTCCAAATCTGGTAGCCCAGTGGGCTACCACACCATTCTAAAATTTGTCGGACACTGCGCTGTATATTTGGTCAACATGCAGATGTACTGTAGGCAACTTGAAAAAAACAGTGCAGGGCCTGTTCATGCACCGGGGATTGCGCTATAAGTGTTTTGAAAGGGATTCCTCGAAACCCACGACAGACCGTGCTCGGATTTCAACAGTTTCCAGTCAGTGACACAAAGTGTTTTCACATAGAAGGAAGTGTTAAATTGGTCTGTTTTGCAATGTTTAGTTTAAAAACATTGGTTGTTTTTTATTGAGTGTATGAATCATCAAAGCAGACTAATGTGTAAGTAAAGCTTTCTTACGAGTTAATAAAAAAAAAGGAAAAGTATCTTAAAACTTAAGTACAACTTATTTGCTATTTGAATGACCATAGTGACATACAGCGTAATTTCCAGATTTCAAATAAAACAGAAAACTCTTTTGAAAATGGGAGGGGTTATCATCTCATCCTATTTCACAGAGAAATTACTCATTCAAAATATTTTGATATCATTACCTTACAGAACAATCTGGTATGCTTAAAAGTACCGAAGTAACTGCAAATTGTATCTGTTTGAAACTTTTTAAAACAGTTTAAAACTTTTATAAACAAATCTAAGAAATAGGATTTTCTTAATTTGCTACCTTTTTAATTGAAGAGTTCCGAGCACATGGGAAATAATCATCGTTTGATAATATTTACCTCCCTTGAATCTACCTTACTTGTTTTTTACAATCTTCATTTTTAGAACCGAACATAAATTAGTCAACATCTTTAAATGTTAACCGCGTATGCATATAACATATATATATACATTTTTTAGAGAAAAATGAATAAGAAAAGCATTTTTTTTTCAACACAGCTGTTTGTCTTTCACTTTTACAATATGTTAAAATGTATTGTAATTTGTTCGTGATTGTGCTATTAAATTAAAAAATATTAAAACGTATGAAAAAATATCAAATATATAAATATGGCCGTTCTATAACTATAAAAAGATATTTTCGTATTTTCGCAAAAATAGGTTATTTTTGGTATCTAGCTATACCGCTTCACCGGTGTAAATCTTTTCGAAACAAGTCGCCTTTCATGCCCGTATTGGCTGTTCGACCTTCACAGCCAAAATGCCGTACGGAAAACCAAATCCACTGACCCAGTTGCCAGTAAGAATACCCTCGGTGTTAATAAGAGTAAGTATATTCGAGTGATGTATGATTACACACATTGAGTGCTTTCAAGTAAATCATGCAAATAAAATAGAAACATTATCTTTGCAGTTTGGGATATTGGTGGGTGGAGTAGATTGAATAGCCTAATATTCAGAACTGCAGTCCACATAATTGTAGTTGTATTGGTCTTTTCTCGTGCATTCACGCTCATTTGATTTGTGCATATTTTAACGTTTTTGCTAAAGCAGTTGTTTAAAATGTTGAATTATTAGTATTACCAGAAAAATCTGCGTAGAAACTCCCTAGTTTGTTCTGTTGGGTCAGATTAAAGTGTTTTTGTCAACTTGAATAAAACAATTTATGTAAAATTAAGAAGTGAATCTTTAAGTATATGACAGTCGCAATGATTGCAATATTTAAATTAAGTCTTTGTGAGATACAAAGGGGAATCTGCCATAGCAGTTGTTAGCGCCGGGGTTTCATTTATCACAGGAGACATTGGGCAAAGCACATTCCTTTTTTAGTACTGAATGTTTACCCTAGGCAGGGTTCACACTGGCGGTCGAAGAAAATTAGAAATTAGCAAGAGATTTTGAAATTGCCAAAATGATTAGCGATAATATATTTCATGAATATAAAACTGGTATTTTGCAGTTCCCTATTTTGTTTTCGCCGCATATTAACCGCTGTACAAAAATCGATGAATAGGAAGTAAATCACTCAAGTATGTGTACACTGTCATCGTGTTGTTTTCACAGCAGGTGTCAAGTGTCCTTTAATCTCCCATAACAATCGGTAATAGGATTAAGTAAGCATGTTGATTAAAGATAGATGGGAAACACATGACAGTGTTTAACAATTTGACAAATACTGGCAATAGACCACAAGATTCAGAGAATATAATTGTCAATCTAAACATACATACATTCATGATTGGAGCTAACATGTTACGATCAAGAACGTTTGAAAACCAGTCTTATCTTTTACTTTTAGACGCTTTCATATATTGCAACAATAAAAATGAAGTATTTATGATATTGAGATTAAAAATAAAATCTATAACCAGCTATTTATAGGATATTATGGAATTTCCGTATGCCATATTTCGACAAGAGATCAACCGCACATGAACAATCCAATATTTTTGTAAGTTTTAATTGATTAATGACACTTTCCAAACAGATTTGTGCGCCAAATTCTTAAAGAATGCGTCAATTATGCAAGGGGATCTAGCCTAAACACTGACTGAATGTATATATTGGCTGTAAGATCCTGTGTCCTGCACATCACCCAGTCATTTTCTCACATGGTCAAGGTCACAGTATGGGCTTAAACATTCTCAGGCTTTTCTGTCATGTCCGGACTGTATCTTCCACATTCTTGCTTGGATTTTGATATTTCTTCACATAATTTTCTCCATAGCAACATAATGTGTCATGCACATCACCCAGCCACCTACTCTCAAGGTCAAGGTCATCATTTGGGCTCCAAAACTTTCTGAAGCTTTTTTGACGTATCCGGGCTGTGGCTTCCACATGATGCTTAAAACAGTTTTGTTATGTTATAATATCACACAATTAATCTTCATAACAAGAAAATGTGTCATGCACAATAACCAGCCACTTACTCTCAAGGTCAAGGTCAGACTTGAAGACTTGGTTCCACAAGCTCATGTCTACAACTCTAGAACTTCACACATTTAATCAGTACCATAAGAAGATCATGTATGTCAAGGGGCATAAGTCTATAAAGTGAGGTTTGGCAGAATAATGTGCCTTTTTTCGACCTATAGATTTGTGTCCTGTAGGGGACTTGTGTATTGCTTGCAATACTCCATTAACTTAATTTATTTGTTGATGGGCACAGAGTTTGTAATTTGCAGTAGCAAGTAGCAAATTTGCTACTTAAAATGAAAGCTTCCTGCCCCAAAAAATGCAGTAGCAAAAACTTGCTACATATATAAAAAAAAAACGCCCTGTTTCCTTTTCGCTCAAAGTTTCTATTCCTTTCTGTGTAATCAAGTTAAATTACACACTCTTTTATCAATTTGTTCAAACAAACAAATTGTGAAGGTGATTGTTTTACACATGACATTACATTAAACAATAAGAAATCCACCAACTGTTTTAGTGGATGCACATTAATTATAGATTTTAAACAAGTAAACTAAAGTCTTAAGATAAATTAAATTAAAGTTATAAGCTTACTTATGTTATTGTTTATCTTGCTAATGCTACCTGAAAGATTGATTTGCTTTCTACTTTCAAAAGCAGGTAGCAAGTACTTCTTGCTACCTGCCAAAAAAGATAATTTCAAACACTTGATGGGCCTCATGGTTGTGCATTATCTATTTTTAGAAGTCAGCTGATTGGATTTACATTTCAAAGAATAAGAATATATCATTTTCACCTTGTTTACCAATACATGATATATTTCTCAAGTTGTATGCTTTAAAATAATCATGAGAACAATCTTGATAAATATCATGAGAAATATGTTGTTATAATATCTAAAATTGTGGGAAAGAATTTTTTATACAGAGGCGAAAACATTGTCAGCTCCTAAAGTGTCTACTGTTATCTGTATCAGGGAAATAGTTAACCCTTTCCCTCATACAACAATTCTGCAGCAGATGACTTCGAACATATTTTGTCATAAAATAGAAAATCTCTATAATTAAATGGATAACCTATGACTAAAAGTGGAAAACATTGTGGCAAAAGGAGAAATTGCAGATGCAATTTCTTCTTTTGTCACTATGTTGTCAAAAAGCCATCTGCTGCAGAGGCGTTAAAAAGCGTCTATATGAGGGAAAGGGTTAAGCTCTGTATAACACTTCATATTGTCATTTTCAGGCTGCAAGATGGGGTGCATTAGCAACAGGGATCGTTTATGGATTTTTCCGCTTACGTAAGAAGTTCTTGTATTTTATTTCAGTTGAAACCAAATACTTGATGTGCTTAAAACTTTTTCCGAATTGAAAACATCTTCAGACATGAGACGGTCGAAATATATGGAATTGAAACATCCTTTTATTGGAAAAAATTGCTCATCAGAAGTTCTTTGCTCTTAGTATTTTGATAAATTATCCATATATCATGCAAGTATTTTAATTTTAAATCTTACCTGCTAACATTGTGTAGATGAGTAAAATAGTCTTGCATACAGTAGCTCAGTCGGTAGCGACACGGGTTGTCAATCCAGGGGTTTTGAGTTCAAACCAAAGCTAGGCCAACATTCTTTCCGACGTCTGACAAAAGTCACTGTGACAAGCGTCATACGTCTTTCACCAATGAGCTAACCGTCTATGTGGAAAAGCAGCCAGTTGCTTGGAGAGTATTTTGTGACAAAACCAGGAAACAAATGAGTAGGTGAACTGGCCGCTGTGATATGACTGAAAGATTGTTGAAAACTGTGTTAAACATCAATCAATCAACTTGAATTATTACTATATTAAACAGTTTCAAATTTAAATGTATAATATATTTAAAAAAAATATCATACAAGAAACAAAAAGTAGCAGTGTCCAATCTAGGATTTTAAAACTTTATTTTACGAACAAATTGAGGCATTTTTATGCCCCCACGGAATCTCCGATTCGGGGGGCATATAGTTTTTGGCCTGTCTGTCTGTTGGTCTGCACGTCTGTCTGTCTGCACAAAAAAAACTTTAACCTTGACCACTACTTTTGAACCATAACAGGTACGGCTACCATATTTCACATGTGTATTCCTTGTGACATGACCTTTCTGTCAGTACCAAAATGTTTGACCCTGCGACCTTGACCTTTGACCTAGATGTAGTTTTTGGCCTGTCTGCACGAAAAAAACTTTAACCTTGACCACTACTTTTGAACCATAACAGGTACGGCTACCATATTTCACATGTGTATTCCTTGTGACATTACCTTTCTGTCAGTACCAAAATGTTTGACCTTGCGACCTTGACCTTTGACCTAGATGTTGCCATTCTCGAAAAAAACTTTAACCTTGGCCATTACTTTTGAACCATAACAGGTACGGCTACCATATTTCACATGTGTATTCCTTGTGACATGACCTTTCTGTCAGTACCAACATTTTTGACCTTGCAACCTTGACCTTTGACCTAGATGTTGCCATTCTCAAAAAAACTTTAACCTTGGCCATTACTTTTGAACCATAACAGGTACGGCTACCATATTTCACATGTGTATTCCTTGTGACATTACCTTTCTGTCAGTACCAACAATTTTTACCTGCGACCTTGACCTTTGACCTAGATGTTGCCATTCTCGAAAAAAACTTTAACTTTGACCACTACTTTTGAACCATAACAGGTACGGCTACCATATTTCACATGTGTATTCCTTGTGACATGACCTTTCTGTCAGTACCAACATTTTTGACCTTGCGACCTTGACCTTTGACCTAGATGTTGCCATTCTAGAAAAAAACTTTAACTTTGACCACTACTTTTGAACCATAACAGGTACGGCTACCATATTTCACATGTGTATTCCTTGTGACATGACCTTTCTGTCAGTACCAACATTTTTGACTTGGCGACCTTGCCACTGGGGGCATCAGTGTTTCACAAACACATCTTGTTTCCTTCTTTGTCTATGTAAAAAAAATACCCCCGTCCATACAAATTTAGGGGTGAATATTCAAAACATTGAGAGAATAAGCACGATCCCCCCCTTCTAAATTAGACACTGAAATAGTTACAGAATTATTAATAAACTTATAACCTGATGCAGATGATTTTTCGGAAGCCAAACACAGTTTTTTTTAACCAGTCACTTTTTTTTAATACTGAATTGTAAATAGATATTAAGATTTATTTTTTTGAAAGTTTGATAACGGCTCATAGTCAAGAGATCACGGGAGAAGTCTTACACAATGGTTCTTTCGCCAAGTTTGTAAAGAGATTCCAAATTATGACCCGGCTCTCTCAGGAATTGAGCCCCAGATGGGCCTCATTTCTGAAGTTAAGTATTTTTGAAAACAATGTTAAACAAGGATTAATTGCCCCAAGGAAATAATTTTTCTTTTTATCACAACGTTTTCAACTCCCAACTTTATATGGAAATCATACTAATTTGCCATTTTCTAAATGTTTCTAAAGCAGAAAAGGTCACATCGCAACAATTCATTTGAGTACAAAGTTAAACTCTATTTTTCAGAATATCTTAAACCAATATATAAACAAAAGATGTTAGATGAACAAGAAATGAGAGAATTCATTTCTCACAGACGATTGAGATATGTTGAAATGAGAGATCTTCGTAAGTATATAGAGATCGTAAACTTTTTATACTCCCTGAACATTTCTTGGAAGCATATATAGGAGATCGCTTTGTCTGTTGGTTTGTCATGTGACTTTACATTCCGTATTAATGTCCATTCCATTCTGTTGCTAAGCCACTGCAAGATAGAATTTTCCCCGTTACGAGAATTCTGCAGCAGACGACTTTGAACATATTTTGTCAATAAATAGAAAATTATTAATACTCTATATTTCATCCAATTTTTAAAAGGTGTTGCCACTTTAGCTGGTTTGGAATGTAAAGGTGAAGTTAGCACTCTGTTTTAGTTTTAAATTAGTGTACGTTATATAACTACTATTTGCAATGTAAACCCTTCCTGTGACAGTTCCTGCTTTTCTACATGTATCTTTTCATAGCAGTTGACACTAAACCATATCCCACATACAGCATGTCGTTAGCAGACAACTAAAAATATGTGAATGGACTAGACCACAATATCGAATATCTTGATTAAAAAAAAGTATTATCATAGAAGCGATTTGAAAATATTGTGGCAAAAGGAGAAATTGTTTAAGATGAGCACTTTCTTCGTTTGTCACAATGATTTCAAAAGTCATCTGCTGCAGATGCATCGAAATGAGTCTGAAAGTGGGAAAGGGTTAAACTGACATTGATATTATCATTGTGTGATGATTTTTCTTTTTCTATGTTAACAGACAGCGGTCTTGACGCATACAAGGAAGTGTTTGGTCACGAAAAAGCGTTTAACCAGGCCGATGAAGATCTCATCATGTCGAAGAGACGAGATGGATTGGACGAAAGACAATCCAAGAGAGAATCCTACCTGTCATCGGTTGGGAAGAAATAGGCTCCTTTGTTTGAATTTAAAGACTTTTATTATATGTGTAGTTGCTCCTCTGCATTAATGATGAATTTAATAATAATCTTGACCCTAAACCTTTCTTGATATAAAACATGGTAATAGTAAAGGTACATTGAAGTGTTGAAAAAGCATCCTCATGGATCCTGATGTCGGTAATTATTGTTCTGTATATCGGATCTATAATTGATGTATAAACATTAGGGTCCGTATTTACTAACCATTCTACATTAATTCTTATTCTTAATTTGCAGAATATTTAATATTTCAAAGAAATGCAACATTTAATTGGCTTAACACTAATGGTTTAGCCAATCAGAAATTGTGTTACTTTATGAAGTTAGAATAAGTCTTGTAATGGTTGGTGGATTTGGGCCAAGGATTGAATTTGACAGTTCATGAGGCAGACCAGGTGTCAGATGATGATTGAAGACAAACATCTAATAATCTTCATATAAAAGATAAGACTTTTGCAGGATGTAAACTTTAATCATTATGTGTTTGTGTAAAGACCAGTGGTTGATGATTAAAGATTATTTTGTAAGATTGAAATTCTTTCTCTTTTTTATGCATTAACCTAAAATAATAATTTTGTCAACATTGCATTGCTTATATAGCATGTGGATTGATGCGACTCTGAACCAAAATCAAGTCATCATCATATTGTGGCTTTAATTTTGGAATATAGGTTTTGACCTTTTTCGTTTTTTGCTCCACTGGCTGAAAGCCAGTCGAGCTTATGTCATGGCGAATTGTCCGTTGTGCGTGCGTGTTGTGAAATAATAGACATTATTTCTTATGACATGGCTAATTCCCATGTATACAGTATTCAAAATGACAGGTTATATCTTACTGTACTATAACTGTCGAACGATACATGTCCACCTGTCATGGATACACATGTCCACTATTACATAAGAGCTAAGAAGCACTATATAATGGAGGCAATCTTACTCATTGGGGGGTTCGGGAGACCGGCAATAGCCGTCGGCTCGCTATGCTGTCAGACTGTGTATTAAATATCTTATAAACTAAGTTGTGTGTTTTGAGTTATTATACGACAGTGTGTGCGTTAACTTTTTCCTTTAAACAACTTCTTCTCCCTAACCACTTGGCCAATTTGGTTGAAACTTTCATAGGAAGCATCCTCTCAATGTCCTCTCTTAAATTCCTTCAAAAAAAAAATTTGATCCTCCATCCATAATTCTGGTTTCCATGGCAACCAAAAGAAAAAAATAGTGAAAACTTAAAAAATCTTCTTCCCTGAAAATGTCAGGTCGATTTTCAAATAATTTTGTAGAAATGTTCCTTGGGTGACCCTTTATTAGATTCCTTCAAGAAATGTTGATTGGTTGAAAAACATGGCCGCCAGGGGGCGGGGCTATTTTGCGTTGTATAGCTATAGTGAAAATCTAAAAAAATTCTTCTCCGAAAGTGTTCAGCCAATTTTCAAATAATTTTGTAGAAATGTTCATTGGGTGACCCTCTATCAGATTCCTTCAAGCCATGTTGATTGGTCGAAAAAACATGGCCGCCAGAGGGCTGGGCTATTTTGCCTTATATGACCATAGTGAAAACTTAAAAAATCTTCTTCTCCGAAAGTGTTGTGCAGATTTTCAAATAATTTTGTAGAAATGTTCCTTGGGTGACCCTCTATCAGATTCCTTCAAGCCATGTTGTTTGGTAAAAAAACATATCCACCAGAGGGCGGGGCTATTTTGCCTTATATGGCTAAAGAGAAAACTTAAAAAATCCATGTTGATTGGTTGAAAAATACGCCAGGGGGTGGGGCTATTTTGCCTTATATGGCTATAGTGAAAACTTAAAATATCCTCTCCTCCGAAAGTGTCAGGCCGATTTTCAAATAATTTTGCAGAAACATTCCTTGGGTGACACTCTACAAGATTCCTTTAAGCCATGGTGGTTGGTAAAAAACATGGCAACCAGGGGGCAGGGCTGTTTGGAGATTTGATTTTTGCCTTGTGGCCGTGGAGCGATACTGGCCCTCTTGGGCCTCTTGTTATTATGTGCCCAAAGGGTTGAATTATGTAATGGCCATCACTGTTTAAAGTTGTTAAAAGTATTTGTATTTACTTATAACAAATAAAATTCTGAATCTGTTTAGCCTGAAATCGAAAAATAAAATTAACTGTTTTCGAAATCATTTCATAGGGAGAATTTCGAGCTTACATGTATTACTTTAAATGAAGCTCTGTTAATAGATTCTTGGATTTGAAACCGAATGTCCTTGATTTGAACCCCAGTCATGGTGGAGTATCCTTGTGCAAGGCACATATCCTAGCCTTGTACTGGTTTATTTTCCCAGTGAACATGAATATGTGAACTATCGTCGTGATATAACTGAAATAATGTTGAAAATGGCGCAAAACAACAAACAAACAAAATAAAGCTCACAGTAATGGACCTCTTCCTTCTACACTTAAGCCATATCAATCGGGAAACAAAACCAGAACATTCCTTTAAAGTTTAGTTGATATCGGTCCATTGGTTTAGGAGGAGATATTGTTTGAAGTTCCTTTTACCCCTTTTCTGATGCCGCCTGGCGGCCATCTTATTCAACCAATCAATACGGCTTGAACAAATTGTGTACAGTGTCACTAAAGAAACATTTTTGCTAAACTATCTTCAATCAGACAAGAACTCGAATAATAATGGAATTTTAAGTATTGTCATTTTTCTCTTTTTAGCTCACCAGAGCACTTTGTGCTCAAGGTGAATTTTTGTGATCGCCTATTGTTCGTCGTCAATATTTGCTTGTTAACACTCTATAGGCAACATTTTGCTTAGTAATATCTAGGCCAAGTTCGAATATAGGTCATGTCGAGTCAAAAACTAGGTCACTAGGTCAAATTGAAGGAAAAACTTGTTAACACTTGAAGCCGCATTTTAAACTTGAACATGTTGAAACATTGTCAGAAAGTTTGTCTTGATGATATCTAGGCCAAGTTTGAATATTGGTCATGTCCGGTCAAAAACTAGTTCACTAGGCCCAATTTAAGGAAAATCTTGTTAACACTCTCGAAGCAAGATTTTTGGCTTGAGCATGTTTAAGAATGTTTCTCTTAGTGATATCTAGGCCAAGTTCCGATATAGGTCATGTTGGGTCAAAAACTAGGTCACTAGGCCAAATTTTTAAAAGGAAAATATTGTTAACACTATGGAAGCCGCGTTTTTAACTTGAGCATGGCCAAGTTCGAATACGGGTCAAAAACTAGGTAATAAGGCCAAATTTAAGGAAAATCTGGTTAACAGTTTGGAAGCAAGCCACATTTTTGGCTTGAGCATATTAAAACTTAGAATATTTGTCTTGATGATATCTAGCTAACTTTGAATATGGGTTTGGTCAGTTCAAAAACTAGGTCAATAGGCCAAATTGTAGAACAATCTAGTTAACACCATAGAGATCGCATCTATGATGCATCTTAATTAGCCCATTCTCAGGTGAGCGATCCAGGGCCTCATGGCCCTCTTGTTTTATGCTGTCTGGCGGCCAAGATTTTCAACCTATCAATATGGCTAGAACAAATTTGGTGTAGTGTCACTCAAGGACCATATGTAACAAATTATCTTGTAATCAAACCAGCAGATTCAGAGGAGAATGAATTTAATGTTATCAAGAATAATGATATGGCATTTTTCTCCCTTTCTGATGCCACAGCAGCTAAAGTTTAGTAAAAAAAATGTATATCTTTGAATTTTTTTGATAGAGGTCCCCCAAAGTAACATTAATATTAAGTTTGGGTGAAATTGGTCCAATGGATATGGAGATATCATTTGAAGCTAAAAGTTTATTTAACCCCTTTTTTGATGCCACCTGCATGCTATCTCTTTTCAATTTATCTAGAGGGTTACTGAAGGATGATTCCTACACATATCTTGAATTCAAATAAGCACTTTCATAAGAACAGAATTTTATAACAAGAGGCCCATGAGGGCCTATGCTCTACTGGTATGGTTCTTCGGTCATTTTCAATCCGTAGCATGTATGTATGGTGAAGATCGGATAGTAAATGGAGCCTCTATTGTGTTCACAAGCTCTATTATAGCAATTTTGTCAATTTCAAGTGCCATAATCCAGTCTTGCATGGGCGGATCTGGCTGGTTTGCAAAAGGAACCGAGCTCTCATCAATATTTAACTACTATCCAAGTTTGGTGAAGATCGGATAGTAAATGCAGGCTCTATTGTGTTTACAAGCTGTATTTTAGCCATTTTGACAATTTCAAGGGCCGTAATCCAGTCATGCAAGGGCACATCTGGGTGGTTTTCGAAAGGAACCAAACTCTCATCAATATTTAACTAATATCTAAGTTTGGTGAAGATCAGATGATAAATGGAGCCTCTATTGTGTTCACAAGCTCTATTATAGCAATTTTGACAAATTCAAGGGCCATAATCCAGTCTTGCATAGACGGATCTGGCTGGTTTGCGAAAGGAACGGAGCTCTTATGGATATCTAACTACTGTATAAGTTTGATTGGGATTCAATCAAAACTGAAGACTGTATCGCGTTCACAAGCAATTGTTTACGGACAACAGACACCACACCACGGCATAAGCTCTTCTGGCATTTGGCCAGTAGAGCTAAAAACTAAAGGGCCATGAGGCCCTGGATCGCTCGCCTGAAAATGGGCTGTGTAAGACTTAACTGTTTCAGCGCCAATGGCAATATCATTAAGACAAAATTTCTGACAAAATATCAAGCTGCTCAAGTCAAAGTTAACAAGATTGTTCTATAATTTGGCCTAGTGACCTAGTTTTTGACCTGACCTGACCCATATTCGAACTTAGCCTAGATATCATGAAGACAAATATTGCAGGTTCCAAGGTGTTAACAAGGTTCTTCAATTTGGCTGATTGACCTACTTTTTAACAGACATGACCAATATTCGATCAAGACAAACATTCTGATAAAGTTTCATCATGCTCAAATTAAAAATGCAGCATCCAGAGTGTTAACAAGATTTCCCTTCAATTTGGCCTAGTGAACTAGTTTATGACCCATATTCGAACTTGACCTAGATACAATTCAGAAAAACATTCTGACCAAATTTTAAGCTTCTGAAGCAAAAAATGCGGCTTCTACAGTTTTAACAAGATTTCCCTTTAATTTGGCCTAGTGACCTAGTTTCTGACCCAATATGGCCCAGTTTCGAACATGACCTAGATATCATTCAGACAAACATTCTGATAATATTTCAAGCTGCTGAAGCAAAACAAGAGGGCCAAGATGACCCTAAATCGATCACCTGATTGATAGTAAATTAGTAGAAATATCTGGGAAAAAGATCAAGGAGTGCAATTAGAACTTTAAGGAGTGAACACTTCTCAAGAAACAGCTTATAAGTAAAGGTCATTTATATCTTGAAAACAACAAGAACTTCAATTAGAATTGAATTATTAAGTTTTTGTCATTTTGCACCTTTCTTGATCTGTTTTTAATATAAACCAATATGGCTTGAACAGTTTTTTTAGAGGGGCATTTAAGGATTCTTTCTACTGAATTATCTTGGAGTCTGACAAGCAGATTATGGAGGAAAAGGATTTTAAAGTTTGGTCGTTTTACTCACGTTTTGATACATGTATGGTGAGTGTAAGGAACGACAACTCTGCGAAGGATTGCCCTTGCATAATACTCTGCCAAGTGTTACCTCCCTTAGACCATAAATCTAATAACCATATGTCATTTGAAGCAAAAAGTTTAATTACTCCTTTTCTGATGCTGCTTGGTTGCTATGCCTTTCAACAAATCAATATGGCTTGACAAAGTATGTAGATGATCAATGAAAGAACATTTCTACAAAACTATCTTTAAATCAGACAAGCACTTTTATAAGGATGCTTTATTAAAGTATTGTCATTTTGCCCCTTTTTTGATGCCGCCTGACTGCCATGTTTTTCGACCAATCAGTATGGCTTGAACAATTTTTATAGAGGGTCACCCAAGGAACATTTCTACCAAATTATATTTGAATCTGACAGGCAGATTCGGAGGAGAAGATTTTTAAAGTTTGGACATTTTGTCCCCTTTCTGATGCCGCAGCAACCAAAGTTCTCAATGGAATTTAAATCTTTGAACAATTTTGAAAGAGGACCACCAAAGGAACATTCCTGTGATGTTTGGTGGAAATTGTTCTTGCGGTTCAGGAGGAGATGATGTTTAAAGCTAAAAGTTAACGACGGACGACGGACGACGGACACAGAGTGATCAGAATAGCTCACCTTGAGCCTTTGGCTCTAGGTGATCTAAAAATGCAGCCTCCAGAGTGTTAACAAGATTTTTCTTTAATTTGGCCTAGTGACCTAGTTTCTGACCCAATATGACCCATGTTCGAACTTGACCTAAATATTATTAAGATTAAGACAAAATTTTAAACTGCTGAAGCAAAAATTGCAACCGCTACTGTTAACAAGATTTTCTTTCAATTTAGCCTAGTGAACTTATTTTTGACCCAACATGACCTATATTCAAACTTGGCCTAGATATCACTAAGACAAACATTCTGACAAAGTTTCAACATGCTCAAGCTTAAAATGTGGCTTCCAGAGAGTTAACTAGATTAGTTAGATTTTCATTTAATTTGATCTAGTGACCTAGTTTGTGACCCCACATGACCCAGTTTTGATTTTGACCTAGATTTGAGGAGATGTATGTTCTGATAAACTTTCATGATGATTGGATTCAAAATGTTGCCTCTAGAGTGTTAACGAGCAAATGTTGACGACAGAAGCCAGACGAAAGGCGATCACAATATCTCAAATAAATACTTGAGCACTTCATGTCCTGGTGCCCCTTTTCTGATGCTGCCATGTTGTAAAACAAATTAATATGGCTGGAACATTGCTATCAAATTATATTATAATGGGACAAGCCGATTCAGAGGAGAAGAATTTTAAAGATTGGAAGTTTTTCCCCCCTTTCTGATGCTGCATCAACCAAAGTTCTTTATAGATTTTTTTTGAAAAAGGACCACCAAAGGAACATTCCAGTTAAGTTTCATTGAAGGAGATGTAGTTTAAAGCCAAAAGATAACGACGGACAGATCAGAATAGATCACCTTCAGCCTTTGTCCCAGGTTATCTAAATATTGAACACCAGGGCATAGGCACTTTTGAGTCAACAGGGCCAAACATTTCCCCGCAAACAACCAACCTGAAATTTGAAGATTAAAACAAATCACAGGGAGTATATGGCCATCAGAGATTTGCCGTTTTTGATATGGTTCTGCACTGTTCGACAATTAGTCATAGAAGGTATCAAAACACTTTTGAAAAGGAGGATTTTTGGGTCCTAAGGAAGGTATTTTTTTCGCGTGTCTAATAATTAGGTTCATGTTTGCTTCACTGAATATATTTTGCATTCATTTGACTTATGTCCCATTAACACATACAGTTGACTCTGAACACCCCTGTAGGTAGCCCCTAGGTAGCCCTCATCAAAAAACTATTCAAAGATTAAAATGCAATGTAAAACTGGTTGCTGCGGGATCAGAAAGGGGGGAAATGGAAACACTTAAAAAATCTTTTTCTCAGAATCCCCTTGTCAAATTCCAGGATAATGACAAAACAGTTCAACTTGAGAAATCCATCCTTATTAAATTGATTGATTGATTTCAAGATGAACTGATAGTAATGTTCACTTTGTGAACCATTTACACAATATGTTCATGCCATTTTGATTGGTTGAAACAGAAAAGGGCTAAAATGATTTATTTTCCATCTTTATTAAATTGCTTGATTGATTTCAAGATGAACTGATAGTAATGTTCACTTCGTGACCATTTACACAATAATTATGTTCATGCCATATTGATTGGTTGAAACAGAAAAGGGCTAAAATGAACTTTTAAGCCAAATGCCATATCCTTCTTATTCACTGGACCAATTTCAACGAAAACTTCACAGGAATGTTATTTTTAGATCACCTAGAGCTCAAGGTGAGCTATTCTGATCACTTTTTGTCCGTCGTCTGTCGTCGTTAACTTTTAGCTTTAAACATCATCTCCTCCTGAACCACAGAACCAATTGCATCCAAACTTCACAGGAATGTTCCTTTGGTGGCCCTCTTTCAAAATTGTTCAAAGATTTAAATTCCATTGAGAACTTTGGTTGCTGCGGTATCAGAAAGGGGGCAAAATGTCAGAACTTTAAAAATCTTCACCTCTGAATCTGCATGTCAGATTCCAATATAGTTTGGTAGAAATGTTCCTTGGGTGACCCTCTACAAAGATTGTTCAAGGCATACTGTTTGGTTGAAAAACATGGCAGTTAGGAAGCATCAGAAAAGGGGCAAAATCATCTCGTTAACTTTTAGCTTTAAACATCATCTTCTCCTAAACCACAGGACCAATTTCATCCAAACTTCACAGGAATGTTCCTTTGGTGACCCTCTTTCAAAATTGTTCTAAGATTTAAATTCCATTGAGAACTTTGGTTGCTGCGGCATCAGAAAGGGGACAAAATGTCCAAACTTCAAAAATCTTCTCCTCTGAATCTGCATGTCAGATTCCAATATAGTTTAGTAGAAATGTTCCTTGGGTAACCCTCTACAAAGATGTTCAATGCATACTGTTTGTTTGAAAAACATGGCAGTCAGGAGACATCAGAAAAGGGGCAAAATGACAAAATTTGGAAATTCCATTTTTTTTAAGTCCTTGTCTGATATTAAGAAAATTGAATAGGAATCTTACTTCAGTGATCCTCTACTTGATTTTTACAAGCCGTATTGATTGATTACAAAATCATAGCAACCTCGCGTCATCACAAAAGGGTTAAATTGAACTTTTAGCTACAAATGACAACTCCTACCATTCCACTCTACCAATTTCAACGTTACTTCACAGGAATGTTCCTTTGATGGTCCTCTTTCAAAATTGTTCAAAGACTTACATTCTATGTAGAACTTTTGTTGCTGCGGTATCAGAAATTGAGAAAAATACCCAAACTTTAAAAACCTCCATCTCCATAATCCATTTTTGTCAGATTCCAAGATAATTTGGCAGAAATGTTCTTTGAGTGACTCTCTACAAAAACTGTTCAAGCCATATTGATTTCGTTGACAAACAGGGCAGCAAAGCCGCATCAGGAAAGGTGCAAAATAACAAAACTTTATAATTCCATTCTTATTAAGTTTCTTGTTAGATTTCAAGATACAAATGGCTTTTACTGATAAACTATTTCTTTTACTGAGTGTACACTCCTTGCAGTTTTATTTGAACTCCTGATTAAATTTTCACAGATATTTGCATTTAAATATTTGCTTCCAATTTACTATCATTCAGGTGATCGATTTAGGGCCATCTTGGCTCTCTTGTTTTGAGTAGGTAGGGGCAGGTAACTCCTGACTAGGTATGTAGATACTTTGTGACTTCATATGTATATATGTATATGATGAGCCCATTTTACATTATCCCACGCATTAACGTACCTAGTAACCTTCTTTACTCGGGCATGTGTTAACCCTTTCCCTCATACGACAATTCTGCAGCAGACGACTAATTGAACGTATTTTGTCAGATGGATAACACCTATGACTAAAAGTGGAAAACATTGTGACAAAAGGAGAAATTGCAGGTTCTGTGCAATTTCTTCTTTTGTCACTATGTTTTCAAAACGCCGTCTGCTTTAACCCTTTCCCTCATACGAAAATTCTGCAGCAGACGACTTTGAAGGTATTTTGTCAAATAATGGAAAATCTCTATAATTGAATGGATAACCTATGACTAAAAGTGGAAAACATTGTGACAAAAGGAGAAATTGCACGTTTTGTGCAATTTCTTCTTTTGTTACTATGTTTTCAAAAAGCCGTCTGCTGCAGAGGCGTCAGAAAGCGTCTATATGAGGGAAAGGGTTAAACACCGAATGGAAAAGTGTTATAGACTTGATTTACCGGTTCAAATTTTCATCAACCAAGTCTTCCGCTATGTTGCCGGACTGATTAGTAATAGTTTTCAGATGAGTTAGCCGATATAACATTGCTCTTGGGGTAGTGTGACATCAGGTTTACCCGAGAAGGCTGTCTATGGTAAAAACAAACGCCTCTTGCGTCAATGCATGGTGACTCTGGGCCAAATAACAAGAACAAGAACCACAACTGTAGTGTTCTTATTTTTATTGTAAGCCTCTTTTTGTTCACATACTCTCCAATATATCAATTTTAAATTAAGTTCATGGATAGATTGTGCCTGTGCACAAGAACATTTTTTCTAGAAAACCTATTGTTGGAGTTTTTCTCTTTGTAAAAAAAAGTTCTGGCCATTTTCTCATTTATTATTTAAATTCCTGCAGGAATGAAATTAGTTTTTAGTAAATGGATTTATATCATTTAATTGTTATGAGATATAAGTCATCTGCCTTTTAAAACTTTTAATTACAAACTACAAAGCTGTTAATTCTTGAAATTAATAAGCAATTTATGATGTCTGTTGCATGGGCTTAAATCAAAGTTATCACAATTCTGTACTTATATTTATTTATTCTCTGGACACAAGATTTACACATAGTATGAACAACATAGTTAACAATCACACATTACCAGTACGTTGATATCCATTCCATGGAAACCCTTATCCACATCATACTACACATGGGCAGCATATGACTGAAAACATCTATGCAAAAATATGAAAAAATCTATATAAAATAATTATTATCAAATAGATTTGAAAACATTGAAGCAAAAGCAGATATTGCTCATTATGAGCAATTTTCCCTTTTACTTTTATGTTTTCAAAAGTTGTCCTCTGCACAGGATTCAAAATGTGTATAATCACTATGCATTGTATATGTGTGGGAAAGGGTTAAATTACTTTTTCCATGATATATTACAATTTCAGAAGCACATCACTTTCAAACAAATTGATTTTTACATTTGAAAATATTAGAAAAGAAAGAATTTCTCAAAAGATTATAATTTTTACTAATATCATTTTTTTTTTATAAATGTCAGATGTTGTCTGTATCCAGGATTCTTAAAGTGGATTACATTTAAAATATTGTATCGGGTAAAAAGGACATTTTTTACCAAGATGTGGAATACAATTGATGCATAAGACAATATTCCACATCTTTTGAGGGAAAATCCCTTTTGAGGGAAGATAATAGAACAACTATTACCTGATACAGACGACTTTCAATGCCTTTTTAGCTGACAAATTTTGAAAAAACATTGTGGAAATGAAGAAATAATAAGAAACATTTTCTCTTTTAAAAACAATCTCGACTGTTTCACATTTACTTATAAATTTGGTGACATTGGAACTATTTATGTTTCATCAACAAAGGAATGTATTACAATAAGTTTATGACCCTTTATTTCCTTTAACGTTTCCCTGATGCAAATGACTTTTGAAAAACAAATGAGAAAAAGGAGAAACTGCAAAGTTAAGGCAATTTCTCATTTTCCCACTTTTCATTTTCATTCTTAAAACAAGTCTAGTGAATGATTTATAAGATGATAACATATCAAACAGGTATTCAACTGGAAACTGGCTGTGTACACTCATGTTGGACTAGAACGGTGTCACAATGGTGGATGTGTGAGTAACATCTCTGGATTATGTACTTTCTATATTCTATACACTATTTACAAATATCATGGTTCATGGCCACTTCATTCAGTCTGAAAAACAAAGAGTAAACGTGTTTATTAATACATTGTATCTCTCTAGTATATCACTCTTACAAATCACATACCTAAAGGGTCATTCTACAAATTTGACAACATTGTGGGAAAAGGAAAAATCCCTCCATTTACCACAATTTTTTCAAATGGTGAACAAAAACTACACAATACTATGTTTACTTACGCCTAGGAGAATCAGATGTAGTCATAAATGCTATTTCTCTTTTTCCTACAATAGGTTTGGCAAGGACAGTATGTTTTATTACATGAATATGAAAGGACCTGGTATATGCTGGTTCATCAGTATATTAAGCATCATCACTGATGGTATTGTAATTGCAAAGATATGAAAATGAAACACAACTTGCCATAAACAGCCTTGACTTTGGAACCTAGAGGTTTGTTTTATTGGGGTCTATGCCGTTTTCAAAAGTATTTCAGTTACACCAATTTCAAGGTGACTTAACACTTCTTCATGATCCTGGGCAACAAACCAGTACTGGGCTAAATATATGGCTTTCTAAAGGGCTTTAACCCTTTCCCTCATAGACGCTTTCTGAAAACATAGTGACAAAAGAAGAAATTGCTCAAAGCAAGCAATTTCTCCTTTTACCACAATATTTTCCACTTTTAGTCATAGGTTATCCATTCAATTATAGAGATTTTCTATTTTTTGACAAAATATGTTCAAAGTCGTCTGCTGCCAAATTGTTGTATGAGGGAAAGGGTTAAAAATTTGTCTGTTTCAAGAACGTCAAAATGCTTAAAAACATTTTAGTCCATCATACAAAACAGGATTGGAGTTAAGTATAATTTCTTAAAAATTTGTCTGCTAAAGAGATGTCAATACCTTTACGTGTTCTGGATCCAGGCCCATCCACTCGTATTGCATGACACGTATCAGACTTGTATCCAGCTGGGGACCAATCAAGGGATTCAATTGAAACAGGAATGCACACAGCCAACTAAAACAGAACAAAGGTACATGTACTTGGTATTTGATTGTACACAAGTGAGTCGGAAGGATATCACATTAAAAACAAGAGCTCCAACTGTCACAAAATACGACCGTCCTGTTTTTTTTTGAGACCAAGTATAGTGATAATTGGTTGAACGTAGGGAAAATTTAGAGAGCAGACACTGTTAATACAGCTTTGGCCATTTCAAGGGACATAAGTGTGGAGTGACTAAGATAACGTGGTTAGTTATCGAACCTGACCCAAGATATGCCCATCAACATATACTCTAAATTTGGTGAAGATAAAAAAAAATGACTTGAGCCATATGGCTGATTATAGCACTTGTCCGAGATATTATGCTCATACACATTCTGACTAAATTTGGTGAGGATTGGATAAAGGCTTCAAAAGTTATTGATCAGACAATGCCGATTTGAGGTAATTTCTATAATTAAAGGGCAATAACTCTCGATTGACTACAGCGATTTGGCTGGTTATCGAACTTGTCTGAGATATTATGCCAATACACATTTTGACTAAATTTGGTGGTGATTGAACAAAGGCTTCTAAAGTTATTGAGCTGACAAGACCAATTTTAGGTAATTTCTATTATTAAAGGGCAATCACACTCAAGTGACTAAAGTGATATGGCTAGTTATCAAACTTGTCCAAGATATTATGCCAATACACATTCTGACCAAATTTGGTGATGATTGATCGAGGGCTTCTAAAGTTATTGGGCTGACAGAATACTGGACGCCGCCTGACCGCACGCCACAGGTAAAACTATAATACACCCCGTTTTGACAAAAAGGGCGTATAAAAAACATGGATGGACAACACAGTGGAGAAGTAAATCATTCCTATGGGGCACTCCTCAAAGGCAGGTGAAATAATAACTAAAGTTAAAGCATGACAGACCAAAGAAGTGATCCCAAAACATCACTGCCTTGCAGTCACGGGCCATAAAAACATGCATCATGATTACAATGGATAGGTTAACTAGATTATTTAAACTCTTCCAGAATGAAAAAAATCTGTTTTCTAATGCAAGTTTGATCTAATTGAACTGAAGAGTAGAAAACCATTGTGAGCTAAGTTCAGCTAACCACTCGGCCACGGATAAGATTTATCTGTGATCCTAGAATGACTAACCCATACTCAGAAAATATTTAACTAAAGGACTATCCAATATGACCAGACCCCAGTAAGTAGAATTAAACTTGCGACAATATTGTAAGAAATTATAAATCAATACTTACAAGAGATAACAGGACACAGCTGTCATTATAAACATAATCTGTATAATTCTGAAAAGAAATACAAACAATTATTATTATTCAGGATCAGAGATAAAAACACCCATTAATTCATATGGTACACACATTCCTTAACATGTTTGAGTTATTTAATGCAGTAAACTTTGTATACACAAATGCAGTCTGTCTATATTCAAAGACCTAATAACACATGTCATAATGATACACAAGTTGTAAGACAATGGTGCAGCGGTAGAGCATTGGCCTCTCATACCATAGGTCTAATCTGCTTTTGTGATTTGTCCACACAAACAGCTTAAGTACTGGTTAAGACTCCAGAAAGCAGACATCTGAGTGCATGATTAATATAAGCTAAAAGCTTATTTCGCAATCACAAAAAAAAAAATATATATATAAGTTTAACCCTTTCCCTCATATAGACGCTTTCTGACACCTTTCCAGCAGACAGCTTTTTAAAAACATAGGGACAAAAGTAGAAATTGCTCAAAACAAGCAATTTCTCCTTTTGCCACAATGTTTTCCACTTTTAGTCATAGGTTATCCATTCAATTATAGAGATTTTCCATTTATTGACAAAATATGTTCAAAGTCGTCTGCTGCAGAATTGTTGTATGAGGGAAAGGGTTAAACTAACGAGGTCAGTTTACATAGAAAATCATTGGTGTTCCACAGCTTATGGTGAAGTAATAATACACTCGTTTCTGCGCAAACAAAGGCTTTTCTTATGCACTTTTTGGCTGTAAATCAGCATGGTATTGGATGTATTTGGCGTAATTTGACTGTGAGTTAAAGGAGAGAAATTGGTGGGAAAAGTTTAATTTTCTCCCGGTCTCACTATTAAGCGACAAGAAACACATTACATATATTGCGCACTGTCAGAAAAAGATGTATACACCAATTTGATTAAAATGAATATGAAAACTTTTCCATGAATACGCTTGCACTGGTTTTGAGTTGTTTGTATGTTTGGTTTTTAATTGCTTTAATGGCTTGATTTCTTTAAGAAACAGACA
Source organism: Serripes groenlandicus (assembly GCA_031761405.1). Lineage (NCBI taxonomy): Eukaryota > Metazoa > Mollusca > Bivalvia > Cardiida > Cardiidae > Serripes > Serripes groenlandicus. The sequence goes on along the minus strand of JASEVX010000009.1, from coordinate 61,261,750 downwards.
ATCAATTAAATATCTGTCTCACTAATTTAAATAAGTAGTGGCAAACATGATCGCAAACAGCAATCAAATCGCGTGTATCCAATTAATGGAGGTAATCAATGTAAATTACAATCGGGATCAGCTTGCTTTTTGAGTTAAAGTCATTAAAGAACCATCTATAAAATAGACAGACATGCTGTTCACAGTCACACATTCGTGTTATTCAGTCTCTGATCACATTGACAATTCAGAGTTTTTCGACATACAAGAGTCTGCGTCTGAGTGTCCAAAATCTGAAATGCTTTCTGATCATATCGAATCTGAAATTCGATGTGATCAATTAGACAATTCAGAGCTTTTCGACACACAACAGTCTGAGAGTTTATCTAGTCACATCGAAACAGACATTCGATCTGACCAAATCGACAATTCAGACAATCACTTAACTCGTTCGAATGGAAAGTTCCTTAGTACTGATAGAATTATTTTATTGCTTACAACTGAAACCCCGGTAATGAATGAAATTCCCAAGACAACAAAAGAAAACAATGAAGAGAGGAAAAGAAAATTTGGCAAAATGGAATTTTGGGATAATTGTGGCATCTGGGACACAAAATCAACATCCACAAAAACAACTTTCTTCGTCCGCCAAAATGGAAGACTCGTTTCCATTGTTAAGAAACAGGGGCAGTATTGCAAAGAAATAAAAAAGAAATTTGTTCCTCTGGAGCCCTAACCAGACGAGTCAGATGTTTTCATATTGAAGCGTTATTACGCTACTTTGAAACGATCAAAGACCTACAAAAAACGCATATCGTATTTTGAGGCCTTGCCGGGGTTTCCCATTGAATATACTTTGTATGCTTTAGCTGAATATGTAGGTAAATTTCCAGTAGACGACATATCGAAACACGGTAATGCACGGAATACTCACCAAGAGTATATCAGAACTTCGCCAACAACGAAAAGTCTAATTTTGGAAGAAGTGAAATAAAAAAAACCAGTGAAGGCAATTTTCAAAGATAATTTTGATACAGATCATCAGCAACGCGACTCTAAAATGATCCATAACATAAAATCTAAACCTACTAAAGAAACTGGTACTGGCTACAGGCAGAATACGGCTGATGACATGCAAGCAGTAATAAATATGACTTCTCAACCGCACCCTTTTGTACGAGAAGTCATTCAGTCATTTGGAAAGCCCCCAAACATTATTTGCTATACTGATAATCAGCTGAATCATCTTTCAAAGTCCATGCAAACATCTATAATTGGAATTGATAGAACCTTTAATTTGGGGGCATGTTTTGTTACTACTACCGTGTTTCAGGATTTTGATTTACTGCGTAAAGGTAAGGGTGTTTCTCCTATAATTCTAGGTCCTGTATTTCTGCACTGGGACGGCTCATTTCTCGGATAACCGGGTATGGAGAACCAAGAAGAGTCGAATTATTTTCTTTTATTATAAATTTCATTTATTTATAAATTGAAATTCATGAGTAATGAGTATCAACATCAGCATGATTTTAATATAGATTTATTTCTTGACCATGTATGTAAGAATAGAGTTTCTTGACGCTTGCTTTATGAACATTTACTTTCTTGTCGCTTCTTAGCCATATGGAGTTTCTTGTCGCTTGGTTCGTGAGGAGTTACTTCCCTTGTCAATTTCTTGTCGCTTGCGAATATCGTAAACAAAGTTGATTTATTCCACTACTTTCGAATGGATTTTAAAAAACTAAACGGATTTAGATTAATTGAAGTATATTTAATCAATAGGTTCTTCCTGTCGCTGACTTTTTGTTATAATAAACCCCATGACGCTTCTTGTCGCTTGTTTCGTGAGGAGTTACTTCCCTTGTCAATAAAACAAAATGGCGACGATCTCGTCGCTGGCGAATATCGTAAACAAAGTTGATTTATTCCACTAATATCGAATGGATTTTGAAAAACTAAACAGATTTAGATTAATTGAAGTATAGTTAATCAGTAGTTTCTTCCTGTCGCTGACTTTTTGTTATAATAAACCCCCTGACGCTTCTTGAGGCTTCTTGTCGCTAAATAGTGAGACCCTTTTCTCCTACTTATCTATTCCTCTGGTGTTCCCTGACCTATAACATTAATTAGTCATATGATTGTGGCAGTTAAATTTACACCGAAAATAAAACTACACATATAAACTGTTTTAAAATTAACTCTTAACCACATGCAGACACATATTGACACATCTGAGGCGGACCTCTTTAATAAAACAATATCTGAAAGAAAGTTAGATTCCGAAATCGCCTCCATCTTTGATAATTGAGGTCTACATTACAAACTACAAGGTTCGAGATATTCACTTTTTATGTAGATTTCTAATCGAATTTCTTTGGATCTTATTTTTGAGAAAACGCATGAGTTGACAGGATGTGACATAGACATGCTGCATGTAGTGGCGAGAAATCCTGATGGTGAACCAGTAAGCCTACTTTGCGAGAATTTTTCCGGAGCCAGTTTGCTACACAAAATACGATATAAAGTCAAATTACCCTTTATTTGGTGATCTTCCCATGAAGAACTGTACTAAAATGGGACATATTATGCCTATGAATGCCCAAAACCCAGATGAAACGGCGAAAGCAGTGTCTGATCGGCTCATCTTTCTGTCTGTCAGATCAAAACAGGAAATACTAAATTGTCATGTGATCTTGAATTTATCATTAAACGCTTGATAGTAACATAATTTTATGAGCGTCTTATTTAATTAAGGACTTCCGGATTTTGGATTGTACCCAGCTTATGGTCAGAAATTGAATTGAAACGAAAACCAATATTGTTTTGATCACATGATAACAAAATGGTAGATGTCAATTCTCAGACTGCCAGGTGAAAGTAAAAAAAAAAATGTTGACTTCTAAAACGATATTTCGCAGTGGCATGTCCAGTTTGAAACTTAATAGATTATATTCTGAAATTGGTGTCAATAAGAAACAACTGAAATCAGAATATGACGCGATAGTTGTGGGATCAGGTGAGGTTTTGAACTATTTTTAATGTTCTAGCTGGTGACTAGTCTCAATAATATATCGCCGTTACATATTGCATTGTTACTACTAGGATGCGAACAGTCAAACTAAAAAATCGCATTACTAGTACAGAAACCTGGACTAGCTGGTGACAAGTTAGTCCAAATAATTTAGACTTTTGGTTTCTCGTTTTATCATCTGTCATTTATTAGTCGCATATGCAGGATAATAACGAAATGAAAAATGAGCATACGCAATGTCTTTTTTTGAAGGACTAGTGACAAGTCAAAGAAATTGCCATGTTTATAGAATATCTGTAAATTAACCGATATTTCAATTTAAAGATTTTGAATATGAGTATAGTAGTCTCAATATATCGCCGTTACATATTGCATTGTAGGATGCGAACAGTCAAAATAAAAAATCGCATTCCTTGTACAGAAACCTGGACTAATGAGTATAGGTGCTACCTATATCGGGTAAACATTTATTAACTTTTGTGATCGGTAAATAATTCCCCGTGAACTGCAGTTAGCCCCTTGCTTGCAGCAAGATCAGTTATTTACGAGTCCTACCGACCTAAGCAAAGAAAAATAATCATCATCAGTTTAAGCATATTTTAAATCCATGAAATTATGATGACAGGTACAACAAACAATCAACTTGCCCTTCATAAAGTACTTCAAATGAAACAATTCCATAATTTACGGAACTGCATTTTGTTTCGATATTTTATTTTCATCCAATCAAAATGAACGAGTATTGTGACTGCATCAAAAAATCCACTCTGGACACAATTTTTGGATAGACGGTATAGCAAACGGTTACTAAAAGCAAAGTTCAAACACAATTTAGTAATGGAAATGAGTAAATAAATTTATGAGGACAGAGTGGATGGCTTTTCAGAAAGGTAAGCCAAAGCCAATACAGCTAGTGCCTTGATGTGTGATCAGCGTTGGCTTAACTCTGTGAAGTTGCATAGGCTTCTGCTGATGTTCAAAGTAAAGAGAATAGGGAGAGAAATGTAACAGGAATGGGATATCATGTAGCTATAAATACTATTTTTACAGCCTTGCTGTAGAAGCCGGCTTTTATACTGACATAGGTTGATTGGATGGCTTTTTGTCTCGCCCACGATAGTGGAGTGAGACATAGCAGTCACTTTTCCGGCGACGTCGGCCGCTTTTACAAATAGCTATATCTCGGCAACCCCTGCTTGAATTTTTCTGAAACTTTGTTAGCTGTATTATTTGGTCATGGGACATCTGTCATCGTCAAAATTTTCATGGTCAAGGTCATAATTGTGCAGAACTTGACCTTTGTTAGGTAACTTAACCTCAAAACTTAACCTTTCTTATATCTCAGCAACCCCTACTTGAATTTTTCTGAAACTTTGTCAGATGTATTGTTTGGTCGTGGGACATCTGTCAACGTCAAAATTTTCAGGGTCAAGGTCATAATTGTGCAGAACTTGACCTTTGTTAGGTAACTTAACCTCAAAACTTAACCTTTCTTATATCTCAGCAACCCCTGCTTGAATTTTTCTGAAACTTTGTCAGATGTATTGTATGGTCATGGGACATCTGTCAACGTCAAAATGTTCAGGGTCAAGGTCATAATTGTGCAGAACTTGACCTTTGTTAGTAACTTAACCTCAAAACTTAACCTTTCTTATATCTCAGCAACCCCTGCTTGAATTTTTCTGAAACATTGTCAGATGTATTGTTTGGTCATGATACATCTGTCAACGTCATAATTTTCAGGGTCAAGGTTATAATTGTGCAGAACTTGACCCTTTCTTATATCTCAGCAACCCCTGCTGGAATTTTTCTGAAACTTTGTCAGATGTATTTTTTGGTCATGGGACATCTGTCAACGTCAAAATTTTCAGGGTCAAGGTCATAATTGTGCAGAGCTTGACCTTTGTTAGGTAACTTAACCTCAAAACTTAACCTTTCTTATATCTCAGCAACCTCTGCTTGAATTTTTCTGAAACTTTGTCAGATGTATTGTTTGGTCATGGGACATCTGTCAACGTCAAAATTTTCAGGGTCAAGGTCATAATTGTGCAGAACTTGACCTTTGTTAGTAACTTAACCTCAAAACTTAACCTTTCTTATATCTCAGCAACCCCTGCTTGAATTTTTCTGAAACTTTGTCAGATGTATTGTTTGTTCATGGGACATCTGTCAACGTCATAATTTTCAGGTTCAAGGTCATAATTGTGCAGAACTTGACCCTTTCTTATATCTCAGCAACCCCTGCTGGAATTTTTCTGAAACTTTGTCAGATGTATTGTTTGGTCATGGGACATCCATCAACATCAAAATTTTCAGGGTCAAGGTCATAATTGTGCAGAACTTGACCTTTGTTAGGTAACTTAACCTCAAAACTTAACCTTTCTTATATCTCAGCAACCCCTGCTTGATATTTTCTGAAACTTTGTCGGATGTATTGTTTGGTCATGGGACATCTGTCAACGTCAAAATGTTCAGGGTCAAGGTCATAATTGTGCAGAACTTGACCTTTGTTAGGTAACTTAACCTCAAAACTTAACCTTTCTTATATCTCAGCAACCCCTGCTTGAATTTTTCTGAAACATTGTCAGATGTATTGTTTGGTCATGATACATCTGTCAGCGTCATAATTTTCAGGGTCAAGGTTATAATTGTGCAGAACTTGACCCTTTCTTATATCTCAGCAACCCCTGCTGGAATTTTTCTGAAACTTTGTCAGATGTATGTTTTGGTCATGGGACATCTGTCAACGTCAAAATTTTCAGGGTCAAGGTCATAATTGTGCAGAACTTGACCTTTGTTAGGTAACTTAACCTCAAAACTTAACCTTTCTTATATCTCAGCAACCTCTGCTTGAATTTTTCTGAAACTTTGTCAGATGTATTGTTTGGTCATGGGACATCTGTCAACGTCAAAATTTTCAGGGTCAAGGTCATAATTGTGCAGAACTTGACCTTTGTTAGTAACTTAACCTCAAAACTTAACCTTTCTTATATCTCAGCAACCCCTGCTTGAAATTTTCTGAAACTTTGTCAGATGTATTGTTTGGTCATGGGACATCTGTCAACGTCAAAATGTTCAGGGTCAAGGTCATAATTGTGCAGAACTTGACCTTTGTTAGGTAACTTAACCTCAAAACTTAACCTTTCTTATATCTCAGCAACCCCTGCTTGAATTTTTCTGAAACATTGTCAGATGTATTGTTTGGTCATGATACATCTGTCAACGTCATAATTTTCAGGGTCAAGGTTATAATTGTGCAGAACTTGACCCTTTCTTATATCTCAGCAACCCTGCTGGAATTTTTCTGAAACTTTGTCAGATGTATTTTTTGGTCATAGGACATCCGTCAACGTCCAAATTTTCAGGGTCAAGGTCATAATTGTGCAGAACTTGACCTTTGTTAGGTAACTTAACCTCAAAACTTAACCTTTCTTATATCTCAGCAACCTCTGCTTGAATTTTTCTGAAACTTTGTCAGATGTATTGTTTGGTCATGGGACATCTGTCAATGTCAAAATTTTCAGGGTCAACGTCATAATTGTGCAGAACTTGACCTTTGTTAGTAACTTAACCTCAAAACTTAACCTTTCTTATATCTCAGCAACCCCTACTTGAAATTTTCTGAAACTTTGTCAGATGTATTGTTTGGTCATGGGACATCTGTCAACGTCAAAATGTTCAGGGTCAAGGTCATAATTGTGCAGAACTTGACCTTTGTTAGGTAACTTAACCTCAAAACTTAACCTTTCTTATATCTCAGCAACCCCTGCTTGAATTTTTCATAAACATTGTCAGATGTATTGTTTGGTCATGATACATCTGTCAACGTCATAATTTTCAGGGTCAAGGTTATAATTGTGCAGAACTTGACCCTTTCTTATATCTCAGCAACCCCTGCTGGAATTTTTCTGAAACTTTGTCAGATGTATTTTTTGGTCATGGGACATCTGTCAACGTCAAAATTTTCAGGGTCAAGGTCATAATTGTGCAGAACTTGACCTTTGTTAGGTAACTTAACCTCAAAACTTAACCTTTCTTATATCTCAGCAACCTCTGCTTGAATTTTTCTGAAACTTTGTCAGATGTATTGTTTGGTCATGGGACATCTGTCAACGTCAAAATTTTCAGGGTCAAGGTCATAATTGTGCAGAACTTGACCTTTGTTAGTAACTTAACCTCAAAACTTAACCTTTCTTATATCTCAGCAACCCCTACTTGAAATTTTCTGAAACTTTGTCAGATGTATTGTTTGGTCATGGGACATCTGTCAACGTCAAAATGTTCAGGGTCAAGGTCATAATTGTGCAGAACTTGACCTTTGTTAGGTAACTTAACCTCAAAACTTAACCTTTCTTATATCTCAGCAATCCCTGCTTGAATTTTTCTGAAACATTGTCAGATGTATTGTTTGGTCATGATACATCTGTCAACGTCATAATTTTCAGGGTCAAGGTTATAATTGTGCAGAACTTGACCCTTTCTTATATCTCAGCAACCCCTGCTGGAATTTTTCTGAAACTTTGTCAGATGTATTTTTTGGTCATGGGACATCTGTCAACGTCAAAATGTTCAGGGTCAAGGTCATAATTGTGCAGAACTTGACCTTTGTTAGGTAACTTAACCTCAAAACTTAACCTTTCTTATATCTCAGCAACCTCTGCTTGAAATTTTTCTGAAACTTTGTCAGATGTATTGTTTGGTCATGGGACATCTGTCAACGTCAAAATTCTCAGGGTCAAGGTCATAATTGTGCAGAACTTGACCTTTGTTAGTAGCTTAACCTCAAAACTTAACCTTTCTTATATCTCAGCAACCCCTGCTTGAATTTTTCTGAAACTTTGTCAGATGTATTGTTTGTTCATGGGACATCTGTCAACGTCATAATTTTCAGGCTCAAGGTCATAATTGTGCAGAACTTGACCCTTTCTTATATCTCAGCAACCCCTGCTGAAATTTTTCTGAAACTTTGTCAGATGTATTGTTTGGTCATGGGACATCCATCAACGTCAAAATTTTCAGGGTCAAGGTCATAATTGTGCAGAACTTGACCTTTGTTAGGTAACTTAACCTCAAAACAATGCATTGACAGACACTTACTTTTTCACATTTTATCAACTTTACTTTCTTTTTGCATAGTGATACCATTTAATATCTGATTTTCTTAGAAGGGCGAGACACCCTCAGCCCGAGGTCTTGTTCATTAAGTTAAGCAACATTCAATTCAGTAAATGTCAGGATGGGTGACCCGCATGGCGCAATGGCAGGTTCATGCTACACTGAATATGTCAAATTGAATCTCCAGATATTTCAATTGAATTGAACAATGTCCTATACAAATCCTCTACATAAAACTTGCAAAACTATGAAAATGAATCATATCATGTTATTCTTGCTTTTTATGTGCCTTCCTTATAATGCTTCATTAACCTATTTGTTTGTAATTTACAGGGGTAAGGTTTCAAATACAAAGTGAATTGACTAGTGTAAGCAATCACAGAAAAAAAAAGTTCTTATTGATAACTTTTGGCATAATTTGAAAAAGAAGCATGATGATAAGAAAATAGCGTTTAATTTTGTATGATAGTGAAGAGTAATAAAGGGATGTTGTTTCTATATATTTAGTCAGATACTATACACTTTTGCGTTTTTCTCTCTATTTACTGTATTAGTTCATAATGTAGAGAGAAAGGTGCCAGTTCAAAGAACAGTTTTCCTTTGTATTCTTTGATGATTCATCATTGTCAATAAGTGTCATTGGGATGGCTGTTAGTTAAAGTGTTCTCATATATTGTTCTGTTTTGCCAGGTCATAATGGTTTAAGTGTCTGTACGTATATCCTTATTTTACCATCACCTGCAGGAAACCTTTTTACACTCAGAAGCCTAACCCTTTCCCTGATTAACATTGCCAATAGGCTAAACATATACATGTATCTAGATAACATTTTTAGGTCTAAGAGACAATTTAGTTACATTTGTTTTTGCAAAATGAACAGTAACAATGCTTATATTGTCAGTTTTCAAAGTAGATTTTCTTTTCCCTTTTAACATACTGAGTTGACAAAGGCAAACCTAACCCATGTTAAATAAAGTTCACTCTGAAACGGGATGACTGTAGGCACATTTACTTCTATATCTCTTTTAATCATCAGCAGTTTGTTTTCTGTAATTAGCAGCATGTAGTGCTCGATGTGAGCCCTTTCTGATCATTCACAGTTTGTCGTCCTTCTGTCATCCGTGAACGATTATTATATATATGCTTTAAAGAAACTTTAAAAATCTTCTACTCTTCAGGCAACTATCAGAATTCAATGTTAATTTGGTAATTTTTTTCACCTGGTGACCCTCTATCTAAAGCCCACAAGAGAGTGGGTTTTTCTTCTGTATGCTTTATTGAAACTTCTCTTAAAAAGCAACTGTCAGAATTCAAAGTTGATTAGTAAAAATAATCATATCTGGTGACCCTCCATCAAATTAACTAATATGAAAACTGCCCTTCAAACAAGGAGGCCCAAAGGGCATGGTGCATAGTCTGTTGTGTGTGCATTATCTTAAGACTTAAAATGACTTCTCTTCTGTAATCACTTGGCCAATTGGGATTAAACTGGATAAGAAGCATCCTCTTAATGTCCTCTCCTTAATTACTTAAAATTATTGGATATTCAAAATTCAGGTTTCTGTGTGAATCGAAAAGAAACAAACTTCTCTCAAACTGGATGGCAGATTTACAAATAATTTTGTAGAAAAGTTCCTTTGGTGACCCTCTATCAGATTCATTCAAGCCATGTTGATTGGTAAAAAAACATAGCCACCAGGGGTGGGGCTGTTTTGCATTATATGGATATGGAGATTTATTTCTTACCTAATGCCCTGGTGAAAACTGAGGCTAGGCTGCTTTGCCTAAAATACATGGCTATAGTAAAATTTATAAAAATCTTCTCCTCCAAATGTATGAACCCGATTTTCAAAATATATTATAAAAATGTTTTTTTTGGGTGACCTACTATCAGATTTCTTCAAGTGATTTAATTTTTGCTGAATGGCGACAGAGTGATATCGGCCCTCTTGGTCCTCTTGTTCGCTATATGGTGAAAATGATTGTTCTATAAAAAGAAAAATGTATTCTTGTTTATGCATGCGAGCGACAAAAGCCAGCAAGGCCCTCTTGTTTTTGAGTTGCACTTACATATTTTTTCTAGACTTTCCATTTAATTTCCCCAATTTTGTCAAAAATCAGGATTTATTAGGTACTTTTAGGTAATTTTAAATAGTTATTTTTGTTTTTAATAAAGCTTTTCTGGTGAAAAACAAAAACATTTTTAGCTTAACTATGCTCGAAGTGCAAGGTGAGCTATTGTGATCACATTTGGTCTGGGCGTCGTGCGTCGTCAACATTTGCCCTTGTTAACACTCTACAGGCTTCATTTTGCATCCGATTTTCATGAAAGTTTGTCCAAACATTCATGTCCATTAAATCTTAGACAAGTTCGAAACGAGCCATATGAGGTCAAAAATTAGGTCACTAGGTCAAATTTAAGGGAAATCTTGTTAACACTCTTGAGGCCACATTTCAACTTGAGCATGTTGAAACTTAATCAGAATGTTTGTCTTGATGATATGTAAGTCTAGTTCTAACATGGGTCATGTTGGGTCAAAAAGTAGGTCACTAGGTCAGATTTAAGGGAAATCTTGTTAACACCCTAGAGGCCGCAATTTTTGCTTCAGCAGTTTGAAATTTTGTCAGAATTTTTGTCTTAAAGATATCTAGGTCAAGTTTGTATATGGGTCTCATTGGGTCAGAAACTAGGTCACTAGGCTAAATTGAAAGAAAATTTTCTTAACTCTGTAGAAGCCGCTTTTTTTGCTACAGCAGCTTGAAATTCGGTCAGAATGTTTTTCTAAATGATATCTAGGTCAAGTTGGAATAGGGGTCATGCAGGGTTAAAAACTAGGTCACTAGGCCAAATTGAAGGGAAATCTTGTTAACACTCTGGATACTGCATATTCAACTTGAGCATGTTGAAACTTTATCAGAATGGTTGTCTTGATGATATGTAGGTCAAGTTCGAATTTGGATTATGTTGGGTTAAAAAGTAGGTCACTAGGTCAAATTGAAGGAAAATCTTGTTAAAACTGAAAAGGCCGCAATTTTTGATTGAGCGGTTTGAAATTATGTCAGAATGTTTGTCTTAATGATATCTAGGTCAAGTTCAAATATGAGTCATATTGGTTAAGAAATAAGGTCACTAGGCCAAATTCAAGGCAACTTTTGTTTACACTGTAGAAGCCGCATTTTTTGCTTCATTAGCTTAAATTTGGTCAGAATGTTAATCTTAATGATATCTAGGCCAAGCTTAAATATGGGTTATGCTGGTTCAAAAAGTAGGTCACTATGCCAAAGTCATGGAAAATCTTGTTAACACTCTGGAGGCCGCATGTTTGGCTTCAGTAGCTTGAAATTTTGTCAGAATGTTTGTCTGAATTATATCTAGGTCAAGTTTGAATATGGGTCATATTGGGTCAGAAACTAGGTCCCTAGGTCAAATTGAAGGGAAAATTTGTTAACACTCTGGATGCTTCATTTTTAACTTGAGCATGTTAAAACTATCAGAATATTTGTCTTGATGATATGTAGGCCAAGTTCGAATATGTGTCATGTCTGTTAAAAAAACTAGGTCACAAGGCCAAATTGAAGGAAAATCTTGTTAAGGCCTAAAAAAGAAATAAGTTTGTTTGTGGTAACCCGACCGACCGTCCATTTTTACCGCCTACCGAAACTTTTTTACGGACCAAAAATTAGAGGACTGCACTTAACGTGTACATCTGATCGCAACAGAGAGATATGCTCTGGTGAAACTAGTAAGACGTCGGCAGCAACAACTGTGAATGCATTTAATATATTGATGTCTGGTGAGAAGGTCCATATAAAAAAGAAAGCAAGGTACACATTGTTTCTTTCATATATATATTAATTTGAATTTATTTTCTCATTTAAAAACGGGTCAAAATTATTCATTTTATACTATGTCCAGACTGTAACTGCATTGTGCATTGAAGGGTTTTTGGCCGGATTGCGGTCTGTAGATTGGCGATGTCCGTCTGTCCTTCCGTCAACATTTTGGTAAAAGTTTCATGGTTATTTAAAGCAAAATCTCGGCAATGAAAAGGGGTACAAACTTGAAACTTGGCCTGAAGGTTGCCAGTAATAAGTTCTATTGATTTCTATAGTAACTTTGACCATGTCAGACCTTGTTTTTTTTTTTCAATTTTCAAGGTCAATCTGCAGACAATCCAGCTTTTAACCGTGTTTCTTGTTAAATAACATGGCACAGTAGACAGTGTCTCTTGCAACATCCAGGCCCTGCCAAATAACATTATTATTTAATATAAAAAAAATATTATTTTAATAAAGTGTCAAATCCAATATATTTTTTGCATCGGTATATTTTTCAGCCCCAGTCACCGCAAATATGAGCTGTACAATGATATTGTGGACTTTATGGCGAAAAGGGACCTGAAAATTCACAGAGTATCAGTTGCTGATGAAGGGAGCTATATTACTGAAGTAAGTATTCCACTTATAAATTAAATTCAGTTTACTAAATATCCAACTTAATTCACATAAAGGTCACACAACGACATTAAAAGGTTTAATAGTTAGATCTATACAGCCGATCTGAATCTATCTATCTCCTTTGACAACAATGTTTCATCTATATTTTTCAGAAATATCTGAATTTATGGAGCCTTACAAGTTGTTGAATGTATGTTTGCAAAGTTGTCCGCTGCAATTTGTTTTAGGTCAGACTTCCCGAAACTTCGCCAGACCTTCAGACCTGACTGACAGATTCTTGAAAGGTCTGACTAAAATTCTTTCTTGTCAGCCCAAAATGTCTGACACAAAACAGATGCAAATCATCACTGGAAATTTCATTCATTTTTTTTTTAAACACTGGTTTGTTTAACCCTTTCCCACATTCAAGAAATCTGCAGCAGACGTCATTAAAAATGTCTACTAAAAAATAAATGGAAAATCTCTATAATTGATAAAAGCTGATGGCTGTTAATAAATCGAAATGACCAAGAATTACTCTCTTCAAATCAAACTTCCGATGTTGCAAATTGTTTGGTCTGACAGTTGAGCATGGAATCTGCTGTGGTCGAGTGGTTAGCGACGGGGATTTCGAAACCGGGTGTCCCGGGTTCGATCCCCAGTCGCGGCACTACGGTCATGGTGGAGTGCCCTTGGGCAAGGCACATTTTCTAGCCTAGTACTGGTTTGTTTACCCAGGGATCATGAATAATTAAATTTAATTGCGCGATAAATGACCTTAGCTGTCGATGCGCCATAAAACAATATACATTACTTCTGACAGTTGAGCATGAGGTCTGACAGAAATATTTGGTCAGTCAGACCAAATGTCTGACAGGAGTCTCACGAGTTTCGGGAAGTCTGTTAGGGGATTAAGAGTTAAAGTAAATTTCATCTGTTTCAGGTCCTAACAAACGCATTATGGTATTTGACCAACCAGCATATAGCCATCAATGACGCAGCCCAAAAGTTCCGAGATGTGTTTCCTGTCCCAGCCGAGTTCGATACATTCCAGGGATATAATGACACTAAGCGCAAAAAACTAAAATCCCAGTCTCTTGAAAAACTACAATGTCAATCTCATGCAGACGTTTTGTTAAGTTTATGTTGTAGACCTACAAAAAAGCAGTGTTCCTTGGCGCAATTTTAAAACTGTTGTTGAAGATCTAGCAAACTGTCTGGCTCATTATAGTGTATATTTAGAAAAACAGCAAAAAGGTCAAGAAACCCGTCAGACTGGTATGCAGCCTACCAGAACAGTCCTGGAGGACATCTCTGTTGATTTTCATGCAGATTCTCTGTTCATTAAGGATAAATATAAACTGTTTGATAGTGATGTGTCTAAAGCTAATTTTCTTGTACCTGTGTTATTTGAAGATAAGCATCTGGTAAAGCCATTTGAAAATCCCATGCAAAAAATTAGATTTTTCGAAAACATTCAGCTTTCATCATCTATTGATTTATTTTGTTACTGTCCTGGTGGTGGTATATTATCAATATTCTTTGCCGCCAAAGTCAGAGATAACAGACCTGAAAATGAAATGCAGGTAGAACCATTGCGTGTAGTGGCACAGATACACGACAGGTTGCCGGAATACCACACACAAAACATGAAACATGAGTTTAAACAGAAACTTGGTCTAATTACTTCAGTCAAACCAGCAGTGGCTGACTTTGTATATAAGACACTTGCATTGGATGCCTCGCAGGTTACACATCCTGAGATGCAGCAGCGCTTAAAGATGATATCACTTGGAGAAACCGGTTTAGTAGCAGATTTGAGAGAGTTGAATCCTGGAAGACCAAATGACAAGTATGATACTTTCTTTAATAAATTACAGGAAAAGGTGGAAAGTGTAACCGCTGCTGATGAAAGGCGTCATGGTGTTGCTCATTTAAGCTCATGGATTTCATTGGACGAACTGACCCAACAGACAGCTAGTGAGTGTCCAGAGGGCACATTGATTCCTTCCAAGTCATTAGTTAGGCTTCAGTTTGCATCACGTAATGCGTATACACATTCTGCCTTAAATTGTACACAACGGATTCCAGTCCAATACAAAATTCAGAAAAGGCAATTAAGGGCAGATCATCAGGATCAACATTACTGTGCTGCTCCATTTAAATATTTAAAGTCTAAAGCAGTGGAAATGGGGCCGAATGCTCTAATGGTCTGTTTCAATGACAAGGCCAAGGTGCCAATTGGTGATCCAGGTTTACCAGTTTCTACAGGCGTAAGAGGTAAAAAAATCAATTGCACCAGTAGGGGAGACACTAGCTGCATGTGATCATGATATGACCAAGTCCAGTTTATGTCCATCTGTCTATCTGGTATGTGAAACACCACAAACAGTTGAAGGATCTTTTGTAAGAGGCCAAATCCATGTCGCAGTAAATGATTCAGTATTCCAAACATCAAATCCATTCTGTCATGCTGCTGCTTTGTGTGCTATCCTACAACAGAATGAAAATTTGCCCAAAGTGTTACTCAAGTTCTCAGATGGGGGTACAGATCAGCGAAACACACTAGAAGCGGTTAAATGTGCCACGATATGTGTTTTTAGGGAACTGAACTTGGACATGATCGTGTTAGCAAGATGTGCACCAGGAAACAGTTGGGTAAATCCTGCCGAGAGAGTTATGAGTATCCTTAATCTAGGACTTCAAAACTGCGCGTTAGAAAGGTTTCCCAATAATGATAAATTTAAATCCTGCAGTTCCATGGCACAGATCATCAATACATCAATAAGCACCCAGAACTTAAAGAATCCTGGCAAAGTTCTATTGGTCCTGTTCAAGAAGTAGTTGAAGAACGATTTAAGCGCCTAAAGCTCAAGGACAATTCTATCAAAATTATTGAGCCAGTTGCAGATGCTGATATTGACCTTTTGAAAAGACATTTAAGGGAGTTATTTCCCGAGTTGGATCTTACAAAACTACAAAAAGCACATACAAAAAAGTCAGAGGCATACCAGAAATTCCTGAGTGACCACTGTCTGCACCGGCACTACACATTTCAAATACGTAAATGTGCTGATCCTTCTTGCTGTCTGGTCCCAACAACTCCAGTTGAAGACTTGGCATGGCTCCCAGACCCTGTTATGGAGGATGATCAGCTGCATTACAGAAAATACATGGAAGTTAAAGGAACTTCTACTACCGACGTTGCCCGACCGTCTTTCAGGAAGCCACCTGATGTTACAGCTGAACCAAGCATGAAAAAGCCCGAACATAAGACTAATCTTCGAAGTGCTTCTGTCCCAAGCCTCGAGTCGGAAAGTGAGAGCGAAGTTGTCGCTTCTATGTATACTGCCCAGAATGCTAGATACACTTTGGAGTGCTGCGAATGTGGAAAACCTAGAGTTTTGTACTCCAAAAACAAGTTAACCGAGAGGAAGCTAACCAGTCTGGCAATGTCAATAAGTGAAACAGATTACTGCTGTGGGTCACATCTTGGTGTGTCACAAGGTTCAGTGTTTGTGAGACTTGGTTTGGTATGCAGATGCTGAAACATCTCAGGATCTACTGAAGAAATATAAAACAGTGCTTCTAATTTGTGGGGAATGTTCCTCTGCGGGTTTCACTGCTGTTTGCCAGCGGCCATATGGCAAACAGAAGTGAATCAGAGCCTCAATGTACTAGAACTGCTATGTCTGTATTAACCCTTTCCCTCATATTACAATTCTGCAGCAGACGACTTTGAACATATTTTGTGAAAAAATGAAAAATCTCTATAATTGAATGGATAACCTACGACTAAAAGTGGAAAACATTGTGGCAAAAGGAGAAATTGCTTGTTTTGAGCAATTTCTTCTTTTGTCACTATGTTTTCAAAAAGCTGTCTGCTGCAGAGGCATCAGAAAGCGTCTTTATGAGGGAAAGGGTTAAGATGCAAAGTTGTTCCTATAGGCCAATATTCATTTGTTTAATATACAATATATCTAGGGAAGATAATAGAAATAAAAATCCCTTTATGTGACTTTAATATAGAGATTAATATGTCTGAGCCAGTGACTTTATTGTTTGCATAATTGCATGTATACTATACAATTTGACATGTTTATTGTTCAGTTTTAAGTTCTAGTCATACTTGTTTTAAGTCAGTTGGTATGTTTCCAATAGTTGATGTGACTTTAATGTCGAGATTATGTCTGTCAGAGGCAATGACTTTATTGTTATACATGTATACTATGCAATTTGACATGTTTATTGTTCAGTTTTAAGTTTAATACAGTTCTAGTCATACTTGTTTTAAGTCAGTTGGTATGTTTCCAATAGTAATGCTTTCCTCAAAAATTAAAGTATCTATTATATAAAATGTTTTTTCCTGTCTCTTTTATAGCTTGCATGTCAGAGTAGAACGTGAGCTTTTCTGATCATTAATTGACCGTTGGCGTCAAGTGTCTTTGTCAACAATCAGAGTGTTTACACTCTAGTTATCTTTTCACAGTATGTGCATGATGTGATACCCATGGATGAGCTGTTTGTATAGATGGCATATATCATCTGTCTGTCCATCCATTCATTCACAATTACTTTAACCGGATTCTCCTAGGAAACAAATATTCCTATTGTATTATGTAGTGCCATTTTCTTTTAATACCATATTATAACAAAACAAGCCAACTCAGTTTATTAAACACTTTATTAGTTTTTGTTGAATTACAGTTAAAAAGGCCGAGTGTTTTCACTTTTATTATTTTGGAAACTTATTCTATACTTTCATAAACCTGTCAGAAAAGATATAAAAGATAGTTTAAGATACATAGTTATGAAACACTGATATCAAAATAAGCAATACAGAGAAACTGGTATACATAGGTTCACTCAGACTTTGTCTTTTTATAAAAAAATAAAAAAAAGTCTACCTACCGACCCATACTTTTTAACTCACCTGAGCACGAAGTGCAAGGTGAGCTTTTGTGATCACTCACCGTCCGTCGTCGTCGTCGTCGTCTGTCCGTCTGTTAACAATTTCCTTGGGGCACCCTTTACCAAGATTGTTCAAATATTTCCAATCCGTTGAAAAACATGGCCGCCAGGGGGCGGAGCTTGTTTTCCTTATATGTGCATTGTTAAAACTTTAAAAATCTTCTTGTCCAAAAGTACTGGCCCGATTTAAAAAATATTTTGCACAAATGTTCCTTGGGGCACCCCTTACCAAGAATGTTTATCTTAATGATATCTAGGCCAAGCTTGAATACAGGTTATGCCCGGTCAAAATGTAGGTCACTAGGCCAAATTGATGGAAAATCTTGTTAACACTCTGGAGGCATTTTTGGCTTCAGCAGCTTGAAATTTGGTCAGAAAGTTTGTCTGAAATATATCTAGGTCAAGTTTGAATACTGGTCATATTGGGTCAGAAACAAGGTCACTAGGTCAAATTGAAAGGAAAACCTGTTAACGCTCTGGATGCTGCATTTTTAACTTGAACATGTTAAAACTTTATCAGAATGTTTGTCTTGATGATATGTAGGCCAAGTTCGAATATTGCTTGAAATTCAGAAATTATGTCAATAAAGGAAAATATTGTTCAAACTCCGGAGGCCACATTTTTACTTTGAGCAAGTTGAAACTTTTTCTTGATGATATCTTGTCCATGTTGGAATATTGGTCATATTAGGTAAAAAAAAATATAGATCACTAGGCAAAATGAAGGAAATTCTTGTTAACACTTTGGAGGTTGCATTTTCAATCTTTGTCAGAATAATTGTCTTGATGTGTTTTGCATTGCATTACATTGCATAATGTAGGTGAGCGAACTAGGGCCATCTTGTTTATCTTTTTCCTCAATAGTTTTTTCAAAAGATTCACTGCAATTATATCAAATATTAAGTATGAAGCTTACTGTTCAGATTATTTACCCTTTCCCACCAACAACAAATCTGCAGCAGATAAATTTGAAAACATTTAGACAAAATTATGAAAAATCTCTATTATATAAATGAAAGTTTAATTATTGAAAAGAGATGACAGCAGTGTGATTAACAATTTCTCTTTTTGCTACACTTGTTTTGGTAAATGGTTAATTACTTCCTTATACTTGCAGGCTGCGTATTTACAGAAGCATGGTATCAATGTGTGTGTATTAGAAAGGAGGCATGTTATTGGAGGGGCCGCTGTTACAGAGGAAATAATTCCAGGCAAGAGATTTATCTGTATTCATCATCTCTTATTCATTTTCCTTGAAATGTGAAGAAAATTGTTCAAATGATCTTATTTTCCTTTTCCTCAATAACTGTTTGGTGTCAGGTTGGCAATCATGTCAATGACCATGTGTAGCTTGACAATCATGTCAATGACCATTTGTAGCTTGACAATCATGTCAATGACCATGTGTAACTTGACAATCATGTCAATGACCATGTGTAGCATGACAATCATGTCATTGACCATGTGTAGCTTGGCAATCATGTCATTGACCATGTTAATGACAATCATGTCAATGACCATGTGTAGCATGACAATCATGTCAATGACCATGTGTAGCTTGACAATCATGTCATTGACCATGTGTAGCATGACAATCTTATCAATGACCATGTGTAACTTGACAATCATGTCAATGACCATGTGTAGCTTGACAATCATGTCAATGACCATGTGTAGCTTGACAATCATGTCAATGACCATGTGTAACTTGACAATCATGTCAATGACCATGTGTAGCATGACAATCATGTCAATGACCATGTGTAGCTTGACAATCATGTCAATGACCATGTGTAGCATGACAATCATGTCAATGACCATGTGTAGCTTGACAATCTTATCAATGACCATGTGTAGCTTGACAATCATGTCAATGACCATGTGTAGCTTGACAATCATGTCAATGACCATGTGTAGCTTGATGATCATGTCATTAACCATGTGTAGCTTGGCAATTTTGTCATTGACCATGTGTAACTTGACAGTCATGTCAATGACCATGTGTAACTTGACAGTCATGTCAATGACCATGTGTAACTTGACAATCTAGTGTAGCATGGCAATACTATCATTGACCATGTGCAGCATGGCAATCAATTATCATGCAATTGACCATGTGGAGCTTCGCAATTATGTTTTTGACCATGTGTAGCTTCGCAATTATGATTGACCATGTGAAGCTTTGCAATTATGTTATTGACCATGTGTAGCTTCGCAATCTTGACAATGACTAGTGTAGCATGGCAATCAATTATCATGCAATTGACCATGTGTAGCTTGGCAATAATATCATTGTTCATTTATAGCTTGGCGATCATGTCATTTACCATGTTTCGATCCCCGGATCATACCAAAGACTTAAAAAAATGTTATAAATGGATCCCCTGCTTGGCGCTCAGGGTTGCAGAGTTAACAATACAACTGACTGGCTTGTGTCAATCTTGTCTAGGCTGTACCTTTGTTTATGGCCATGTCTGGCATGGCAGTCTTGCTAAATACAATGTATATATTGTAATTTTACTTTCCCACTTGCAGATGCATTTTGTTGCATCTGCTGCATATGGATTTTGAAAACATTCTGGCAAAACAGCACATCTGGAACAGCAAGTTGCTGGCTATTTTTAAACTGTTTGCTCATGCCAATGTCTAGATCGTAATTTTACTAATGCCAATTTCTAAATTGTTATTTTGCTAATGCCAATGTATAGATGGTAAATTTGCTGATGCTTATATCTAGATTGTAATTTTTGATGCCCATGTCTATCAAGATGACAATCTTGTCTAGATTTCTATTAATACTTTTAAAATGGTAGTGATGGCTTTCCCTCCTAAGCACCCATGATAGTGGTGTAAGCATAACGACTGACTCTCTTGTGTCAGGACAAATGGACCATAAGTACTGCCAACTTACCCAGATAATGCCATGATATAACTGAAAAACATTATACAAACAAACAAACTAGATTGCTACTCGAGGGCTTGGCATGAAACAGTTGTAACTAAAAACCTATTTTGAAAACCCTGGTTTAGGGACAATTTTGACCCCTTTGTAAACAATGCAAATTAAGGTGCCATTGCTCAGAACGAGCAATGGCACCTAAATTTCCATTGTTTACCAAGAAAAGCGATTTAACGCTTATAAAGACTTTATGGCGACGTGATTTACCTTGGTAAAAAAATACAAATTTTTGTTACAACCGTTTCACGCCAAGCCCTCGTACTGTGTTTAAATATATATATATATTGTTTTGTGACAGGATTCAAATTCTCAAGAGCATCCTATGTTCTTAGTCTTCTGCGCCCCCAAGTGTACAAAGATCTGGAATTAAAAGTAGGAAAATATTTCATTATCCTTTTCCTTGATATGATTAATTATACATCTGGTCTGTTTCTAAAATAGCTGAAGATATAGATGTAACACTTGTAGAACTGGAAGAAATATTACTGAGTTGAAAACATCTTTGGAAAAGGATAAACTATTCTACAATGTTTTCTGAGTATTTTAATTCCCTGTGTTAATAAGCTTTCTACAGAAATATCGTTTACTCTTATTATTACACATTCAATCCACTATATATAGGATCTGACATGAGTTGTCATTTCATATAAAGTTTTTATTAAACAAGTTCAAGAAGTTTGTTATTAAGCAAGCCTTTGGCGAGCTTGATAACACATTTCTTGGACGAGTTTAATAAAACTTTTTATGACATGACAACGAATGTCAGATTCTGTTTATCACATGACGAAACACACACAAAAAAAATTGGTTTTCCAAATCTATTTTAATTTCATCAGTAAACCGTATAACAATGCCGCCAATAAATATGCCGAGGTCATATTTAGCTTAGTGAACAAGTTTATTTCAAGTGATAATAAATAAACACTCATGAGATTTATGAGGAGTATTTCGATAAAATGTACTTACCCGTTTACAATATTTCTAGATGAAATTTACCAGTTTTGGCGCCAAAGTGACTAACGCTGTGACGTCATTTTCATAATGATTCCGTCATGTTATATTACACATGTTTCATATAAAAAAATACGTAATGTGTATATTAGATCAGATACAAGCATTGTCATGTGATAAACAAATACATTGTACAGAAATAGTTTATTGGAAAATGGTTTATTACACATACATTCGAATGTGTTAATACAGAAAAAATGTATTATGTATTATACTTTATACAGAAATTAGGTTTAACTTTATTATAATACATTCAATCCTCTATGCAAATATGGTTTAATTTTATTATAACACATTCAATCCACTTTGTTAATATGTTTTACATATCCATTCCATTGGTCGAGCCCCGGTATCTCAGTCAGTAGCGACGCGGGCTGTCAATCCAGGGGTTGTGAGTTCGAATCCCGGCTTGGCCAACTTTCTTTCCGACGATTGACAAAATTCAATGCGACATGCGTCATTCGTCTTCCACCAATGGGCTATGTCTATGTGGAAAAGCAGCCAGTTGCTTGGAAAGATTGTTGTGTGGAGTACTGGTGTGAGAAAACCAGGAAATGCATGAGTAGGTGAACTGGCCGCCGTGATATAACTGAGAAATTGTTAAAAACGGCGTTAAACCCCAATCAATCAATCAATCAATCAATCCATTCCATTGGGTATTTATACCTTTCACAGGAAATTGGATATTTACCTATAGTTACTCGTTAACACTTTCCCTGAAACTGACAATATATGATACCATTTCAGCAATATCTGTTGAAAACATTGTTAAAAAGAAGACATTGCTTAATGCTTATGATGATCAAGTTTTGCTACAAAATTAAACTTACCATTTTCCAGATGTAACTTTTATCTTTACCTAGGATGTTTTACACAGCAATCGACCCTCATATATCTTATTGGGTAAATAACCAAATCCAATGACATTGTGTTCACAATTTACAGAAATACGGTTTGAAAGTCTACCTCAGAGATCCTAATGCCTACACACCTCTGCTTGAACCTGCCACAATCAAAGGACAGAAGGTGTCATCTTTAACACTTGGCAGAGACCCGCAGATGACCAAAGAACAAATTGCACAGTTCTCACAGAAAGATGCTGAGGTATTTTGTTTGTTTGCTTGTTATCCTTGCAAAAGGCGGATGAGATATTGGTTTGACAATGTCCGTCCATCCTTCTGTCCGTATGGTGCAATATCTAAGGCAAGGTTGGATGATTTGATTTTATATATGTGGAAATGTTATCCTAAATAGGGAAATGTCAGATAATAAGTTTCACTAAGATTGCTTCAGGATCTCCAAAATTATAAATTCTACACAATTACATGGAAAGGGAGATAACCCACTAAAATTCTAATTAAGTTTTTGACAAGTTATCTCCATTAAAGCAATAGTTTATATCAAATCTCTTATGAACACTCTACAGACCACATTTCATATCCAAACTTCATGAAAGTTGATCAGAACTTTCACCTCCATCAAATCTGTTTTAAGCTCTTAACCCTTTCCCACTTAAAGACGCTTTCTGATGCCTCTGCAGCAGACACATTTTGAAAACATTATGACAAAGGAAGAAATTGCCCAAGACAAGCAATTTCTCCTTGTTCCACAATGTTTTCAACCTTTTTCAGTAATTATACCATCATTTCTAGAGATTTTCTGTATCTTGAGTAGATGTTTTCAAAGTCCTCTTCTACAGATTTGTTGTATGTGGGGAAGGTTTAACTGTATCATATGGGTTACAACACTAGGTTAACAGACCAAGATTAAGAAACCATTGTGAACACTGCAGATGCTACATTTGTCATCATTCTGTATATAACAAGGTGGTTCAAGTGGTCAAATATGTATTTCTGGGGGAAATAAATTCAAGAATTAACTTGTTTGAATGTTGTTTTACGCCAATCTCAACAGTATTTCTGTTATATCCCACAGTTTCCTGGCTAAATTACAAGCACTGCTTGTAAGCTTATCCTAACACCAGCCCATCAGTCGTAATGCTTTGCCAGCCTAACCGGGCACCAAGGAGCAGATGTACAGGCTGATCTGAACTGATCTCCTATGGAGGTGGCTCAAATGATGTCATTAATGACTACACCACTTACATTGCACTACATATCAAGGTCTTCATACCAAACGGTTGTAGCTACTTGTTCAAGATGTTGTTACAACCGTTTTGCGAGAAGCCATCGGTATTTGCATTTATGAAAATGTCATTTCCATGGTTACTTTTATCACTATATTTATGAAGTACAGGTAATGCGAAATATATTCAATTTTTATTTTTCACCTATCCTCTCCCACATACAACAAAAAATGCAGCAAACATCTAGGGAAAAGAATGGAAACCCTTTATAAATAGATGTATTATTATTGAAAAGATTTGATTTTCAAATTTTGTTCACTGTAGGCAATCAAAATGCATCTATGTGTTGGTAACAGTTAAATTGCTATATATGCATAAATTGCTGTTGAACTTGTGATATGGTTAGTCTTTCCCTTGTAATTTGTTCTGCTGTTGTTATGTAACTGTTTGTTACATGCCCATGCATAAAAATCACTAGGGATTCAGTTCTCATATCAAAGTCCATTGTCAAATAAATTCTAAATTTTCTTTTCAGAAATTTCATGAGTTTGAAGCAATGCTAGATAGAATTGTCTCTGCCTTGGATACCCTCCTAGATAATCCACCGATACATCTCCCAAACATCATAGCTAGAATGTCTCTTAAAGAGAAAATGAGTTTAATTTCTAAGTACTGGGACATTGGAAAAGCATGTAAGTCATTATTTTGTTAACTTTAGGATGGAAAATCCTTCTAGATCCATCCGTCCATCTGTTAGAAATAGCATGGCTAGAAAAGTCTGTAAGGGACCATATTGTAAACATAGCATCAAAGCTGTAGCTGGCATGTCTTTGAAAGTTTATTTGTACTGCAGCATTGGAAAAGCTTAAAAATGGACCAATTGTTAGCCCTTTCCCACGTACAGATACATTTTGATGTATCTTGAGCAGACAACTTTAACAAGCACTTTCTACTTTTGTCTCAATGTTTAACCCTTTCCCTCATATAGACGCTTTCTAATGCCTCTGCAGCAGACGGCTTCTTGAAAACATAGTGACAAAAGAAGAAATTGCTCAAAACTAGCAATTATTCCTTTTGCCACAATGTTTTCCACTTTTAGTCATAGGTTACCCATTCAATTATAGAGATTTTCTATTTTTTGACAGAATATGTTCAAAGTCGTCTGCTGCAGAATTGTCGTATGAGGGAAAGGGTTAAAGTGTACTAAATAATTGTACTTTCAATTATTTTATAAAGATTTTCCTTTTTATGCCCCCGGAATCACCGATTCGGTGGGCATCTAGTTTTTGGCCTGTCTGTTTGTCTCTTTGTCTGTCTGTCGAAAAAAACCTTTAACCTTGACCACTTCTTTTGAACCATAACAGGTACGGCTACCATATTTCACATTTGTATTCCTTGTGACATAACCTTTCTGTCAGTACCAACCCTTTTGACCTTGCGACATTGACCTTTGACCTAGATGTTCACAAACACATCTTGTTTTCCCTCAATGTTCTTAGCCATCTGCTGTAGTTTTTTGTGTGTGGAAAAGGGTTCATATTTGGTTTGGAATCCCTTTTCTTGATATGATATGTTATAAATACATCCTTTTTGAAAACATAGGAGGAACGAATTCTAACTTCTTTAAATTTGAAAGTATAATTTTGAAACTGAATATAACAAATAATTTAAAGGTGAAATCGCTTATCATGAGAAATTGCATATGCTGCAAAAGCCTGTAAGTATTTATATTTTGATAACTTAAATGTTTTAATGAAATCCTGATACAATTGTTATACCTTTAGCCATCAATTTTTACCTTTAACATTTCTATAATATTAACCCTTTCCCTCATATGACAATTCTGCAGCAGACGACTTTGAACATATTTTGTCAAAGAAAGGAAAATCTCTTTAATTGAATGGATAACCTATGACTAAAAGTTGAAAACATTGTGGTAAAAGGAGAAATTGCTCGTTTTGAGCAATTTCTTCTTTTGTCACTGTTTTCAAAAAGCCGTCTGCTGCAGAGGCGTCCGAAAGCTTCTACATGAGGAAAAGGGATAGCAGAATAAAGGATGAAAACAAGTTTAATCCTATTTCAATTTCCCTCCTTTTCAGCCAAAACCACATATTTTTAGTTTCAGGATTAAAAGATGACATGCCAGAATTCGTAGATCTGATGACAGCCCCAGCATCACAGGTTGTATGATAATTAACCCTTTACACATTCAACAAACATGTAGCAGACGACTTTGAATCACCTATGCAAAAATATGGAATATCTCTTAACCCTTTCCCTCATATAAACACTTTCTGATGCTTCTGCAGCAGACGGCTTTTTGAAAACATAGCGACAAAAGAAGAAATTGCTCAAAACAAGCAATTTCTCCTTTTGCCACAATGTTTTCCATTTTTAGTCATAGTAACGTTATCCATTGAAATAAAGAGATTTTCTATTTTTTTGACAAAATATGTTCAAAGTTGTATGTTGGGAAGGGTTAACATGAAAGTATACTTATGAAATAAAGTTGAATACATTGAGGCTAATGAGGAAATTACTCATCATGAGCTATTTCTCTTTTGCCATAATGTTTTCAGAATCCCTCTGCTCAATATTGTTTGGTCAAAAGTCTTCAGTATGATTTTAATATGATGTCATTTATCAATCCTATGCATAGTAGAGTGGTCCCTCTGTGAGTGCCGATGAAACCCAGCTGAAAAAGTCCGAACCCCACCTGGGCTCGAACTCGGGACTTCTTATTCCTGAGGCGATCACTCTACTACGTGGCTACAAAAGCTAGTTCCATAGCAAGGCAGTATAAGTATCCCCCTTATACAAACACTTAACTACATATTGTCTATCTATAGGACATATCACTCTTCTACATATGCTTAAATGTGATTTTTATCATAGAATTTATCACATTTATATATTTTCAAACGTGGCTCCAACCGAAATAGCTCGTTTGGTAACAACAAGCTCTATAAATCCAGGGCTTGTGATTCCGAACCTCAGCTTGGCCATTCATTCTTTCCGATGCTAAACAATTGACATTTTGTGACTCCTGTCATTCACCCTCCGCCAATATAGTCTTAAGTTGGAAGGTATCCAGTTACCTTCGAAGAATGGTGTGTGGCGTACTGGTGCGAGACAGCCGGGAAACACATGGTTAAGTGAACTTGAATACCTGAAATCTGTGCTGAAGTCCAGATGGAGATAACTTTTTTGAAATGTTGAAACTTCTGCAAATATTGCTAATTGTGACAACAAAGTATGTAATAAATAGTTCCAAATTATTTTTGCAGTAAATGTTGAAAAATAGTCAATTGAAAGTCATGAAAATGTACAAAATTTGGCTTACTGGGTTTGTTTACCTAGTAAAAATGAAACATAAACGATCAATATTTAGATGTTTATTGTCCTGGAAAGTGTAATTATTACTCTACTTTATCCCAGAATTATGATTCTTATATTCCAAGACAACTTTTGAACTTTTAAAACTTTGACTATAATATCTATAATCTGGAGTTCAGCACCTTTAACTGTAATGCAATCAAATCTTAGATTTTAGATAAATGGTTTGAGTCAGAACCTCTGAAAGCCACACTAGCAACAGATGCAGTTATTGGAGCAATGATCAGTCCTGATACCCCCGGTAGTGGGTGAGTTTAAGTTATTCTACCCTTTACCTGATACCCCCGGTAGTGGGTGAGTTTAAGTTATTTAACCCTTTACCTGATACCCCCGGTAGTGGGTGAGTTTAAGTTATTTAACCCTTTACCTGATACCCCCGGTAGTGGGTGAGTTTTAATTTTTTAACCCTTAACCTAATACCCCTGGTAGTGGGTGAGTTTTATTTTTTTAACCCTTTACCTGATCTAGCAGGTTCTGTTTACACGTTTGAAAACATTGTGGTAAAACGAGAACAAGCAATTTAACCATTTTTCACAATGATTTTTGTCTCTGTATAAAAGAAAGCTTTTATTTTTTTTTCGTCTTCAGATATTTCGAAGCAGATAACTAAATATATCTTCATTAGTAAACAGTTTACCTATAATCCCTTTCTGTTACATTTTAACCATTTTTCCTATACCACAAATCTGCATCAGATGACTTTGAAAACATCTGTGCACAAATGTAGCAAATATCTATAGATGAAATTGTTGTTATTGAATTGAAGTGGAAACATTGTGGCAATAGTTGTCTGCTGTAGATGCATCAAAATGCATCTGCAGGTGGGAAAGGGTTCTTACCAAATGTGGTTAAAAGTTGATATTTGTCATCCTGGTGTTGGTGTCAGCATCCAATTGGAACTCAGATTAAATGATCTGTGCAATCTCATCAGTATCCATGTAAATACTAAGAGTATTGTATTGAAACTTTGCACATGTATTAGGGATCATTGGTTAAGCCTTCCCACATACAATAACTTTGTAGCTGATGACTTTGAAAACTTATTGGTAAAAACAGGAAACATCTCCATAATTTAGATTATCATTATCGAAAAGAGCTGAAAACATTTTTGCAAAAGGAGTAATTTCTTCTTTTGTCACAATGTTTTCAAAAGTCATCTGCTGTAGAGGCATCAGAAAGTGTCTATATGTTGGAAAGCTCTCTGACCAAGTCCTAAAATTTTCTATTTACCCAAATTATTTTCATCTGCATATTGGGCATGTTCTGCTAACAAAAAAGCCCTCAATTAACAAGATTTACAATCAAGCCCCCAACTGACCTCCAACTACTCATTTTAATTAACCCTTTCCCACATGTAGAGGCCTACTGACACCTCTGCAGCTGACGACTTTTGAAAACATTTTGGCAAAAGGAGAAATTTCTTTTGCTGCAATGTTTTCAGCTTTAACGATAATTATACTTTCATCTCATTTCTATATTTTTGCTTTAATGTTTTCGAAAATGTTTGCTGCAGACTTGTTGTATGTGGGAAAGGGTTAACCTTCAGTGTATTTGTTTAAAGGTATGTACTACTTCACCATGTTATGGGAGAGATAGAAGGAGTGAAGGGAGCCTGGGGTTATGTTGAGGGCGGTATGGGGTCCGTATCTCAGGCGATTGCTAACTGTGCAATGAACCATGGAGCTGCTGTGTTCACGGACAAGGTAACTTTTAATGTTTGAAAATAAACAGATGTGATTAAACTGTAACCCTCTCCTTCATATAGACGCTTTCTGACGCCTCTGCAGCAGACGGCTTTTTGAAAACATAGTGACAAAAGAAGAAATTGCTCAAAATGAGCAATTTCTCCTTTTGCCACAATGTTTTCCACTTTTAGTCAGAGTTTATCCATCTGAATAGAATGGAATGCATTATGTCTAAAGTGAAATTACTCATTATTATGCTCTTTTGTCACAATGTTCTCAAAAGACATCTGCTACAGATGCATCAAAATGTGTCTGCATGTGATAAAGGGTTGATTTATGAATTAATTGTAATTAAGGTGGAGTATGACAGTTAATTTTATTGACTAGCCTAATTGATTTAATCATTTACCTATTATAATATTTTAAAGTTACTGTGTCAAGATTTTTCGGGTCACAATTTCCAAACAAAGAAAAACATTTCAACTTATAATCTTAACCCTTTCCCCCATACAACAATTCTGCAGCAGACGACTTTGAACATATTTTGTCAAAAAATAGAGAATCTCTATAATTGAATGGATAACCCTTTCCCTCATATAGACGCTTTCTGCCGCCTCTGCAGCAGACAGCTTTTTGAAAACATAGTGACAAAAGAAGAAATTGCTCAAAATGAGCAATTTCTCCTTTTGCCACAATGTTTTCCACTTTTAGTCAGAGTTTATCCATCCAATTGTAGAGATTTCCTATTTTTTTGCAAAATATGTTCAAAGTCGTCTGCTGCAGAATTGTAATATGAGAGATAGGGAATGGTTTATTTTTGCATCCGTTTAGCACACTCTGTGTAGCAGATGCTTTATGTAAAACAAGCAATTTCTCCTTTTTCCATTATGTTTTAGTTGACACTTACTTTTGTACCTTACATTGATTAGGAAACAAGCTTTCAGCTTATCCCTTTCCAACACAACCCAGACGCTTTCAGACGAGTCATTTAAAGAGAGTTTCCATATGTTTGACTTAATGTTTTCAAAGTTGTCTGCTGCAGATTTTTTGTTAAATTTGGGTTAAATTAATCATCCCCAATGTCTGCCTCCTGGACTGAACCAGTACTTGCACCATCTGTGTGGTAAATCTCATTGTGTTTTTTACCTCTATATTAAAATTATACTTCACATTTGTCCTCTTAGAAAGGTTTTCAAACGGCAGACAGCTTTAAAAATATCATAGGATGTAAACAGTTAACCCTTTCCCACCTATAGACACATTTTATTGCGTCTTGCGTCTGCAGCAGACAACTTTTGAAAACATTGCGACAAAAAGAGAAATTGCTCAAAATGAAAAAATTCTCCTTTTGTCACAATGTTTTCTAATTATTTCAGTAATCATACCTACAGTTATAGAGATTTTCCATATTTTTGAGTAGACATTTTCAAAGTAGTCTGCTGCAGATTTGCTGCATAAGGGAATGGGAGGGTTAAAGGCGACTGTCTTGTATTTTCAGCCAGTGAAGCAAATTATTACAGAGAATGGTAAAACCACCGGAGTGGAGCTTAAAGATGGGACTGAAATTAGAGCTAAGGTTGTTCTGTCCAACGCCACACCCAAAATAACATTCTTGGATCTTCTCCCTTCAGTAAGTAAATGCTCTGACCGTTAACTCCTAAAATATCATATCAGTGAACCTATTCCAATCTACAGCAAATCTGCAGCAGACAATTATGAAAACCTCTAGGCAAAAAAAATATATGAATCTGAAACCCTTTCCCTCATACGATAATTCTGCAGCAGACGACTTTGAACATATTTAGTCAAAAATTGGAAAATCTCTATAATTGAATGGATAACCTATGACTAAAAGTGGAAAACATTGTGGCAAAAGGAAAAATTGCTTGTTTTGAGCAATTTCTTCTTTTGTGACTTGTTTTCAGAAAGCGTCTATATAAGAGGGAAATTTAATTATAAGAAATATTTAGAAACATTGTTGCAAATGGAAAAATTGCTCTTCTTTTGCTTCAATAATTTCAAAAGATGGCTGCTGCATATTGGTAAAAATGCATTATACATGTAGAAAAAGGGTTATCCCTTTCACTCATCCAACAAGTCTGGAGCAGAGGAATTTTGAAAACATCCAGGCAAAACAATGGAAAATCTGTATAAATGAATGCATAATTATAGAATAGAATTTTAAACACCCCAATTTCGGTGGTTTTGAGGTTACTCCCAGCCATAAGTCGGGGGTCGACTTTTTAACAATTTCGGCAAAAAAACCCAAAAAAACATGGTTCTCGATGTAAAACTGGATAATGATACATTAAGATAATAATGCACAAACCTGATTTTATAAATCCAAATAAGCCAAACAAACTAACTAGTCCAAATTTCTTAATATTTGTTTTAATCTATAAAAAATAAAAGCGCGAAACTCGAACAAAGGGTTTTATCGATGTCAGTGTTTCTACCATGCATTCAACCCTTAGACACATTTGTCCGATTTCAAACATGTAAATTAATCCTTTCAATGTTTTCTAAAAATGATTAGTTAAAAGTAAAACAAACATAGGAGTTCTGAGTTATTGCATTGACGAAGTTTATTATAAGTGTGTGTAGTTCACAGAGAGGTGAAGACAAGGGTTTTAAAGGTCTATGGAAAGCAGTTTGGACTCTATGGTTATATGAAAACGGTTGAAATTTCCACTGGAACAGGCTGTAGTTACAACCGACTTGCGTTAGCCCTATAACTGTTTGTCGTGTGTGAAAAACACAGGGCTCAAATAAATGACGTCACTAATTTACCAGCTGAGATTGAGCCGCGACAAATGAAATACACCCATATAAATTAATGTTAAATTTACGATACTATTAGCTTAGTAAATTATACTTGTGTGATTAAACTGCACATACTCTTTTTTTATGACGTAGCTCATTTGTTGGGAAAAATGGTTTGCGGAAATAAAGGTCTATATAGATTTCACTCTTACCCATTTTCACATGCATTTATACGCATCTGCAGCAGACTTCTTTTGATAGAGCTCTGACAAAAGGAGGAATTACTACATTTTCGTTAAATTGGACAAATTAACTTTAAATTGAAAAGGATTTTAAAGGGTATGGAATTTAATTTTCCTTTGTTTACGGCTTTAAAACTAGATAAAAAAAATGTAAGGAAAGGATGCATCGCTGATAAAAAGCAGTTTCTCTACTGTTTGTCGCATGTACAATATAGCCTTAGGAGAGATTGTCATTCAGTCATAAGTCGAGTCCCTGCTTCAACACCAAAATTTGAGTCTCAAAAATTCGACTTATGGCCGCGGATATACGGTAATTGCTCATAATTAACAATTACACCTTTTGTCACAATGTTTTCGAAAGTTGTCTGCTGCAGATGTGTCGAAAGGTGACTGCAAGTGGGAAAGTGTTTAAGGGGGTCTCATTCTTGACAAATGACTACTAGACACTAAATATCATGGTAGCATTCAGATTGCACTGTAGTGTAGGCTGAAACAAAAGTGAATTTTTTAAAGGAATGTTGTTTCTAAATGATTTTGGATTGTTTATCTTAACTTTGCATTTAGGATTTGTCCTATACAATTAAATACAATTAAGAGGCATGAATATAAAGGAATATTTCCATATCTAAAATGTGTGAAACTGTTTGCCATATATCATATTTTAAACCCCTTTCCCATATTCAACAAAATCTGCAGCATAAGACTTTAAAAACATCTGCACAAAATGATGGAAAATCTCCATAAATGAAGGATCATTACATTTTTAAGCATTGCGGATATATTTATCAATTCCTCTTTTTGTCACAGTGTTATAAAGAGTAATCGGCTGCAGATGCATGTGTGAGAAATTAACATCTTTGAAATTGGATGAAAAATTATTACTGATTAAAAATATTGTGAGACAAGGGGAAACGACTCATTTTGAGCCATTTCTCGTAGTTCCATGTTATTTTCAAAAGTCATCTGCTGCAAATGTGTTTAATGTCTGTATTATGGAAAGGATTGATTATCTTCAGACATACAGATTACTCTTCACACCTCAGCAGCATACAACTGAATGCTTTTTAAGTCAGTGCATCGGAAAAGGTACAAGTTGGCATTTCTGAACAATGTGTAGGTTGACAGAAGCTTCTAACAAGCTTAAATGTAAATGATATGTGAATGGTGGAGATCTGGATCAGACTGTGTGGATGCACAAGCTGATTTGGATCTGCACTTGATTAAAAGTCAATTTGTACCTTTTCCTGCAGACAGATTCAATTGTTCTCTATTCCAGGGCACTTTACCTTCAGAAATAGAGACTGACTTGAAATCTGTGAACTATGAGTCACCTGTCACTAAAATTAATGGTAAGTCATGAGCTGATCTGTAGGAAAATCTATAACCATAGGGCATTTCTGACCAGTCAAAATTCAAATCAACCTGTGCATTGACAAACTTCAATCTGATTCTGTGATATTCACCGTATTTGTCTCAGAAGGTTTTCAAGAACTTTCTGACAGATGATAATTTAGCTCAGACTGCATGGGTTCATGGGCATGTCTTTAACTACATTAAGCCTTGTCCTAACCCTTTCCCTCAAATAGATGCTTTCTGAAGCCTCTGCAGCAGTTGGCTTTTTGAAAACATAGTGAAAAAAAAGAAATTGCTCAAAACAAGCAATTTCTCCTTTTGCCACAATATTTTCCATTTTAAGTCATATGTTATCCATTCAATTATAGAGATTTTCTATTTTTTGACAAAATATGTTCAAAGTCGTCTGCTGCAGAATTGTCGTATGAGGGAAAGGGTTAAATACCTTCAAGTTGGTTTACCTATATCACAGCTGAGCTCTTGTATGCTGGTTTTATTGTCTTACGTTGTGTCTTTCTTTCAAAGTTAAAGTACATGTGATTGTTATTTGGCCCATGAGACACAAAAACTAACTTTTAGGACTTTGTAATGATTGAAGATTCTGATGAGCTTGTGCTTACATGTTCTGAGCAGAACCTTCCCTGTTTGCTTTGGGGTAGTAAGAAGCTCCATGTCTGTAATACTTCTGAAAAAATAATTTTCTGCTTCCAAATTTTTGTTGTAATAGGATCTGAGTGTGTCAAACAGTTTGGAAAGGTCATCAACAGTTGATGAAATCCGCCGCTAGAGTGCTAAGAGTTAAAACTGCACTGTTTGCAATGTTGAATCCAGATTATCTAACGTTAAAAACATTGTGTTAAAAGGAGAAATTGCTCATTATTTTGCCACAATGTTATTAAAAGCTGTCTTCTGAAAAGGTATCAAAAAATGTATTTGCATATGGGAAAGGGTTAAAAAGGTGGATTGGCTAACAGCCTTACTATCTGTTTTAACCCTTTCCCTCATATAGACGCTTTCTGATGCCTCTGCAGCAGACAGCTTTTTGAAACATAGTGACAAAAGAAGAAATTGCACAAAACATGCAATTTCTCCTTTTGCCACAATGTTTTCCACTTTCAGTCATAGGTTATCCATTCAATTATAGAGTTTTTCTATTTTTTGACAAAATATGTTCAAAGTCATCTGCTGCAGAATTGGAAAGGGTTAAATCTTTTGTTGCAGTCCTATTAATACAATTCCAAATTATAATTGCGAACCTCAACACAGGTGATACCTGTTTGATGTACATGTATATTGTTAAAAGACATTGTTGCAGTTGATGTGAATCAAATCCCCGACACAAGTGATAACTGTGTTTCTTTATCATTTATTAGCTCATCTGTTTTTCCAAGTGTAACTGCCATCTATCATATTTTGAAATGGGAGGTTGAAAATAATTATATATCATAAAAAGGCGGGCTATTGTGATACCCTTGGTGTCGTTTGCATCATCACAAAACTTTTACCTTACGTCATAACTCAAAAACCTTTCAACATTTTCAATTGAAACTTAGTACACATTTTCCTAGGAACGATACACATGTCTATACCAAGTCGCATAACTCAAGGCTTGAATAATTATTCAGTTATGCTTCTTTTTTCGACTTAGAAAAAAACACAGGTCATATTGCTATGTTGCCTAATTACTGCTTTACGTGTCACCTGCCTATAATTGGTGGCTCATCGAGGTCAATTCTTCATCATCTGTCCTTCAAACTTTATTGCTGAGATATTGGCAGGCAACACATGTGATTCTGTAAACATTTTTGTTTTATCATATTATTACAGTTGCTGTGAATAAAATCCCCAATTTCACTGCGGACCCTAACACGAGTGATACCGGTGTGATGCCTCATCATAGATGTACCATACACATGAATAGCGAAAACACAGATCTCATCAATGAGGCATATATGGATGCGAAATCTGGAACTTACTCCAAAAGGTGTGTATGATAGAAACTTTTATGATATGAGATATGTTTTTATTCTTTGAATAAATCTTTAACCCTTTCCCTCATACGACAATTCTGCAGACGACGACTTTGAACATATTTTGTCAAAAAATAGAAAATCTCTATGATTGAATGTATAACCTATGACTAAAAGTGGAAAACATTGTGGCAAAAGGAGAAACTGCTTGTTTTGAGCAATTTCTACTTTTGTCACTATGTTTTCAAAAAGCCATCTACTGCAGAGGCGTCAGAAAGCGTCTATATGAGGGAAAGGGTTAAGCTTATAACACCTGGAAAATTGAAATTACACTTATGTGATAGATTTAAAAATAAGTTGGTAATGGAGAAACTTATCATCATGATTAGCTTCTCCTGTAGTGAGACTGATTTTTGAAAAGTCACCTGTATCTGCGATAATTCTCCAAAAATAATTATTGAATAGAGTTGAAAACATTGTAACAAAAGTGGTCTGCTGCAAAAGCAGAAAAATGCATCTTCATGTGGGTAAACGATAAACCAAATATTTTTGGAATGAATTTTCTTCTCTCACAGGGATTTCAAAAACCTTCTGTTGCAGAAGATGACAAAATCATCTGTTTCAGGGAAAGGGTTTAATCCTTTCCCTCATATAGACGCTTTCTGACGCCTCTTCAGCAGACAGCTTTTTGAAAACATAGTGACAAAAGAAGAAA
Source organism: Serripes groenlandicus (assembly GCA_031761405.1). Classification (NCBI taxonomy): domain Eukaryota; kingdom Metazoa; phylum Mollusca; class Bivalvia; order Cardiida; family Cardiidae; genus Serripes; species Serripes groenlandicus. The sequence goes on along the minus strand of JASEVX010000009.1, from coordinate 61,226,037 downwards.
ACGTGCAATTTCTCCTTTTGCCACAATGTTTTCCACTTTTTGTCATAGGTTATGTTTTGCCAAAATACGTTCAAAGTCGTCTGCTGCAGAATTGTCGTATGAAAACGGCAGATTACAATTTTTTTCATCTGAACATGGAAATATCTTTTATGGATTGAGTTGAAAATTTAAGGAAGGACTTTTTTTTTGGCAAATTGCTTTGCCCACATTGTTTCAAAAAAGTATCTAATTCAGTTGTATTTGTGTGTAATTCAGACCAATGATAGAGATGACCATTCCGTCGAGTTTAGACCCGACAATAGCACCCCCTGGTTCTCATGTTGTTCTCTTGTTTACTCAATACACACCATACCACCTTAAAGATGGTCCATGGAATACAGATATGAAGAACCAGTATGCAGATACAGGTACTATAGGGCAATTCATTTAAACCTTTCCCACATACAACAAACCTGCAGCAGACAACTTAACCCTTTCTGACTTACAGACACATTTTGACGCAATAGCAGCAGACGACTTTTGAAAACATTGTGGCCAAAGGTGAAATTGCTCATGATGACCAATTTCTCCTTTTGACCACAATGTTTTCAACTTTATTTAGCAATTAAGCTTTTATCTTTTATGGAGATTTTTCTGGTTTTTGTCACTATGTTTTCAAAGTCGTCTGCTGCAGCTTTGTTGTATGTGGGAAAGGGTTAAATAACATTTTGGCAAAAACAGGTTTTTTTTTTATTTTATTCAAATATATGGAAACGCACTATGCATGAAAAAGACAAAGTTGAAAACATTGTGCAGAAAATAAATATTACAAGCAATAATATTGCTATTATTGCTATTATGTCTTTTTCTCCACAACTCTATCCTCTCATTTATTCAAAGCATTCAATGTCTCTCAAATTAACAATATTTTGGAATAAGAATATCCATTCCATAATGCCTTTTCAAGTCAAAGTTGTATCCTTTAATTCACAGTGTTTGATTGTATAGAGCAATATGCCCCTGGTTTTAAAGACAGTGTTGTAGGACGAGATATTTTAACACCACCAGATTTAGAAGAAATATTTGGATTAACGGGTGGGGTAAGTGATTCTTTGGCTCTCATTTATATTTTAGCATGAAAGTACCAGTATGCCTTAAGTAGCTATGATGAGCATGTACATATGCACAGTCTGATCAGGATATACATATTTCACTTTCTGTCACTTTTTGTCCTGTGAAGAAACTTCTTCTAGTTTATAGTAGTTGGGAGACTGATCAGTGTATTGGAATGTGTGGGCTGATCTATAAGGGAGCATGAAGGTTTATTTTCCTGAGTCAATTTACCATAACAATATTTAATCTTTAACCCTTTCCCACATACAGACGCTTTCTGACGCCTCTATAGCAGACAACTTTTGTAGACATTGTGGCAAAATGAGGCATTGCTCGTAATGAGCAACTTCTCTTTTTGTCACAATATTTTTCAACTCTATACAATAATTACACTTTCATTTTTAGACATTTTATACAATTTTGCTTAAATGTTTTCAAGTCATCTGCTGTGGATGGGTTGTATTTGGAAAGGGGGTTGAAAAATTAATTTAAGTGATTTAAATTTTGATAGACACTATTTTGTTTTTCACAGAACATATTCCATGGAGCCATGTCCCTTGACCAGTTGTATATGTGTCGACCCTCCAGTGAAGTGAGTCACTACAGTACACCAGTAAAAGGGTTGTACCTTTGTGGAAGTGGAGCACACCCGGGTATGTTAACTCAAAAAGAAATATGTGGTGCTATCCCTTTCCATCATATAGACGCTATCTGACGCCTCCGCAGCAGAAGGCTTTTTGAAAACATAGTGACAAAATAAAAGATTGCTCAAAACAAGCAATCTTTCCTTTTGCCACAAGGTTTTCAACTTTAAGTCATAGGTTATCCATTCAATTACCGAGATTTTCCATTTTTAGCTCCACTGGCTGAAAGCCAGTCGAGCTTATGTCATGGCGAATTGTCCGTCGTGCGTGCGTGCGTGCGTGCGTGCGTTAACTTTTTCCTTTAAACGACTTCTTCTCCCTAACCACTTGGCCAATTTGGTTGAAACTTCATAGGAAGCATCCTCTCAATGTCTTCTCTTAAATTCCTTCAATTTTTTTTGATCCATCCATAATTCTGGTTTCCATGGCAACCAAAAGAAAAAAATAGTGAAAACTTAAAAAATCTTCTTCTCCAAAAGTGTCAGGCCGATTTTCAAATAATTTTGTAGAAATGTTCCTTGGGTGACTCTTTATTAGATTCCTTCAAGAAATGTTGATTGGGCGAAAAACATGGCCGCCAGGGGGCGGGGCTATTTTGCGTTATATAGCTATAGTGAAAACTTAAAAAATCTTCTTCAAAAGTGTTCAGCAGTTTTTCAAATAATTTTGTAGAAATGTTCCATGGGTGACCCTCTATCAGATTCCTTCAAGCCATGTTGATTGGTAAAAAAACATGGCCGTCACAGGGCGGGGCGATTTTGCTTAATGGCTAAAGAGAAAACTTAAAAAATCTTCTCCTCCAAAAGTGTCAGGCCGATTTTCAAATAATTTTGTAGAAATGTTCCTTTGGTGACCCTTTATTAGATTCCTTCAAGAAATGTGGATTGGTTGAAAAACATGGCTGCCAGGGGGCAGGGCTATTTTGCATTATATAGCTATAGTGAAAACTTAAAAAATCTTCTTCTCCGAAATTGTTCAGGCCTATTTTCAAATAATTTTGTAGAAATGTTCATCGGGTGACCCTCTATCAGATTCCTTCAAGCCATGTTGATTGGTCGAAAAACATGGCCACCAGAGGGCGGGGCTATTTTGCCTTATACAACCAAAGCGAAAACTTAAAAAATCTTCCTCCTAAAGTGTTCAGCCGATTTTCAAATAATTTTATAGGAATGTTCATTGGGTGACCCTTTATTAGATTCCTTCAAGAAATATTGATTGGTTGAAAAACATGGCCGCCAGGGGGCGGGGCTATTTTGCCTTATATAGCTATAGTGAAAACTTAAAAAATCTTCTTCTCCGAAAGTGTTCAGCCGATTTTCAAATAATTGTGTAGAAATGTTCATCGGGTGAACCTCTATCAGATTCCTTCAAGCCATGTTGATTGGTCGAAAAACATGGCCGTCAGAGGGCGGGGCTATTTTGCCTTATACGACCATAGTGAAAACTTAAAATATCCTCTCTGAAAGTGTCGGGCCAATTTTCAAATAATTTTGCAGAAACATTCCTTGGGTGACACTCTACAAGATTCCTTATCCCATGGTGGTTGGTAAAACAAATAGCCACCAGGGGGCAGGGCTGTTTGGAGATTTGATTTTTGCCTTATGGCCGTGGAGCGATACTGGCCCTCTTGGGCCTCTTGTTTGAAATTTGTTCAAAGTCATCAGCTGCAGATTTGTTGTATGAGGGAAAGGGCTATACGAAAACCAACCTTTATGCTTTATGACATCAGCACAGTCTTATCTGGCTCTGCAGTCCTTAAAAGATGTAATAGGTGTTTTCTTTCTGGAATACCCATCAAATACATATTTTTTCTATCAGCTATTGAGGTTGAATAACTTTCTTTGAGAGAGTCCAAGGGGAGGGCAATGGCAATGGCTTTCTCCTCAAGAAAAGGATTACATGTACTTGTAAAATTTGTGCTGAAGGACTACCACCTGGCTTCTTACCTGATGATAAAGAGGGTATTTAATCTTTTCCCCCCAAAAAACTTATTTTATTTAGCCTTTCCCAGATACAACAAATCTGCAGCAAACGACTTCAAAAACATCTTCAAAAACATCTGTTTAGAAATATGGAAAACCTCTTTAAATGAAAGTTTAATCATTGACTAGTCTTGAAAACATTGTGGCAAAAGGAGAAATTGCTTATTAATTTCAATTTCTCTCCTTTTGCCATAATGTTTTCAACAGACATCTGCTGCAGATACATCAAAATGCGTCTGCAAGTTACAGGGTTAAAATAGATTTGGTAACATCCATCATTTTTACCGATATTCTTGTTTCTTTTTCAGGAGGTGGCGTGATGGGTGCACCAGGACGTTTGGCAGCTTTACAAGTCATTGCAGACAGAAGAAGATTGAACCTTTGACCTACATATAAAAACTATAGTGCAATAACATGCAATAAAAACTGAAACAGGAATCTATTCATGAAAATATAATTATTGACTACAGTTTCAACCATTGTGGCAAAATGAGAAATTGCTCATTAACAGCAATTTTCCCTTTTGCCACAATTTGTTCATAGGCTGCAAATGTGTCAAATTATGTCTGCATGAGGAAAATGGTTAACGCTGTTACATTATTGTGAGATGATTTATTCTGTTAGGAAACATTATGAAGAAAAGAAACTTGTATCAAAAGTTGTTATATTCAAGGCTGTCAATATAAGGGAAATAGTTAAAACTTGACAGCTCATGCTCTTAGAAATCGATGTTCTTATTGAAACCTGTCAAACCTGTGTTGTTAAAGACCAACTTTGTTTAGCAATTCCCTGTCTACAGCAACCACACTGTTCATATCCAAATTACTTATTTTCTGTATAAATGACCCTGTAATTAAAGACCACCTGTAGTCAAAGACTAGATTCTTCTCTTCCAATGGGTGGTCTTGAGCACGGGGTTGACTGTATATAATATTGTTATGCAATATTCTACAATTGGTATCACTAAACAGTCCGTTGTAGAATGTAAAATTTGCAAATAAATTTGAATAAAATATAGGAATTCAGCAGACAGGCATTTTAGTTTAGTCCTCATGTTTAAAGCCTTGTGCAGATGAATTCTGATGCAGCTACAAAATTTTGAAACAGTTTTGGAAAAAGGAGTAATTGTTCAATTCAAAGTCTTATTTACTTGGCTGATGTTAAACTGTGCTTTTACGGCTGGGGAATGGGGTCTTCTATTGGCCCTATAAATGCCATAAAAATGCCTTTCTAGGTGTATTAAATATCTTTATATCTACTGCATTCATTTCAGACTTGCTGTACTGTTGAATAATAAAAACCCAATATGTAGTCAGTTTTCATGGAAAATGATCGAGACGGTATTATTTAAATAAGTAACAGTGTTCTAAGTGTTGCCTGCAGACAGATATGTCACATAGTAAAGTTAGGCTTCATGTACACATCGGCAGGTCACATGCTATCTACAAACCAAATTGATACACCAGACAATAAATGCGAACATTATTAACTTCAAAACTATGCATGCTATAATTATGTTCCTTATATTGTTCTATTCTCCTTTTCACTATGTATCGGTATTGCAAGTTTTAAGTGTCGAATGAATAGTTGAAAACCTTTTACATGAAAATGAGATTGTTTTTGCCTTGAGTAAATTCACCCTTTTCCTAACTATTTTCAAAAGCTGTCTGCTGCAAAGACGTCAAATGTGTTCTAGATCTAGGATAAATGGACTAGTAGTACTGGTAACTTACCCCGGAAACGCCGTGATATAACCGAAACATTTTTGAAAGCGGTGTAAAACACCAAACAATCAATCTTCCATTATGAACAGATTCTCATTTTGCCAAAACGTTTTCAAAAGTCGTCAACTGAAGATGCGTCTGTATATTGAAAGGGTTAGGGTTGCTTATAGAGATTCAGCAGGAGAAGGATTTAATTTTTACTTAGAGAACAATAGTAACTGAGATACACCAGTGCGTTCAATAAAAGTTTATTTTACCTAACGGTTGCAAATACACCAATCAAATTACAGCTTCTTAAATCTTGGTACGGATCGTAACAAACCGTGACCTAACAAACTGCTTCACCGAATGCAAAACAGGTTTCCACACATTTTCACATATACATGTACATTTTATTTACCTTGCAAATCCGGTTTTGCCTTTCATAAACAAAGTAAATCGCTGAAAAAAGAAATAGTAATGTGACATTCATTACTTACGGGTTTACTTACGGTTCCGAGACCGCCGGAAAGCCTAAGGCTTCTAATGGTCCATCTCTTGTCACAATATGGTCAAGGGTCGACAACTCACTAAAGTAGAATTGAACGCCGATGGTTGAATAAAAATATATGTTTAATTTACAGTTATGAAATATATACAATTTTGAATAATCAACTTTCCTGACAAATCGAGAGGCTATAAACAAAAGAACTACTCACGCACTCTCATACACCCTCTCACCCCAGTCACTTAACTGTCCCATCACTTCCGTTACTGTACCCTGTATTTGGAATGTTCATACACGTTGTACTTCACATCCAACTGTATCCGCTTCCCGACTTCACCGAGTCGTGGTACTTATTCATTGCGTCGCGTATATCCTTGGATTCCGGGATCGACAAGCCACACAACTGTGGATATATGGTTCTACACGTCCTATGACGGCACTCCTCCTAATGTTCCCCGTTACGACGTCTTATTAAGTTGTGGACTGCGTCACACAAACTGGTTCTTCAAACTTCTACGTTTGGACCTTCGATTGTCTGCCAGACATAAAACGGCTAAAATTGTAATAAATAACCATGTCTTACAATAATATCAATAATGTTCCGTAAACCTAACAGCCTACCATTTTATACTCCTATCTCCTATGGTAGCTCATCTCTATACTAATATCCTTTTACACTTCCCACTTCCATTCTTATCCTTTTCATACAACATATCTTTCCCAATAACATAACACATTGTCTCGCTCCTAACGGACTCAATTTCTGTAAAAAACATTCACTTCGTGAACCAGAAATTCTCTAAACAATTCAATCATGTAATAATTATCTCAATCCCTAACATTGTAAATTTGCACAGATTCCATTCCTTAATTATGCCGAAAACCCCTTTGCACAATAACTAAGAATTTACATACCCATATGCCGTGTGAATTGGTCACATCAACTACCTCTCACTATAACGAGTGAAAACCCTCTGGCGACTCCTATGATACTGACGACCAAAACAAATGTTTGAGTAAGCTATATAGCACCAATCGACCCCCGAGCCTCCTGATGACAGGCAAAATTCCCGTGCAAATCGTAATTCACAATCAACAACTAGTTTCAATACATTTATAGGCCAAATGAAAATAGCAACATAGTTTAACGTAATTAACGTTTTTAAACCCGTCAATTCCTTAATTCTCAACGGATTTACATGAAATGAACTCTTAATATGCTTAATATCACTTATCACATATGTATATGATAATAACTTCATAAACAATGATCTCCCTGACAATCCTGCGATAAGTTAAAACCATACGTGACCAACCTGCACTAACTGACCGTCTTCTATTTAGGCCACGCCAAATCTATTTTGTTACAACACGTTCCCCCCAAGGATAAAGTGGTTACACTTTGTCTATTTAACAAAATACACCAGGTTCGTTCCCTGTACTATTTACAACCCCTATCTTAATTTCCCTTAGTATTGCATTCCTTATATATATATACACGATTACACAGCTGTCATGACTCCAATGTGTGCCTAAAATACTCATTTCACTAACTGTCTTCCGATTCCTTTACTTGACTGTTTACTCTACTTAAGTAATCTGCCCCTACATTTTCTCTACCTGGAATCGCTCTAATGCTAATCCTATACAAAACCGAACTGTGCCGTCCTTCTTCCTAACAAATACTATAGGACTCGAAAACGATGCATTAGAATTCTCTATGACTCCTAACTTTAACATCTTACTGACCTCTTCGTTTACTGTCGCCACCGACTGGTATGGAATAGGATAACCCTTGAACCTGATGGGTTCTGATGTATTTAATTTAATATCATGTTCAACAAGTGAAGTAGTTCCCGGTATGTCTGTCAAAACATCGGCGAACTCTTCCAAAACCATGTCAACCTGCTCCCTCTGTTCAGGAGACAATTCTTTACAAACGTCTACATCTTTTTTAGACTCGTTACCTACTCTAGAAAGACACTCTAAAGGTATCTTCTCATCTACCCAATCTACGTCTGCATTATCTAATTTCCGATCTTCACTATCTTCAATAACTGCAGAACAAACCACTGCTAATATACCTTTATCACTACTACCGTCATCAGCACTTCGCTCATTGTACTGTTTCAACATATTGGCATGAAGTCTTTTCCTTACCCTTCATATTAATTCTATAATCTACCTTATTCATCACCTTGATCACTTCAAATGGACCCTTCCACTGCAATAATAATTTATTGTGACTTACCGGAAGTAATACCAGAACCTTGGCACCTATCGGGAAACTTCTGTCCTTTGCCCGTTTGTTATAGTATATCTTCTGTCAAGACTTTGCCTTACTTAACTCATCCTGTGCCATCTTACATGTCTCTTCAAGTCGCTCACGTAAATCTATTACGTACTGGTATGTCAATTTCACTTCAACATCATTGACCTCGCCAGACCATAACTCTTTCAAAATGCTCAACGGTCCTCTGACCGTCCGGCCATAGAGTAATTCAAATGGGGAAAACCCCAGACTTTCCTGTGGCACTTCCCTATACGCAAATAACGCAGCATTAATGTACTTATCCCAATCCTTGGGCCTCTCGCTACACATACGCTTAATCATCCGTTTCAATGTTCCATTAAACTTTTCCACCAATCCGTTACACATTGGGTGGTATGGCGTTGTAGTCAACTGACGTAAGGATAAAAGTCTACTTACCTCAGCCATCATCTTAGATGTGAACTGTGATCCCATGTCCGTCAACATCTCCTCCGGTATTCCAAGTCTACTGAACATATCGACCAATGCTTCCGCTACTCGTTCAGTCTCAATCCCTGGTAAAGCAACGGCTTCCGGATACCTTGTAGCATAATCTACCATGACTAAAATGTACCTGTTTTTCCTGTCTGTCATTGGTTCGATTGGTCCTACTAAATCAACTGCTACACGCTTAAAAGGCGTTTCTATTAATGGCATCTCTCCTAATGGTACTTTTTGAACCTTACCTTTTGGCATCGTTCGTTGACATATATCGCATGATCTACAATACCGACTGACTTCCGAATAAACCCCTGGCCAATAGAACTCTGCTAATGCTCTGTCCCTAGTTTTTCGTATACCTAAATGCCCTGCCATCAATGACTCATGTGCTATCTTTAAAACCGCTTCCCGACACGTCTTAGGAACAACTAACTGATAAGACTGCTTCCGATTAGGAAATTCAAATTCCCTATACAATAATTTGTTCTTAAACAGATACCTCACCTGTCCGCCCCCTTTGCAATTATGAAACGTTCTTTCATTCGCCTTTTCTCTCGTCTTCGACAGAGTTTCATCTGCCATCTGCAGGTCGCGGTATTCTGCTTGCGATATATCTAAAATCTTACCTGGAACATGTAATTTCCTGTATGGTTTAGGATTTTGTTCCGTTTGCGACCGAGTCTGCATTGCATTTGATACATCTCCGGGTTCCGGATATTTCGCGCCTGTAATGTTACCTACAACTAAATCATAGAGTGGAGTGTCTATACATAACGCCTCCGTTGTACCCTCATAATACGGAGTCTTCACCTCTATCATTGCTACCGGAAAATAATGCTCAGATCCATCGATATATTTGTAACATCTTTCCTTACCTAAGAACTGGTGTTCCTGTACTAACCGTTTCCTTACAACTACGCACGTGGCACCCGTGTCTCTCATCATGTTTACTCTTACTCCGTTAACTGTGCCTTCCTTGGTAGGACAATTCCTTTCCATACATACACCTAGCTGTTCCGAACTATCGTTACACAAATATATGCAGCTAGAACTGGCTGTTCGCTTTAATCCCCCACGATACAGACCTCGAGGCTTTCCTCTCCCCTTGAAATATTGGTTACCCTGATTGTGGCTATACCTTTCAAATGGACCAGTACTTGCATTCCTAGTATCTCCAGATGTAAATCGTCCACCAGTATCGTCGACCGCAGCCATACTATGCCTACAATCGTCCGACCTGTGATTACCACCACAATAGCTACATTTCCAATTAGTGAAAGAATTACCTGCCTTCTGCGTACTGGAACCCTGTCGTTGTCCTGTATCGGACCTAAACCCTCTAGCAACCCGATCCTTTTCTTTATTATTTCCACTTAAAACAACATTCCTACACCCACCTCTTGCTTCAGCAAATAGATCCGCCTGTACCGCCATCTCATTACCATCTGTAAACATCTTTTCTTTCAAAAATAAATACAAGTCCTTATTGCAAATTGACAACAACTGATCTCGTAACAAAAAATCAATGACGCCTTCGTACGATTTTACTATCTTTCCTAATTCCAACCAACGTTCGAGATAATTCATTGATCTCCGTAAGTACTGAACAAACGTCTCTCCCGTTTCTGGTCTAGCTACTTTGAACCGTTTTCTAAACCCTTCTTCAGTTAACTCAAAACGTTGCAATAATGCTGACTTTAACTTAATATAGTCTAAAGCGTCCTCTGCAGGTAATCTAGAATAAACATCTAACGCCTTACCTTTCAATAATGCACTAAGATGTAATGACCACTGATCATCCTTCCAACCTTGTGCTTCTGCATATCGCTCAAACCTGGATAGATAACTGTCCATATTATCCTTATCCTCGTCAAACCATGGTAATTTCGGTCCTTTGATTTTATGATCTTTAATAAAAGACTTACCTACTCCCTGTTTGGCCAACTCCATCGCCTGCTGATGTCCTAATTGAGTTAACTCCAATGCTCTCCTATGCTCCCGATCCCTCAGCTCTTCTTTCTCTCTCTCTAATAATCTCTGTTGTTCTAATAACTTAACTTCTTTCTCTTTCTTCTCTCTCTCGGCTTCTTTCTGTCGTTCTAATAACTCTAATACTTTCTGTTCCTTCTCTCTCTCGAATACTCTCTGTTGTTCCATTAACTCTCTTTCAGCTTCTCTCTCGGCTTCTTTCTGTCGTTCTAATAACTCTAATACTTTCTGTTCCTTCTCTCTCTCGAATTCACGATCTCTCAGTCGCTGTTCTCGTTCCTTTGCTTGTTCATCTTGAACGAACTTTTTAAGTTCCTCACCTTCATAACCGAACTCCTTGCCTAACTCTATCAACTCCTTCATACTAGTCATGACTATCAATAGTACGATACGCTAACCCTATATCAAAACTTAATAAACTACAATCTAAGTTAATAATAACTACACTTCATTGGACTTCAAATCTATATTTGAATTCTCTGCATATCCTGTACGGTATAATTCACTTTTGAGACTCACTATGCACGACCCTAATTCTATTTATAATGTTCAGATATCAGTCTTAACACTTTTAAAGCACACCCCTTCTATCCCTCAGACTCCACGCTTTACTGCAGAAACGCTTATGGCAGCGCCGCTGTGTCTCATCACAGGGAATAAACAAAAAAAATTAACTTAAAACCCCATGTATAAATCATAAGCTATTTGTATCAAGTGTAAAATGCACTGTACAATTGCCAGTAAAAAATGAATCTAATGAAGGAATATCTGCAGAGTTACAATTAACCTATCCAATTCTACCCTAGTTCGTTGCCGCCTCGATACATCGAGCGAATCATCCCACTTCTGACACCATTTGTCACAATATGGTCAAGGGTCGACAACTCACTAAAGTAGAATTGAACGCCGATGGTTGAATAAAAATATATGTTTAATTTACAGTTATGAAATATATACAATTTTGAATAATCAACTTTCCTGACAAATCGAGAGGCTATAAACAAAAGAACTACTCACGCACTCTCATACACCCTCTCACCCCAGTCACTTAACTGTCCCATCACTTCCGTTACTGTACCCTGTATTTGGAATGTTCATACACGTTGTACTTCACATCCAACTGTATCCGCTTCCCGACTTCACCTAGTCGTGGTACTTATATTCATTGCGTCGCGTATATCCTTGGATTCCGGGATCGACAAGCCACACAACTGTGGATATATGGTTCTACACGTCCTATGACGGCACTCCTCCTAATGTTCCCCGTTACGACGTCTTATTAAGTTGTGGACTGCGTCACACAAACTGGTTCTTCAAACTTCTACGTTTGGACCTTCGATTGTCTGCCAGACATAAAACGGCTAAAATTGTAATAAATAACCATGTCTTACAATAATATCAATAATGTTCCGTAAACCTAACAGCCTACCATTTTATACTCCTATCTCCTATGGTAGCTCATCTCTATACTAATATCCTTTTACACTTCCCACTTCCATTCTTATCCTTTTCATACAACATATCTTTCCCAATAACATAACACATTGTCTCGCTCCTAACGGACTCAATTTCTGTAAAAAACATTCACTTCGTGAACCAGAAATTCTCTAAACAATTCAATCATGTAATAATTATCTCAATCCCTAACATTGTAAATTTGCACAGATTCCATTCCTTAATTATGCCGAAAACCCCTTTGCACAATAACTAAGAATTTACATACCCATATGCCGTGTGAATTGGTCACATCAACTACCTCTCACTATAACGAGTGAAAACCCTCTGGCGACTCCTATGATACTGACGACCAAAACAAATGTTTGAGTAAGCTATATAGCACCAATCGACCCCCGAGCCTCCTGATGACAGGCAAAATTCCCGTGCAAATCGTAATTCACAATCAACAACTAGTTTCAATACATTTATAGGCCAAATGAAAATAGCAACATAGTTTAACGTAATTAACGTTTTTAAACCCGTCAATTCCTTAATTCTCAACGGATTTACATGAAATGAACTCTTAATATGCTTAATATCACTTATCACATATGTATATGATAATAACTTCATAAACAATGATCTCCCTGACAATCCTGCGATAAGTTAAAACCATACGTGACCAACCTGCACTAACTGACCGTCTTCTATTTAGGCCACGCCAAATCTATTTTGTTACAGTGTGGTTACTTGTATTTGTTGACAAGTGGCAGCGTGGGTTGAATTTAGAAGGGTGATTTATCCAATGTTTGTTTAGTTTATTTTTAAATGCATTTATACTAGGAGCTGTTACTACATCATCTGGGAGCGAGTTCCAAGGGTCCACGGTCCTTATGCTGAAGGCATTTTTTCGCATGGCGGTTTTTGGTTGTTTTTTTTGGAGTTATTGTGATCGCCCTTTGTCCGCCGTGCGTCGTCCGTTGGCGGTCGTGAGTGGTGGGTCAACTTCTTCTCCTCAGTAACCAGTGGGTCAATTGGGATGAAACTTCACAGAAAGCATCCTCTCAATGACCTCACCAGATTTCCTTCAAATTTTTGGGATCCATGCAGAATTCAGGTTTCCATGGCAACGAAATGAAAAACACTTCAAAATTCTTCTTCTCCCAAACCGGTTGGCAGATTTTCAAATAATTTTGTAGAAATGTTCCTTGGATGACCCTCTATCAGATTCCTTCAAGCCATGTTGATTGGTCGAAAAACATGGCCGCCAGGGGGGGGGGGGGCTATTTTGCCTTATATGGCAATAATAAAAACTCAAAAAATGAATGAATGAATGAATGAATGTATATTGTTTTATGGTGCATCGACAGCTAAGGTCATTTAGCGCGCAATTACATTTAATTATTCATGATCCCTGGGTAAACAAACCAGTACTAGGCTAGAACATGTGCCTTGCCCAAGAGCACTCCACCATGACCGTAGTGCCGCGACTGGGGATCGAACCCGGGACACCCGGTTTCGAAATCCCCGACGCTAACCACTCGACCACAGCGGATTCCCTTCTCCTCCGAAAGTGTCAGGCCTATTTTCAAATAATTTTGTAGAAATGTTCCTTGGATGACCCTCTATCTGATTTCTTCAAGCCATTTTGTTTGTCAAAATATGTTCAAAGTCGTCTGCTGCAGAATTGTTGTATGAGGGAAAGGGTTAAAGTAAACCACACCACATATTTATTCCACATTATGAGACGAAGCTAACCGACGTAATATTACTATAGTCTTTACCAAAAATGATTAATTTACACTTGTCTGTTTTGAAACTGTATCCCCAGTCATTTGCATATTTATTTGCAATAGTTGATTGATGCTCGAGGCTCGTCTGCTAGTGTCGGATTACCACAATTTGTTGTGCCAACAGTTGAACCGTAGGTTGATTCAAGTATGTTTAATAAGTACTACTGCGCTTTAAACTAGTACCGAATTGTCATATGGTCTTCTTATTCGCATCATAGTTGCCCGGAAGCATGTAACTCAACTTACCAGGATTTTGATATTTCACGGCCCGTAATCGGCTGATTGCTGCAAGACTTCGAGCTTGTCGCCCTTACATTGCTATCCCAATGAACGGAGGTCTACGTCTCCATGCACCACGTCTTAATTTGGCTCGACAACATGGTGGATGGATAGGAAGGTAAGATCGTTTTTATAGATGAGTACATAATTATTCTTCGTGGAGCAGTTGGCAGGATGTGAGTATTGAGATGGAAATAAGAAAGGCTTGACACTGCTAACATCATCCAACGTGATCGCTACGGTGGTGGAAATGTTTTGGTGTGGAGCGGTATTTCACACACTGGGAAGTTAGAACTTAAAACTACGTGGAAACCTAACTATGATCGTTATTGTTTTGTACTGGGTATTGTTTCCGTCATCGTTCTGTATATAGCCAGCCTTCATACTGACGTTCTCCAGCAAGATAACGCGTTGTCATACAGGGAACATTCTTGAGGTCAACAACATTGATTATATTGATTGGCCAAAGGAATCACATGATTTTCCCCTGATTGCGTATGTATGGGATTATCTAGGACGATAAGCACACACCAGCTGTGACGTCAATAATGGAATGTATCTGGGGGGCGGGCCCTACTCGGTAAATAGGAAAGACTACCTCTTCCCGTGATTAAAAAACGCACCGCCTCGTGGTGTAGTGGTAGAGCGTCCGCCCGGGTGCGGGAAGTCGCGGGTTTGATCCACGGTGGCTAATCTCCTTGGCACTCAGGGTTGCCGGATTATCATTACGACTGACTGGCTGGTACCAGGATAATCGGACGAGTAGTACTGGTAGCTTACACAGGAAACGCCGTGATATAACTCAACAAATGTTGACACCAAACAATAAATAAACAATAGATAATATGAGAGGCCGGTGTTTAGCTGTAATTGACAAACGGGATGGACACATGAAATATTGACCTAGACAGAATTATTTTTTTACCCCTTTGTTAAACATGAAGTTAAAATATCGGTTTTTGTCAAAACTGTTTGATAAATACTGGATAATAAATTAGCTATACGGTAGGTTATTAGGTTTTACTTTTTTTCTTTTGTTTTCCAAAATTGAGTCGCAACATATAAGCAGTGACTAAACTTTTTTCTTCTCAGAATATTGCATTGAAAGTCCATGCATGTTTTACGGTCATTAATTTAGTAATTTAAGAAAAAAGAAATCATGCTTTGCCCCATCTTTGATACCGCTATGAATTTCAGCTTGGAAAAACACACACTTTTGGGTAATGAATATTGATTTCTTTATTCCATAACTCTGTCTTGTATTAAGCAAGACTCCTTTTCACTAAGAAGGTTATGGTTATAATCTCTCTGCAAAAGACGCTAAGCTATCCTGCAATGGTCTAAGAAAGACGATTTTTTTTTGGAAAAGTAATTTTTTTCAAAGGGAAGTAACTTAAGGAAATGAAATATATCAGATTCACGAGTTATTTCCCCTAGACAATAACATCATATAAGCGCTTTACAACAATACAAAGTCCAAAAACAAGCGTCTTAGCTAACCTATCCTGCAATGGTCTAAGGGAGACAACTTTTGAAAATGTAATTAATGTTATGGTATAAGGGAAACAACTTTTGAAAATGAAAAAAATCAGAAGCACGAGTTATTTCCCATAGACCATAAAAAACCGACCATCTTTTGAAAAATAAAATAAATGTTATGGTCAAAGGGAAACAACTACAGAAAACGAAATATATCTGAAGCACGAGTTATTTCCAATCATTTCAGCGCTGTCTTAGCTCAGGTGCCCTGCAATGATCTAAGAGACAACTTTTGAAAAATGTTATTTGTTTTATGGTATAAGGGAAACAACTTTAGAAAATGAAATACATATCAGAATTTTCCCCTAGACCGTAACATCATATAAGCACTTTTCATAAAAACAAGCAGGTTAGCTTACCTATCCTGCAATGGTCTAAGGGAGACAACTATTGAAAAATATGATTAATTTTATGGTCTAAGGGAAACAACTTTAGAAAATGAACTATATCATACTAGAAGCACTTGTATTTCCCATAGACCATATACAATCATTGGAATACAAAAACGACCGTCTTAGGTAGGCTATTCTGCAATGGTTTTTTGAGAATAGAATCAATGTTATGGTCTAAGGGAAACAACTACAGACAAACTGAAGCACGAGTTATTTCCCCTAAACCATTCAATTTCTGAAAAGTTGCCCTGCAATGGTCTTAGGCAGACAACTTTTGAGTTGTTATTTGTTTTATGGTCTAAGGGAAACAACTTTAGAAAATGAAATATATATCAGAAGCACGAGTTATTTCCCCTTGACCGTTACATCATATAATCGCTTTACATAAAATACAAAGACCAAAAACAAACGTCTAAGCTAACCTAACTTTTTATAAAAATAATTAATTTTATGGAAACAACGTTAGAAAATGAAAAATATCAGAAGTACGAGTTATTTCCCCAAGACCATAACATTATTGGATTGCAAAAACAGGCTATTCTATAATGGTCTAAGGAAGCCAACTTTTAAAAAATAATACCAATGTTATGGTCCAAGGGAAACAACTATAGAAAACGAAACATATCTGAAGCACGAGTTATTTCCCGTAGACAATTCAATATTTGAATCATTTAAGTCATTGTCCAAGGGAGACAACTTTTGAAAAATGTTATTTGTTTTATGGTTTAAGGGAAACAAAATGAAATACATATCAGAAGCACGAGTTATTTCGTCTAGACCATAACATCATATAAGCGCTTTACATAAAATACAAAGACCATAAACAAGCGACTTAGATAACCTATCCTGCAATGATCTAAGGGAGACAACTTTTGAAAAATGTAATTAATTTTATGGTCTAAGGTAAATAACTTTAGAAAATGAAATATATCGTCAAGTTCGTTAATTTTTTGACGAATTGACGAACTTGACGAAGCTCTTCTGAATGACTGATGGCCATGACATTTGAAATAGGACCTAATTTGCATTCAATACGTCATAGAGGAAAGGTTAAAAAGTTTTCCAGCTCGCAAAATGGTCCTTGTGCTTGTGGCGCAACCAAACTCATTATCCCCTTTTCTCGTGCTGCATATGTTTAAGGTGTTTTCAAAGACGAAAAGTTTAAAAGTTTTGCAGCATGGAAAAATAATCCTTGGGATTTTCACGCATCCAAAAACTATATCCTCTTGTCTCTAGCTGCAGACGTTTTAGGTGTTGTTATTGACGAATGGTTGAACAGTTTTGCAGTATGTAAAAGGTATCCTTGGGATTTTCGCGCAATCGAACACAATGACCTGCTCCTCCTCTAATGTATCTAGATATAACGTATTTCTAGATTCGTCTGCTTTGAAATGGTCTGATGAAAATGTTGTAGTAAATAGAGAATTTTAAGATAATTTATCAAAACAAACAACATTGTGGGTATATTCGAGTCTGTATCCCGAATCGGATTTACTTCATGTTGTCGTAATATACAAGAGCTCCGAAATTGATTGGCAACCCATACATTAACTTAAACGCAAAACATTATATTGAAGACAGGATGACGACATAAGATCTCCTTGAGACATAGTCCCGGCGAAATATATACAACAACAACAACAACAACAACAATAACTCTCAGAAAGCAGCAATGTAAAGAGTTTAATTTAATAGCAAAAAATAATAAATTACATACAATTTGACGAATAGTCACTAACACAAATAGTTTAATGGACACACTACATGACTACATATATGATGTAAGATTTTCGTTTAATTTAGCCCTTTTTCCACTTGCATCATCTGAAAACATTGTCGTAAATGTATGATGAGTAATGTTAAGTTTCCACGTTTGTGCTAAGACGTTTTAAAATTCGTCGACTGCAGATGTGTTTGTTGTATGTCGAGAACATCGAGAATACACAACAGGTAAACTGACCTTTGGAAATTCCAACCATTTCTAAGATGTGTTTAACAACAGAATTCTTCAAAACATTATAGAAAAAATAGAAATTTAAAAAAACCTAGCCGTTTCTCCCAAAATGCTTTGAAATGTTTATGAAAACACTTCCAGTTACCAAATGGTTCAACGATTTTAACTCTTAAAATACTAAACTCTAAATATCACAACAGGGGTATGTTTAACGCTTTCTCTCATACGACAATTCTGCAGCAGACGAATTTGAACATATTTTGTCAAAAAACGAAAAATCTCTATGATTAAAAGTGGAACACATTGTGGCAAAAGGAGGAATTGTTTCTTTTGAGCAATTTCTTCTTTTGTCACTATGTTTTCACAAAAAGCCGTCTGCTGCAGAGGCGTCAGAAAGCGTCATCAAGTTTGTAGAATACAAATGTGGCTGAATATCTTAATCGAGAACATGGAAGATCCTGAACATAGGTGCCAATATATATACATGTATACAAAACAAATCTTTGATCGTTATACTGGCTAGATTCTTAACAATTGCATTAAAGAAAAGAAAATCATTATTTGGAAACATCTGATGATACATACTGAAGAAATTAAATGTTGACACTACTTTGTTTAAAGCGACTGAACTCCAGATACCCAACTGTCGAAAGAAAAAAAAAATCCAATTTTAAGAAAATAAGTGTTATTTTTGTATTTGGGGCATTAAAATATGATAACTGACATATTACATACCCCTATAATCGGTGAGATTTTCTTGTTTTCGATACTTTTTCCATCGCAAATTCTACCCTGTCAGTAACGGGGTAAGTATTTTTAAATAGGAAACCCCTTCATCGGGACAATTGAAAACGACTCAAGTTCACTTTATTGATAAAAAAACGATACTTTTTCTACCCTGGTTTTCTTGGATTTACTTGGATAACATAAAGAATAACATTTAGGGCGAATTCGTTTTTCTTTTTTTTTTCGTGCCATCTGGATTTCAGTCGCTTTAATTAATCACATAAAAACGACTGAAATTGTTTTTGCCTAATTACTAAGGTGTACGTAGATCATATTTACTGTACGTTACTAACATAAAGTAATTGTTAGATTTTATATGTAATGTGGGCTGGTGGCATGCTATCACGAATACGGATTGTATTGTATTGTATTGTAGTGTATTGTCTTATATATGAGTCGGGTCACACGATGTGTGGTCTCAATGCATCTGCGTACAGTGAAGTCTCTAACAGGCCTGTGTATCCAAGGTTTCACCCGACTCTTCACCGTTCACATATATATTATACATACATAAATGGACACCCTGACATAAAACAAGAGCTGTCCGTAAGACAGCTTGCTCGACTTATCGGCCGTTTGGTACTATAATCAACAGTGATTATGTGATGACATCTTATAAATGTGTGAAGTTTAAGAGCAATAGCACCTGTGGTTTGTAAGAAACAGCGTTGCATTCAAACGTTAACCAATTTTTTTAAAGTCCCAAAAGGGGAATAATTCAGTCAAAAACCGAAGTAGAATTATGGGACAAGCTAGATCATGTGATGACGTCCAAAAAGTGTGAGAAGTTTAAAAGCAATAGCATCTGTGGTTTTTGAAAAAGGAGTTGCATGCAAAACTTTAACCAAAGCTGCAATGCCGACGCAACAGCCGCCCTTATTTGTTATGGAAGTTTACGACGTCATGTGTAATTCGACTTTGTCATACAAGCGCTTGGATAACGTTGACGTTGCGCTGACAGCGCTAGGATATAACGTTCGCTAAATTACAATTATTTTGATCGCACATACATTTTTTGTGCATGGTTTATGTGGGTTATGCTTAGGATACATTTTAATGTTATCTTAATTTAATGTAATAATAAAAAGAAAATGATAAGAACACTAGTAATGCGTAAAGCCTTTGGTGTCTAAAACGACGCACTCTGTTATTTATAAGCCTTATGCTAGTATTTCATGAAACAAATGTGATTAGATTTCAGTAAATGTAGACCATTGACACTATAGCCGTAAACTTAGAATATTAGTAGTTTATTTCATTGAAATATGCATAAAATATTACATAACACAAACAACGTCCGATCTCTTTTTTCTTTTCTATTTACTGTATCAAGATCCGATATCTTAAAATAGTTGCCATGTTTTTTTTCTACCTACTTTATTAAGACATCTTGATATATAATAAATAGAGAGTAAAAGACGAAAAACACAAGATCCCATTTATCTTGTATTCTTTGATAATTTAACATTTAATGCATATTTCAATGACATTTTAGTTTCTGATTATAGTGCCAGTGATGTCGACCACATTCAGTCAGTCTTCCGTGTTAACCGCGCAGTAATTTGGGTAAGATGGATAAACAACCTTTTCCCTGATACAGACGACGTCTGACGACACGACAGTTGAAGACATTGCGGGAAAAGAATAGAGTATTCATCATTAGCAATTTCTCCTTTTCCTACAATGCTTCACTTCTGTAGCACGAAGTTGCCATCCAATCCCAAAGATGTTGTATTTCCCACCATGCGTTGAAAAGCAGACGACTCTGAGTTACAACACGAGAAGTTTTCCTCAAAGATTCATATATAATCTCATGACATTGATTGACGTTAACAGTTTACGTTACTTTAAATAGACTGCTTACATTAACCCTTTTTTCACACGTAGACGCATTTTTACGCCTCTACAACAGACGACTTTTAAAAACATTGTGGCAGAAGGAAAGGAGAAATTGCTCAATATGAGCAATTTCTACTTTTGCCTCATTGTTTTCAATTATAAGCAATAATTAAAGTTACAATTATAGATATTTCGCAAAGTTCCGCCTAGATGTTTTCAACGTCGTCTGCTGCAGATTTGCTGTTTATGTGAAAGGTTTAAAGTATAAACTTAACGGGACACGTTATTTCCAACACAACATACATTCAGGGCAATTATCTATTCAGATTTAGCACGAGAGTGTCCGTTTGCTAGTTTACCATTTGCCTCGCCATTAGTTAGCTTCCCATTTGCAATATCTCCATTAGATTCTCCCTGTTTTAAATAATATGCACAGGATCGTGCCTGGGGCCCAAGGTTGCTGTCAAATACGAAATCCCACAATACTTTTATCCAGGAAGTATGGTGTGGCTGTTGATAGAATTCCGGTGCAATTTTACGCACTTCCGGTAGTTTATTATACGGAATGTAGGGAAAGTCGTGGTGCTCTACATGATATCCAACGTTGAACAAAATGAAGTTGAGCGGTCCATAGTAGCTCATCGTTGCTTGACCAGAGTCCGTGAATACGTAGTGTTCAGAGATAAAGTGTCCGGACAACGGATGCAGACCTAGACCGAGGAAGGTTCCGGAAAGCAGATATATAAAAGGCTTCAATCCAAATGTACGGAATAAAATATAGTTCACGGTGAACTGGAAGACACTGTTGATGAGTTCCCACCCGGTGATGGGTTTCGGACTCTTGTAGAACGGCCTGATGGCGTGTATAGCGGGGTGTATGATCAACCAGATAATCTTTGTGATAGGGTGACGGAACAGGTAACCTTCTAAACGCGTAGGAATATCTACATCCTGGGTCTCCTCACCAAGGTAACGGTGGTGATCCGCGTGGTACTTTTTGTAGCTTATAGCCATCGGTGCTATTATTGGAATGTTACAAAACAAACTTAAAACTCTGTTCTTTACTGGTTGCCCGTGTCC
>JASEVX010000009.1:61185920-61204068 GCA_031761405.1 Serripes groenlandicus | reverse complement strand
GTAACGGTGGTGATCCGCGTGGTACTTTTTGTAGCTTATAGCCATCGGTGCTATTATTGGAATGTTACAAAACAAACTTAAAACTCTGTTCTTTACTGGTTGCCCGTGTCCGTATGCCAGATTGTGACCTATTTCGTGAATAGCGCTACCTAGTGAGTGATTCAAAACGCCGCCGAAACAATACGCCATGATAAATATGACCGACCACGAGGCATCCATAAGCAGATAACTCATAACCATTTGTACAATAACTTCCGCCACGACGATGTATGCAATGTTTGAGTCATATCCCATGAGATTCTTTATTTCCGGGTGGGCTTTAAGAATTTCTTTACGTCGTTTACTGTGCGGCTCTTCGTCGTATATCCATTCTTCGTCCTTGGTGTCGATCTTCAGTTGTAGACTGGCACACTTCAGAAATCGATTCATAGTCTCCATGACTGGTTATATGTCGTTAAAATGACTGAAAATAAACAAAAAATACATTCATGCTGTGAAAATAGATCGACCGCGGACTCTGAAAATATAATTCGGTTCACTGCACCCGAAAACGAGTAGAAACGGTACTATCGTGAGTATTCGTATTACAGTCTTTCTCTGTAACCAACACACGAACATTTCACTCGTTACGGTAAACTGTTTCGAGTTTCGATATAATTAAATATACATGTCTATGTAAATTGAGTTGTCGCGTGATGAATACATAACTGTGTCATTTTACATAGACATGAGCCACGTCTTGCGATTGTGGTCATATTGACTCTAAGTTCTGGTCTCACTAAAGGTTTTATTGGCGTAAAACAAGTGGGGCCACATTATATTCCGTCAAAAGATGCATTTAGATATATACAATATTTGTGCGCAAAATATGAAAATATGGGAGAGACTGTGCGGATGAACTAAGATCCCAAATCGCAAGACGCAGCTAGACTATACAGTCAACGGATCGTAGTCATCATGCGACAGTTCAACCTGTACAGAGAATGTATATAGACCCTCCAATATCAAGGTCAGTCACCTTGAGACAGAATGTTTGCGAGACAGTAATCGGCGAGACGTCGCAAGTCCCCGATTCGTTAGATTTGACTTGAATCAACTCGAAAAGGTATACTCCGCGTCTAATGATTTAAACCCTTTCCCTCATGTAGACGCTATCTGACGCCTCTGCAGCAGACGGCTTTTTTCAAAACGAGCAATTTCTTCTTTTGCCACAATGTTTACCACTTTTAGTCATAGGTTATCCATTCAATTATAGAGATTTTCTATTTTTCGACAAAATATATTCAAAGTCGTCTACTGCAGAATTGTCGTATAAGGGAAAGGGTTGATGTCTCTCAATGATTCGTTGCTCAGTGAAGACTTACAGGAGCCTTCTGTATCCGTCGACGTGTAGGTTAATTCCTAGAGGCATATGTTGCTTCCCCCCCCCCCCCCCCCCCCCCCCCCCCCCCCCACCCCCCCACCCCCCACGTTACGGAGAGTCAATACATGTGATCCTAAATCGTCAAACGCGGCTCACACATATATATACATGTACACACAATGTATATTTTAACAAAACAACAGCACTAAAAAAAGCACACGTGGTTATGAATACCTGTTACCGTTATAATTGTCTTTTCATATTCCAACATTTATTGTCTCTCAATGAGTTGTCTTGTCATATTCCAACATTTAATGTCGTCGATCAAACACATTACACAACAGTTTATCCTTTTGACACAACGGGAGTGTTTCTGATAAAATAGTACTTTTAACCGTTTCCAACCTAAAACAAATTCTATGAAAATAGTGTGGCAAATTGCGAAATTGATCACGATGAGAAAGTTTACCTTTTGTCACAGTGTTTTCAAATTACAGATGCATCACAGTGTGCCAGTTAGTGTGAAAGGGTTAAGCTACCGTGAGATTTTTTAATTTCTAAGAAAGGACGCGACGTGTTACATTTGATTTACGCCGAAAATGTTAACGTCACCATAGGTTAGTTTGTGCAAACAGTGACGTAGAAAATATTATATAAGTTCCTGGTGTGAAGCAGTATTTAAACAAGGACATATGACAAAGTAAACAAACTAAAAATGTCCCACATATGACAGATCGCAGCAGTCGACTTCGAAAATATTTGGGGGCAAAATTATGGTAAAACTCGATGTTTGGATGTTTGCATAGGCGCCAAAATGTGTCTGTTTGTGGGAAAGGGCCTATAACGTCAGTCATTCTTTAACTGATACAGTTTCTGCAAATAAACATATTTTAGTAAAAGCTGTAAAATTTAAAAACGATACCCGGATGTTACGGCACGTACAACCAGTCTCTACAGGATCCCCTCTGATTGTAAATTTCAGTTTTGAATGTACAATGTATACTAGAAGCTTCCCGAGCATTAAACCCTTTCCCACTTACATCAAATCTACAGCAGACGACTTTGAAAGCATTAAGTATAAATAAGGAAATTCTCCATGATTGAAAGGACATATTTTTAATAAAAGTGAATACATTGCGGCAATTTCTTCTTTTGCAACAATGTTTTCACAACGTCGTCTGCTGGCTAAGCATTGGAAAGCGTCTGTTTGTCGGAAAAGGTTAAAAACCTAGGTAATTTAAAAGCCCCTGTTGTCAGGTAAACGCTCGTTGTGTGAAAGGTAGTGTAAAGACTGCAATAACTCTTTCCCAAATGTAAAGGTATTTTGCAGCATCAGAAGTAGGCGATTTGTTAAACCGTTCCGGCAGAATGAGAAAATAATCATTATATTATGTCTAGATGTTTTCAAATTCGTCTGCAGAAATTGGTTGCATAATGGAAAGTGAAAGGGTTGTATTATCACATGACTAGTAAAGTGATATATATATACTAGTATATATAAAATGGTTATTCATAAGCACGTGATTTTTAATTTTTTTGAGTCCCTTTTCGTAAAAACTAAAGACGAATCTGGGTTGCAGTCTTAACAGTTAAGTACTTTTGCTTTATACAGTCGTATATACTGGTCCATGTATCATGACATCATTGTGTCAGTCGTAATGCTTACATCCCACAATCCTGAGCGCCGAGGAAGGAAAGTCATTATTTCCGTGTTATAAAGTCTTTGGTATGACTCGGCCGGGATTCAACCAGCGACCTTCCACACTCGAGGCGGACGCTCTACCACTACAATACCACCGACCATTCCAGTTAACAAAGTAATTTTTCACGGAAAAAACACGATAGTTTACGGTGTTTTCTTAAAAGAAAATGTTTTGGTTTGATTGTATATTGAACGCAAGGAATCGGGATAGTTGGGCGTCTCGAATACGGTATCACATCAAGTAAGCTGGACGTTATCGTAGTGCGGACAAACCTACAGAACTTAACTCTTTCAGCGCCGAATTGTTTAAAGTAGACTCTTCCATGTTCAAAGTCGGGCGACTCTATTGTATATACTTTAATGGTTTTAGAATATTTGGATAACCATAAGACAAACAATACTGATTTCAGGTGAGACAGCTCGTTACGAGCTGACTCACCTGAATCAGTATTGATTGCAAAAAGCTCAATATTGCCTTTGGCGCTGAAAGAGTTAAGTCAACATATAGCATTATATATAGGGCTATTTTTCAATGCAGGCTGAGTCTGAGTCTCCCCTGTACGCATATGCAAAAATGTCCCCATAATAACTTACTCCTCGTGCATGCATGTGTGAATTGTTTTGTCAATGAAACACTATGCACCGTTTTCAACATTTATTCAGACATATTACGGCGGCCAGTAGTTCCTGGCTTTCTCACACCAGTACTGCATACACCATTCTTTCCAAGCAACTGGCTGCTTTCCCACATAGACTCTTAGCACAGTGATGGAAGACGGATGACGCTTGTCGCATTGCTTTTTTGCTAAACGTCGGAAAGAAGGTTGGTTGAGCTGAGGTATGAACAATTGTTGTGTAAGTATTCCTCATACATATTCGAAATGTAACAACAGTTTTCGCTATATTACGACTTTACACCATTTTCAATTATGTTTCGGCGAAATCCAGGATCCCTGGGTGTATTCAGATCGTTCAAACACACCGAGTGCTTTGACATGTACAAGACGAATCATCCAATCAAATTACAGCTTTCGACCAGCACTCATCGATCAGTCTTGTATGTAAGGACAATCTGAACAGAACCCTAATTGCTCGCCAAATAGTTAACTCTGCACGGCAAGGGTTAACAAAAATCAATCATTGTTAATAAATCCGTAATTGGCTAACACACCATTCTTTCCAAGAAACTGGCTGCCTTCCCACATAGACTCTTGAAATTCGGCGAAATCCATGATCCCTGGGTGTATTCAGACTGTTCTAACACACCGAGTACTCTGACATGTACAAGCCGAATCAACCAATCAAATTACAGCTTTCGACTAGCACTCATCGAGCACTCTGTATGTAAGGACAATCTGAACACAACCCTAATTGCTCGCCAAATAGCTAACTCTACACGGCAAGGGTTAACAAAATCAATGAATAAATCCGTAATGGGCTAACCAGTAACAGGCTAGCACACGTGGTCATCGTGTGGCAGCGCCCTGAATTTCCCAGGGGTCGTATATCTATAATTTGACCGTCTTAACCGGATACTGTTCTTTCCGAACACATTAAATGTACATGTTTTATCATGTGTTATCACGCGTCTATCACATGCTTGTATTTTCATTAATGTTAAACGAATTAGTCATTATCTCAGCATACGTAATTTAAGGGAAGTCGCGAGCTTAACCCTTTCCCTCATATAGACGATTTATGATGCCTCTGCAGCAGACGGCTTTTTGAAAACATAGTGACAAAAGAAGAAATTGCTCAAAACGAGCAATTTCTCCTTGTGCCACAATGTTTTCCCCTGTTAGTCATAGGTTATCCATTCAATTATAGAGATTTTCTAATTTTTGACAAAATATGTTTAGAGTCATCTGCTACAGAATTGTCGTATGAGGGAAAGGGTTAAACCCCACTGGCTAATACCAAATACACTATAAACGTGCTAGCAATCGCTCAGGAATGTTGGGTTAGCATTACGACTGACTCGCTGGTGTCAGGTTAAATGGACTAAAAGTACTTATAACATACCCAGGAAACGCTGTTCTATAACTGAACATGTCAGGGATTTAACCCTTTCCCTCATACGACAATTCTGCAGCAGACGACTTTGAACATATGTTGTCAAAAAATGGAAAATCTCTATAATTAAATGGATAACCTATGACTAAAAGTGGAAAACATTGTGGCAAAAGGAGAAATTGCACGTTTTGTGCAATTTCTTCTTTTGTCACTATGTTTTCAAAAAGCTGTCTGCTGCAGAGGCGTCAAAAAGCGTCTATATGAGGGAAATGGGTAAAACGACGTAAACCAACACAATGCAAATCAATTTAATAAAAATGTTTGAGCCGTTTCACGAGAAAACCAACATTATGGACTCTGCGAATTGTATCGACTCAGATCAGCCTAACCCGGGGCAGACACATTCCGTCTCATGGGGAAAGAGGTATAGAGCAAAGATTCCTGAAACTGAAAATCCACAGGAGGCGAAAAGTATCTGTCTGGGTTAGCCTGCGCGGCATGCTTTGACTGATCCGGGTCGATACTTTACGCAGAGTTCACAATGTTGGTTTTCTCGGCTCATATGTATGTCAAAATAAAGTAGTTCATGTGAGATTTGTTATGTTTGTCCCCATGGTATATAATAGCAATAGCTGTTTTATCTGTCGATTTTGCCGATAAGCTTGTAAACTTTGTAAAGTACAACCCTGTGCATCATTTAACGTTTATACTCAGAGCAATATCTTTTAGTATATCGAGGGCTTGGCGTGAAACGGTTGTAACTAAAATTAGTATTTTGTTACCAAGGTTAATCACCTCGCCATAAAGTCTTTAAAGGCGTTAAATCATTTTTCTTGGTAAATAATGGAAATTTAGGTGCCATTGCTCGTTCTGAGCAATGGTACCTTAATTTGCATTGTTTACAAAGGGGGTCAAAATGGCCCCTAAACCAGGGTTTTCGAAATAGGTTTTTAGTTACAACCGTTTCACGCCAAGCCCTCGATATCTTCTTAGCTATGTATACTCGTTTGTTATAATTTTTAGCATCAACTTCTGCTTTAACTCACAAGTGGAACAAAATTGAGACGCTACCAGTTTAGCGAATTCTTCACTAAGCAAGATAGGGTTGAATACCATTCAAAATCGTCCGAGTGTCAGAAATTGTAAATACACTTAGATTAACAATTTATTGAACTCACAGTCAATTATGTAGTGTGTTGTAACCCTTTCCATGCCGATTTTTAAAATGGACTCGTCCAGCTTTTTCATTTGGAAGAGTCCATAGTGAATGTTATGAATATCAAGATAAATATGTTGCTTTTAGCAGTCAAAAAGTATAAAACCTGGTCATACGGTTCGAATGCGCTGGATATGGCCTGCTGGTTCTCTACTGGTGACTCATGCTTCACGAAATCGGTACCAGCAAGCAGTCGAAAGGGTTAAAAGATCAATAGTCCGCAATTCAGGCAGAAATTTGATACGAAGTCCGTTTATGACATATTTTCACATTTTCACATTTGAATGAAACGTTAACATCTATAATATGAAAGGGGAGTTTCTTTCGATATTTGGTCTCAAACCTTAATTGAGGTAACTGTTTAACGCTCTCCGATATACAGAGGCTTTATGTCGCCTCTGCAGCAGACGACTTTTAAAAACAGTTTGGAAATAGGAGAAATTGATCATAATGAGCAATTTCTCCTCATGCAACAATGTTTTCAACAGACTTAAACACTTTCCCTCATACGACAATTCTGCAGCAGACGAACACATTTTGTCAAAAAACAGAATATTTCTATAATTGAATGGATAACCTATGACTAAAAGTGGAAAACATTGTGGCAAAAGGAGAAATTGCTCGTTTTGAGCAATTTCTTCTTTTGTCACTATGTTTTCAAAAAGCCATCTGCTGCAGAGGCGTCAGAAAGCGTCTATATGAGGGAAAGGGTTAAATAATTATTCTTTCATTTAAAGAGAGTTTCAAATGTTTTCAAAAGTCGTCTGCTGTAGATTGGCTGTATGTGGAAACGGGTTAACGTTTAACATATCAAAGAATGAAAATCTAGCCTTGACTTTATTACCTATTAAGAGTAGTTATAAAAGTGATTATACCAGTTTTTGCACAAAGAAAGTTTTTTTTGAAAATAGACATTTAGCCATCGTAACCATTTCCCTCATAAAGACGCTGTCTGACGCCTCTGCAGCAGACGGCTTTTTGAAAACATAATGACAAAAGAAGAAATTGCTCAAAATTAGCAATTTCTCCTTTAGCCACAATGTTTTCCACTTTTAGTCATAGGTTATCTATTCAATTATAGAGAGTTTCTATTTTTTGACAAAATATGTTCAAAGTTGTCTGCTGCAGAATTGTCGTATGAGGGAAAGGGTTAACGTCTTACCCCTTTCAAAACCACATACAATTAATCCCGAGCCGACGGCTTTGAAATCATATAAAATCTCTATAATGTTAACTTTATTATTGAAAAGAGCTGAATAGAGCTGAAAACATTATGGCAAAACGAGAAATTGCTTATCATGAGCACTTTCTCCTTTTGCCACAGTGTTTTCAACTGTCCTCTGCTGCACTAGCGTCTGTATGTGGGAAATGGTTATTAATCATTTGAAGTGTGGTAAAATTAGACCAGATCGAGGGCTTGGCGTGAAACGGTTGTAACTAAAAACCTATTTTTAAAACCCTGGCTTAGGGGCAATTTTGACCCCTTTGTAAACAATGCAAATTTAGAACGCTTATAAAGACTTATATGGCGAGGTGATTAACATTGGTAAACAAATACCAATTTTAGTTACAACCGTTTCACGCCAAGCCCTCGAGATAGAGTAAGACTAACACATTAAGGTTATTTTCTCCTTTTTCCACATATTTTTTTTTAATTTAGTCATTTGCTGCACATGCAACATAAAGGTTTTTTTTTTCCATTTGTCCACATTTTTTTTTTAATTTAGTCATTTGCTGCATATGCGCAAACATGTGAATGCTAGTTGGAAAGAGTAATAGGTCCCTGAAGCATGTTGGGAAACACTCACAGCACTCGATAAGGACATCGACTGTATTATAAGTAATTTCACCGTTTACCACATTTTGTACAAAAGCCCATCTGCTGCAGATACGCCAAGAATACATCTGTATGTGGGAAATGGTCAATCATTTGATGTATGGTAACATTTTACCCAATAAACATTTATTTTATTTATTTATTGGTGTTTTACGCCGCTTTCAACATTATTTCAGTTATATCACGGCGACAGTTCACTTATTCATGATCCCTGGGTAAAGAAACCAGTACTAGGCTAGAGGGCACTCCACCATGACCGTAGTGCCGCGACTGGGGATCGAACCCGGGACACCCGGTTTCGGAAAGCCCCGACGCTAACCACTCGACCACAGCGGATTCCACCCAATTAACATACACATTAAGGTTATTTTCTCCTTTTTCATCAACGTTTTAAATTTGGTCATTTGCTGCATATGCGTAAACATGTGAGTGGTTAAAGATACCTTGACGTAGCGTGTTGGGATACACCTACATCTTTCGATAAGAACATGTATTTGTAGGACTGTAGTATGAGAAATACAACAATGTTAACCCTTTCCCTCATTTAGACGCTTTCTGACGCCTCTGCAGCAGGCGGCTTTTTGAAAACATAGTGACAAAAGAAGAAATTGCACAAAACGTGCAATTTCTCCTTTTGCCACAATGTTTTCCA
Organism: Serripes groenlandicus; assembly: GCA_031761405.1. Taxonomy (NCBI): domain Eukaryota; kingdom Metazoa; phylum Mollusca; class Bivalvia; order Cardiida; family Cardiidae; genus Serripes; species Serripes groenlandicus. The sequence continues at coordinate 61,195,285 of JASEVX010000009.1, read as the reverse complement.
CTTTTTGTCATAGGTTATCCATTTAACTAAAGAGATTTTCTATTTTTTGACAAAATATGTTCAAAGTCGTCTGCTGCAGAATTGTCGTATGAGGGAAAGGGTTAACAAAAGCCATCTACGGCAGATGCGTCAAAATGCGTCTGTATGTGTAAAAAGGATTACATTCAGAGTAAAGGGTTGTGTCGTCACAGTTATGAAACGCTATTACATATATACATTGTATAAACATAAACTTCATGAATGTAGACAAATGAAAGTCGATAATGTTTGTTACAATATCAAAAGCATTAGTTTCAGTACGAAACACAGACAGTGGGGCAGAGGTAGAGCGTCGGCTTCTCGTACCAAAGGTCCCGGGTTCGAATTCCGTGATGATCGGTTTCTGCCTTTGAGATTTTTCCACACAAACGGCGCAAGTACCGGTTACGTCTCCAGGAAACAGACATCGAGCGTGATTAATATAAGCTTAAAGCTTGTTTCGCAATCGATGAAAAAAATAAAATAGTTTAAACTTATCAAATACAGTTTGTAATTGAGAAAATTAAATTGCATATTTGTGAAAAATAATCTACCGTAGACAAGCGCATACATACACTATTCAATCCCTTGCATTCGCAATTGGGTCGTGAATGTTCGTATAACCACTTTAAAGTAAGTTCTGTACACCGACCCATGAACATGCACGAAGGTATCATGTCTTACCTTTCTGTCAAGTGCAGACGACCGATTGATATAATTATACGCTTGCCCTTTCCCTCATATTGACGCTTTCTGAAGCCTCTGCAGCAGACGGCTTTTTGAAAACATGGCGAAAAAAGAAGAAATTGCTCAAAACGAGCAATTTCTCCTTATTTCACCATGTTTTCAACTCTATTCAATAATAGTTGTACTTTCATTTAACGGCAGTTTCCAATTGTTTTGGGGTATGTTTTCAAAGTCGTCTGCTGCAGATTTGTTGTATGTGGGAAAGGTTTAATCTTCATAACAGTATAACTCATACTCTTTCTCGTATGTCTTTATGATAAAGTTGATACTCAAGTCGGGATAACATCTACACCCCCATCTACGGATTTTTTTCCCTCAAGTTTTGATAATATTTAAGTAAAAGTGAATTTGATCTGTATGTAAAAATTAACAAGTAAACAAAGGTTATTCACAAACGTAAAATCTAAATTGGGCTTAATTAATTACATCTGGGTTCTAAGAAGTTCTTGGATTTTTAAAAAGAATAATCTAATCGCTGTATCACCCCATTCTCGTTGAATCGGCTACATATCAATAACATTAACCCTTTCCCTCATACAACAAATCTGCAGCAGACGACTTTGAACAAATTTTGTCAAAAAATAGAAAATCTCTATACTTGGATGTATAACCTATGACTAAAAGTGGAAACATTGTGGCAAAAGGAGAAATTGCTCGTTTTGAGCAATTTCTTCTTTTGTCACTATGTTTTCAAAAAGCCGTCTGCTGCAGAAGCGTCAGAAAGCGTCTATATGAGGGAAAGGGTTAATATAGTTAACTCTGACGAGTGGTCCTGTCGTACTTAACAGAATAGAACAGAAGTTTATTAACGTATACATATAAATGTATATTGTTACATACAAAACATTTTTACATAATAGCTGACATTATGTGATAAGCAATAGAAATTGACAAGTTTAGAGGAGAATGAACAGAAATTTTAAATTTCATAAATATAGCTTTATAATATAACACAGTTTATATTTAATTTTGGTTTGAACTTTTTTTTTTTTTTATTGACAAATAGAAAAAAATACAAATTGAATACATAAGTCTTAAATTGTACATAGTTTTAAATCATGTCTGCATAAGTTCGTTTCTTTAATTATGAGCTGTAGATAGATAGATAGTTATATATATATATATATATACATATATATATACATAGGTTAATTAACACATGTTTATTTTTATTGGACTGTAGTATTTCAATAAATGTATACATATTTGCTTAACATACATGTACACTTACGTTGTCATTTAATAATGCACGTTATTATTTTTGTTCTAATAAAATGTTTTACCTGATTGGTCAAATCCGTAGAAACTCCGAAGCTCAATATTATATAATTGTGATCACTTTCGGTGGTTTTAATTTTGGTTAACCCTCGCAGTGCAAACTTAACTAGTCTGTGGGCAATCTATGTCCTTATGCCATCTATGAAGCGTTGACAGTTATGAAAGTACCTATATGTAAACAAGACACGGATCGATCTTTACGCTAAATCACCAAACCGTGATATCTTTACTCTTTCTACGAATATCCGTTATTCACAGCCTTCTGCTTTAACCCTTTCACTCATTTAGACGCTTTCTGACGCCTCTGCAGCAGACGGCTTTTTGAAAACATAGTGACAAAAGAAGAAATTGCATAAAACGTGCAATTTCTCCTTTTGCCACAATGTTTTCCACTTTTTGTCATAGGTTATCCATTCAATTATGGAGATGTTCTATGTTTTGACAAAATACGTTCAAAGACGTCTGCTGCATAATTGTCGTATGAGGGAAAAGGTTAACCCTTTCCCATATCCAACATATCTGCAGCAGACGACTTTGAAAAACATACCTGAAGAAAAAATTTGAACTTTGAGCAATACCTTCTTTAGTCGCCTTGTTTTCAAAATGCCGTCTGCTGCTATTGCGTCAAAAATGCGCCTATAGGTAAGAACGGGTTAAAAAAAAATACGAAAAGAAAATTAAGAATACTAAATTCAACATAGTATAACAGTTAGGAAAAATTGCTACTTTAGAGAATTTCCTCTCGTTTCCACTTTTGTTTTTCTTCCGTCTGCTGTAGAGGCGTCAACATTCGTATGTAGCAGGTACAGGGTTTATCCTTTCTACAAACAAACCAAGTTTTTACTCTAGTCACTAAAAACAAGTACAAACAAACCATTTCATTCTATAACCACACCACTGTCCATTACATGGTCGACATAGATTTGTACCTCCCCGTTGCTAAGTAACGCCAATAACAATCAACGAACGATCATGGTAAAAGAGAAGGCCGTTTTTAGTAAATAAATTGTAATCGTGACGTTCTTCTTGGTTATAAAGTCGATTACTTCAAGACTCGCTATATACACTTAACTCTTTCCCTCATATAGACGCTTTCTGAGGCGTCTGCAGCAGACGGCTTTTTGAAAACATAGTGACAAAAGAAGAAATTGCACAAAACGTGCAATTTCTCCTTTTGCCACAATGTTTTCCACTTTTTGTCATAGGTTATCCATTCAATTATGGAGATTTTCTAATTTTTTTTACAAAATTCGTTCAAAGTCGTCTGCTGGAGAATTAACGTATGAGGGAAAGGGTAAACGATCCAATTAAGACCCATGTCACAGTTACTGCTCGTTTGTTATCAATGGGAATATATCCCGATTTTTGGTCTTAAAACTAGATATATAATAAAAAGCATTAAGCGGCATACTTGAAAAGCATGTCTCATTATAGAAATATATATTGTTAATATATTGGTTAAGTAATGGGTTAACCTTTCCCACATATCGACGCAATTACATCAGACCACATTTATAAACATGGTTTCCAAAAAAGAAATTGCGAAATTATGACGAATATCACCTTTTGCCACAGTGTTTTCAAAAATATTCAATGAAAATACTTTCATTTAGATCTACAGAGGAAATTTTGTTCATATAATTAAAATGAATTAAAATGAAAATTTCGTCAGAATATTTAAAAAGTAATTAGATTCATTATGTATTTATAAAAATTCGTCCGAGAGAATTTAAAAAAAACCACGGATTTTATTTAGATCATTCATTCGTCTATCATTTGCCCAAGGTTTCTGATGTTGTTTTAACAGTGTCTTGGTTCTGAACGCTTTTTAACTATTTCCCACCTGCCGACTCATATTGACGCGATAGCAGCAGACGACTTTTGAAAACATTGTGGCCACAAGGTGAAATTGCTCATGATGAGCAATTTCTTCTTTGACCACAATGTTTTCAACTCTATTTAACAGTTAAGCTATCTTTTACGTAGATTTTTCAGATTTGTGTCACTATGTTTTCAAAGTCGTCTGCTGCAAATGTGTTGTATGTGGGAAAGAGTTAACAATTCATTAGTTTTGATAGAGAAAACAGATTTGTCACAGGCTACTCTTCCAAGTACAAATAAGCCATTTTTCACATGTAGACGCACTCTTTCTGGCGCATCTGCAACTGAGCACATGTTTTTTGAAAACTTTGTCAATCAATTCATTATTTTCGCAGCAATGTTCTGTTCTGTTAACCGTTTCCCTCATACGACAATTCTGCATCAGACGACTTTGAACATATTTTGTCAAAAGATAGAAAATCTCTATAATTGAATGGATAACTTATGACAAAAAGTATTTTGTCACTATGTTTTCAAAAAGCCGTCTGCTGCAGAGGTGTCAGAAAGCGTCTATATGAGGGAAATTAGAAAATAAAATAACAGAAAGCATGTTGCAGTTGGAATTTTACATACTTTTCTTTAATTGGTCTTTTTCTTTGGACTTACGGAGATGTGAACGCATTGAATGTGTCACTCAAATACATCTGTGAACAACTAAATCAACTCATCCATTAAGATATAAAATGTTATATTGGAATTTTACATTAGGTGTATTTGAATACTTGAGAGATAACTCCTTTTGCTACAAGGTTTTCAACTTTATTTATAAATTTATTTTCATTTCTAAAGATTTTTGAATTTTAAGTACGTTTTTTTAATTGGACATAACGGATCAATTTACGTATGAATGCGAATCAAATCCACATCTGATTAACTATTTAACAATTATTGATTAATCCATTGAAATATAAAACACTGAAATCATTCTATAGTTTGAATTTTACATAAAGTTTACTGGAAAACTTCTAATACAATAGGAATCCGCTATGGTCGAGTGGTTAGCGTCGGGTATTTCGAAACCGGGTGTCCCGGTTCGATCCCCAGTCGCGGCACTACGGTCATGGTGGAGTGCCCTTGGGCAAGGCACATTTTCTAGCCTTGTACTGGTTTGTTTACCCAGGGATCATGAATAATTAAATTTAATTGCGCGCTAAATGACCTTAGCTGTCGATGCGCCATAAAACAATATACATTCATTCATTCATTCTAATACAATTAGAAATATCAGTGAAGGTGATGAATACCCCCAACTGGTGCCTGACAATATACATATGTATGAGCAATTAAACTCATTTAAAAATAATTCCAACACGACAATATGCACAACTAGGCTTGGTATCAATCATTCTTGTGAAGTTATATTGCATTCTGACCAAGGGTTGCTGAGAAATATATATAGTGTTCACAAGAAAAGATCCACAGATCAACGGACCGACAAACCGACCGACCCCCATATACTATGTATAATTAATATAAAAAGATAAATGCCATGGGGTATTAGCCAAACGTTCGCTTATATTATTGGGAAAGGGCAGAGAGATGTATTTACATGTCTCTGTAGAGGGTTATCAAAATCAGAATATATTTTATTGACTGAAACTTTACAAAGTTACAAGATAAATACACATATATATATATATATATATATATATATATATATGTGTGTGTAATCCAAACTAAGGGTGAAATCATCCAACTGGTAAAGTGTTCAAAGAGTGAAGGAGCTAAATACAATATGAAATTTGGAAGGAATTGGTTATATTTACATAGTTTTACAAATTTGTTTCATAAGGACAATGTATCAGAAACTCATCAGAAACTAAGTACATAGTAATATTTCAATTACTATACCAATGGGATCATTTTAGCGCATGATTTGTTTTATAAACAAAGGATTACCTGGGAGTTTATATAATGTCACAAAATGTCATTCAGAGATTATAACTGTTTATATTGTATGTTTAAAGTTGCGCAATAGGTGTTTTTTCCTATGGCGACATGCACTTGTGAGTTCGTTTCTTTTGTTCAAAGAAGACATGTCTGGTCTGTGAATAATGAAGTATTTTTCTTCTATACAAAGGTTGCATATTTTGTTAGATGGTGAATAAGGCTTAGCTCCGCTTAAGATTTTCCACGTTATTGAGTACATCACATTGTTCTCTTTTAGGCCCCAAATATGTTCACTTAATGTTGTGGCCTTTTTTCTTTTCTTTGTTCATGAAGCTGGAGCTATAATTTAAGCGTGATGATAGCGTGATTTAAAACAATTACATGTAAGGCCTATATACGTATCCAGGTGCATCGTGACGGGTCATCTATATATGTGTATCAAGGAAAGAAAGGTCTCAATATAGTTTTGAAGGTCAAACTGCCTTGTCATATTATAAGCTGAAAAAGGGAATAGCAAACTATACCATGCAGATGAATATGTAGTAAAAGACATATGGAATCCCATATTAATTTATTTACATACACATACGAATTGCTGCCACATATTTTCATATCCAAACATTGTCAAAGACGTACAGAAACAAAAGTATACCATGTACATGCGCATCTATATTTCATCGTTGACCCTATTATTATTATTATCAGCCAGTAGGTAAAGTAGGGGTTATATCCCAAGGGGTATTGTCCGTACCCCGTCTAAAAGATGTCCTAACCTTTCCCCACATGACTTTCCGATTTGATGCAACTGCAGTTAACGTTTTCGAAAAGATTGTTTTCGACTATATTCAATAATAATCCCTTTATCAAGATTTCGTCTATATATTTTAAAGTCATCCGTTGCCGATGTGTTGTATGTGAGAAAGGTCACCATTGACTTATGAAGCGGCTAGTGCTGATCTTGGGTGAATGTGTGAAAGATCTGATGCACCATTGACTTATGAAGCGGCTAGTACTGATCTTGAGTGTATGTGAGAAAGGTTTGATGCATCATTGACTTATGAAGCGGCTAGTGCTGATCTTGGGTGTATGTGTGAAAGGTCTGATGCACCATTGACTTATGAAGCGGCTAGTGCTGATCTTGGGTGTATGTGTGAAAGGTCTGATGCACCATTGACTTATGAAGCGGCTAGTGCTGATCTTGGGTGTATGTGAGAAAGGTCTGATGCACCATTGACTTATGAAGCGGCTAGTACTGATCTTGGGTGTATGTGAGAAAGGTCTGATGCACCATTGACTTATGAAGCGGCTAGTGCTGATATTGGGTGTATGTGAGAAAGGTCTGATGCACCATTGACTTATGAAGCGGCTAGTGCTGATCTTGGGTGTATGTGAGAAAGGTCTGATGCACCATTGACTTATGAAGCGGCTAGTGTTGATCTTGGGTGTATGTGAGAAAGGTCTGATGAACCATTGACTTATGAAGCGGCTAGTACTGATCTTGGGTGTGTGTGAGAAAGGTCTGATGCGACATTGACTTATGAAGCGGCTAGTGCTGATATTGGGTGTATGTGAGAAAGGTCTGATGCAACATTGACTTATAAAGCGGCTAGTGCTAATCGTGAGTGTATGTGAGAACGGTCTGATGCAACATTGACTTATGAAGCGGCTAGTGCTGATATTGAGTGTATGTGAGAAAGGTCTGATGCGCCATTGACTTATAAAGCGGCTAGTGCTGATATTGAGTGTATGTGAGAAAGGTCTGATGCGCCATTGACTTATGAAGCGGCTAGTGCTGATATTGAGTGTATGTGAGAAAGGTTTGATGCATCATTGACTCATGAAGCGGCTAGTGCTGATCTTGGGTGTATGTGAGATAGATTTGATGCACCATTGACTTATGAAGCGGCTAGTGCTGATCCTGGTGTATGTGAGAAAGGTTTGATGCACCATTGACGTATGAAGCGCTGATCGTGGGTGTATGTGAGAAAGGTCTGATGCGCCATTGACTTATGAAGCGGCTAGTATTGATATTGAGTGTATGTGAGAAAGGTCTGATGCACCATTGACGTATGAAGCGGCTAGTGCTGATATTGAGTGTATGTGAGAAAGGTCTGATGCACCATTGACTTATGAAGCGGCTAGTGCTGATATTGAGTGTATGTGAGAAAGGTCTGATGCGCCATTGACTTATGAAGCGGCTAGTGCTGATCTTGGGTGTATGTGTGAAAGGTCTGATGCACCATTGACTTATGAAGCGGCTAGTGCTGATCCTAGGTAAATAAATAAATATTTTATTGTAGTGAAATATGAGCCGTTTCACGAGAAAACCGACATTGTTAACTCTGCGTAAAGCATCGTTCCGGATCAGCATACGCATGACGCACATGCTGACCCGGACAGACACCGTTTGCCTCCTTTGGATTTTTTGTTTGAAGAATCATTGCTCTTCATCTCGATCTCCCAGAGACGGAATGTGTCGGCCCTGATTAGCCTGCGCGAACTGCGCAAGCTGATCTGGGTCGATACATTACGCATACTCCATAATGTTGGTTTTCTCGCGGAACGGCTCATATGTATATACATCAACAAAACACTAGTACAAACCGAGGGCTTGGCGTGAAACGGTTGTATCTAAAATTGGTATTTTTTTACCAAGGTTAATCACCTCGTCATAAAGTTTTAATAAGCATTAAATCATTTTTCTTGGTAAACAATGGAAATTTAGGTGCCATTGCTCGTTCTGAGCAATGGCATCTAAATTTGCATTGTTTACAAAGGGTTCAAAATTGCCCCTAAACCAGGGTTTTCAAAATAGGTTTTTAGTTACAACCGTTTCACGCCAAGCCCTCGAAACAGTAATAAATAACACCCGGCCCCCATGGGTCTTTAAGTCACATTCAAAAGAAATTAATTAAGAAGGTAAAAATGATGATGCCTGTCAACTTGAAAGGCGTATTTGCTTAGGTATCAGATTACTTCATAGCGACAACATTAGTTAGGCAGATATGAGAAATACTATTCCAAAACGTATATTCGGCAAAGAACAACAGCAAAATATAAATTATTCAATAAGATATCTAAATGATGAACCAATATAAGTACGTAAAATAATGAATGAGATTTTAACAGCAAAAAATTAAAAATGTACGTGCTGATATGCTCCTGTCGAGAAATGGTCGAAAGACCTATTTGATAATAAAGGAGTGGTGTATAATAAAAAAGGATTGGGAACGTTCATCTGACAGTTTTAAATACAATCAGCCGGATATTACTGCAATAATTCATAACGGTCAGCAATCGAGTTACAATAGGTGAACTCGGATATATACTCACTATAAACCATATTGACGCACTTGCAGCAGACTTCTTTCGAGTACATTGTGAGAAAAAAAAGAGATTTGATAGATTACTGAAATCGATAAATTGTCTCCCCTTCCCCCCACCCCCCACCCAACTTCCCCCCACCCCCCACCCCCCCCCTCCCCACCCCCCGACACACACACACAATGTTTCCAACATGTATTTCCAATGTATTGGAATTATACTTATAC
>JASEVX010000009.1:61120920-61183420 GCA_031761405.1 Serripes groenlandicus | reverse complement strand
AGGAAAATCTTGTTAATACTCTGGAGGCCGCATTCTTTGCTTCAGTAGCTTGAAACTTTGTCGCCGAGCCCCAGTAGCTCAGTCGGTAACGACGCGGGCCGACGATTGACAAAGGTCAATACGACATGCGTCATTAGTCTTCCACCAATGGGCTAAGTCTATGTGGAAAAGCAGCCAGTTGCTTGGGAAGATTGTTGTGTGGAGTAATGGTGTGAGAAAACGAGCTGTCTCACCCGAAATCAGCATTGTTTGCCTTTGCGTTATCAAAATAGTCCAACACTTTTATTACATGAGAAATGGAGACGCCCAATTTTGAACATGGAAGAGTCTACTTTAAACAATTCGGCGCTGAAAAAGTTAAAGGAAATATGGCAAAGACACATATTAACATCCAAACAACCAATCATGCGAGTCACTTCATATAAATAGACATGTAGTATCAAGCAAATTATCGTCATGCATCATTATCTATGTATACAATGGTCACCTATTATCCCAAGGTTCTCTCATCTCCGTTAATATATTGATTCTTAGCATAACTATACCGCGTATACAGGTGTTAGTGACTCGTATAAACATTAATTTATCCAATATAATGACCATTGATAGTGTCGTTGTATTAACTCTTTCAGCGCCAAAGGCAATATTGAGGTTTTTGCAAACAATACTGATTCAGGCGAGTCAGCTCGTAACGAGCTGTCTCACCTGAAATCAGCATTATTTGCCTTTTATTTTTCAAAATTGTCGAAACTTTGATTACATGAGAAATGCAGACGCCCGATTGTGGACACGGAAGAGTCTACTTTAAACAATTCGGCGCTGAAAGAGTAAATGACTATTATGTCGTAAATGTCGAACAGTTCCAGCTAAATGTAATCGGTTTTATGACGAACAGTTTCAGATAAATGTATTCGGTAAAAAGGCGAAGAGTTCCATATAAATGTATTCGGTAAAAAGGCGAAGAGTTCCATATAAATGTATTCGGTAAAAAGGCGAAGAGTTCCATATAAATGTATTCGGTAAAAAGGCGAAGAGTTCCATATAAATGTATTCGGTAAAAAGGCGAAGAGTTCCATATAAATGTATTCGGTAAAAAGGCGAAGAGTTCCATATAAATGTGTTCTGGTAAATGACGAACAGTTCCAAATGAATGTGTTCAGGTAAATGACGAACAGTTCCAGATGAATGTGTTCAGGTAAATGACGAACAGTTCCAGATAAATGTGTTCGGTTAAATGACGAACAGTTCCAGATGAATGTGTTCAGGTAAATGACGAACAGTTCCAAATGAATGTGTTCAGGTAAATGACGAACAGTTCCAAATGAATGTGTTCAGGTAAATGACGAACAGTTCCAGATGAATGTGTTCAGGTAAATGACGAACAGTTCCAGATAAATGTGTTCGGTTAAATGACGAACAGTTCCAGATGAATGTGTTCAGGTAAATGACGAACAGTTCCAGATAAATGTGTTCAGGTAAATGACGAACAGTTCCAGATAAACGTGTTCGGTTAAATGACGAACCGTTCCAGATAAATGTAATCGGTTAAATTACGAACAATTCAACACATATTGTTTATGTTTTCAGTTAAATGACGAACAATTACACATGAATGTATTAAATTCTGAGTAAATTAAGACGGTCAGTTCCAAGTCAATGTAGTCAGGTAAATAACGGTCAGTTCCAAGTCAATGTAGTCAGGTAAATAACGGTCAGTCAATGTAGTCATGTTAATAACGGTCAGTTCAAAGTAAATGTAGTCAGTTAAATAATGGTCAGTTCCAAGTAAAGTGTAGTCATGTAAATAACGGTCAGTTCAAAGTAAATGTGGTATGGTAAATAATGGTCATTTCAAAGTAAATGTGGTCAGTTAAATAATGGTCAGTTCCAAGTAAAGTGTAGTCATGTAAATAATGGTCATTTCAAAGTAAATGTGGTCAGTTAAATAATGGTCAGTTCCAAGTAAAGTGTAGTCATGTAAATAATGGTCATTTCAAAGTAAATAAATAACAATCAGCTCCTAGTAAATATGGTCAATTAAATAACGGTCAGTTCCAAGTAAATGTGGTCAAAAAAATAACGATCAGTTCCAAGTTAATTAGGTAAGGTAAATTACGGTCAGTTCCAAATAAAAGAAGTCAGGTAACTAACAGTCAGTTCCAAGTAAATGCGGTCAATTAAATAACGGTCAATTCCAAGTAAATGTGGCCAGGTAATTAACGGTCAGTTCCAAGTAAATGTAGTCAATAAAATAATGGTCAGTTCCAAGTAAATGTCTACAGGCAAATAACGAACATGTATCAGTATATTTCAACAGATAAATAACGGACTGTTCCAAGTTCGTGTGTACATTAAATTACGAACAATTTCAAGAAAAAATGAATTGTACAGGTAGAATATACCAAACAATAATCGTTTTTATTTCGCTTTCTAAAATGGAGGAATCTAATACTAATATAGCAGGTTGATTGATTGATCCGACCTGTATCCCGCTAATTTTGAATACAAGTTATTTGTGTATATAATATAATGGTATTTGAATAGGCTTTTCAATTTCTGGTCATATATTCAATACCGCAACAAAAAGGATACAATTACAAACCCATTCAAGTAAACAATACACATTACAATTGAATGAATAAACTGCAATGTCACAGACAATACACAACCGTGGCGTAACGCATGATACCCACGTGCAGTTTAAACCCAACCAAGTCTGCACATTTCCACGTCCTTTGAAGCTATAACTTTAACTCTTCCCCACTTGTAGACGCATTCTGAGGCATCTGAAGTAGACAATTATTGAAATCATTGTGGCAAAAGAAGAAATTGCTCATAACGAGCAATTTCTACGTTTGCCACAATAATTTCAACTCTATTCAATACTGAACAAACTTTATTTTATAAAGATTTTTTTTTATATTTTTGACTAGACATTTTCTAAGTCGTCTGCTGCAGATTTGTTGTATATAGGAAAGGGTTAATGCCGAGTAAATTGGGTCGGGTGAAATACCAGACGACAGTTGTTAACTGTAAATAAACAATGGAGTGATTGACAAGAAGATAGTAGCAACCCAATCAAAGACCTCTATATCGATTCTCAGACACACACAACTTACATGTAGCAAAATGTGTCACGAGAATGAAGGGTTCTATGGAATTAAACCTTTCCCACAAGCACTTTTGATTGAATGATTCATTGGTATTTAACGCCGTTTTCAATAATTGTTCAGTCATATCAAGGCGGCCAGTTCACCTTCTCATGTGTTTCCTGGCTTTCTCACACCAGTATTTAACACAACATGTTTATCAAGCAACAGGCTGCTTTTCCGCATAGACTGTTAGCCCATTAGTGGAAGACGAATGACGCTTGTCACAGAGACTTTTGTCAAGAGTCGGAAAGAATGTTGGCGCTCGGTTGGGGTTCGAATTCACAACCCTTGGATTGACAGCCCGGACCGCTACTGACTGAGCTACCGGGTTCGGCTCGGTTCCAACAAACAAGCGTACGTTGATGCATTTACAGCAGACAACATTTGAAAACCTTGTTGCATAAGGAGAAATTTATCAAATTGAGCAATTTCTCCACAATGCTTTAAACTCTATTCGATAAATATATGTTCAAGTAAAAAGAGTTTCCATATAGTTTTGCCAAGGGTTTTTTTCAAAGCCGTCTGCTGCATGTTTGCTGTATATGGTAAAGGATTTCTGTGGAATTAACCCTTTCCTTCATACAGGCGCTTCCTGACGCCTCTGAAGCAGACGTCTTTTGAAAACATTTTGACAAAAAAAGAAATTGCTCGTTTGCCACAATGTTTTCAGCTCTTTTAAATAATTAAACTCTCATTTATGGAGATTTTCACCTTTTTGCATATATTTTTCAAAGCCGTCTGCTGCAGATTTGCTGTATAGGGTAAAAGATGTCCGTGGAATTAAATACCCGTGTTTTTCCCCCCGAGGAACCACGTCAATCAACACGCTATTCATCCATATTCGGAATTAACCCGTATCCACTAGATAACCTGAGAATCGGCTGCTTTTTAAAATGTCTGAGCAGGTTACTGTTCCAAATTGATGTAAAAAGTGTACATTTCGTCAATTTCCAAAAACAACGTGGTTAAAACATAACATGTCTCTGTTTTAATCCACATAGAACAAATCTGCAGCAGACGACTTCGATCATATTTTTGTCAAAAAATAGAAAAACTCTATAATTGAATGGATAACCTATGACTTAAAGTGGAAAACATTATGGCAAAAGAAGAAATTGCTTATTTTGAGCAATTTCTTCTTTTGTCACTATGCTTTCAAAAATCCGTCTGCTGCAGAGGCGTCAGAGAGCGTCTATATGAGGGAAAGGGTTAATAGTCGTCTGCTGCAAAAGACGTATGATTCTAACAGTTTCAACTCTCGTCTGGGTTGGATGGGTGGGTGAAGACGACCAAGATAAAATAGGTGTCGAAGCATTACAATGTTATATTTATTTAATGCAAAAAAAGCCATGAAATGCTGGTTAATTTATATTCAATTATTTATCTCATAGTGAATACAATGAATTCCCACCTAAATACGTTTCTGACGCCTCTGCATCAGAAGATTTTTATCTTGGATTATTGATGTCATCGTGAACACAATGAATTCTCACCTAAAGACGTTTCTGACGCCTCTGCAGAAGATGTCATAGTGAACACAATGAATTCCCACTTAAAGACGTTTTTGACGCCTCTGCAGCAGAAGACTTTTATCTTCAATTATTTATGTCATAGTGAACACGATGAATTCCCACTTAAAGACGTTTTTGACGCCTCTGCAGCAGAAGACTTTTATCTTGGATTATTTATGTCATAGTGAACACAATGAATTCTCACTTAAGACGTTTCTGACGCCTCTGCAGCAGAAGACTTTTATCTTGGATTATTTATGTCATAGTGAACACAATGAATTCCCACTTAAAGACGTTTTTGACGCCTCTGCAGCAGAAGACTTTTATCTTCAATTATTTATGTCATAGTGAACACAATGAATTCCCACTTAAAGACGTTTTTGACGCCTCTGCAGCAGAAGACTTTTATCTTGAATTATTGATGTCATACTGAACACAATGAATTCTCACCTAAAGACGTTTCTGACGCCTCTGCAGCAGAAGACTTTTATCTTGAATTATTGATGTCATACTGAACACAATGAATTCTCACCTAAAGACCTTTGTCACAATGTTTACAACTATATTCAATACTGAAACATTTATTTTTTAGTGATTTTACACACTTTTTTCCAAGATGTTTTTAATCTCGTCTGCTTCAGAATTTACGTATGTGGGAAAGGGGTTAAGGGAACTGGTTCCCGATATTTGAGTCATATTTATCCAACATCGATACCGACGTAGAGGTGTAATGGTAAGCCTCTGCCTCTGGAGCGGGGAACCAGAGTACAATCTTCCATCGGGTCAAACTAAAGACTTACACTATCATAGTAATGGCTCCCCTACTTGGAGCTCAGGGTTGCTGGGATAGCATTGCGATTGATGCATCTTTTTGTAGACTCGTATAAGAGCAAAACTAACATAATGTCGAGGGCTTGGCGTGAAACGGTTGTAACTAAAATTGGTACTTTTTTACCAAGGTTAATCACCTCGCCATAAAGTCTTTATAAGCGTTAAATCATTTTTCTTGGTAAACAATGGAAATTTAGGTGCCATTGCTCGTTCTGAGCAATGGCACCTAAATTTGCATTGTTTACAAAAGGGCCAAAATTGCCCCTAAACCAGGGTTTTCAAAATAGGTTTAAAGTTACAACTGTTTCACACCAAGCCCTCGATGTGTGTCTATATCTGGTAATATTTTAACCATTTCCCACATACGACAAATCTGCAGCAGATTTAAACATCAATGAGGCAAAAAACGTGAAGGATACAACTTAAAAATTGAAAGAAAAATTATGATGCAGAGTTGGAATATGGCAAGTGGAGTGTTGCAATATTGTATAAAACAAATATATGGATTAAAAAAATATATATATGGGGTAAAAAAAAAAAAAGAGTAGATGAAATGATACATTTTTCCTTTTCGAAAATTGCTTTCTATAGGGTAAAATGAGCCGTTCCACGAGAAAATCAAAACTGTTGACTATGCGTAACGTATCGACCCAGATCACACTAAGCATGCCGCGCAGATTAACCCGGACATATACTTTTCGCTACCTGTGTATTTTCTGTCTCAGGACTCGTTACTCTATGCCTCTATCCCCCTGAGACGGAATGTGTCGGCCCGGATTAGCCGTCGCGGACTGAGCAGGCTGATCTGGATCGACACATTACGCAGAGTCCATACTGTTGGTTTTCTCGTGGAACGGCGCAAATTATGGTTGACGACATTAGGATAAACAAGTTCTAAACACTTCCATGTGAAAGACATGTTTATAGCGAATATTTCTCAGATGATTATGTTTAGTACAACTGACATTTCGTAATATACTCTATTTATAACGCATTATATAGAATTCTAAATCAACAGCGTATATAAGTATAATAAACACTAACTACACAATGTATTCAATTGAACAGAGCAGACTTTTTATTTCGAAATAAAGCATACAAACTCATAGAAAAAAAATGCCCTTAAATACATACACAATGATAAGATACGTTATACATATCAATCCTATTCAGGATTATATATATTTGATTAAAGATACATTAATCATCAATATCCCTTTTAAACGTGATCAACGCATAAGCCGTTCCACGATAAAACCAACAGTGTGGACTCTGCGTTAAGTATCGACCGGATCAGACTAAGCATGCCGCGCAGGCTAATCCGGGCAGACACTTTTCGCCTCCAGTAGATTTTCTGTTTCAGGAGTCATTACTCTAAACCTCTATCCCCCTGAGATGGAAAGTGTCGGCGCGGATTAGCCTGCGCTGGCTGATCTGTGTCGATACATTACGCAGAGTCTATAATGTTGGGCCGGTTTACCGTGGAACGGCTCATAAAGAAATGCAGACACGCAAATGCATTGGATTTTTCATCATCTCTATGCATATAATTAATCAGTATTTCACAGCCACACGTAAACAGACATTCGAAATTCTGAAACTAAACTCTGTGCAGACGTAGCCGTTTGAAAACATTGCGGGGGAAAAGAGTAATTTTTGAAATTCCGAACATTTTCCCTTCCCGACCTTGGTGTTAGTATAGGAGACAGAAGGTTATCGCTTCTGCTGTACGCCGATGGCATTGCTTTATTTGCAGACTCAGCGGAAAAACTACAAGAAATGTTAAAAACCTTACACTCGTGGTGCAAAATGTGGCAAGTCTTAATAAACACAGATAAATCAAAGTGTGTCCATTTCCGGAAAAATAGAGCAAAACCATCTGAGTTCGTCTTGACTATAGGTCAATGTTCTACAAACAGTTGATAGATACACATACCTAGGTCAGGTATGAACATAATTGTGAAACGCTAGCGAAGGAAGCAGGACGCGCACTTGGAAAGATAATCTCCAAAATCCATATATACAAGAATTTCGGATTTAAATAATTCACTAAGCTGTACGAGTCATGTGTGACGCCTATATTGGATGACTGCTCAGGCGTGTGGGGTGGAAAGCCCTCTCAGTCTATTGATAACGTGCAACATCGGACAATGCGGTATATCATGGGGGTTCACCGTTTTACCCCAACACTTGCATTAATTAGAGACACTGGCTGGCTGCCTAGTACTTATAGACAGTGGATTGCAAAGGCATCAAAAGGCGTTTACATGAGGGAAAGGCTTAAAGAAAATTGTCCACTGTGTTGTCAATATGTGATCAATGTCGTCTGATAGTATATCCATTTGATACAGTTGAAAACATTGTGACAAGTGGAGAACATTTTCCTCATAAAAAATTTCTCTTTGTCCAGGTTGTTTTCAAAAGACGTCTGTTGTAGATATGGGTAAAACTGCGCTTACACGAGGGAAACATTTGCCGTAGTATACATAAATACATTCCCACATACGAGCCGAGCCCCGGTAGCTCAGTCGGTAGCGAAGCGGGCTGTCAATCCAGGGGTTGTGAGTTCGAATCCCGGCTCGGCCAACTTTCTTTCCGACGATTGACAAAGGCAATGCGACAAGCGTCATTCGTCTTCCACCAATAGGCTAAGTCTATGTGGAAAAGCAGCCAGTTGCTTGGGAAGATTGTTGTGTGGAGTACTTGTGTGAGAAAACCAGGAAATGCATGAGTAGGTGAACTGGCCGCCGTGATATAACTGAGAAATTGTTAAAAACGGCGTTAAACCCCATCAATCAATTCCCACATACGACATATCTGCAGCGCAGCCGACTTTGATAATGTCTACTCAAAAATATGGAAATTCTCTATAATTGTAGGAATAAGTATTGAACAAAGTTGAAAACATTGTGGCAAAAGGATAAATTGCTCGTTTTGAGCAATTTCACGTTTTGTTAAGTTGTTTTCAAAAGGTATCTGCTGCAGATGCGTCAAAATACGTTTATATGTGGGAAAGGGTTAAATGAATAAAGAATAACTACCCTCTGCGGCGGGCTCTGATTCTCTCAGAATTGCCAATCAATCAATTCCCACATACGACTATCTGCAGCGCAGCCGACTTTGATACTGTCTACTCAAAAATATGGAAATTCTCTATAATTGTAGGAATAAGTATTGAACAAAGTTGAAAACATTGTGGCAAAAGGATAAATTGCTCGTTTTGAGCAATTTCACGTTTTGTTAAGTTGTTTTTCAAAGGTATCTGCTGCAGATGCGTCAAAATACGTTTATATGTGGGAAAGGGTTAAATGAATAAAGAATAACTACCCTCTGCGGCGGGCTCTGATTCTCTCAGAATTGCCCCCCCCCCCCCCCCCCCCCCCCCCCCCCCCCCCCCATACTTAGCCTATAACTAAGAAGAGATGCGGAACTGGAAATTAAACGATGGTGATTGGTGAAGGGGAAACCACAACTGTGTGCTAAACTTGATAAAACGTTGGATAGTTGTTATGAACAGGAAGGAGCATCTAAGGCGTCGGTGATTATTGAATGGGTTCGGGAGGTTATACCCAGAAATGAAATAGTCGTGTCTGTATGGGAGGATTATAACTTAAAAATTAAGTATTCGCGATTTTTCAATAATTTACATTGAATAAAAAAAGGAATGCATGTTGTCTATTAAAATCAAAAAAAGGAAGTATCAGGCTATAAACTTATTTTTGATATCTTTACAATAAACATTAAATGAAAGCAGACATTTCGAACTTTTAGAAACAAACTATATAAATAAAATATTGTCATCAAAAAATTTAATGATTTTATATCAATTTTAAGATCTGTCCCTATATAATTATATATAGTCTAAATACCAGGTCACCGGCAGGTTAGTGTACATTGTATCGATTTCAAGAGGAGTAACTCTCTCGATTAAGCCACTTGACCAAAATAGTGCAGTACGGTTTACCGTGGAACGGCTCATAAAGAAATGCAGACATGCAAATGATTGGATTTTCATCAGCTCTATGCATATAATTAATCAGTATTTCACAGACACACGAAAACAGACATTCGGAATTCTGAAACTTAATTCTTTTCTCGACGTCTGTGCAGACGTAGCCTTTGAAAACATTGCGGGGAAAAGGAGTAATTTCTGACAGCGAATATTTTCCCTTCCCGTCACTACATTTTTTCCAACTGTGTATCTAATGTCCCAGATATTATAATTTACTCATACATTTCCAAAGCACAGTGGAAAACATAAATCAGTATAGGTCATGCCGACATTCAAGGGATTTTGCAACGAAGAAAGATCCAGCTCAGTGGCTCCGTGCGGTCTCATCAGAATCTTCGTTGCTCGACATCTAGAAGTATACGCGTCATGGAAGCGATTCTAACCAAGTACTGTCACAGGGGCGTAGCTTTGCAATAATCAATGTGTAGGCCGTCTCGTGAGAAAATCAACATTGTGGACTCTGCGTAAAGTATCGACCCGGATAAGCCTAAGCATGCCACACAGGCCTACCCGGATATACATTGTTCGCCTCCTGTGAATTTTCTGTTTCAGGAATCACTACTCTATACATCTATCCCCCTAAGGCGGATTGTGTCGGCCGGATCATTATGCGCGGACAGCGCAGGCTGATCTAGTCGATACATTACGCAGCTGCATTTAGGGGCTTTTTGAGAAAAAATGTGTAGGCACGTGCCTACAGTGCCTAAAGGGAGCTACGCCCCTGACTGACTGACTAAAGAAGCAAGTCATTTGATATTTGATATCTATGTCAAAAGCTTGGAAAATCAGTTTACTCGTTTAGTCACCTGTATAAGGTTGAATACCAAGATCGGATTGCATCTCTGTACAGTATTAAACAAATTGACCGCTTGTAAAAAACAAAGTCTTCGAAAATAATTAAGCATAGTTTGAACGAACGCCGGATGGGGAGAAGAAATCATTGTCAGCATATGACTTTTTAAATCATCGAGGCAAATAAGAAATTCATCTTTTACTTAAATATTTTCAATTTATTATAATTGTTACTTAATTTATAGAGTTTCCATATTTTTCTCTGAATGTTTTCAAAGCCGTCTGCTGCATATTTGTTGTAAGTGGGAAAGGGTTAATTATAGTTAAGATCAAACCTCATGAGTGTATAGTCGGATTTGATCCTAATCCGTTCTTCAAGAGGCTTACATTATGTTTTTGATACCAAACGACGCACATGGAAGATCCTGATGGGGTTGCAAGGCGCATTTAATAATGTTTTTATGATCACACTACGAACATGGACAGAGAAGATCCTTGGCTTGTGTAATGAAAACAGTATGGTGATCAATGTTTCAAAAACTAAAAGTATGCTCTTAGCAACAAATCAAAAATTGACAAAACTTCCCGCAAAATCATTGAATATATCAATGAATAGTATTCCTGTAGATTGTGTAAAGAATCATAAACTTTTAGGCATAAATATAGATAACAATCTTTCCTATGTCAAACACGTAGACAGTGTATGTCACTCAATTACTTCAAAAATCGCTCTTCTTAGACGGATTAAACCTTACCTTTCAATACAATATCGGAAAATGTATTATAATGCATACATTCTGCCTGTCATTGATTATTGTTTAACTATTTGGGGTAATGCACCAAAAGTACAACTTAATAGAATCCTCAAACTTCAAAAGTCTGCTGCACGAATAATTCTAGATAAACCCTATGACTCGCCATCCAAACCATTATTTGAGGAATTGGAATGGTTGGATGTTTATGAAAGACTAGAATACAACAAATCAATATTGATATACAAAGCTATGAATGGACAAACACCTGGATATATAACCGATATGTTTTCTTCACAGTCAACCAATACTTACCATTTACGCTCGGTTTCAAATAATAACCTTTCTTGTCCGAAACCATCTACAGAACTATTAAAAAAAAGCCTACACTTTTCTGGTGTACATATATGGAATGCCATACCTTCAAACATTAGGTTCCTTTCAAATCTTACAAAATTTAAGTGTGCAATTTTAAAGCACATTGTTTCAAAACGTCATCTTCTGTAAATCACGAGTCTTTCTTTCTTTATTATAGTACTCACAAGTTAAAAAAAAAAAGCATTTCAACATCATTTTGTTTTATCAAATGCATTAAGATAGATCCTTTGTAATATGCATTACTTCTAAAAAGTTAGTCACAGTACATGTGGGTAACTTGTTTTTCAGCAAACACTTTAATTTCATGTATCACATACAAGGTTGATACATTATTTACTCTTGTTGAATTGTGACGCTTCTTACGGAATCCTGTTTTGTTCATATCCTACCATCCTACCATCGCATATTAACGAGAACGCGATGGTAGGATAGTAGGATGATAGGATGGTAGGATGGTAGGATAGTAGGATGGTAGGATGCTAGGATGGTAGGATGGCGATGGTAGGACAGTAGGATAGTAGGATGGTGATAGTAGGACAGTAGGATGACGATAGTAGGACAGTAGGATGGCGATGGTAGGATAGTAGGATGGACATATTGCCATCCTACTATCCTACTATCGCCATCCTACTGTCCTACTATCGCCATCCTACTGTCCTACTGTCCTACCATCGCCATCCTACTGTCCTACCATCCTAGCATCCTACTATCCTACCATCCTACCATCCTATCATCCTACTATCCTACCATCGCGTTCTCGTTAATATGCGATGGTAGGATGGTAGGATATGCACAAAACAGTATTCCGTAGCTTCTGTATCACAATTGACGTTTTCATTTTTGATGTTATTTGAGGGGGGGGGGGCGGGTTTTCAGTTGTCGTTAAGTCCATAAACTAGGTTTTCAGTTGTCGTTAAGTCCATAAACTAGGTTTTCAGTTGTCGTTAAGTCCATAAACTAGATTTTCAGTTGTCGTTAAGTCCATAAACTAGGTTTTCAGTTGTCGTAAAGTCCCTAATGTAAGATTTCTGGTGACGTAACCAAAACGATATTTAAATGTCAATATTTCTATGGCATGGCTACACCACAACGATCTCGATATCAACATAAATCTATACTCTGGTCTCCCTTGGCGAAATGAAATGTAATGCCTTTTTTTTTATAAACAATTTTCTAATTTTTAATATCGTGAAGTAGGATACCGAGGGCTTAGCGTGAAAAGGTTGTAACTAAAAACCTATTTTAAAAATCCCTGGTTTAGGGGCAATTTTGAGGGCAATGGCACCTAAATTTCCATTGTTTATCAAAACAAATGATTTAACACTTATAAAGACTTGATGGCGAGGTGATTAACCTTGGTAAAAAAAATACCAAATTTAGTTACAACCGTTTCACGCCAAGCTCTCAGTATGTGTTCTTTTAACCCCAGGTAAACGATCTATCATCCTACAGCAGTTGTATCGCGACACAAAGGTAATATTACACCAACATCCCATATCAGCCTAGGTAATATAACATAACATAACATAACATCATTTTATTGGCATACAATAAACACATGTTCATAGCCAACATGAGTGATATACAATTAGAAGAAAAAGACATACCAAAAGTAGCCAGGTGGTGTAGGTAAAAAGGCCTGACATATCAACATATAAAGGTTACAGAGAAATGTCAATAAATTGAATAATTATAGTATCATTAATCCTTTAATAATATTAACGAAATTGTAAAATATAAGCATACATTTGTAACTTTCTTGATTTTTTTTTTTTTAAGACTTAATTTAAACTGAATATCGATCAATCATTATTGTGTCTGTTTTTAAAAATACAATGTATACATTTTGATTAATAACTTAGGCGAGTTTGATGACATAAGTATCCAAAGTTTATGTATTGATGGCCAATAGCAGAAGTATGGTGTCAAATACTCTCTTCTTAAAGTTGCATATTTTGGACAAGTAAAACATGATATTCATTTTCAACGGTATTTATAGTTTCAAAGTTTCAAAGTTTATTAGCAAGCAAAAGACAGAACTGTCCATCATGTAAATACAAACTAAACAAGTAACATATATACATCAGTATGTTAAAAATATAAATCTGTCCGGTTCCTTAGTCAGACTGCTATGTATTAGATATGGAGAAAAACGATTAAGAATGATTTCATTTTCGTGCATTTAGTGTCTCCATTATGCATAGAGATGAGAGTTCTGAATATATATCATTATGTTTGAAATGCACTATTCCGTTTTCTAATTCATTTTAAAGGTGTATATCTATGCATTCATTACTATATTTATATTGCTGTATATACATATCTACAATTATCATTTTATTTTTGTGCGTGGGGTGTGCGTGCGTGTGCGTGCATGTGTTTGAACTTTCGCGCGTTTGCGTTGGTGAGTGTACGTGCATGCGTCTGTTTGTGTAAATGAAATACTCAACAATTAACATTATAAAAGTGCAAAATAGTCATCACTGTACATGTACAAATATATACAATTCACATAAATATCAACGTACATGTAATTCACATTTAAAGAGAGGAGAAAACAGAACATAACTATCAGCAATATATTGTATTTAAGATATAGAATTTAAGATTAACTTTAATAATATCATGTGTAAAGAGTATTTATTCTTTTGTTGAAGCTCTTTTGGATGAATATGCCTAATTTATTAATTGTTTTAGGGTTCGTTGTTTTTAATAATTCTATAAATTTGGGGATATTAGGCATTGACCAGTAATACTTACTTATATATGATATTCGAAATTCTTGATATAAAGGACATTCAATTACGAAATGAAATTCATCTTCTAAAGTATGACAAAGCTTACATACTCTCTCTGTTCTTGGAGTTTTTACTGGTTTTGTCCATCTTCCTGATTCAATTTCAAGTTTATGGCTAGAAACTCTAAGTTTGGTTAGTGAAATTCTATATTTTTTTATTGATATTTTGTTAAGATATTCCTGAAATTCAAAAGATTTAAAGAGATTGTATGTAGTTGCTCTTGACATATTACTTAGGTCATTTTCCCAATTTTGAATAAATATGTCTTGAATCCTTTGTCTGAAAATATTCATGAACATGTGTTCATTTTCTACACCCTGGTTTAACCATACATAACCAAAGCCCATAGTGTTCAAGAGATTTTTAATTTTAGATGTCCAATTTGTAGTTTCATCATTTGTGTTTATATCGTTTAACATTTGTTTATACACTAATTTTATATACTTACGATCATCTGTTCTTGTTATTTTAATCCAATACTTTATGATACATGGTAAACGCTGTAATTTAAGAGGTAGTCTTCCAAGTTCGCCATAAATAAAATTGTTTATATTGCAGCTTAGTACATGTTCTTTCAGCATGTGGAATATTTATAAATCTGCCACTTTCGACAGCAAGGTCATGCGCCGAAACTCGAAACTCAGTTAGTGTAATATGTAAATAGTATACATTTTAGGCCGCTGTCAAATTTAGGGATGTTAGCTACTTCTGGTGTAAATAAAAACAAGACCTGCCAGTAAGATAACGCGATCGACTTAATTTAGTAAAAGTTAGGTTTATACGAAAAACTAAACCAAACTTATAAGTAGAAAAAGGCCAATTATTACAAAACAAAATGACAGAGTTATGTTCTCTCTCTTGTCTGTTGATGGAGGTAATGATGGTAAACAAGTATAATAATTGTAAGTTTCGAAGCAAAAAAAGTCAGGTGATACAAACAACTTAGCAAAGGTATGACGCCAACGCCGACTTAGTCGAAAAGTCGAGCTAAAATTCAAAAATGTTCAGTTATATCTGCGTTTCCTTGGTAAGTTACCAGTACTACTGGTCTATTTATCCTGAAACCAGCCCAGTCCGTCGTAATGCTAACCCCGAAACCCTGAAAGCCAATACTACTATTTTTAAAGTATTAAGTATGACCCGGCCGGGGATCGAGACAGCGACCTCCCACACTCGAGGCGGACACTCTACCACTACTCCACCAAGGCCGTCACAAGTAACAGTGACCATGTTGTAAAACATATATAAACATGCGATTATACATTCGTAAATGTTTATATAGCCCAACACGTCAAACGTCCAGGAGAGAAGCCGCTACTACAATTTAAATTGCCTTTGGTATGAGCCGACCCGGATTCGAATTTCGAGGTGATCGCTTTTACAACTACGTTACGAGAGTTAAGTTACAAGGAAGGCTATATATCGTGCGTGTTTTCAAAAGACACCTGCTATGTACAGTGACTTCAAAAGCCGTCTATAACACGGAAATAGTAAACCAAATCATGCGTGTTTTATGGAATGTGAGATTTTCAAAGGTCATTAACTTATCTGAACCGTGTAGAAAAAATACCAGTCATCTGCTTTGTAAAGTGACTTCAAAATCCGTCCACCACACGGACATGGTAAAACCATTCATACATATTTGATCGAATATCAATTATAGGCCTATAAATAGTTTAGTACTTATTTTATCTTTGAATATCAAAAGTCAATAACTTAACACGGACATGGTAAAACCATCAATACATATTTGATTGAACATCAAAATGTTGAAGAGTGGTCTGTCCAATAGATGCTAGTTTTGTAGAAAGGTAGCTTATGAAGCGACTTAGTAACTCGTGCGCACGACTTAGTAACTCGTGCGCACGACATAGTATCTCGTGCGCACGACTTAGTAACTCGTGCGCACGACATAGTATCTCGTGCGCACGACTTAAGTATCTCGTGCGCACGACTTAGTAAAATAAAAATAAAAACATACACATGTCACCTCTGTGCCACCGTACTTATCTGAACCGTGTACGATAAATTAGTAATCTGCTATTAGTTTATCCATATAGCCGTACTTCACACAAAAATGACAATTATCATCAATAAATATTTGATGGAATATCAGTACAACCCAATTAATTTTTTTTATCCCTGAATGTCAAAAGTCAATAACGTATCTGAACCGTGTAAAACCTCAACAGCCGTCCTTAAACATGGAACTGCTAACATCAGCCGTCCCGCGAGAAAAACTAACAGTGAGGACTCTACGTAAAGTATCGATCCGGATCAGCCTAAGCATGCCGTGCAGGCTAACCCGAGCAGACTGTTTTCACCTCCTGTGGGTTTTCTGTATCAGGAATCATTACTCTATACATATATCCCCCCCTGAGACGGAATGTATCGGCCCGGATCAGTCTGCGCGGACTGCGCAGGCTGATCTGGGTCGATACATTACGCAGAGGCCATAGTGATGGTTTTCTCGCGGGACGGCCCATATCATCATTACATATTTAATCGAATATCAGTACAAAACAATAAATCTTTGTGAACTCTGAATCTCAGACGTCAATAACATAAATGTACGTACTGCGTTTCAATAGTTGGATACATATGCGTTAAAGTACGACTACAAGTGGGAAAAGGGGTAAATGTGCATACGTTTGAATATCAAAAGTCAATAACTGATCTGAACCGAGTCAAATATACATGTCATATGCTAGGTACATGGACTCCATTACAGGTACATTTAAAACCATCACTATTTATTTGATCGAATATCAGAACAATTAATTAAAAAAAAAATCTGAATCTCAACATTTAAAACATTTATACACTGCGTTTCAATAGTTATTGAAAACAGTCGAAATTTGTTTGATCATGTATACTGCATGCGTAGTACTACATGCGTAGACATGAGATATAATGGCGGACGTCGATGGCCCTCGCGAGGCGGTGTGGATGGACATGCCCGTCGAGTCTTCATTACAGGAACACAACTGCGGACAAATATGCCGGTTGGTATTTCTGGACAGTGTATGTTCAAGATCAGCATGTACGTGTGCTCGGTTTTATCAAAATATACACAAGTTGACAGGTGCTTCTAAACAAGTTTATGTAAGTAATATGCGAACAGTGTATATATTGATCAGACGGTGGGGATTCACAGTCTGATCTGGATTACACTGTTCACACAAGCGAACGTGTACCTTTTCCCCATTCGACGGGCTTAATTACGCTGATGCAATAAGACCCCTTTTTCGCATTACGCGACTTTGACCTACCATGTGTCAGGGTAAACAGTTGGAGAGTATGGGCACGCCCCTTGTTGTTTCATAAGAATCTCAGTTTTGACCTTGCCAGTCTTTAAATCAACACCGTTATAAAACGTTCTAAACCCTTTCCCTCATACAATAAATCTGCAGCAGAAGAATTTGATTTTTTTGTCAAAAAGTCGAAAATCCCTATAAGTAAATGGAAAGTGGAAAACATTGTGGCAAAAGGAAAAATTGATCGTTTTGAGCAATTTCTTCTTTTGTCACTATGTTTTCAGAAAGCCGTCTGCTGCAGAGGTGTCAGAAAGCGTCTATATAAGGGATAGGTTTAAAGGCTCTATCGATTTAGACACTGTTTGAGTAAATTCATTGTCGCATGATACATGTACATACATAGCAAGGCCAGTAACATATGAGTCGTTTCACGCGAAAACCAACATTATGAACTCTGCGTAATGTATCGACCCAGATCAGCCTGCGCTGTCCGCGAATACTGATCCGGGACAACACATTCCGTCTCAGGGGGATAAATGTATAGAGTAAAGTTTCCTGAAACAGAAAACGCACAGGAGGCGAAAAGTGTCTATCCGGGTTAGCCTGCACGGCATGCTTAGGCTGATACGGGTCGATACATTACGCAGAGTCCATACTGTTGGTTTTCTCGCGGGAAGGCTCATATAGTTAAATGAGTTAAAATGCGTTCACCACGTGTAACAGTGACAGTTAATCATACACGGACATCCGGTACCCCCAATGCGCTAACGTCTGATCTAGACGACTTTTGTTAACAATATGTGATAAAACGAGAAATTGCATAATAAGCAATTACTTCTTATGTCACCAACGTTTTCAATTTCATTTAATAATTGATCTTTCATTGATAGTGTTTTTTCATAATTTGACTTAATGTTAACTGGTATTGTTTCTATATTATTTCTGAAATGGTATTGCGGAATAATCTAAAATAATTCATTGAAAAACATGCAAGCGCCGGCCCCGTTTTGGAATTTCATAAGGGCAACACGGTGGGCTATAATTAAGTTTATCGTCAGAAGCTGCATTTTTTTTTTCAACTCTTTCACTGCCGAATTTCACAAAGTCGACTCTTCCATGTTGACAATTGGACCGCTCCATTTTTCGTTCATTTTTCTCATTTCATGAAAGGCCATGTGCTTTTTATTTGTAATATTATTTTATTTATTTATTTATTTAATGGGGTTTTACGCCGCTTTCAACATTATTTCAGTTATATCACGGCGACAGTTCACTTATTCATGATCCCTGGGTAAACAAACCAACAAACCAGTACTAGGCTAGGAAATGTGCCTTGCCCAAGGGCACTCCACCCTGACCGTAGTGCCGCGACTGTGGATCGAACCCGGGACACCCGGTTTCGAAATCCCCGACGCTAACCACTCGACCACAGAATATTATTTTAACAATACATGTAAATATATATGATTGTACATGGATGAGACTTAAATAAAATATGAAATCTTCAACAGAAAATGTTATAGCATTTAGTGTTTAAGTGACAAAACAATGCACTATATTTCAAGAGAGACTACTCGTTACCTGCTGTCGCACCTGAATCTGCGTTGTTTGCAAAAGTCTTTAATTGCCCTTGGGAGCGAAAGGGTTAAGAAAAAGACTGTGGAGGTTCTTGTTTTAACCATTTCCCCACATACAGACAATTTCTGAATCTTCTGCAGCAGACCATTTTTGAAAATATTGTGACAGAAGTAGAAATTGCTCATAATGAGTGAGCAATTTCTACTTTTGCCGCAATATCTTCAACACCATGCAATTATCATTTAGTACTTAAAGTTAAATATTTTTTATTTCTATCTTCTTACCTAGATGATTTTAAAGTCGTCTGCTGCAGATTTGTTGTATATGTGAGTAAGTGTAAAACAGTGCTCCACGCTGTTTGCAGATACAACAAGAGCCCTTTACGCCCGACGCAGCTCATCTAGAACTGTCAAACCATAGTTTGTGGTGAGCGTTTGCGTCAACACCAGGCACACAAACACAGTCTGCTTCCCTTTTCCGCGCGATGACGGGTTTAGTCCGACACATTTTTAAAAACGTGTGGAAAAAGGAGAAATTGTTCGATAATTTCATTTTTTGCCACAATGTTTTCATTTTGATTAACTCTTTCAGCGCCAATGGCAATATTGAGGTTTTTTGCAAACAATACTGATTCAGGGGAGTCAGCTCGTAACGAGCTGTCTCACCTGAAGTCAGCATTGTTTGCCTTTTAGTTATCAAAATAGTCCAAACCTTTATTACATGAGAAATGGAGACGCCCGATTTTGAACATGGAATAGTCTACTTTAAACAATTCGGCGCTGAAAGAGTTAAGTAGACAGTTATCCCCGTTGTGGAGTACTGTTAATACCTAACATTGTGGGAGAAATGCTAATCGTCAGCGACCTCTCCTGATCCTCGCATGTCTTCAAAAGTGTCTCTACTGTAGAGATTTCGAAAATCGGTTCTTATTTGAATGAGGGTTAAGATATTTTGAAATCGTTATCTGTCAAGTTTTGCACCGCTCTAAATTACAGTAAACACCCTAATTAAGCATTAACCTCTTATGTTATTTTCAATTTTCGGCTGCTCTAAATACATCAGAAAGTGAAAGGGGGAGGGGGGTTTAATTTCGACTAGTATAATTTTAAAATAAAGTTCGAAACATTGTACAAAATTGATAATTGCTATTTTTCCCACAATGTTTTCAAAAGTTTTCTGCTAGTCAAATGTCGTCTGGATCAAGGAAAGAGGTAAGCTTCAAGAGGAGTATTACTTCCCATTAGATAATGACTTTATAAGGTACTTATGTTTCGAAATTTGAGGTTATCGGTGACTCCTTTGACACGACCTTTTCCATAAGTTTGACGCAGACAAGTTTAGTTTAAATAAATGTACGTTTAACTTATAATTAAGATCTTTGGCAGGATTTGGGAGATAAATATGTACTTGTTGTACTTTTGTATTTTTTGTTACACTTTCTCTTTCATTAAACATGTTATGTTTTTCATAGAAAATAATTATTATGGAAAAGAAAATCGAGAATTTGTTCAAAATGGTCAAATTGTTCTCCTTTTCCACCAATGTTCGCATCGCAATACAAAATAAACTTTCAATTTACAGATGTCATTGCATCGTTTTCTTCCAATGTAAAATTGTAAGTGCACGCGGTTAAACATATAAATGTCCATGTAAATTCAACTATCTCTCTGTCTGTCTGTCTGTATGTCTCTCTCTCTCTCTATCTCGACCAGTTAGTCCTACATTGTCGTAGAACTATTTGTTATCAATACGACTGAAATGCCGCCTTAATATGCAGGTCAAGGAGTAAAGGGGTTTGAAGTTTCAGTTGATCTCTATTTATTTCAGTACAATAAATCAAGACACCTTTCTTCTTTCAAGACCGTCTTTCCCATTATGCATTATTCAGGTGTCAGTTTACTAACAACTGAAGGTGTGCCAGTCACATACCAAATCATGTGAGCCGCGTCTACCGATATGGATGTCTAAACCATTTCACTCATACATTAAATCTGTAGCAGACGATTTCGACAACATTTAGTCAAAACTATAGACATTCTTGACATAAATGAAAGAGAAATTATTAAATAAAGTTGAAAACATCTTTGCAAAAAGGAGAAAATGATCATTATGTTTTTAACCCTTTCCCTCATATAGACGCTTTCTGACGCCTCTGCAGCAGACGGCTTTTTGAAAACATAGTGACAACAGAAGAAATTGCTCAAAACGAGAAATTTCTTCTTTTGCCATAATGTTTTCCACTTTTAGTCATAGGTTATCTATTTAATCATAGAGATTTTCTATTTTTTGACAAAATATGTTCAAAGTCGTCTGCTGCAGACCTATGGTATGAGGGAAAGGTTTAAAAGGCGTCTGCCGCATATAGGCTTCAGACATTTTCTATGTGTTGGAAAAAGGCTCTTATACAGAACAGAACAGATTTTCATTACAAGAAAACGTTTTTTTTGTGTTACAATAAAAATATTTTATATACATATCAACATTACAAAATTGTATACTATGTAGTGAGCGATATTCTTAAGAATATGAATTCATATAAAGGATGAACTTGTGTAAATCATCAAAATAAAATTTCGAAGTTAGTGAAGATCCAAGTGAACATGTGCAAACCATCAGGCTCAACGGCGTCTTCACTGTCCGCCTATACGTTATTTAGCCCTAAGCGCATCTTCTGACAAGATACAAGAAGTGTAAACCGGTAATTCTACACCAACACACCTTATATGATGCAAAGCATTAAGAAGTTACATCTGGTTCTATACGACATGCAAGCGGACAATGAAGCCCCTTGCGAGACTGTGCGCATGCTCAGACCCACCAGGGTTGGTAATGTACGCAGATGGAATATGATCCGATTTCGATAGAAGTGATCATATAATTATATACACTAGTTCTTTTTTAGCAATGAACATTCCTCAGAAGTTTCCAGCCGAGCCCCAGTAGCTCAGCGACGAGGGATGTTAATCCAAGTGTTGTGAGTTCGAATCCCAGCTCGGCCAACATTCTTTCCGACGTTTGACAAAAGTCACTGTGACTTTCAACATTGGTCTAGCAGTTGCTTGGAAAGTATGTTGTGTGTACTCGTATGTGAACGCTAGGAAACACATGAGTAGGTGAACTGACCGCCGGGGTATGACTGAAACATTATTGGAAACTGCGTTAAGCCCACATCAATCAATCAAATCAATCAACCACAAGTTTTCAGAATGAGTGTACGGTTAACTGACGACTACAGAAGATCCTTATCAGACTGCTTGGAGGTGCAGACCGGGCTGGGTATTCGCTGGTCGCTATGTTCTGAAGTGGGTTTTGTGCGTGTCTCTATAGACCATACTCCATGGAAATCACTCCAAAGGGTTATTGTGGTGCAAATGTAGATGAAGACCTGTCACTACATCCAGTATGCTATCTGATCCAAGCTTGAATTTATTGACTTTTCCGGTGACTAATGGTTGAACAGTGAAGATTCGGACCATCCTACATGGACGTGCTGGTTAATCTTGGTATACACTAGTCAGTAGTCACATATGCGTTAGTTTGTGTTTTCCTAAATCGATTGATCGATTGGAGTTAAACGGCGTTTACAACGGTTTTTGAGCCCTCCCACGAGAAAACCAACATTATGGAATCTGCGTAATGTATCGACCCAGATCAGCCTGCATGGTCCATGCAGGCTTACACTGACAGGCACTGTTCGCCTCCTGTGGATTTTTCTGTTTCAGGAACCATTACTCTATACCTCTATCCCCTTGAGACGGAATGTGTCGGCCCGGATTAGCCTGCGCGGCATGCTAAGGCTGATACGGGTCGATACTTTACGCAGACTCCACAATTATGGTTTTCTCGTGGGACGGCTCATTTCAGTTATAAACTGCATTCAGTTCACGTTATTGCGTTTCCTAGCTTTCTCTCACTTGTACTTCACACAACATTCTTCCCAGGCAACTGGCTGTTTTCTAATATACACCATACGTAAGCCTATTTCTGTAGTACTTAACTATTTTAGAGTCTGCCAGAATAAACGATATATTAATATGATTATGTGATATAATTGAAATATTTACTCTATTATTCCGTATAAATCAAAACTGTGGCATGATGAATACATAACACAATGCACTTTTATATACACAATATATATATGTTCACTGTGTCACGCCGCCGTGATATAACTGAGAAATTGTTAAAAACGGCATTAAACCCCAATCAATCAACCAATCACTGTACACACGTGACTGCGACAGAGTTGTATTTTCACGTATATTACAATGTATCGTTTGTATACATGACTTTACGGAACTCAGTTGAATATAAACGTTGTATTTTCAGTAAATGTGTTCTAAATTCATTCTAATATTCATGTTAAATAGCACTCACCCGAACTATCCGTAGAACGTCCTTGCTAATAATAGAAATGAGATAATACGTCCAAATATGTGTAAGAAAACCCGTTCGCATTACGTTCTCTTCTTCGGTCACTTTCCGCTCAATGAATTTCAATGTACCCGAGGTACATGTAAATATGACAATCAATCTTATTTATATCAGACCAAAAAGCTTCGCTGTACGTACATGTATATTGGAGCTGACAATTCCGCATAAGGGGGAGTCTTGAATTGATCCTGCACACTTAATCGCGCTCGTCAGCACGTGTTCGGTTTTTATGTTCAATGAAATCGCCGCACGCGACAACAAACGCCCGTGCTTTCTGACGCCTCTGCAGCAGACGGCTTTTTGAAAACATAGTGACAAAAGAAGAAATTGCACAAAACGCGCAATTTCTCCTTTTGCCACAATGTTTTCCACTTTTTGTCATAGGTTATCCATTCAATTATGGAGATTTTCTATTTTTTGACAAAATACGTTCAAAGTCGTCTGCTGCAGAATTGTCGTATGAGGAAAGGGTTAACCCATTTTTCCTCTGATGTTTTCATTTCCCCACATGCAAAATTAATGTCTTTTGACACATCAATAGCAAATTAATTCATTTTGTGGTATACAGAGAAATTGCTCAAAATTAGAATTTTTTCCATTTGCAATAAGATTTCCAACTGTTCAATATTTATTATTTTATTTAAAGTTTCCATATTTTTGACTCTTTATTATCGGGTCGTCTGCTGCATATTTATTGTATGGGGAAAAGAGTTGAGTACAATTCCAATGGGTTTATGAAGCTTTCACGGTGAATCACTTAAAACATAAGAAATCCAAATTGCAGTCACATCTTTTATTTCAAAATGATATTATAAGAATTATTTCTTTCAAAATAGTCTTAAGCATAAATTCTTCAACTTATTTAAAAACAGTACCAATCAGGTATCTGTAAACATTTCAATCAACAAATACCTCTCATAAAACAAATTCCAAAGGTAAGTGCATTTCAAAAATAAAACAAAAACAACAAATGCAACCAACCTTGTTATTCAAATCTTAACCTGCTATACAAGACCTTATCCCTTAATACCCACTGTTTGATAAACCTGGAGCAGACGACTTTTGAAAAGATTTTGGTA
Source organism: Serripes groenlandicus (assembly GCA_031761405.1). Taxonomy (NCBI): domain Eukaryota; kingdom Metazoa; phylum Mollusca; class Bivalvia; order Cardiida; family Cardiidae; genus Serripes; species Serripes groenlandicus. The sequence goes on along the minus strand of JASEVX010000009.1, from coordinate 61,158,846 downwards.
AAAAAGGGAGAAATTGCTCATTGTTCTCATGGTGATCGATTTCTCCATTTGCCACAATGTTTTCAAAAGATGTCTGCTTAAAATTCATTAAAATTTGTCTGCAGCTGATAACGGGTCCATGGTTTATATTGTTTGCTCCTTATTTATCAATTACTGGCCAAGACTTCCCCTTGAAGATGCAAACAAAAACAAATAAACCCTTTCCTATATACAACAAATCTGCAGCAGATGATTTTTAAATAATTTTTACTAAAATATGGAAAATCTCTATCAAAGAAAACATTGTGGCAGAAGCAGAAATTGTTCATTATGAGCTATTTCTCCTTTTGCCATAATGTTTTCATGTTTTCTGTTGCAGAGCTGTCAGAAGGTCTGTGTATGTAGGAAAGGGTTAACACTCCAAGGATAAGGGTAAATGAAGTTTTGTGTACATTTCCAAATCAAAATACAAGTACAGGTACATTGTATCCAGCATTAAGTATCTAACTTAACTTTTCCAACAATCACGAATTCTGATATCATCTACAACAGATGCTATCTGAAAACGATGCACATAATGAGAAATTTCTCCTTTTGTCACAATGTTTTTAACTCTATTCAATAGTTAAACGTGTACTTTCAATTATAGTCATTATCCATATTTTGAAAATGGTCTGTTGAAAAGGCTTCTAATTGTTTCAGTATCAGGTAAGGATGGACTAAGCATTTTGTGCATTAAATATGCGTAAACTTGTCAATAATTGAGAATTAGATCTTTGGGATTATAAAGAAAATTTCGCCTCCTGATCAAAATCAATATTAGTGAAAGGTATACCTTAACCCTTTCCTTCATGTACACGCTTTTCTGATGCCTCTGCAGCAGACGGCTTTTTGTAAACATGTCGACAAAAGAAGAAATTACAAAAACGAGCAATTTCTCCTTTTGTCACCATGTTTTCAACTTAATTCAATTATTGTACTTTCATTTAAAGAGAGTTTCCATTTTGTTTGGGTATGTAATCAAAGTATGTATTCAAAGTCATCTGCTGCAGATTTTTTGTATGTGGGAAAGGGTTAAATTAAAAGAAGGGGATTCATGTGATAAATCAATATAACTTGTAGTTACAATGGTTTAGCATGAAGCCCTAGACATATTGTATGAACATAATTATAACAGATCTTAAAAGTCTTATTAACACTATTCCTGATGCAGATGATTCTGTATGCCTCTGCAGCTGACAAGTTTTGAAAACATTGTGAAACAAGATGCACAAGTCATCATGCTGGAGAAAGGAGAAATGGCTCAACTGACCTACAATAGTTTAAAACTTTATATCAAACCACACTTTACTTTTTGTTTCCATTACATTTCTGTCTGGCGTTGTTTTCAAAGGAGACAACAATGAGTAATTCCTCCTTCTGCCTCAACGTTTTTAAATCCTATCAATAAACACACTTTCATTTAAAGTGCTTTTGCATTTTTTGTTTTTCCAAAGTTGTCTGCGCATATATATATTTATTTTTTTCAAGGGAGATAACTTCATCAATGATTCACATTATAACAACATTTATTATCTCCCCTAAAAATGATAACTTTTGGTAATTTTTTTAGGTTCCTTCTTTGTACGGACAGAAATGCAAATATCTGACTGCAATTTTTCTCTGATGATTTAAAATGAATTTTTTGATAATTTAATCTTTTATTCCATATATACAATTACTAATGAAGTTCATTCACAATGTAAATATTGATTCTTTCCAATATCTGCAGAAGCATTTTGACGCATCAGCAATTGAAAACCGCTAAAACATTTTGACAAACGAGAAATTGTTCATGATCAGCAATTTCTCCTGTTGTCACAATCTTAACATCAGGATTTAATAATAATGTTTCAAGTAACAAAGATTTTTCCATAGTTAACCCTTTCTCTCATATGACAATTCTGCAGCAGACAACTTTGAACATATTTGGTAAATTTCTGCTTTTGTCACTATGTTTTCAAAAAGCCGTCTGCTGCAGAGGCATCAGAAAGCGTCTATATGAGGGAAAGGGTTAAGCCTAGATGCTTTTAAAGTCATCTTCTATAGATTTATTGCATATGTGTGAAATAGATAAGGTCGTTGCAAGGTGATTTCAGAATAGCTTTAATTCCATCAGGAGTCAAAACTTATCATAATCTCTTTCCCCGGATACATCCAATGAATGTATAGTGTTTTATGGTGCATCGACAGCTACGGTCATTTAGCGCGTTTTCCAGATACAACAAATTTGAAGCAGATAACTTTGAAAAGATCTTTGTAAAATTATGGAAGATCCCTTTAACCCTTTCCCTCATATAGAGGCTTTCTCTCACATCTGCAGCAGACAGCCTTTTGAAAACATAGTGACTAAAGAAGAAATTGCTCAAAATGAGCAATTTCTCCTTTTGCCACAATGTTTTCCACTTTTAGTCATAGGTTAACCATTCAATTATAGAGATTTTCTAAATGAGCAATTTCTCCTTTGGCCACAATGTTTTCAACTTTTCGTCATAGGTTATTCATTCAAAATATGTTCTAAGTCATCTGCAGCAGAATTGTCGTATGAGGGAAAGGGTTAAAAGAAATGCATGCACAGAGCTGTGAATAAGCGGCCGGTTTCATGTTCTTAAATTCTTACAATGACCTCTGAACCCTAGGTTGTGGGTTTCACTGAGATGAGTCTATCACTGGCACCAGTTTGAGCTTTAAGCTATGACGATACTGGTACCTTTGGCAAGAACACTATCCCTTTCCCACATACAACAAATTTGTAGCAGAAGACCTTTGAAAACATCTTTGAAAATATATGAGAAATCTTAGCTAATGAGAGCATAATCATTGAATAGAGTTGAAAATATTGTGGCAAAAGGTGAAATTGCTCATTATTAGCAATTTCACCTTTTTGTCACAATGTTTTCAAAAGGCGTCTGCTGCAAGTCATCAGAAAGCATCTGTATGTGGGAAAGGGCTATATACAAGGGTTTTCAGAAAAGGACTTATGTACTATGTTTTGTGCATTTTCTGCAAGTTTGAGTACATATACTCTTTAGATAACTTGCCACATTTTCTAGGTCAGCTTGTTACTCTCATGCCAATGAATGCTATTGAGTACCACAACAAAAGGGGTCTACATGAGTAAAAGGAGACATAATGTTAAGAAATGATCAGTTTACTCCATCTTGCCTAGGCCTCTGCAATTTTGCAGGAAGCATCTCAGTGAGACGATACTTTTAACCCTTTCCCTCATACGACAATTCTGCAGCAGACGACTTTGAACATATTTTGTCAAAAAATAGAAAATCTTTTTAATTAAATGGATAACCTATGACTACAAGTGGAAAACATGGTGGCAAAAGGAGAAATTGCACGTTTTGTGCAATTTCTTCTTTTGTCACTATGTTTTCAAAACGCCGTCTGCTGCAGAGGCGTCAGAAAGCGTCTATATGAGGGAAAGGGTTAACCCCTTTCCCACATAAAACAAACAACAAATCTACAGCACACGATTTTGAAAACAACTAAACAAAAGTATAGAAAATCTCTACAAATGATAGTTTGATAATTGGATAGAGGTGAAAACATTGGGGAAATTCTTTTTCCACAATGTTTTCAAAAGTCGTCTGTATTTCGATAAGGGTTAAGTACCTCTACATAGGGGTTTTATATGGGCATTGGGCAATAAAAGTGATAAAGTTAAGCAGAGACAAGTTTACTCCACTAGGCTTTTGCATGTTGCAGAAATTCAATAGGATAAGATTCATTCACTTGAGAAAGCATTTGGTTGTTAGAGAATTATACATTTTTAAAAACTTAAAACATACATTTTTTAAAAAACTTAAGAAAAAAAAGTTTACATTTAACAGAATCAAACATGTTATGAACACTTGTTTTCAAAAATTTCTATGATACATACATGTATGTACAAACAAAACATATTGACTCAACATTATCACATGATACTCTTCTTTTTTACCCGTTCCCCAAATATTAGCCCACATACAACAAATCTGGAGCAATTGATTTCAAAAAACATCCAGACAAAAATATCTAAGATTCTTATGAATGAAATTAAAGTAGCTTACGGGATGGCATTGGGTACCAGAGTAAATGAGTACTTTATAGGACATCCGAGTATCAATTATTGAAATAGGATATCAATACCTGCTCATGCTTTTTATTTCGTTTTTCATCAAAACAGAACTGAATTTCTTTTTTTTTTAAATTCAATGAATAGTTTCATCTCTGTGTATGAAACTTAAATAATTAATTGACTTATCAAAGAAGTCAGTAAAACCGCAGTAAATGATTAGTAACCCTTTCCCACATACGACAAATCTTGGAAAACGTCCTGGCCAAAATTTGAAGAACCTCCATAAATGAGAGTTCAGTTATTAAATAGAGTTGAAAACATTATGACAAAAGGATAAATTGCTTGTCTACTTTTGTCATGATGTTCAAAAGACATCTGCTGCAGAGGCATCAGAAAGCGTCTGTATGTGGGAAAGGGTTAAAGAACCTGGACAACTGACCAATGTCTGTATCAAGATACCACAGTCACATTTGTCGGCGTTTTAAAAAAAGAAAAATTAGAGAAAAAAAATCTCAATATTTTCAAATCAGATCTTTTCTTCATAGAGCCCATCTTAACCCTTCCCCACTTGTCAACACTTTAAAGACTATTGAAAACATTGTGGCGAGAGGAGAAAATGCGCATGATCAGCAATTTCTCGTTTTGTCACAATGTTTTCAACTCAAATGAATAATTATTTTCACATTTATAGTGATTTTCCATATTTTTGCCGAGATGTTTTCAAAGTCGTTTGCTGCAGATTTGTTGAATGTGGGAAAGGGTTAAATGAAGAGGGGCGAACGATGGACAGCATTACTTCTGGATAAAGGGCTTTTTAAACAAACGATTATTATCTTCTTGCTACCTGGATACCCTATTGGATGAGTATGCAAGTACTACTATTGATACCCATTCCCATCCCAATCATATCATATCATCATCATCATCATCATCATCATCATCATCAACATATCATCATAATATCATATCATATCATCATCAAATCATATCAAAGCATATCATCATATCATATTATAGCATGACAGAGATGAAAAATGATTTAGGATGTTGGCATCGGTGTTAACCCTTTCCATCATACAACAAATCCGCAGCAGACGTCTTTGAAAACATACCCCAAAAAAATTGGTATCTTCCCGTTAATGAAAGCGCAATAATTGAATAGAGTTGAAAACATGGTGACAAAAGGAGAAATTGCTTGTTTTTAGCAATTTCTTCTTTTGACGCCATGTTTGCAAAAAGTCGTCTGCTGCAGGGCTTTAGAAAGCGTCTATATGAGGGAAAGCGTTATGATATATATAAGGTACGAAACCCATACCACCCCACCTGCTGGAGCTCAAGAGTTGCATTGACTCCAACTGTTCTTTAGCCAACTCTTACAGTTCAAGCAAGGCTCAGACTGTGGCTGCCATTCTTATTTAGCCTCCCCAAACCACTTTCAATTATTGAGGTTTTCCATAATTTTTGCCTATGTGGTTTCAAATTTGTCTGCTGCAGATTTGTTATATATAATTAAGGGGTAATGAAATGACCATGCCATGTATTGACGATGGTATTAGAGAAAACATCAAAAAGAGAATTTACAATAAACTGACTCGTAACATCACAAAGTATTTACAAAATATGTTTCATTACATACAGGTTAAATCAATATGAAAGACTCATTTTCTTCATCAACATTGCACATGCATTATCTATGTAGATGCTATATTTTTTTTGACATTTAACATCGACTATTTACGTGCATTACATTTAATCTTTAATTTCAAATTTTATGTACATGATATTTTATATTTAACATTCTTTAATAAAGCATTAAACGTAATATTTAACACACATTACATTTAATTAAGCCACAACAGCACTGTTTCTTTACTGATAATTGGAATCACTGCGTTACAGATTATTTGGGCAATCAATGAATTGATAACAAGAACATTAATCTTACTGGTAATCACGGCAGTCACTCAACTGACATGACCTGACAATAAACTGACCAGAACTGTCAATTAATGGATTTTCAGCACTGTCAATGTACATGATTATTAAAACAGTCACTTTAATAATCCTCAACAAAGTCATGGTACCACTTTCCTGAAGGTAATAGCAAAGGCACCCGAGTATCCATTTACAAGGCATAAAACAAGAGGACTATGCTGGTCCTATATCGCTCACTAGCTTTGACAGAACTTATATGAATTGAACGCTCCGATGAGCTTAACCCTTTCTCTCATATAGACGCTTTCTGACGCCTCTGCAGCAGACGGCTTTTTGAAAACATAGTGACAAAAGAAGAAATTGCACAAAACGTGCAATTTCTCCTTTTGCCATAATGTTTTCCACTATTTGTCATAGGTTATCCATTCACTTATGGAGATTTTCTATGTTTTGACAAAATACATTCAAAGTCGTCTGCTGCAGAATTGTCGTATGAGGGAAAGGGTTAACAAGACGGCCATGATGGCCCTCGCTAAATTGAGTTATGCAATGTGATTTATCATACCTACCGCATAGTCAATCATAATTACTCATTTTGCGGCCAGGTAAGCTTATACTAGAGTGTGCTCAAGATTTTTCTTAACCCTTTCCCTCATATAGACGCTTTATGATGCCTCTGCAGCAGACGGCTTTTTGAAAACATAGTGACAAAAGAAGAAATTGCTCAAAACTTTTAGTCATAGGTTATCCATTCAATTATAGAGATTTTCTATTTGTTGAGAAATATGTTCAAAGTCGTCTGCTGCAGAATTGTCGTATGAGGGAAAGGGTTAAGTTTGGCCAAGTGATAAAAATTCATGATGATTGGATATAAAAACGTTGCATGTTGAGTGTCAATTCTTGACAATGTTAAATAGAAGAACGATGGACTAATGTTGATAAGAATAGCTCACTTTCAAAGAACAATTAGACAAAAAAAAAGAAAGAAGAAGATGACATTTTCTTCAGTATAAAACACAGACGGTTGATATTAACCCTTTCCCGCATACAACAAATCTGCAGTAGATGCCTTTGAAAATATCTACTCAAGATATGGAAAATCTCTAGAAATGAAGGTATAATTACTGACAACAAATTCAAAACATTGTGGCAAAAGGAGAAATTGCTTGTTTTCAACTTAATTTATTCATTGAATTTTTATTTTACTTTTCCCCTCATATAGACGCTTTCTGACGCCTCTGCAGCAGACGACTTTATGAAAACATAGTGACAAAAGAAGAAATTGCACAAAACGTGCAATTTCTCCTTTTGTCACAATGTTTTCCACTTTTAGGTTATCCATTCAATCATAGAGATTTTCCATTATTTGACAAAATATGTTCAAAGTCGTCTGCCACAATGTTTCCACTTTTGGTCATAAGATATCCATTCAATTATAGAGATTTTCTATTTTTTGTCAAAATATGTTCAAAATCGTCCGCTGCAGATTTGCTCTATGTGGGAAAGGGTTGTCAACATTCAGAAAGGGTTATCAATAACAACTTCTGTATTACTGTAACCAATGAAATTTGTTATACCTGGCATCCTGTACATATTTCATAAACCCTTTCCCACATACAGTAAATCTGAAGCAAAAATATGGAAAATCTCTATAATTGTAGGTATAATTACTGAAAAAAGTTGAAAACATTGTTGCAAAAGGAGAAATTGCTCGTTTTGAGCAATTTCTGCTTATGTCACGATGTTTTCAAAAGTCGTCTGCTGCCGATGCGTCTTTAGGTGTGAAAAAGTTAACCCTTTCTCACATAAAAAAACCCAAAGTAGATTAATTTGAAAATATCTAAGCAAAACTATGGAAAATCCTTAGAAATTGATTGATTGATTGGGGTTTAACGCCGTTTTAAACGATTTCTCAGTTATATCACGGCGGCCAGTTCACCTACTCATGCATTTCCTGGTTTTCTCACACCAGTACTCCACACAACAATCTTCCCAAGCAACTTAGAAATTGAATTATAATAATTATAAAGAGATGTAAAAACAATGTGGCAAACGTAGAAATTGCGCAAGATGAGCAATTTTGTTTTTGCCACAAAGTTTTCTTTAGGAGCCTAAATGTTTGAAAGGGCTAACCATTTCCCTGATACGACAATTCTGCAGCAGACGACTTTGAACATATAGAAAAAAAAAGAATTTTCAAAAAATAGAAAATCTCTATAATTGAATGGATAACCTATGACTAAAAGTGGAAACAAATTGTGACATAAGAAGAAATTGCTTGTTTTGAGCAATTTCTTCTTTTGTCACTATGTTTTCAAAACGCCGTCTGCTGCAGAGGCGTCAGAAAGCATCTATATGAGGGAAAGGTTTAATAGTAAATAAATTATATATAACATATAGGATGGATGATCAAACTGAATAGCATTTCTTGTAATTGATGCAATATTTTTATAACAAACACACAATTTCCCTCAATCCGATACATCTTCTTACTACATGTATATTGAACATTCTGTTTTATCATATTTGTATATCTGCAATATCTATAATCAAATAGAACAATTATGTACCAATATCAACAATCAAGATGAGCAATTTTTCCACAATGTTTTAAACTTCAAATTTCAATTATCACATTTTTTTCCTCAGAAGAATTAACAAGAGAGCCATGATGGCCCTGGATCGCTCACCTGATTTTTATTTTTTTTCACTTTGGCCATATTAGCCCCTCCCCTTGGTGGCCATAGTTTTCGACAAATCAACATGGCTTGAAGGAATCTGATAGAGGGTCACCCAAGGAACATTTCTACAAAATTATTTGAAAATCGGCAGGACACATTTGGAGAAGAACATTTTTTAAGTTTCCACTTTAGCCATTTAAGGCAAAAAAGCCCCGCCCCCTGGCGGCCATGTTTTTTGACCAATCAACATGAGTTGAAGGAATCTGATAGAGGGTCACCCAAGGAACATTTCTACATAATTATTTGAAAATCGGTTAACTACTTTAGGAGAAAAAAAAAACATTTTTTTTTTCGTTTGGTTGCCAAAACCAGAATTCTGAATGGATCCCAACAATTTGAAAGAATTCTGGTGAAAACATTGAGCAGATGCTTTCTGTGAAATTTCATCACAATTGACCCACTGGTTACAGAGGAGAAGATATTGCCGGACGCCGGACAAAAGGCGATCACAATAACTCACCTTGAGCACTTTGTGCATAGGTGAGCTAAAAATCAGATGACTTTAAAAAAAATGGTACATCAGGGCTGAAAACAGATTGTTTGGCAGTTCATAATGATCAATGTCTCCTTTTGCCACTCAACTCTTTTTAATTATCATACGTTATAGAATTATCAAATTTTTGCCATTACGCTTTCAAAGATTGTTTGTGGGAATAGAGCATAGGGATAACCGGTAGAACTAATAACCACCAAATATCTATTATAACCTGATTACCTGTATCAATTTCAGTCTCTCATATTTTGCTGTTTGACATGCAATTGATTGATTTTACATAAACTTTTTTTCGCTCTTGCGCTCTGAAGTAATATGTTTTCAGTTTCCCCATTTTCTATTTAAAAAAAATAAATGTATAGATGAAACTTAAATAACAATGTCCTTAAGATAAACTACCTGTACTTATTAACACTTGGTTTAAACTGACATTTGAACAGGTAATATAACAGTTATTTGAAGGCTGTACCAATCACAGCTGTTGTCCTTTGGTGTCAGATGACATTCTGAACTGCTGGCCCCAAGCCCATCAGCCTCTGGAAACGGTTCAAATGTCATCCCGTTCAGCCCATTCATACCGTGGTAGGTAAATCTGATCACACAGCTGGTACACAGTTTTATAGAAGGGTTGACAGTCACAACAGCTCCCTATCAGTTCATACCATGGTAGGTAAATCTGAATACACAGCTGTACACAGTTTTATAGAAGGGTTCACAGTTACAACAGCTTCTATCAGTTCATACCGTGGTAGGTAAATCTGAATACACAGCTGGTACAGTTTTATAGAAGGGTTCACAATAACAACAGTTCCTTATCAGTAGAAAAGAGGCCTATTTCATATTCTACAAATCTTATTTGACCTCCAAACTGTATATTGTGGGTACTCAAAAGATTCGTCTCAGTATGGCGATTCTTTGAGTACCCACAACATAGGATCTAATTCAGTAATAAGAAGGGTATTGTGGGATGAAGACATGACTCCTTATGTAGGACTTATCAGGATCCCTTCAATTATGCAATTCTTTCGGGTAAGATCGCCTCGTATGATAGTTTATGCCCCCAGTCATATCTCCGTTCTCTACCGCCCGCACCACTCGGTTCACAAAGTCTGTCGTGTTTCCTCCAATCATTGTTCCTGCAAAAGGTATAAAAAGACAATAAGAAGTTGCTCAATGATAAACTAGAATGGAGTGCTCCGCGGAGCATGTGTGTCACCTGCACCTGCTCATTGAAAGTGTGACGGACAGACGGACGGATGCACAGACGGACAGATGCCGGACAAAAAAATAAATCCCTAAGTGCCTACCATGCTATGCAGGTTGACACAATAAGTAGATATTAGGTAGTTGCTCAATGAAACAAGATGGCCCTGAATTTATCCCCTAAATGATGGTATAGAAGAAAATATTTAGCTGCAAAGGTCTGGGAAAATTTGATCAAAAGAAATCGCAAGGAGTAACCATTGCAAATGAAACAGAATAATAAAACTATAGGACATTTGGTAATAAGGTATTCTATATTACAGATCCAAAATAAGAATAGCTAGCCCAAGTACTTTGTGGCCATTTTTTTCAAACAATCTTAACCCTTTCCCACATATGGACGTTTTCTGACGCCTCAGCAGCAGACGGGTTTTTGAAAACATAGTGACAAAAGAAGAAATTGCACAAAACGTGCAATTTCTCATTTTGCCACAATGTTTTCCACTTTTTGTCATAGGTTATCCATTCAATTATGGAGATTTTCTATGTTTTGACAAAATACGTTCAAAGTCGTCTGCTGCAGAATTGCCGTATGACATATGGACGTTTTCTGATACATCTGCAGCAGCCAACCTTTAAAAATATTATGGCAAAATGAGAAATTGCTCAAAATTTAGCAATTTCTCCTTTTGCAACAATGTTTTCAACTGTATTTATATACTTTGACCCTTCTTACGGAGAATTTTCACATTTTTGTCAGTATGTTTTCGTAGTCATCTGCTGCAGGTTTGTTGTCATTTAACCCTTTCCTACATACAACAAATCTGCAGCAGATGACTGTGAAATCATTTAACCCTTTCCCTCGCCTCTGCAGCAGACGGCTTTTTGAAAACATAGTGACAAAAGAAGAAATTGCACAAAACATGCAATTTCTCCTTTTGCCACAATGTTTTCCACTTTTTGTCATACATTCAATTACAGAGATTTTCCATTTTTTGTCAAAATATGTTCAAAGTCGTCTGCTGCAGAATTGTCGTATGGGGGAAAGGGTTAAGCAGACATATAGAAAATTTCTCTAAATGAAAGTTTGATTATTTCATAATGAGCAATTTATCCTTTTGCCACAATGTTTTCAAAAGTAGACTACTGCAGATGAGTCAAAATGCGTCCGCAGGTGGGATTAGGATAACACTTTTTTTAGAAGCTCTCTGGCAGTCACGTTTTTCAACCAATCAATATGGCTGAAAAACAGTTTGTCGAGATTCACCTAACAAACATTTTTACCGAATTATCTTGAAATCAGACAACACTTTTATTATTTCAGAGTGGAAGAATTTTTAAGTTTTTCTGATGCTGCTTGATGCCTATATTTTTCAATGAATCACTAAAGGAACATTTCTGTGAAGTTTGGTTGATATTGGCATGATAATTAATTCAGGGGGGAGATGTTGTTTGAAGCTAAAAGTTAATGACAGACAGATGCCATCCAGAGAGTGATCAGATGAGATCACCGTGAAACTTTGCATCACAACCCTGTTGTTATAAACAAAATAATTTAAGTTTGATGAAGAAATATTGAGAAATGGCAAAGTACTAGCTGAGGTTATGTTTTTGTGACAAAATTTAGTACAAAAAGGGACATAACTGTACAAATATGGTTGTCAGAGTTATTTGACTTATTTGGCTGCAGTTGTATATATTGTCATTGGAAACAAATATGCCAAGTTTGAAGTAAATATGTTTGATGGTAAAATAGATATTCGCATTTGTAAAAAACTTAAACCAACGCAGACGCAGGGGAGAGTACAATAGTCTCCTTATGAGTAAACAGTAAGTAGTTGCTCAATTAGAAATGATTGATCTCAATTAATCTGGTCTCCGCGATCACATTCGACTCCTATGGAGCAGAGGGTTTTGATAACATTATGGAAATAGTAGAAATTGCAACATAAGAGAACAAGACTGATGGAGTTTCAAAAGTCTGAAGATGCCAAGTTAGGACAAAGTTATAATAAACCTTTCCCACATACAATAAATCTGCAACAGACACCTTGAAATTATCAAGTCCAAAGAACAGAAAATCTCTATAAATGATAGTATGATTATTGAATAGAGTTGAAATCATTATGAACAATTGCTCCTTTTGTCACAATGATTTCAAAAGTTGTCTGCCGCAAAGACGACAGAAAGCTTCTATTATGAGGTGGGAAAGGAAGGGTAAATTGCTTGTCTGTTTAAAATCCTTTTCCCACAAAGAACCAATCTGCTCAAAAATCATTGTGAACAATTTCTTAATATTATGCAGATCGTCAAAATGCCTCTGCATGATGGAAAAGGTTAAAAGAACAAATATCGGGAAAAATAATAAGACTAATTGTAAACTTACTCAGATGTTCTTTTATAAGCTGTTCAAGAGCTTCAGCCATGGATAAGTCGAGATGTTCGCTTCTCTGTAGTCGTCCGACGAGAATTTTTCGAATCTTCTTTATCACAGTCAGGAGTTGATAGTGTTCAGTCTCTAATCCATTCAGTTTGATTTTGTTAGCCTCATGCTGGGCCTTTTTCTTCAGTCGACAAGCTCTGCAAATATTTTTTTAACAAAATGAGCAGAGATGCATTTACAAGCTAAAAAAGTGGGCCAAGATGGCCCTTAATCGATCACCTGATTGATAGTTAATTAGTAGCAAATATCTGGAAAAATTTGATCAAGGAGTGCAAATGAAACTGCAAGGAGTGGACACTGTTATAGAAATAGCTTATCAGTAAAGGCCATTTATATCTTGAAATCTAACAAGAATTTTAATAAGAATGGAATTATAAAGTTTTTGTCATTTTGCACCTTTCCTAAGCAGAATATGGAGGAAAAGGATTTTAAAGTTTGGGTATTTTTTTCAATTTCTGATGCCACAGCAACCAAAGTTCTACACAGAATGTAAGTCTTTGAACAATTTTGAAAGAGGACCTACAACAAAGGAACACTCCTGTGAAGTTAAGTTCAAATTGGTCCATTGAAATGGTAGGAGATGGTTGTCATTTGTAGCTAAAAGTTCAATTTACCCCTTTTATGATGACGCCTGGTTGCTATGATTGTGTAACCAATAAGTGCGGCTTAAACAAATTAAGTAGAGGATCATTGAAGTAAGCTTCCTATTATATTTTCTTTAAATCAGACAAGCCCTTTCATAACAAGAGCTGTCGGAGGACAGCGCGCTCGACTATATGCCGCTTATTCACATAAAGCACTATTTCATTATATTGCACTTAAGTACTATTAACCCTTTCCCTCATACGGCAATTCTGCAGCAGACGACTTTGAACTTATTTTGTCAAAACATAGAAAATCTCCATAATTGAATTGATAACCTATGACAAAAAGTGGAAAACATTGTGGCAAAATTTTCTAAGTAATTCAAGGGTCATTACTCCATATTTAGGATGCAATGGAGTTATCTAACCTAATTGTACGATGGTCCTTAACAAATGTGTGAAGTATGAAGTGATTTGAATTATGAAATTTAACGCAAATGTTAAAACTGACCGAGCAAAACCTAAAAAAAAGGTTTACCAAATGTTTGACATCATGCAAAACCCGTTTGATATGTTGAAGAATTATATTTGATAAATGAATGATCACAATTAGAAAGGAATGTAACCAAAAACTATGAATTTATCTAAAATTCTCAAAATCAAACAAAAATCATGTTATTTATTTCCAAAAAGTCACACTCAGCATCTTCAACATACAATGTGAAGAAAGGTATTATATGTAATTATATTCCAAATATGAAAGCCCTAACACAAGCAAGTACTTATTGAGAAAAATTAAAAAATTAAATGAAAATGCCAACTTGCCCTAAAACTTTAACCACCCAAAATCATGTCTTTTGCCGCAAAAAGAAGGTCACACTCAGCATCTTCAGCATACAATATGAAGAAATGTATTAGATGTAATTATATTCCAAATATGAAAGCCCTAGCATAAGTACTTATTGAGAAAAAAAAATTAAAAAAAAAATTCCAACTTGTCCTAAAACTTTAACCACCCAAAATCATGTTTTTTACCCCAAAAAGAAGGTCACACTCAGCATCTTCAGCATTCAATGTGAAGAAAGGTATAAGATGTAACTACATTCCAAATATTAAAGCCGTAGCACAAATACTTATTGAGAAAAATTTAAAAATTAAATGAAAATGCCAACTTGCCCTAAAACTTTAACCACCCAAAATCACATCTTTTACCCCAAAAAGAAGGTCACACTCAGAATCTTCAGCATACAATAATGAAGACAGGTATTAGATGTAATTATATTCCAAATATAAAAGCCCTAGCATAAGTAACTATTGAGAAAAAAAAAAAAAAAAAAAAAAATCCAACTTGCCCTAAAACTTTAACCACAGAAAATCATGTTTTTTACCCCAAAAAGAAGGTCACACTCAGTACCTTTAACATTCAATGTGAAGAAAGGTATAAGATGTAACTATATTCCAAATATTAAAGCCCTAGCACAAATACTTATGAATGAAAATGCCAACTTGCCCTAAAACTTTAACCGGACGCCGACGCGAGTAGTAAAGCTCTCATATTCTTCGAATAGTCGAGCTAAAAATGGAATTTTCAAATGTTGTCATTTTACCCCTTTTCTGATGTCGTCTGACTGCCATGTTTTGGCTTGAACAATTTTTGTAGAGGGTCACCCAAGGAACATTTCTACCAAATTATATTGGATTCTGACAAGCAGATTCAGAGGAGAAGATTTTTAAAGTTTGGACATTTTGCCCCCTTTCTGATGCCACAGCAACCAAAATTCTCAATGGAATTTAAATCTTTGAGCAATCTTGAAAGAGGACCACCAAAGGAACATTCCTGTGATGTTTTGTGGAAATTATTTCTGCGGTTCAGGGGAGGAGATGATGTTTAAAGCTAAAAGTGAACGACGGACGACAGACAGAGAGTGATCAGAATAGATCACCTTGAGGTGATCTAAAAACAAGAGGTCCATGATGGCCCTATATCGCTCACCTGATTTAATAGAACTTTAATAGTTTTCAAAGTTTTATACTCTATACATATAAGGAAAACAAGTAACCCTCCCTGGTGGCCATGTTTTTATCGGATTTATTTGAACAACCTTGGTAGAAGGTCACCCAAGGAACATTTGTGCCAAATAATTTTTAAATCAGGCAGGTGCTTTTGTACAAGAAGATTTTTAAAGATATTACAATGTACATATTAGGAAAACAAGCCCCACCCCTGGCGGCCAAGTTTTTCAATGGATCGGATTAATTTGAACAATCTTGGTAGAAGGTCTCCCAAGGAACATTTGTGCCAAATTATCTTTAAATCTTGCCAGTACTTTTGGACAAGAAGATTTTTAAATATTTTACAATGCACATATAAGGACAAGCTCCGCCCCCTGGCAGCCATGTTTTTCAACGGATCGGAAATATTTGAACAATCTTGGTAAAGGGTGCCCAAAGGAACATTTGTGCAAATAATTTTCAAATCGGGCTAATACGTTTGGACAAGAAGATTTTTAAAGTTTTAACAATGCACATATGAGGAAAACAAGCTCCGCCCCCTGGCGGCCATGTTTTTCAATGGATGGGAAATATTTTAACAATCTTGGTAAAGGGTGCCCAAAGGAACATTTGTGTAAAATAATTTTCAAATCTGGCCAGTACTTTTGGACAAGAAGATTTTTAAAGTTTTAACAATGCACATATGAGGAAAACAAGCTCCGCCCCCTGGCAGCCATGTTTTTCAATGGATGGAAAATATTTGAACAATCTTGGTAAAGGGTGCCCCAAGGAACATTTGTGAAAAATAATTTTCAAATCGGGCAAGTACTTTTGGACAAGAAGATTTTTAAAGTTTTAGCAATGCACATATAAGGAAAACAAGCTAGCCCCCTGGCGGCCATGTTTTTCAATGGATGGGAAATATTTGAACAATCTTGGTAAAAGGTGCCCCAAGGAACATTTGTGCAAAATAATTTTCAAATCGAGCCAGTACTTTTGGACAAGAAGATTTTTAAAGTTTTAACAATGCACATATAAGGAAAACAAGCTCCGCCCCCCCTGGCGGCCATGTTTTTCAACGGATTGGAAATATTTGAACACCTTGCACTTTGTGCTTACGTGAACTAAAAAGAGGACTACCAAAGGAACAGTCCTGTACAGTTTGATAGGAGCGTTTTTCATTTTATAAAGTACTTATTAGACCCACAACATAGGATTTGGTTGAGTAATTTGTGAAATACTAGTCCTCTGGATGTTGTTTGAAGTTTACAGCTCATTTCATCCCATTGCTGATACCCCCTGTTGTCTATCTTGATCAACCAGTCATAATGGTTTGAACAAAATGTGAAGAGGGTCACCAAAGAAACATTGATGATGCTAAAATATCTTGAAATCAGACAAGAACTTTATTAAGAATGAAATTATAAAGTTTTGTCATTTTGCCCCTTTTCTGATGACATCTGGCCGCAATGTTTTTCAACCAATCAATATGTATTGAATTTGTTTTATAGTGGGTCTCCAAAGGAACATTTTCACCAGATTATATTGGAAACTTAACAAACCTATTCAGAGAAAAGAATTTAAAAGATTGGACATTTTTTCCCCTTTCTGATGCCGTAAGCAAACAAAGTTCTCCATAGAATTAAAAGATCAGACATTTTTTCCCCTTTCTCCATAGAATTTAAAAACAACCACAAAAGACATACCTGTGATGTTTGGTTGAAATTGGTCAAGTAGTTTAAGAGGAGATGATGTTTAGAGTTAAAAGTTTAAAGCTAATGACTGACTCCAATGAATGACGAACGACAGACAGAGAATGATCAAATGTAGATCGCCTTGAGCCTCAGGCTCAGGAAATCTTACAATATGTATCTTTGAAACAGCAACACAAGTAGGTCAAAAGTTAATGTCACAACATCAATAAATTTGTTACAACAGAAAAGGACTTGTCACAGGAATAACAGTATCTCCATCTCTTCCCGAAATCCAAAGTTATGGCCAATGTTAATATTTTGCAACAGGCAGACAGAGCAAATACTATATAAACCCAAAATCGATGATTCTTATGGCATGATAATGCAACAACGAAATAAATATACAAATGTTAACCCCTTTCCCACATATAGATGCTTTCTGGTACCTTTCCAGCCCATGACTTTTGAAAACATTTTGACAAAAGGAGAAACCGCTCATTTTACTATTTATTCAAAAGTAAAACTTTCATCAGAAGAGACTTTCCATAAGTTTTCCCTAGATGATTTTAAAGTCATCTGCTGCATATTTATTGTATGTTGGAAAAGGGTGTTAAAACAATATTGAAACATATTTAGAGAAGTTAATCCTTTTACAATGAAAAACAATTAAGTTGTCTAATGCGAAAGATCTCAAATGTTGTCTACAATAGAGAAGATGTTTACCTAGATGCCAGCTTATTTTTCTCCTTCCTGGTTTTATTTCTGGCTGAAGATGGAAGCTCACTAACAGGCACAAAGTCACTAATCTGTTTGTTGATTTTTCTCAGTTGAAGTCCGATCTGACAGAGTCGTTTTGGGTTTGGCACAATGTCATTTCCATCCCCTCGACGAGCTTTGCCTCCATGTTTTATGGTAATACCGACCCCAACACGGTTACTATTTATAGGATCGAAAACTGGGTCCTCAAAGTCATGCAGGACATGGGGGTCTGCCTCCAATTCAAAATGAACCCGGGTCCCTTTTGGGCCTTTTGACTGGACATTGTATTGCCAGAAATACTGCTTCTCTTTTGAATTCCCAATGAGACTCTCATCTGGATCCAGCATTCCAAGGTCAGTGCCGCCTTCAAAATCTGCAATATGACAAGTAAATGTTAGCAAAGGTAGGATCAAAACTCAGGACCCCTGGTTCGAGAGTCCTCGTTGTTTCCTACTTAGTTGCTTTACATAAAGTAGGGTTATCAAAACCAAACAATGTCATATTCAAGAAACTGATGAATGGTCCCTAAAAGCTGGTAATTTCCACCCAGATAGCCCTTTCCCACTTGCAGACGCATTCCGACGCATTTGCAGCAGACGTCTTTTGAAAACATAGTGACAAAAGAAGAAATTGCACAGAACGTGCAATTTCTCCTTTTGTCACAATGTTTTCCACTTTTTGTCATAGGTTATCCATTTAATTATTGAGATTTTCTATGGTTTGACAGAATACGTTCAAAGTCGTCTGCTGCAGAATTGTCGTATGAGGGAAAGGGATAGTGTCATCAAATTTCAGGCAACATTTCTAGAGAAAGAACCTTGACACGTTTTAACCATTTTTGTAGTGTGAAACCTAAAGATATTTGCGAAATTATATTGAAATCAGACAAGCATATTAACCCTTTGAAAGTTTCCCACATACGGTACTTCTAAAGCATACAATTTTCAAAACATCTAGAAAGAAATATGGTAAGTCTCTCTAAATAAATGTCAAGCTAATGAGTAGTGTTGAAAACATTGTGATAAAAGGAGAAATTGCTTATCATGAGCAATTTCACCTTTTGTCACAATGTTTTTAAAAGTCGTCCGCTGCTGAGGTGTCAGAAAGTCAGACAAGTTTTGTCATTCAATCCCTTTTAATGCCACCTGATGGCCATGTTTTTCAATCAATCAATATAGTTTAAAATTTTGTAGAAGGTACTCAAGGATCCATTGTATGAAATTATTTTGAAATAAGACAAAACAATTCCATAGGAGAAGAATTATTTTCAACTGACCCCATTTCTGATGCCATCTTGCAGCTTAGTTTTTCAACCAATCAATAAACATGTAGTATCTAAAAGTTACCCATCAAGAGCAATTTCTAATTTTCCAACAACCTTTTCGAAAGAAATTTGCTGCAAAGGTGTCATAGATCATTAACCAGTTGTCTTCTGCTATTCAATCATGTCTTTCAACTTAAAAAGGAAATACAAGATGTCCAGGTCTTTTCCCCTAACCATTTTTCTTATTATCCAACAAAACCCTATGATTTAGGTTCTTTTGAGTACTCATAACATAGCATTTTTTTGAGGGTCATATAAGGATTTGGGGATGTGAAATACAATTCTTATCTGAATGGATTAACTACAGTTGAAATCATTGTTACACGCCAGTCAGCATACTGAACAAGAGGCCCATGAGGGCCTATGCTCTACTGGTATGGTTCTTTGGTCATTTTCAATCCAGAGCATGTATGTATGGTGAAGATCGGATAGTAAATGGAGGCTCTTTTGTGTTCACAAGCTGTATTATAGCAATTTTTACAATTTCATGGGCCATAATCCAGTCTTGCATGGGCGGATCTAGCTGGTTTTCAAAAGGAACCAAGCTCTCATCAATATTTAACTACTATCTAAGTTTGGTGAAGATCAGATAGTAAATGGAGCCTATATTGTGTTCACATGCTCAATTATAGCAATTTGGACAATTTCAAGGGCCATAATCCAGTCTTGCATGGGCGGATCTAGCTGGTTTACGAAAGGAACCAAGCTCTCATGGATATCTTACTACTGTATAAGTTTGGTTGAGATACAATCAAAAGTGAAGACTGTATCGTGTTAACAATCTCTTTTATAGCAATTTTGACTATTTCAAGGGCCATAATCCAGTCATGCATGGGCGGATCTGGCTGGTTTTCAAACGGAACCGAGCTCTCATGGATATCTAACTACTGTATAAGTTTGGTTGAGATACAATCAAGAGTGAAGACTGTATCGTGTTAACAAGCTCTTTTATAACAATTTTGACCATTTCAAGGGCCATAATCCAGTCATGCATGGGCGGATCTAGCTGGTTTACGAAAGGAACCGAGCTCTCATGGATATCTTACTACTGTATAAGTTTGGTTGAGATACAATCAAAAGTGAAGACTGTATCGTGTTAACAATCTCTTTTATAGCAATTTTGACTATTTCAAGGGCCATAATCCAGTCATGCATGGGCGGATCTGGCTGGTTTTCGAAAGGAACCGAGCTCTCATGGATATCTAACTACTGTATAAGTTTGGTTGAGATACAATCAAAAGTGAAGACTGTATCGTGTTAACAAGCTCTTTTATAACAATTTTGACCATTTCAAGGGCCATAATCCAGTCATGCATGGGCGGATCTGGCTGGTTTTCGAACGGAAATGAGCTCTCATGGATATCTAACTACTGTATAAGTTTGGTTGAGATACAATCAAAAGTGAAGACTGTATCGTGTTAACAAGCTCTTTTATAGCAATTTTGACCATTTCAAGGGCCATAATCCAGTCATGCATGGGCAGATCTGGCTGGTTTTCGAAAGGAACCGAGCTCTCATGGATATCTAACTACTGTATAAGTTTTGTTGAGATACAATCAAAAGTGAAGACTGTATCGTGTTAACAAGAAATTGTTTACGGACGGACGCACGGACGCACGCACGCACGCACGGACGACGGACAAATCGCCACGACATAAGCCCTTCTGGCCTTTGGCCAGTAGAGCTAAAAATTAGCAATTTTGGTCAGTGCATTGGTGTTCGCTAAGAGTGTGTCAGCATTCATTACTTATTTGTAGAGCTATCCATTCATTGTCATTCCCTGTGTGCGTCGGGATTTTTGTGCATGCACGAAAATGTGTGCGGAGCTCTACACATGAATGTACATGCCAGAAGGATGCCAGATACACACTTAGCACATATTGGGTATTCGTTGTATGATCGTCGGCTAAGCGAACACCTAAAGCACACCTAGCGTGCTTCTAATGCATGTCCAGAGAACATGCAGCAAATATGGCCGAGCTGAACGAGTCCCTAGCATGCACACATTCTTTTAATATGTTCTTAGCATGTAACCTGCTCATCACTTCTCCTCCGACTGTCATAGATGATGAGAGAGGTTCCTGCTGATTGTGTCTAGAAGAACTATTTCAGAAGATGGAGGATCCCAACAGGCTGCGACTAACTATACAAATTCAGGGTTCTTCAACATTAAGAAAACCTCATAAAACTGGTACTTCACCAAGTCCATTTTATCAGGAGAAGGAGAAAGAGACGAGGTCAACAGAGGTTCTGCTGTATTTGTATCAAAATGTATTTGGACAGGTAGATTTGTCTATAAAGATCAAAATTACAGACATAACAGTTTGTTATGAGAAAAGAAACAAGAGCTGTCGGAGGACAGCGCGCTCGACTACAGGCCGCTTATTCACATAAAGCACTATTTCATTATATTGCACTTAAGTACTATTAAATCATATTATATACTCTATATGTAAAAGCAACTGAATAGATATACATACATTTAAATATAATTTAAAAATAAAATTTCCTAAGTCAATCAAGGGCCATTACTCTATATTTAGGATACAATGGAGTTATCTAACCTAATTGTACGATGGTCCTTAACAAATATGTGAAGTATGAAGTGATTTGAATGATGTAACTTTAACATTGAGATAAACGCAAATGTTAAAACTGACCGAGTCCAGAATTAGCAAAACCTTACAAAAAGTTTTTCTAATGTTTGACACCATGCAAAACCCGTTTGATATGTTGAAGAATTATAGTTGATAAATAAATGATCACAATTAGAAAGAAATGTAACCAAAAATTAAGAATTTATCTAAAATTCTCAAAATCAAACAAAAATCATGTTTTTTACCCCCTAAAAGTCACACTCAGCATCTTCAACATACAATGTGAAGAAAGGTATTACATGTTATTATATTCCAAATATGGAAGCCCTAACACAAGTACTTATTTAGAAAAATTTGAAAATTAAATGAAAAAGCCAACTTGCCCTAAAACTTTAACCACCCAAAAGCATGTGTTTTACCGAAAACAGAAGGTCACACTCAGCATCTTCAGCATATAATATGAAGAAATGTATTAAATGTAATTATTTTCCAAATATGAAAGCCCTAGCACAAGTACTTATTCAGAAAAAGTTAAAAAAATAAAATAAAATCCTACTTGCCCCAAAACTTTAACCACCGAAAATCATGTTTTTTCCCCAAAAAAGAAGGTCACACTCAGCATCTTCAGCATTCAATGTGAAGAAAGGTATAAGATGTAACCATATTCTAAATATTAAAGCCCTAGCACAAATTCTTATAGAGAAAAATTAAAAAATTAAATGAAAATGCCAACTTGCCCTAAAACTTTAACCACCAAAAATCATGTCTTTTACCCCAAAAAGAAGGTAAAACTCAGAATCTTCAGCATACAATATAAAAAAGGTATTAGATGTAATTATATTCCAATTATGAAAGCCCTAGCACAAGTACTTATTGAGAAGAAAAAAAAAAAAAAAAAATCCAACTTGCCCTAAAACTTTAACCCCCGAAAATCATGTTTTTTTTCCCAAAAGAAAGGTCACACTCAGCATCTTTAGCGTTCAATGTGAAGAAAGGTATAAGATGTAACTATATTCCAAATATGAAAGCCCTAGCACAAATACTTATGAATGAAAATCCCAACTTGCCCTAAAACTTTAACCGGACGCCGACGCCGACGCCGACGCTGGGGCGAGTAGTAAAGCTCTCATATTCTTCGAATAGTCGAGCTAAAAATAACTCATCCTAAGCAATTTCCCCTTTAACAAAATGTTTTCAAAAGTCGTCTGTTGCATCTCCATCAAAATGTGTTTGGACAGTAAGTTTTGACCCAAGCACAGCACAGAATTGATGACACAGCAATTAGTTGTTTACCTGAGTCGGAGTCATCCTCAAGGTCTCTGTCACTGTCTGAATCATCATCCTCGTTTGATGTGAGAGTTATTGCTGAACTCGATGAATCTGGAAAAGAGAGAAAATGGGAAATCTCTATAATTGATAACCTCCGACTAAAAGTGGAAAACATTGTGTCAAAAGGTGAAATTTTGTGCAATTTCTTCTTTTGCCACTATGTTTTCAAATAGCCGTCTGCTGCAGAGGCGTCAGAAAGCGTCTATATGAGGGAAAGGGTTAACTCCCTCATATAGAAGCTTCTGACGCTGCCACTGCAGATTTGTTGAATTTGGGAAACATGTGCTGCAGCTGCTGAAATAACTAGAACTATCACTGAAGACCCCCTAAACAGCACCTTGACCTACACCATAACTTAATAAGTAAAAGGGTCATAACTCTGTAAAATAACATGCAATTGTAACCCCTTTAGGATATGCA
This sequence comes from Serripes groenlandicus, assembly GCA_031761405.1. Classification (NCBI taxonomy): domain Eukaryota; kingdom Metazoa; phylum Mollusca; class Bivalvia; order Cardiida; family Cardiidae; genus Serripes; species Serripes groenlandicus. The sequence goes on along the minus strand of JASEVX010000009.1, from coordinate 61,135,245 downwards.
CATCTCCTCTTGGTATAGAAGCTTCATGTAAACTTTTATTGAATTCCACCCAGTTGTTTGTAAGAAATGGGCCGGACAAAATATGGCGTCCGGCCTAATAAGTAAAAGGGCCATAACTCTGTAAAATAACATGATATTGTAACCCCTATAGGAGTCACATCTCCTCTTGGTATAGAAGCTTCATGTAAAGTTTTATTGAATTCCACCCAGTGGTTTGTAAGAAATGGGCCGGACAAAATAAATTTGGCTTCCGATCGACCGACTGACCAACCGACAGACAGACAAACCGACACAGTGACTCCTATATACCCCCTCTTCTTCAAAGGGGGTATAATAATAACTCAAATTTTGAAAAATCATCTGCAGCAATTTTTCATTCTGCCAAAATGTTTTCACATTGATTCAATAAATATACGATCTATATATTTATTCAGTGAACTTTTGATAATTTTGCTTAGACGTTTGCTGGAGATTTGTTTATTGTGGAAAAGAGTTATAAATCAAGGAACATGTATAAACTCTGTAATGGGAAAAGCTAGCATATTTCAAATGTTAAACCCTTTCACACATTCGGACCATATTTAATGGTAAAAACTTTTAAGACACTGTAGGAAAAGGAGAAATTACTTGTCTTCAACTCATTATTAAAATAATCAAATCAACTCATTATTAACATTCTTTCGCCGATTATGCAAATGTTACATAACTTTATGTTTGTATATACATGTAATTAGTTTCATTTAAGGAAATTGTTGTTTTTCAAATTGGCTGCTGCAGATTTGTTGTCTGTCCGAAAGAGTTAACCCTTTCCCTCATATAGATGCTTTCTGACGCCTCTGCAGCAGACGACTTTTTGAAAACATAGTGTCAAAAGAAGAAATTGCTCAAAACGAGCAATTTCTCCTTTTGCCACAACGTTCTCCACTTTTAGTCATAGGTTATTCATTCAATTATAGAGATTTTCTATTTTTTGACAAAATATGTTCAAAGTCGTCTGCTGCAGAATTGTCGTATGAGGGAAAGGGTTAACCTACGATTGCGTTTTCTCTCCCTCTTGATGTATGTGGGCGTGTATGCACTGTGATCTTCCTGAGTCTCCATGTGGAGTTAACCCCTTTCCCACAAACAACAAATCTGCAGCAGATGATTTTGAAAACATACCCGAAAAAAATTGGAAACTCACTTTAAATGAAATTACCATAATTGAATAGAGTTAAAAAATATAGATAAGAGTTGAAATTTATAGTTTTGAGCAATTTCTTCTTTTGTCAACATGTTTACAAATGGCGTCTATATATATGGTTAACCTACCATAGCGTTTTCTCTCCTTTTTCATGTACGTGGGCGTGTATGCACTGAGATCATCCTGAGTCTCCATGTGGATGAACTGCTTTATCTCCTCCCATTTACGGTCCATGCTCTCCAGACCAGCTGAAGTGGAACAACGCTTCCGGGACAGACTCGAAATAGACTTGGGAGGACGAACACCCATATTTTCAGACACAGATCTGGTTCTAGGTACACGCACAAGCGTTTGTAAGGGTCGTCCGTGAAGGAGCTGTTGAAGCGTATTTGTGTCTGATATATCAATACTGGTTTCCGTTTCTTCCATTTGAGACAGTTCCACCTCCTGCGACGTGTCTGTTTGTCGGGGTTCTGACTTGATGGTAAGAGAAGTAAACGACTTCGCACACTGTAAATTGTGGTATGACACACACTCCACCGGTTCTACCTTAACCCTCACTAGATTTGTCGAAATTGTCTCGGAAGAGATTTGACTTGTTTCAGACAAATCTGGTCTGGTTGTAAGAGTTTTGTAAGTTTTGTTGTCAGATTGATCACCGGACTCCTGTTTGATCACAGGAGTAGTTTCAAAGTGAACACTCGGGCTGGGTTGCGTATGCATATCAACATCGATCATATTCTGGATATCATCCAACAAATTCAAGTTGAGTTCTGCAAGAGTTAGATTTGTATTGTCACTGGAACTTTCTTTTTTTATGAGAATGTCATCATTCCGTTTTGTCGATGAGGGAACATCCCATACCCCACCGCCGGTGTCACAAATAAAAGCGGACGATATTGTGTGGTCATTCGTCGATGACGACAATGTTGTCACAGACACACTATTTGATAAGTCTTGTGATGTCTCGTACTTTAAATTTAACTCAAAATCGTCCTGTAAGGCGTTTGTGTCTACAAGCCTACATGTACCACTCGTGATACTTGGCATTGTAGACTGCATGTCAATTTTTTCTTGATCATACATATACAGTGAGTTAGGACTGGATGCGTAAATACTGGTTTCAAAAAGATCAGCTGACATTGGAAAATCACAGGTATTCATCTGCGAGTTAAATTCGTCCTGAGGGAAAAATCGTGTCTCCATTTTCTTGTTGTCACTTACTCCTGGCTGGAAATGAATTTATAGTCAGTTAATTCTACATGTATACAACAAATCTGCATCAGAAAACATGTAGGAAAATAACTATGGAAAATCATTACAAAATGTAAGTGTAATTTTTGCATAAAGTTAAAAATATAGTGTAATAAGTTAGGAATTAATCATAATGACCATTTTATCATATTGGCGCATTGTTGCCAATACTTCTTGACTTCTGAAGATGTGTGATTATTAAACATTGTTCAAATGGGTTAACCCTTTCCCTCATACGACAATTTAACAGCAGACGACTTTGAACATATTTTGTCAAAAAATAGAAAATCTCTATAATTGAATGGATAACCTATGACTAAAAGTGGAAAACATTGTGGCAAAAGGAAAAATTGCTTGTTTTGAGCAATTTCTTCGTTTGTCACTATGTTTTCTAAAAGCTGTCTGCTGCAGAGGTGTCAGAAAGCGTCTATATGAGGGAAAGGGTTAACACCAGCACACCAATCAAAATGCTTTTCCTGTAATTTTTAGAGCCAAGGAAGGAAGACACTTTAACTTTCATATTTTAAGTCTTTGAAATGACCTGACCTCCGATTGAATAAAATTCTCCTGCTCTCTAAGGCAGATGAGGCAACAGAGAAATTCCTCTTTCTGAGCAAATTTGTACATTTTGCCAAAGTGTCTTCAATGGGCGTCTCCTGCAGATGCATTCAAAATGTGAGTCGTCCCGCAAGATAACCAACATTGTGGACTCAGCGTAAAGTATCGACCCGGATCAGCCTAAGCATGTTGCGCAGGCTAACCCATATAGACACTTTTCGCCCCCTGTGGATTTTCTGTTTCAGGAATCATTACTCCATACCTCTATCCCCCGAGACAGAATGTGTCAGCCTGGATTACCCTGCGCGGACTACGCAGGCTGATCTGGATCGATACATTACGCAAAGACCATAATTTTGGTTTTCTCGCGGGATGGCTCATGTGTCTGCAGGTTGGAAAGGGTTTAACCCTAACCTAGTGATTTCTTTTAAGTACTCTCAAAAAAGTACTTTGATTTACATTGAGAATGTTATTCAAGAAAGCGTGTTTCATACTAACCCTCTGATCGGCCTTTATGGTGTTCACTGTCATAAAACTTGCTTTACTTCTGTCGTACCCTCTGCTTCTCACAACTGGCGTATTCAATATTGTATTAGATACATCCCCAACACCAGGTGACGCCACTGGGATTTGTCGAGCCTTCTCAAAGTCCTTTAATTTCTGCGTCAGCTGGTGACGGTTATATTCTACTTTAAGTTTTTGTTGTAATAATACCTCCTTTTCTTCGGTAGAACTATAAGAGGGGTTTTGTTTAAGTTTGTACTCAAGCAGTTTGGAAGCTTGAAGGTTTCGGATTAACAACTGTTTAATCAGATCGGTAGGATGAGTATTACGAACAACCTGACCCGCAAATTGACTTGTTGACAAGTTAGTTGACTGAGCTGTTTGCTGTAGTTGTTGTTGTGTGTTTAATGTGCTACCTGTGGGTAATACTAGATCAACTGGTTGTTGACGAAGCTGACTGTTTCGGGTGTATATCCTGTTTTGATGAGAATGAGGCCTGTCCAATGTCCCAGCTGCGGCTACTACCAACGGTGAACGTAAACTAGTGTTTCCTAGGGAAACTTGAGCTGTGGATACAGTCACTAAGGAACTAGTGATGCTTGTATCTGATGACTCCGTCACACTTCCTTTTCTGAAAAAAAAAGATATAGAGTAGAGTAATGATACAGAGTAATACGGCCCTGTGAGTGTTTTAACCCTTTCCCTTGTATGGCAATTCTGCAGCAGACGACTTTGAACATATTTTGTCAAAAAATAGAAAATCTCTATAATTGAATGGATAACCTATGACAACAAGATGTGTTTATGAAACACTGATGCCCCCGAATAGCAACATCTAGGTCAAAGTTCAAGGTCGCAAGGTCAAAAATGTTGGTACTGACAGAAAGGTCATGTCACAAGGAATACACATGTGAAATATGGTAGCCGTACCTGTTATGATTCAAAAGTAGTGGTCAAGGTTAAAGTTTTTTTCGACAGACAGACAAAGAGACAGACAGACAGACAGGCCAAAAACTAGATGCCCACCGAATCGGTGATTCCGGGGGCATAAAAAGTGGAAAACATTGTGGCAAAAGGAGAAATTGCACGTTTTGTGCAATTTCTTCTTTTGTCACTATGTTTTCAAAAAGCCGTCTGCTGCAGAGGCGTCAGAAAACGTCTATATGAGGGAAAGGGTTAACACTTCCCGTCTTGCAGATGCATTAGCAGCAGCATTGTAGCAAAAGTTTACGATGAAAGTACGACGGACAGAGAGTTAACCCAATAGAGATCACCTTGAGTCTTTGGCTCAGATGATTTGAAAATGCAATATCTGGTACATGATTGAATAGTTATTTCTGTTTAACCCTTTCCCACAGACAACAAATCTGCAGCAGACAACTTTGAAAACATCTCAAACAAAAATTTGGAAATTCTTTATAAACGAAAAGTGTAATAATTTATTTGAGTTGAAAACATGGTGGCAAAAGGAGAAAACATCTCAACAAAAATTTGGAAATTCTTTTTAAACGAAAAGTGTAATAATTTATTTGAGTTGAAAACATTGTGGCAAAAGGAGAAATTGCTCATTTTGAGCAATTTCTCCTTTTGTCACGATGTTTTCAAAAGTCGTCTGCTGAAGATGCATCAAAATGCATCTATAGATGGGAAAGGGTTAAACTCACCTTGATATCAATAATTTATTAATCATACACATTAAATGATATATTCGTAAAGCAGATGAGTCTTAACCCTTTCCCTCATATGACAATTCTGCAGCAGATGGCTTTGAACATATTTTGTAAACAAGAGGCCCATGAGGGCCTATGCTCTACTGGCATTGATCTGGCTTGTTTCAAAAGGAACCAATATGTCATCAATATTCAAATACCATCTAAGTTTGGTGAAGATCAGATAGTAAATGGAAGCTCTATTGTGTTCACAAGCTGTATTATAGCAATTTTGACAATTTCAAGGGCCATAATGCAGCCATGCATGGGTAGACCGTTTTTTAGAAATGAACCAAACTCTCATGGATATCTAACTACTGTATAAGTTTGATTGAGATACAATCAAAAATAAGGACTGTATCATGTTAACAAGCCCTATTATAGCAATTTTGACAATTTCAAGGGCCATAATTCAGTCATACATGGGGCGGATCTGGCTTGTTTTCGAAAGGAATCAAGCTCTCATGGATATCTAATTACTGTATAAGTTTGGGTGAGATACAATCAAAAGTGAAGACTGTATCGTGTTAACAAGCTCTTTTATAGCAATTTTAACCATTTCAAGGGCCATAATCCAGTCATGCATGGGCGGATCTGTGGCTGGTTTTCAAAAGGAACCGAGCTCTCATAGATATCTAACTACTGTATAAGTTTGGTTGAGATACAATCAAAAGTGAATACCATCTAAGTTTGGTGAAGATCAGATAGTAAATGGAAGCTCTATTGTGTTCAAAAGCTGTACTATAGCAATTTTGACCATTTCAAGGGCCATAATCCAGTCATGCATGGGCGGATCTGGCTGGTTTTCGAAAGGAACCGAGCTGTCATGGATATCTAACTACTGTATAAGTTTGGTTGAGATACAATTCAAAGTGAAGACTGTATCGTGTTAACAAGAAATTGTTTACGGACGCAACCACGCACGGACGACGGACAAATCACCACGACATAAGCCCTTCTGGCCTTTGGCCAGTAGAGCTAAAAAGTAGAAAATCTCTATAATTGAATGGATAACCTATGACTAAAAGTGGAAAACATTGTGGCAAAAGGAGAAATTGCACGTTTTGTCACTATGTTCTCAAATAGCTGTCTGCAGCAGAGGCGTCAGAAAGCGTCTATATGAGGGAAAGGGTTAAAAACACATTGCCGGGTGAATTTGAAATGTATCAATGATCACTAAGTATGAAGTTTCACTGAAACAATATCTAGGGGGAGGAAACTTTTCATTTCCTCTTATATATCCAAACCAAACCCTATGTTGTGGGTACTCAAAAGAATCGTCTCAATCAGATGATTCCTTCGAGTATCCACAACATAGGGTTTAAGTGTCAAATAAGGATTTTAGAAAGTAAAATATAACTTATCTAGAGCCAGGTCTTTTCACCACAATATCTCTCTTATTATCCAACCAAACCCTATGTTGTGGGTACTCAAATCAATCGTCTAGATTGTATGATTTGTTTGAGTACCCACAACATAGGGTTTAACCCTTTCCCTCCTATAGACGCTTTCTCAGTCCTGTGCAGCAGACAGCTTTTGGAAAACATAGTGACAAAAGAAGAAATTGCTCAAGATGAGCAATTTCTCCTTTTGCCACAATGTTTTACACTTTTAGTCATGGGTTATCCATTCAAATATAGAGATTTTTCTATTTGTTGACAAAATATGTTTAACCCTTTCCCTCATACGACAATTCTGCATCAGACGACTTTGAATTTATTATGTCTAAACATAAAAAATCTCCATAATTGAATGGATAACCTATGACAAAAAGTGGAAAACATTGTGGCAAAAGGAGAAATTGCACGTTTTGTGCAATTTCTTCTTTTGTCACTATCTTTTCAAAAAGCCGTCTGCTTCAGAGGCTTCAGAAAGCGTCTATATGAGGGAAAGGGTTAAAGTATTCTGCTGCAGATTTGTCGTATGAGGGAAAGGGTTAAGTGTCAAATAAAGATTTTAGAAAGTAAAATATACCTTATCAGAGTTAGCTTGTGGTACCGGATTGTACCTTTATATATTATCTACTAAATTTTGTACTTTACGTAATCAGAGGGCATATTTCGTATTGCTTATGAAATACTTATGGGACATTGAGTGTCCTAGTTAACCCTTTCCCTCATACAACAATTCTGCAGCAGACGACTTTGAACATTTTTGTCAATAAATAGAAAATCTCTATAATTGAATAGGTAACCTATGACTAAAAGTGGAAAACATTGTGGCCAAAGGAGAAATTGCTCGTTTTGAGCAATTTCTTCTTTTGTCACTATGTTTTCAAAAAGCCGTCTGCTGCAGAGACGTCAGAAAGCGTCTATATGAGGGAAAGGGTTAAGACAATGCCCTATATAATGTCCTACTTCTTGACCTGTCAGATGAACTTGCTGAGTCATCTTTGAACATATGAGTATAAGTATAACATGATGAATATTTTGATTCGACTCGATTCAAACAATATTTGAAACAAGAGGGCCATGATATTGCTCACCTGATTGAACAGATTTTGTTTTATTGGGGTTTTACGCCGTTTTCAACATTATTTCAGTTATATCACAGCGACAGTTCACTTATTCATGATCCCTGGGTAAACAAACCAGTACTAGGCTAGAAAATGTGCCTTGACCAAGGGCACTATACCATGACTGTAGTGCCGCGACTGGAGATCGAACCCGGGACAAATCCCCGCTGTTAACCACTCAACCACGGCGGATTCCTTGATTTAATAAACTTCAATAGTTTTCAATGTTTTTATTCTATAGGAATATAGGAAAACGAGCAACCTCCCCGGTGGCCATATTTTTTAACGGATCAGAATAAATTAAACAACCTTGGCAGAGGGGTCACACAGTGCCAAAATATTTTCAAATCGGGCCAGTGATTTAGTACAAGAAGATTTTTTTAAGTTTTCACCATATAACATATAAGGAAAACAAGCCCCGCCCCCTGGCGGCCATGTTTTTCATCAGATCAGAATAATTTCAACAACCTTGGTAGAAGGTCCCCCAAGGAACATTTGTACCAAATTATCTTCAAAAAGGGACAGTACTTTTGAACAAGAATATTTTTAAAGATTTTACAATGCACATATCAAGAAATCAAGCTCCGACCCTTGACGGCCATGTTTTTCAACGGATAGGAATAATTTGAACAATCTTGGTAGAGGGAGCCCCATGGAACATTTATGCAAAATAACTTTCAAATCGGGCCAATACTTTTGGACAAGATGATTTTTAAAGTTTTGGCAATTTTCCCCTTTTCTGATGCCGCAACAACCAATGTTCAACTTGGAATTCAATTCTTTGATTAACTTTAAAAGAGGACCACCTAAGAAACATTCCTGTGAAGTTATTATGAAATCAGTCTATTGGTTTAGTAGGTGAAGTCATTTGTAGGAAGTTGTTAACAGATGAAGAGTGATCACAAAAGCTCACCTTGCACTTTGTGCTGAGGTGAGCTAGATCAAAAAATTAGCATAAGGAAGTTAAGTTAAAATTAGGTATATATTATATAATTGTGTATAAAAAGGAAGCTTTTCTTTTAAAGTTACTAGATACTGAGCTGTATGAATAACTTGGATACCCTGCGAAAATAAAACCGAAAATAAAAAATAAAAAAATAACTCTTTCCATCATAAATAACACAGATGACTTTAGACGCCTCTGCAGCAGACCACTTTTTAAAATATTGTAGGAAACATTATGCTCAAAACAAGCAATTTCTCCTTTTCAGACAAACTTTACAACACTCATGCTCAAATATAAATATCCTTATTGATTGAATTTATATTATGACTTCCTTGTTTGTATGCTAGATAACATTCTTCATTGGGACATAACTAAACCCTTTCCCTCATATAGACGCTTTGTGACGCCTCTGCAGCAGACAGCTTTTTGAAAACATAGTGACAAAAGAAGAAATTGCTCAAAACAAGCAATTTCTTCTTTTGCCACAATGTTTTCCACTTTTAGTCATAGGTTATCCATTCAATTAGAGATTTTCTAATTTTTTGACAAAATATGTTCAGTCTTCTGCTGCAGAATTGTCATACGAGGGAAAGGGTTAACCAATACCTTGTATACTTCTTCATTAGACACCCTTTACCCTTAACCGCATGTAATCAAATTCTGACACATTTGCAGCAGACAACTTTTGAAAACATTTTGGCATAAGAAATTGCTATAATGACCTTTTGTCACAATTCTTTCAACTCATTTCAATCTTTATACTTAATCATTTATGAAGATTATCACTGATTTGTTGTATGTGGGGCTGTGTGTTTAATATAAGAAGAAAATATTGTGGAACAAGATGGCCCTTAATCGATCACCGTATAGTAGCAAATGCTACTGCTTATAAAGGTGAAAATTTGTTCAAGAGTGGGAATGAACTGCAAATGAAACAGCTTGATCAGTAAAGGACATTTTGTAATAATGCTGTAACAGGAACGGGGTATAGGTGTAACTACCACTTCTACGGCCTTGTTGTAGAAGCCGGCTTTCATAGTGACGTTGGTAGAGTGGTTGACCTTTCGTAAAAGTTAAGCAGCGTTTATCAAGGTTAGTGCCTGGATGGGTGACCCGCTATGGCTTAACGCCGGTACACGTTAACAATTATAGCAGCGGTGGGATTTTTGGGTTGATATCACCATAATCCCTGGACCACGGGGGTCCCAGTGATTTTACATAGACTCCGCTCTAGTGCTGCTTGTGTTCAGATGTGTGACTTTGGGTCGAGGTCAAGAGAAAGAGGGAGAAATGTAACGGGAACAGGGTATAGGTGCATCTACCACTTCTCAGGCCTTGTCGTAGAGGCCGGCTTTTAAAGCGACGTTGGTAGAGTGGTTGACCTTTTCATAAAATTAAGCAACGTTCATCGCGGTTAGTGCCTGGATGGGTGACCTGCGATGGCTTAACGCCGGTACACGTTACAATGCATTAAATCCTTGAACAATTTTAAATAGGAACACCACAGGAAAATTTCTTTGAAGTTTGGTTGATATCGGACCATCGGTTTAAGAGATGTCGTTTGATGCTAAAAGTTCCTTTGACTTCATTTCTGATGCCCTCTTAGCAGCTATCTTTTACAACCAATCAATATGGCTTGAACAAATTATGTACAGTGTCACTAAAGGAACATTTTTGCTATCTTGAGAGCAGACAAGAACTTTAATGATAATGGAATCTTAAAGTTTTGCCATTTTGCACCTTTTCTGATGCCATCTGGTGGCCATGTTGTCAACCAATCACCATGGCTAGTCAACAAATTTTGTAGAGGGCCACTCAAGGAAAATTTCAACCAAATTATCTTAAAATCAGACAAGCATATTCAGAGAAGAATTTTAAAGTTAAAGAATTTTCTCCCTTTCTGATGCCGCAGATCCAAAGTTCTGAATAGAATTTATACAATTTTGACAGAGGATCCCCAAAGTAACATTCCTATTAAGTTTGGCTGAAATTGGTCCAGTAAATAAGGAGATTTAGAGCTAAAATTAATTTTACCCCTTTTCTGATGCCACCTGTATGCTATGTCTTTTCAACCTAGCATCATTGCTTGGACAAATTATGTAGATGGTTACGGTACTTAAGGAACATTTCTACACATTTATCTTGTTTTCATAAGAATGGAATTTTAAAACATTTGTAAATTAATTTGCCCCTTTTCTGATGCCGCCTGACTGCCATGTTTTTCAACCAAACAATATGGCTTAAATACTTTTTTAGCAGGTCACCCAAGGAACATTTCTATAAAATTATATTTGAATCCCACAAGCCGATTCAGAGGAAAATAATTTTAAAGATTAGCGGTTTTCCCCCCTTTCTGATGATGCAGCAACCAAAGTTCTTCATAGAATTTAAATCTTTACATAATTTTGCTGAAACTTGTAGTCTGACATTTCTGTATGGTTATTAACATTTCCATTTAGTTCTAGTCAAATCCATTCTACCATGCCTTAGATTTAGCTTTGGACAGACAGACGGATAACTCCAAACACCAATATCCCATTATCCCATACAACTTCCGAAGGGGATAATAATTTAATAGAGTTAAAAACTTTGTAGCAATTTCTCCTTTTGCTACAATGTTTCAAAAGTTGTCTGCTACAGAGGCTTCAAAATGTGCCTATATGAGGAAAATGGTTAATGCCTCAGTAAATGGAAATGTTATACTGTATTGTCCCACAATATTGACCTGTTATGTCATTTTAATCTTATGTTCGTTAATGTACTGTATATTAGGATTTATTTCACAATAACCATGTGACACTCTACAGGCCACATTGAACTAGAAATATCACTGAAGGTGATGAATACCCCCAGCTGGTGCCTGACAATGTACATATGTATGAGAAATTCAAGGGGCCATAGCTCATTTAAAAATAATTCCAGTGCAACACGCAGACAATATGCACAACTAGGCTTGGTATCAATCATTCTTGTGAAGTTATATTTCATTCTGACCAAGGGTTGCTGAGAAATAGTGTTCACAAGAAATGTCCACAGACCAACGGACCGACCGACCGACCAACGCTAACAGAAACATCAACAACGAAACATTTTAAATAGTCAGTTTTGAACAGCCCGTTAACTTTTTATTCACTACTGCAAACCAATTAACCTACATCTGTTAAGCCGCCAAATATATAGTTCCATCAGTGATGCAAACACGATTAATAATAATCATGTCAGTGCTACTTTGGTACCGGATTGAAACTAAGATTTGAGATTTATCGAGATAATACATGTATCTACATAGAGTTAAAATATGTAGATATTATCTTTGTTCATGTTTGGGCAGATAATAAATATCATAAACGTAGTAGAAGGCGTCTGGAAATTCCAAAAGGTACTATAAATAGCTCGCGAGAGTTCTTAAATCTAAATATTATTAACGTTTTATTTTGTAGTTGTTGCAATATATGAAAAGACCTCGATGATAAGACCGGCAAAGGTTTAAAGGACACAAGATGTCAGTGTGTACACAAGTTATACATGTTCGAGTGCAACTCTCTGTACATTCTAGAGTCAATTAGCACAATGCTGAAAGTGTAGCCTGATTTAGTTGGAGATCGAGCATTATCATATATGCCTATATTTGTATCAATTGAACAATTTGGCAAATAGAGAAATGGTGCTTTATGAGCATTTTTTGTGTTTGTTTTTGCTCTCAAATTTTTCAAAGCGGTTTAAAAACACTCAATGTGAAGGAACTTAATTGAACAGACCTGTTCAATATCGGACATCATTGAAACAAACACCAAACTAATGGATACTGTTTTCTCTCCTTTCTATGATCATTTAGTCATTTCTAAAGTGTACACAATATTTTATCTTTATATGGCATAACGACCTGGTGATAAACATGTGATAACCCAAACAATTTAGATTACAAATAACCAAGACAAACATTATAATGAGCTAAAACGGAAGTCTATTGAGTACCAACTAGATTTTTCTTAAATTTGAAATGGCCTAATTTTGAACACATCATGACCAATTTTAGAATGTAACTTAAAAATCACCAAAACAACATTCTGGCAAACTAACATTGTTCTACTGTCAAAAGATGCAGCTTTTCTCAAATTTATCCGCATCAGATGCACTTTTATTGAAAAGCGCAAGGCCTAACACTACAGTGCCATCAGCGCTTTGATTCATTTAAGAGTTCATGAGAAGATTCATCTCTTATGAATCTCAGTCATGTTCAAAACTGGTTCACATGGGGGTCAAAAACAAAATCACTAGGTCAAATTTTAGCAATACCTTGAGAACACGTACACTAGAGGACACATTTTTCATTCAATCTACATGAAAAATCATCAGAACATTCATCTCCATCAATTCCAAATTAAATTTGAATCTGGGTCATGCAAGGTCCTAAACAAGGTCACAAGGTCAAATGTTAGAAAAACCTTGTGAACACACTTGAAGAACTGGTATACCAAGCTGTTCCAAGACATGTTATGGAGTGGGGGTTTAGGGTTTAGGGACTCAATTCAACAAATTATGTTGTTATATTTTCATTTAAAGAAGTTTTTTTGCCAGGATATTTTCAAAGTTGTCTGCTGCAGATTAATCATAATTATGTGGGAAAGCGTAAAAATGCATCTGCGGCAGAAAACTCATGAAAACATTGTTGCAAAATGATTGTGTTGCTCATGATGAGCAATTTCTCATTTTATGCAACATGCATTGAACAATGTTTTTGACTCTTTCCTGTTCATAAAGGTGACTTGTACCTTTTCCAATTGTTGGGCTTGAATAGTAATAAGGAAGTCAAATTCGGAAAGATTCCTCCATAAATTGAAATGTGGCACATACAGTAAATGTGCATCATACAATGTTCATGAATTACTTTTCACAATACACAATGAATAAGCCATGCAGATGGTTTGTTTTGAAAAGAAAATTTACCCTTTCCCTCATACGACGATTCTGCAGCAGACGACTTTGAACATATTTTGTCTAAAAATAGAAAATCTCTTTAATTGAATGGATAACCTATGAATAAAAGTGGAAAACATTGTGGCAAATGGAGAAATTGCTCATCTTGAGCAATTTCTTCTTTGGTCACTATGTTTTCAAAAAGTCGTCTGCTGCAGAGGTGTCCGAAAGCGTCTGTATCTGGGTAAGGAATAATACAATCAGCCAATACTATTACAGAGTTAATCCATTAATCATGAGTAACCAAACATCTAGATATACGGAAGAGTAAACTGCAGTTTTCCCCACATTATTTCTCTTATTTCCATACCAAACATTATGTTATGGGTTCTCAAAAGAATCAGCTTACAGCTTACCAACAATTTAGGAATTTACAAAATCAAATACACATTTCATCAAGAGCCCCAAATTCAGTCTTTTAACACATATACAGCAAAGCAAATCTGCAGCAGAAAACTTCGAAAACGTCTAGGAAAAAAATATGAAAAATGAAAGTGTAATCATTGAAAGGAGTAGAGAAAGTAGTGGCAAAAAGGAGCAAATGCTCATTATGAGCAAATTTTTTCCTTTGCCACAATGTTTTCATAAGTCGTCTGCTGCAAATGTGTCAGAATGTGTATGCAGGTGCAAAGGGGGTTTATAAACTGCACTACCACAGCACATGTAGGTCAAGATTTTC